>JAYWVB010000006.1:600000-1194607 GCA_039881045.1 Chaetomium olivaceum
GCTGAGGGAGACCATTTGGGTGGTGACGCGGATGACTTGCGACGCACACCGCCACGCCGTGGACGCCCTCCCAAACGCCGTTCTCCGTCTACGTCTTCGGCTCGGTCTCGCGGGCGCCCTCGCGGACGCCCTCGGCTAGCACGCAATCCCGTCGGCCGCCCACGCACGCAAAACTTCTCCGAAGACAACCCTCCGCGCGAATTCAACGAACCCGCGGCTCAGTCTCGCGGACGCCCTCGCGGACGTCCTCGACTAGCACGCAATCCCACCGGCCGCCCACGCACGCACAACCTCCCCGAAGGAAATCTTCCACGCGAATTTAACGAACCCGGTCCGCGGTTCACAGGCGACGACCAGGAGACGCCGCTGTTGGCCGAAGACATTGCGATCAAGAGGGAGTTCGACGAAGCGCTTGCCGCAGAGGAGATGCAACGATGCCTGCGCTGCAAGGAGCGCTGGCTTGACATCAAGCTCATGGCGGATGGCTTTTGTAAGCGCTGCCACGACAAGGATGACAAGAAACGGCAGGACGAACCTTTTCTCTTCTCCGCAGAGAACAAGCTTGATTTTGGTGCCGTCCCACCCGAGTTACCCCAATTAGCGCCATTGGAGGAGCTTTTTATTGCGCGCGTACACGTCAGCGTGAATGTATTTACTGTATGCGATGCTTCCCTGCGAGAGAGTATACTAGCTAATCAGCGTCAGGTTCGTGGGCAGCAATACAGGTATCGTGGGCATGTTGTACACTTTTTGCGCGACGTTGGCAAGGTGTACTCAGAGCTTCCCTTGCTGCCCAAGGATTTGGACATTGTCATCCTCCGACCGCGTGGATCCGAAGCGGTCGAACAGATGGATCGACAATTCCGCAACCGCTTCCGAGTCCGCCGAGCAGCAGTCGAGACATGGCTCAGATTCCTCGCCGACAACCACCCTGGCTACAGAAATTTCACCTGGAACTACGACAACCTCTCCCGGTTGCCAGAGGACGGTGACGTCTTTGACCAGCTGAATATCCACGAGGTCGAGGAGTGTGAAGGGTTGCCTGCAGATTCTGGCCCTGTTGAAGAACCGGAAGAGGACGGTGAGGTTGTTGACGAAGCCGCAGTGCCCAATATGCTAATCCATGATTCGGAATTGAACCAGCTTCAAGGGCGAGTCAATGATGGGGCTACTGAGGTCAATGAGCAAGTGCCCCTAGAGTCAGTCGACCCCCAGGCTCTCACCAGCTGCAGATGCCTTCCATCCGGCGCACTCCTCTCGATGAGTTCAACCAAAAGCATGCGCTACTCTCTCTCGCCTGTCCGACCCTGTTCCCTCGGGGAGTTGCGGATTTTGTCGAGCCCAGACAGCGCAAGATCTCCTACCAGGAATACATCCAGCATGCCATGAGGTGGGAGGATGGCCGATTTGCCAAACACCACAGCTTCCGATTTATCGCGCTAAACACTCTGATGAGGCAGCAGGCGAGGGGTCACAGTCGATTCTACGTCAGCAAGAACCACCGCACACCTCTTACAAGGGAGGCCCTACAGGAGGCACTTGCCGATCCGGACACGCCAGAAGCCCAGGCTATCCTCAACCGGATCTCTCGCTTTGCTGGTGTCATCAAAGGCACACGCCCCTTTTGGTACCGCCGACGTCGCGAGTGCGAGTCTTTTGCGCACTGTCTTGGTGTCCCCTCTGCTTTCATCACACTGAGCCCAGCCGATCTGCACTGGCAGAGCCTCTACCGGCACATGCCCGAATACGAGGAGTGGAAGGCGCTTGATGAGCCGAGACGCATGGCCAAGTCCCGCCGGCTGTTGCGGGAGAACCCGCATATCGCGGCCTGGCACTTCCACTCGCGGAGCTCGCTTTTCAGGAAGATTGTGCTGAAGAAAAAGTTCAACGTGGCCGACTTTTGGTATCGGTACGAGTGGCAAGGCCGCGGCAGTAGCCATTCCCATGGGCTCTACTGGTTCAATGGGAGCCCCTCTCCCGATATGGCAACCCCCGAGTCGAGAGAGCATTTCACGAGGATCTGGGGATACCACGTGACAGCAGTAAACCCGCAGCAAGATCAGGGTGCTGATGAGGGCAACCCTTTGTCTGTTGACCCTCTGGAGACGGACGTTACTTGGGAGTGGTTAAACAGAATCGTCAACCGCTGCCAACGACACCACTGCTCGTCGACCTACTGCCTGCGGGTGACGAAGAAGGATGCCCAGCGAGCCAGAGAGGCCGAAGCAAGAACCGAGGCTGGAGAGACAGCCGGAGAGGAACCGCCGCCACCAGAGCCCACGTGTCGGTTTCTCTTCCCCCGGCCTATACGAGAGGCTGCCGCGGTCATCAAGAGGCCCGGAAAGAGCTGGTGGTCGTTCGAGGCAGAGCGCAACGACACCCACCTAAACCAGTACAATCCACTGGTGTCTCTTTGCTGGCTGGCCAATGCAGACTGCTCGCCCTGCACGAGTGTGGAGGCTGTTATCAACTATGCTGCGAAGTATTGCAGCAAGTCCGAGACCCAGACCAGCACATACGCGCAGATTGCCCAGAGTATCCTTCCCCACATATCAGACAACAACCCGATGATTTCTTTTGTGTCAAAGATGATGAATAAACTAATCGGAGAGAGGGACTACTCTGCGCAGGAGATCTGTCATATCCTCCTGGGACTCCCTCTGCAAGAGGACAGCCGAGTGGTGCAGCGTTGACTGTAGGCCCCGCGAGAGACACGCTCGTGCAATTGACATCACGGCGGATGGCGATATTGAAGAGTCTCGGACAGTCTACGAGAAGTATCTCCGACGGCCCGATCAGATGGAGGATGTCTCCTACTTTGAGTTTCTGCAAGATTGGAATTTCAAGGCACGGAATGCGGACAAATGGGCGATTTGGCGGCCTCCTGCGATGCCTAGGGTGTTGTATTATTACCCCCGGTACAAGCCGGTCCGCTCCCATCGGCAGTACTCCGACTTCTGCCGTGTCAAGCTGCTGCTCAGCCATCCCCACCGCCAGACGGAAGATCTGTCCCAGGTTGATGGTCGAAAGTTCGACAACTATTCATCTGCCTATCGCTACTGCCTCGAGCATCATGACCACCCGGACGACCACTATGGCACTGTTGACGAGCCTGATCCGTCTCCGGATGAGGAGGAGTTTGAGCCAGGGGGGGACGCCGGGGAGATTACCCTCGAGGACTGGCAGGAGATGGCGCGGTTAGTCCCCGACATTGAGCTTCCCGATGAACGGGCCGACTTGCTTGGCCGCCGAGACCTGGATGTCAACTACGACTGGGCGCGACACGTCGGCCGCTATTATCACGAGGAGTTCTTACTGGGAGCTACTAGGCGCAGCTTCGCGGAGAGACTCCAGGCAATTACGACGTGGAAGATATGCCTCTCGCAGCCCGTGATACGCTGAACACACAGCAGCGTCAGGTATACGACACAATCATGCGCCACTTCAAGACGAAGAACGAGAACCGTCGGCCTCCGCCCCTCCGGCTGCAGATCGATGGAGGAGGTGGGACTGGCAAGTCGTATATGGTGAAGGTGATATCTTCTCACCTTCAGGCCAAGGCGGCTTCCTATGGCCGGCCCTCCCCCATCGTCAGAGCAGCTCCGACGGGCGTGGCGAGCAACCAGATCGGGGGACAGACTTTGCATTCCCTGCTGCGGCTCCCCGTCGACGGCAATTACCGCTCGCTCTCCGAGACCCCGACGACCCTCAACGCCTTGCAGCGGCGGTTTAGGGGCATCCACTACCTCGTGATTGACGAGAAGAGCATGCTCGGCCTCAAGACCCTCGCGTGGATCGACCAGCGCCTACGAGAGGTGTTCCCGGAGAATCGCGACGAGTTCTTCGGCGGCCTCAGCGTCATCCTGATCGGGGACTTCTTCCAGCTTCCCCCTGTCCTGAACAAGCCGCTGTACTCAACGCGCGACGACCTGAAGGATATCGAGATGGTCGGGCGCAACGCGTACCTCTCGTTCGACAAGTCCGTGTTCCTGACCACAATACAGCGGCAGCAGGGCGAAGACCAGGCTCCTTTCCGGCGGGCCTTGGAAGAACTGCGAATGGCTGATGTGTCGGTACCCTCCTGGGAGCTCCTTTCTTCGAGGTGTTCTGTCAAGCTCTCTCCCGAGGAGGTTGACAGCTTTGCTGATGCGCTTCGCATCTATCCCACCAAGACCCAGGTCGTCGAGTACAACCACCAACACATGCTTGGCCTGGACAGCCCCGCCATTCAGGTCGAGGCAAAGCACGAGGGTGTTGGTGCGGAGAAGGTTGAGTCCTCAAATGCCGGAAACTTGGCCAAGCGCTTGCCCTTGTGTGTTGGTTGCAGGGTGATGCTGACGCGGAATTTGTGGGCCGACGTCGGGCTCGTCAACGGCGCACAGGGGACAGTCTACGACATATCCTGGAAAGAAGGTGCCGACGTGCTGCGAGACCCGCCCGAGGTCATCATGGTGGCCTTCAATGACTACGACGGTCCGGCCTTCACAATGCCGAACGGGGAGCCGCTCCGTAGTGGAGAGAAGCTGGCTGTTCCCATCCTCCGAGTGCGGCAGGACTTCATGGTCGGCGCCAACTCATGTTTGAGAGAGCAGTTCCCGCTGTGGGTCAGCTATGCGATCACCGTCCACAAGTCACAGGGCATCACCCTGGACAAGGTCGTCTGCGATATCTCTGCGCCAGAGTTTGCTTCTGGCCTCTCCTACGTGGCCGTCTCGCGGGTGAAGACACTCGGCGGGCTGATGTTTGAGCGGCCCTTCGACCGCAGCAGGATCTACCGCGAGACACCATCACGAGCTATGGGGTTGAAGTTGTCCGATCACGCTACCAGGCAACTGCAGGCGTTAGATGCTGTGGCGGGGGAGGTTCCCTCGGAGTCTAATTGATTTGTAAGTAGCGAGGACGTGAGTGTAGAGACGTAACGTGAGCGGCAGAATAGAAACGATTAGTAGCCATAGTAGTAGCTATAGTTAAGCGTAAGAAGACCGCTCAAGTAGATGGAGTTGTTGGCCGACGGACAGATATTGGCGCTTCGTCTCTCCCGTATTCAACCCTGACCCGGATTGTCCTCCGGAGAGGGACAGGAAAATTGCCAGGAGCGGGAGAGAGGAAGGAAGCGCCCCGTAGCGTAGCGAAGGGCCGCGCGACTGACGAACGAAGCGACGCCAGCAATTTTACTTAGGTAGCTAGGTATTTATCATTCCCCCCAACTGCGTTCAATTTCCAAGATCATATAAGTGAAACCTATGGTGCTATGTATGTTGAGACTAGGTTCAATGTTTGGGGTTTGTGAAGAGTTCAACCCGCTGAATCTACTACATGATGTGCATTCTTACCTGCTGGGGACTCACTACAATAATGAGATCGAGTTGAATATTTGTGATAGGTGGGTTGAATGAAGTACTGCCCAGCATATACTAGTACCAAGAGTACACAGACAAGTTGCAGGCATTGTTCCACGAAGGCGAGCATGCTTGACATTTTCTCTCCCAAACGTTTTCAGTCCTCTATTCCCAAAAGGTGCCTAGGCAACCCTTGACACCTAGGTACCTGACTGTCTACCTATGAAGAGTCCCTCGCCAGCTTCGCAACCTCCAAAACGGCATCCACAAAAGCCTGCGGCTTCTCCTGCGGCAGATTGTGGCCCGCACCCTCAACCTGATGATGCACCCTCGGGCCCGTGAAATACTTTGCGCTCGACGTCCCATCCGTAGCCGGGAAATTCCCATCTGCCAACCCATCCAGCGTCACCGCCGGGACCGTAATCGGCGGCAGCTTCCTCAGCTTCTTCTCCGCCCCCGCATAATCCGGATCCCCCGGCGCATAAAACAGCCGATGCCGATATACATGCGTGACAACAGAGACATAATCCGGGTTCTCAAACGTCTCCGCCGCCCGATCCAAATCCTCCTCGGTGAACCTCCACTCCGGCGAATTCCGCTCCCACACCAACCGCGCAATCTCCTTCGGCTTCTCCGCCAACGCCGCCTCCCCCCTCGGCGTCAGAAAATAATAAAAATACCAAAACCCTGCCTCAATCTTCACATCCAGCGGCACCCACGCCCTATCCAAATCCTGCACCAAATACCCATTCACCGACACCAACCCCTCACACCTTTCGGGGTACAACGCACAAACCACATTCGCCGCCCGTCCACCCCAGTCATACCCCGCCAGAATCGCCTTCCCAATCCCCAACCCATCCATCAGCTCCACCACATCCTCCCCGAGCGCAGCTTGCTCGCCCGAACGGGGGGTGTCGGGCCGGAGGAAGGTGGTCGGGCCTTGCCCGCGCAGGTAGGGTGTGATGACGCGGTAGCCGGCGGCGGCGAGCGGGGGCGCCACGGCCGCGTAGCTGTCGATAGAGTAAGGCCAGCCGTGGAGGAGGAGGATGGGCGGGCCCGTGGGGGGGCCGGTTTCGTGGTAGGTGATGCGGAGGCGGGTGGTGTTGAGGTGTTTGAGGGGGGTCAGGGGCGGTGCGGGGGTGGGGAGGGTCGTTGCGTTGGTGGTGGGGATGGGGATGGTGGCGGCTAGGGCGGTTGTTGCTGCTGATGAGAACAGAGTGAGTAGGGTGGGGATACGCATGGTGTTGTTGTTGTTGTTGTTGTTGTTATTGTTGTTGTTTTCGGCCTGGTGGGCAAGCCCGGGAAAGGTCTGGTGTGGTGAGGTGAGTGAGTGGGCTTCAAGACTTGGGAAAGTTTTGGTTCAAGATAAGTATATATACTATTTCTCTCCTGGTCGGACACCGGCATGGTTATTGTGACTTCTCATCGCCGGTGGACAACGGGGATAATGAGGCTGAGTGGTGCCTGGTAATAAGCGAGTCGACATGCAAGCCCGTTACTCAGCGAGAGAAGCTGTCTCATTTGGCCAACCAGTTGGATTCGAGTTCATCGTCCAAAACAGGCAAGTGTAGTATTTGGCCATACAGTTTGTCAACAACGAACGTGTGACGCTCCCGTGGCAGTGCACAAGTGCTGACGGACTTTCAGGGGTTTGCGCAGGTTCTCAAGTCACCACGCCAGCATTTTGTGGTCCTTTTATAAGGGCGGTTTGGAATCATCCACACCATTTTGGGATCACCGAGTCATTTTGAAGAAATGGATTGGCTCAAAAACAGGTTTAACACCACGCACCTTACCCGGCCTCACCCGCGAGAACCTCCAAGCGTACGCAAACAACAGCTCGGCCGACCTCGTGCGGTAAGGTTTGATCAGGACCCCAACCCTCTCCCGGGCACCCGTGACCAAACGATCTGCTCGACGTTGTTCCTGCGGTCGGAGATCGTTTTGAACCAGCGGGGAAGTCTTGGTCGTCTTGGTTCCCGTGCCACTGCTTGATGCCGTCCCCCGAGACCGCCCACTACCTAGGCAGAGATCTCCAGACTACTTTCTCTTCTCAAGGAAAAGCCAGCCGCTACTACTTGCCACCACATCGATGCTCTGGCCCGTACTGTAATCCCACTCCAGGCCCGTATTATCCTCATCCAGAGTGAGCGGAGAACCGCTCCCAGACAGCCAGCCTGAAGATTATTTTATACAAGCACAAGGTGAATCGACAATGACCGGCGGCTACCTCTCATTTCCTTTGCCCCGGTAATATCATAGAATTTCTCCTACATCGAGACGAGAAGAAGGCCCATATCTTGAGCAAGTACGGGCGCAGACGAAGTTAGCGGGCTGAACGCAAATATAGACGAAGTGGCATACGGGGGATACTGTGCGTGTGCTATCACGATAAGGCAGGGGGACGTACAGGAGGTAATGCTACCGGTAAAATCTGTGTAGGCGTATTTTTCCATCGCAGCGTTTTTCATCCAGTTGAACTACCCGCACCCTTGTAGTGCTACTTTGACGAAGTTCAAGAAGATGGGCTCGACCGTTTCCACGGGTTCCCGGTCCGCGGTCGACCTGCCGCCCATGGCACTCTCAATCAGTCTTCGATATTGGTGCCGGCGGGCGCCGAGAATTGCCTCGAGCTAGGGCTTGACGTTAAGGCGCCGTTTGGCATCGAGGTTGAGGTCCATACCGTTCATGACGAGGGGGCGCACGTTGGAAGAACTCTCCTCTTGATTGGCCTTGTTGGCGGCCGCCCTCTAGATGCTACCATTGAGGTGCATGTAGACGATAAGAGGGTGCAATGTGGTCACTTATTGCCAGGGAGCAAAAGACGAATGTGACTTGACTCGCGCAAGTTGCTTTCGCATCGAGCATAGTTCAACCCTTCGTCCCGTTCTGCCATCTACCTCGAAGGGGGGGGGCTCTTGGAGAAGGAGGACCACAACCGGACGGAGCAACAGGTCCAAGAACTCCAGGAGGTGGGAGCTAGAGGAGAAGGAGGACCACTCCCAACGGGGCAACAGGATCGTCACAACATCGCTAACCTGTCCCGGGGAAGCTCTTCCCGGGCATCGCAATGCCAAGCCGGCCGCGCTCTCGTTCACGCGCAGATGAGGTCACCCCAAGTTCCACGCCTAACCCCTTTCTCATCCATCTGTCACACGCACACGCTCGCTGGCTCTCCTTTCACGAAACCCCCTCGCCCCGCTTAGTGGTGGCATGTTGTTGGCAGAGTAACTAGGCAAAGCGCCCATGTAGTGTCGGCGTGGGTGCAAGCTACGAGCTCCCGAACTTCTCCTGTCTCTTCCCGGTCTTTGACCACTCTCTTTCTCTTCTGGTGCATATCTGCGGACGGTGATGGCGAGGGTGACGCTTTCAGCAAGATGTTTGCCGCGGAGGTTTGGGACCCAAGAGCTCCGGCCAGACGTGAGGAGGTTGGGGTTCTTGTGGCGACGGGTCTTCCATCCGGCAGTCCTCGTCTTGGTTAGAAGTCTCGGGGGGGTCATCAACACCGTCCTTTCCACCGGCGATGGCGAAAATGACTCGCGGATTTGCATGCCGTCATCCGACCGCGAGTCACAACGCACCAGCCACCAAATAGACGACGCCAAGGACCAAGCCGACCGTGCTTGTCGTCTGCACCTCGGTGGGCAAAGTCAAGGCCATCTTGAAGAAAAGGCTGGGTGATCTCTTTGATGGGACCGCTGGCGTTTCGAAGTGGGCGCCGCTCGCCGGCTGTTTCTTCGTCTCTTTTTTCTCCCTCCTCATCTTCCTCCTCCTCCTCAGTGACGGCCTCCCCGTCGGTATGCCGCTGCCTAGCCGTCCGTCGTTCCCGTCGCTATCGTCCATGATTGCATCGCGAACTTGGAGCGGCCGGCGCTCGCGCGGCAGGTAATGATAAGGAGAAACGGAATTGGCAAGTGATAGTGATGGTCTGAAGGAGTTCTGGAAAACGACGTAAGGGCCTTAGGCCGTCTCCGCGGCGCGTTCGCCCGCGCCCTCGTCGCCACAGGCAAGCACACCGTCATTATCTTTACCCGCGTCGGCAGCAAGAGCGCCCTCCCGGTAGGTATAACCAGAGTCGAAGTCGACTACGAAGACGAAGCCGCCCTCATCGCCGCCCTCCAAGGCCAGCAATTCCTCGCTATCACCCTTGGCGTGGCCGCGGCGCCGGACCTGTACGGTAAGATTACCACCGCCGCCGGTAAGGCGGGTATGCCCTACATTATACCGAATGCATACGGTTTCCCGCCCGCGAGCACGCCGCGCCCGGATAATATATTTACCAAGTTTTCGGTGGACCGCATCGCGGATATTACCGGCAATGGGGTCTCCATGGCGGTGACTATATCGTATGGGTTCTGGTATAAATGGAGCCTGGTGCTGGGGAACGAGTGGTTTGGTTCCGAGATCCGCGATCGCAAGATCATCTTCTTTGATGATGGGCTACGGACCATTAATGCCAGTACGTGGGACCAGTGCGGGCGCGCGCTGGCGGCGCTTCTGAGTCTGCCCGAGACGTCGCAGAGTGCACCCTAATCTCAACGGCGATGTGACAGGGGCAGCTCAGAGACGTTGGAATCTACCTGCAGGTTATAACTTAATACGTCGGCCTACTCTTCTAAACACAATTGAGCTTAGTTGACCGCTAATTCTCGGTAACCGCTATGAGCCGGGAGTAGATGTACTCCTACTGATCATGTAATTTCGTCGCCACGGTGCTTTTCCTTGCATAGAACATACAACTGGCGATTATGTTCTCTATTACATCCTGACAAAGTAGAACTCGGTATGACTCTGTCTAGATCATATCATTTGATAAAGACTCACAAAATACGGCTTCCTCTAGCTAGTAGGGCAACTGAGGGATGGAGGAGGCCGACATCCCTACATGTGGTATCATTAAGGGATGTAGTTTGCGACTGCACTCATCGAATGTAGAGGCTCTAGGTTGCCTATGCCGATAGGAGAAAATGAGCTAATGGGATTGTGAGGAGCACGTTTCGGTTACCATCTGGATGTTCGGGACGCGAGTTTGTTGTAGATCGATCTTGCAATTAGTTGGTTACCACCAGGGTTGTCAACACAGGTGGCGCGGGCAGGATTAATCTCGCGATTACCAAGCTGACTCACTAACCGATCTTACCGTATAGATAAATCTGCCTTCAAGGTTTAAAAACATCATTACTAATATTAGGAGAGTAAAGTTATATAATAGCTCTCATATCCGGGAGTTTTCCGTTGGCGCCCTCTCCCGTAGGAGAGCCGAGGTCGTCCCGTCTGATCACTGGCTAGGTCCTCCCAGGCTCCCACCCACGCCCAAACCTTAAAATACAAACTTTACCACTTCGAGACGTCATAACCCTATTACCGAGGGATAAAACCCCTCGCCTGCCTCCTTGTTTCTCCCCTCCTTCACCTCTAACGCCTCTACATCCAGGAGACACAATCTTTCTTCAGATCCAGCACAGAGCATACCATCAACGACAGACAGTAACGACATTGCCCCAATCAACGCAGCAAGTCTATCGTACAGAAATTCTCTTATCTTTTTACATTACGTCTAATAGTAGTTCAGGCATGGATATAATCACGAATATTATTCGGCGATTGTTTTCCCCTGTGTTCCAGGCATGGGATGATTACAAAGTCGGTCGCATGATGCGCAAAAATGGCAAAAATGATAGAAAGGAGCCGGAACAGTTGGGAGGCAAAGAGGATGAAATAAATAACAGAAACGAGCCGGAAAGGTGCAAAGGGAACGAAAAGAATGATGGAAAGGTGCCGGAACAATGTAAAGGGAACGAAAGCAAGCCTCGGCCGACCAAGCCTTCGCCCCGAAGAGGATGGAAATTCGACAGAAGGGCCGAGTTTCCCTGGCGCTTCCGGCAGGTCGTCCAAGAGGAGAGCAACTGGCGCGGGACGTGGGTACTGGAAGTGAAAGACATGGTAGCCATGGATTGGGGGACGGTGGGGGTGCCCAAGGAGAGCGGACACGGTATTGAATACCAGCGGACGCCGACGATGCAGTTGCCATTCACACCACAGATGCAACAAGACGGTTCGATTGTTTTTCCCGGCGTAGGGCAGGATGATTTGATGGTTTGGTTAGGAAAGCCGTAAAAAAGCACCGACATTCGGAGAGCAGACAAGGATCCATGATGCAAAGGCACCCCTCCAGTCCACATCGCCTCACAGAGTGGACATTACATCATGATGGCTACGAGGCCCGGAGGACTCGTTCGTTGAGGGCGGTCAAGGTGAAATTTCAAGTTGGACTGGGCAAGGATCCATGTCGGCCTGCGAAGGTTCATGACCGTCCCGCCGCAAGGTGGCAGTATCTTGTGGGGCGCCACCTTGGATCTTTAACGGGTCCGATAATACGTTGAGATTAATCAGAGCCTAACTATCTAGGCACCTAGTTACAATAGGGAGGAATAATTATGTACCTCCCTCGCTGAGCCTAACTATGGATGCCTGACCCGGACTTTTATTACTATAGGCGCCCCATCGGGCCGATGGCCAAGTCAACCCATCTCGGGGGTTCGAGCTTCTAGCATCCAGCAGAGCAACTCCTAACTAGGTGGGGTGCAAAGTGTCACGGGTAGTCGACCAGGGTGAAGGAGGCACCTTAGGGGTGCAACCTGAAGGAGCATAAATTCTGGAAGGGGGAGCACGGAAACCTAGACCTTTCCTCTTCTCTGGGCTTCATTTCCATCACCATGATAACCAAAATGGGGCCTTGCAATACAATACATTACCCGCCATTCCCAATCATCATAAACACCATTTCTATGGGTCTGACGTGATAGGTCATGGTGTTCCTTTGCCTGCAGGGCTGGGCCCTGCAGTGGTCTGTGCTCGGCGCGCAGGGATCGACCACTGTCGACCCCGCCATCGACCCCACCATTTTGGCTCTGCAAGCACAGGGCGACCTCTTTACTGTGTATTGTTGTGCCCAACGCTTGCACCGCGATAGTTGGTTGCTTCTCTTGTGTGTGTGCCCAGCATTTGCTTCATTACAGTTCAACTGATCCAGCGGAGATTAGCAATTTTTCCCCGAGCCCGAGGGACTAAGTTTCAGCAAGACTGCGTCGCGTAGACCAATCAATTCGACAACGCCATCCCGAATAGGTAGTTCGAGGGCGAACGAGTGTACGATGTATTGCCAAGGCCGGTAGTTACCGACATCGCCAGCGGCCAGATGACCAGCGCGTCAAACGGTGAACCCATGGGCAAACAGCCCGCTCCGGGCGACCAGTACGATGTTAGAGATTATGCAACGGCGTGGTTTAGCGCAGATCAGTCCCCCCATGGATCTTAAGAATATCTTCACAAGGTACCCCAATCCGATCATGGGTGTGAACCTGCCTGCATCGTAAGATCACGTGGTGAGATGAAAGGGTTCAGGCCTTCAAAGTCCGGACAGGCCGGCCAGTAAACGGCTGGGTGGTACAGTAGACGCAATGGAGGACCAAGAAAACCGTGGTTCGGGCAGCGAATTTTGCTGTAAGTCGTGTATCGCTCATCGGACGAACCATGCATGGTCTCGGAGCAACGGTCGGTATTAAGTGCCTGGGTTGGAACAAACTACCCGGAAGACACCAACAATCATATATCTGTGATGCATAATTGTAAAACAAAACCAGATACGAAGGTAGTGTTAGCTCGTGGTTATGAATTTGCTGAGCTGTTGTTGATACGGAACTCTACGTCGGTTTGCTTTGTGTCACGCGCATCGCAGTTGTTGATTCTCGTTTTGGCAGCTGTGGCCAGGCAGCTCTCTGCACGGACCAGGCGACGGGCTCGCCCACCCCACAAGGGGCACTGCCCAATCAGACTTTAGCACTATTTTTTTCGGCGGGGAAAGTCAAAATTTTGGCATCATCGCTGGGTCCGATTCGGGCCAGAGCCATGGAAAGTATCTCGCTCTCTGATTGCGCTTCAAGGAGGTCGTCGCAGCTTTCGCTTTGCTCAACGTCAAACGCAACCTGGACCTGAGCGGAACCTTGTGCACGCCGCTCGTGCACTCCCTTGCTCGACGCCGCCAATTTGCAGCAACCAAACGTACTAGTTGCACCCTGCAGCCGCCAATTGCCACTTTTTGCTGACCCCATTGTCGCAAACAGAGGGCCAGGCTGCGCGTCGCACAGGTCCAAAGTTCTGCGAACGCCGCCAAGTGTTCGGGCTTTTTGATTCCACCTCACCACCTCTTTTCTCCCCTCGGCCTCTTCCTCCCGACTCTTGCTTCCGCCGCCTCCGGCCTTCTCCATCTCAACCGCGCTCGTCTCACCGTTTTCGATCACCGCAATCTCTCTCTTCCGGTAACTTCTACCATAATTATGGCGACCGTCAATGGAACCGCAGGCAAGCCCGCCAAGCCCGCTGCTCGGCCCCTCCACCGACCCGTCGTGCCTGTCCTTCCCCTCAACTACCCTCAGCGCCCGGCAAGCAAGCAAGCTACCGCCCCGACAGCTCCATCGTCGTCTCCGAACAAGGCACAAATCGCTACACGGCCGGCTGAGGAAAAGACGGGTTCCCATGCGCCCAAAGAAGGCAATGGTCAGGTAAATGGGAACACAACTGGGCATGGCCCGAGCTCCAAAAGCGACCTCGATGCCGCAACCCCCTCTGCGGCTCCCACTCAAGCTGCCACTAGGACAGAGCCAGCCGCGCCCGTAACGACGTCGGCCGAATACGACAAGGGTATGTGTCATCTACCTTCTCCTCTCCAGGTTGCTTTTGTCTTTGTGTCTCCCGCGTCGTTTCTCTGGCCTTGCTCTTTTCCCCCTCGGCCCTCCGATCGCTGGTCCCCGCGCACAGCTTCGACCCTTGCAGGCGGGAATGTTGGCTGACAAACCAAACACGATTACAGATACCCCGACACTTTCCTCCACTGTTCCCGATCGGCGTATGCTCTCACCTACCCGCCATCGACCTCCGGGGCTCCCTAACCCCGCACCCGAGCCTATGGGCACCTCCGGTCCGACCCCCGAAGGCCCCATCATGGCTCCACACCCTGCTCTCATGAACCGGCCGGGTTTCCACCAACATCATCCCAGCAACGGGAGCCTGGTTTTCAACGGTTTCCACGATTCCAACGCATCCTCTCCTGCTCCCCGCTCGGGCGGCGGCTTCGCCCCTCCACCGGGCCTTCACCCTTATCCGCCGCCTGTGGATGGGTATGGGCGGGCACTACTCGTCTCCGCCGTCGATGGTTACCCCCCCAACCTTACAAATCACCATGCGCCTCCCACACCTCATAGCTTCCACGGATCGCAATCATCGGTGCAGGCGGAGGAACATGTTTTCAACCACTACCCCACTGCGAACGGTAGCGGCGCCCGCCCGCCCGCGAACGCGGGACAAGGCACGATGCCTCCCCCGGGAATTAACGCGCCCATAAATGGTGCCGGGCATCCTACCCCGGGATCCGTGTCTGGTTACCAAACCCTACGTGACCAGGACGAAGCCCTGTCTTTCCTCCGGCATGGGGTTTCGGACAACACCTTCAACGACTGCATGATTGAGGTCCGCTTTCCCGATAGCCCGGAATATCAGGACCATCCCGGCTACCGGCAGTTGCACCGTGTTTTCAGGACTCCTGGTCACCGTTTCATTTTCTCCCGAAGCCCCATGCTTGCCGGGGTAATGAAATCCCAGGGGACCGCCCCGGGCGGCGTCATCCTGCTTGAAGCCAACGACGAGTATATGCGGTCAGATATATTCTGGTACTCCCTCCGTTCGCTGTACGGCTGGAGCCTTGCCGACGGCATTCTTCCCACCGAACTGCGTTTTCGGGACGTTGCAGACGACCTAAAGACTGCGCTCGGCTATATTGCCACTGCACGGTATTTGCAGCTACCCTGGGTGCACTCTGTGGCCGTTCATCGGGCCAGCAGCCTCCTTGTGTGGAAGACGATCGAATTGGCGGTCAAGTTCGTTTCCCAGATCACGGCTGTATCCCCGCGAAATGACGGCTTCAACGTCTCGGCGCTCTTGGAGCAAGTTCTCGCCTTCATCGTGCACAACTTCCCGGCCAATTTTAGCCTCGACGTTAGCGCAGGCGATTACGGCTTCCCTCGGTTCCCGCCTTCGAGCCCTCCGACGCGCAACCCAAATGCGCCCCCGATTGCCAATGGCACGTCTGGTGGACTCCATAGCCGTCAGTCCTCCATGACCCAAGCCCAGATGCCACGGAATCCGCGCGTGTCCTCAAACCTTCGTCTATCCCAGATCAAGTTTGGAGATATCTCGCCATCCAAGAATGGATACCCTCCACGTGACCCGACGCCTAACGAGACCATTCTCTCCCGGATCCTACTCAACTTGCCGTTCGAGCCCCTGAAGCAGATCCTGGAGCACCCCCATCTGGCCAAGGCATCTGGGGAGTTCACCCCCGCATCACCGGCAGTCCATGATCAACGATGTCATTGTCGAGCGCGAGTTGAGGCGCCAGCGCATACTAGAGAAGGTGGACCCCCAGCTTCGCATCTACCAAGAGCGGGTAGAAAACGCGACAGCGCCCCTGGTCGTGGGCCATATGGATGACTTTTGGGTCAACAACATGGGATTCAAGGAAGAGGTATTCCCCGGCGACCTCCCCTACCTTGTCCATACGTGGTCGCAGCCGACTTCGTCCAGCGTTAGCACCTGAGACTCGTCATCAGTGCCTTTCGCTGGCTGGTTACTTCTCACGACTTGATGATTTGGGGGAGTTGGGTTGGAGGGTATCTGGGTTTGCCGCTTGCATCTGCATTTACTGGCTCGTGTGGTTTCCTTTCATCCTGCTTCGTTGGCTGATACACCTTTTTTACATCCTGCTTGGCATTCTTTGCATCGCGCCTGGAGTCATGGTTACATAAAAATCGCTTGCCCTCGTTTGTCGGGCAGGCTAGAGGGAATGGGGGCATGCTATGGTTGGTTTCCTTTTTTTACTTGGCGGGGGGTTTCCTTCTGAGCGCGGGGCGACCAGCTCCCGCTTTCTTTTGGCCGGCTGATGCGGAGGTCATACTGATTGACCTGGCGTATCGGAAGTAGTTCATGCGTTTATTGCCAAAAGTTGGTCCCACCTTGGGGGCAACCGAGTGCTTGGTGCTAGCCCTCGTTAGGGGGATAGAAGAAGCAGCGTACCCGTCTTTCCGACGGTCTGCGTGCGGGTGCTTGGGATTGGGTTAGGAAAACAGGAGTTGGCTTGTTAATGATAGAATCATGTCAAGGGTATCTGGTACGGAGGTGAAAATAGGAGAGGTCAATGGTTATACCAGAAAGGGGGCAGAGGCATATCTTTGGTGAGAAGTGCTCAGGGTGAGATGTAAAACGTCACGGGATTACGATGCTAATAGGGGTGTTTCCCAGGCGTTGGTGGTCGTTGACATTGGCTTACTTTACTACTAATGTACTTTGGACCGCTGCAAGAAACACGTTGTCGTGTGCTCAAACCCCAGACCCCGTGTTTCTATCCCTTGCATGTTGCATGTGAAGCTGCTGGAAAAGCGGATGCCATGACGAAGGGAATGTGGGGTGTGGGGAAGCCGCAATCCAATGTCTTGGCTTCAGCCCAGAACCGAGGCTTCCTTTGCTGCACATGGATGGGGAATGTGGAGGTAATTCCACGGCAATAATCTCGTCAATGCACGACATCCTCTTGGGGTCCTTGTCTTCCACTCATCCCTCTTTTCCGCATTGCTCGACGACAAAATATCCAAGGAAACCACAACAGCGACTCTAGTTCCTGTTGTTATAGCTTCCCAGAGCCTAGCAACACGCGACAGGACGCGCATCTCAATTATCGGCGGCGCAGGGAGATTATCAGGCTCAATCTGTTCTACAATTGGGTTGTTAGTAAGGGGTTCCGAATAACTGTCATGAATCCGACAATCGTGATCTGAACCAATTGCCGCAGCAACAACAACCATACGCCAACACAGCCCAAGATGGCTTCGAGGGCGGGGGCGCCTGGCTCTAGAAGCTCCGGATCAAGCAGCGGCCATTCATCGTCGGTCACAGCACGGTCCACGACGGACCCCATCCTGCGCAACGCGCTCCGCTACACCATCTCGACGCGCGAATATGCGACCCTCCACAAGTACGTCATCTCGCGATCGCGCGCCCTGAAGAAGCACGCGCCGGCCGTGGGCACCGTGCAGAGGATCATAGAGGGACCTGGTCCTCGAGCGGGGCGCACCCAGCCGGCGGCGGCGAACAAGGGTGGCCAGGGGACAGCCACGGGGAAGGAGGGGGATCGCGAGAGAGGGCGACTGCCGTGCGCGTCGCCAAGGAGTACAATGCGCGTGCCGTTCGACACTCCATTCGCGTGTTTGTCGCCACGGGCGCGTTGATGAAACTCTGGGAGGTGGTGTCGGCGAGGGTGTTGGGGAAGAAAGAGTATGTCCTTCCTAGTCTTTTTAAGCATTGGGATTGAGAAACACAAGCTGACACGTCCGTCCCCAGCAGCGCATCCGCCACTAACAAGAAGCAACCCCTGCACAAATCAACAACCCTCCGCCTCTCCCTCTCCCTCAGCACCATCCTCCTACTCTACCGCATCCTCTTCCGCTTCTTCAACCGCATGCGCGCGCACATCCTCGACCCGACCGCCGCCCCGTTCCGCCTGCGCAACCCCACCACCGCCCGCGCGTTATCCTCCCCTTACGCGCCCGCCGTGGGCGCCTCCCTCGCCGGCCTGGCGCTGGGCGTCTACCCGAGCAAGCAGCTGCGCGTGACGGTGGCGCTGTACACGGCCTTCCGCGCGCTGGAGTTTGGGTGGAACTGCGCCGAGGACAATGGCATGCTGTGGGGGTGGGAGAAGGGGGTCAATGGCAAGCCGGATAAGGCGCGGCCGAGGCCGTGGTGGTGGGGCAGCTGGATGCTGCAGCCGTTTGCGTTTGGGCAGCTGTTCCATGCGCTGGTGTTTGATAGGGACTGCTTCCCTTCAGTGAGTGGCTTGAGTGTGGGTACAGATAAGAAGGATTGGTTGCTGACTTGATGCTGTCTGTCTAGTTCTGGGGCAAGTTCATCTTCAAGAACTCGACTGTCTACCTCCGCCCCAAGCCGGAGGACTACCCCGCCGGTCTGAGGTGGCCGCAAGCCGGCGAAATTGCCGATAGTCTCGCGCAAATGGCGCGGCTCAACTGGCCGTGAGTCCTTACCCTGCTCCCTTTTTCCAACCTCAACACCAGCTAACCCTCAACCCTGGGCAGTGCCTTCATCTCGCCCACCATGTTCCCCACCAAAGAGGACGTCCTGCCCGCCTCACTCGCCGCCATCTCCCCTCACCTCGGGTGCCCACCCGCTCATCACCTCCCTCTCCTGCGCCACCCTGCACCCCTCCGACCCCTCCTGCAGCCGCACCTACCTCAACTTCTGGCTGCGCTCCTTCCCGCCCCTCACCCAGCTCCTCTTCGTTGTCTACTCCGCCATGCTCCTCCCGCGCGCCTCGGCGCTCTACCACTTCCCCCTGTCCACCCTGCGCGGCCTGATTACCAACGCCCTGCGCACCGCGGGCTTCCTCACGGGCTCGCTTGCCACCGCCTGGTCGTCGATCTGCTTCTTCCAGGCCTGGCTGCCGCGCGCTTTCCTCCCACGCAACGGTTTTTCCTCGGCGGGTTTGTCGCCGGCTTCTGGGCGCTGCTGCACCAGGGCGGCGCCGGCGGGCCGCGCAGCGTGTTCTTGTCGAGCGCGAAGACGAGCGTGGAGAGTTTGTGGAAGGTCGGGGTCAAGCGCAGGTGGTGGCGCGCTATGAGGGGGGGCGATGTGTGGTTGTTTGTGGCGGCGCTGATGCTGACTGGGGTGGTGTATGAGCGGGATGCGAAGGCGGTTAGGGAGGGCGCGTGGAGGAAGGGGATCAGCTGGGTTAGGGGGGAGGGGTGGAAGGATTGGGGGGTGGAGGAGGAGGAGGGGGAGGGGGTTGAGGGGGAGGGTTTTGATGGGGAGGAGGTTGAGGGGAGAAAGGGGGATGGTGCGGAGGGGTATGGGCGGGTTGCGGGGCGGGTGAAGGGGGAGTAAATTGGCTGGGTGGTCAGTCAGCGAGGGGATAGGATAGGTATTGTTCTATTATTGTATTGGCTGGATGAGGTGATGATGCATAAATAATTGCTAATTTGTGTTCACGCATCCTTTTGAGTACGGCGAGTTACGACGTCGCCATTGCAGGATAGCAATTGCACCTTGTATGTATTGACACGAGTTAAGCCATAGGCGGAATATGATGAAAGATCTGCTAAATGTAAAGCACATGTCGAGGAGTCAGCAGACAGGCACCACAGCTGACCCGAGTCGATGCCGCGCGGTTCTCTGTAGTCCGTCCAGCAAATAGTACGTACATAGTAATAGATTCGCAGGGTTGAAACTCCACCATTTTCCAGGCGGCCATCACGCATTTCTATCATGTCGCTACATGCCAGCAAGAGCCTCTCCCATAACTTGGTCATTTGCCCTCGCCTCCAGCTCGCTCACCTCGCTCGCTCAGCAGCTCGCTTAGCAGCCCGCTCAGCAGCCTGCTGCTTCTCCCTCGCACGATGTGCCAGCTCGAGCGCGATTTTGGTGTCCACATCGTTCATAGTATCCGCACCACGCTCGGCTAGCAAGAGGGCGATAGCGGTTCCCGTCTGGTTGGCGGTGGCCCAAAAGAGAGGCGTCCTTCCCTGATTGTCTTTAGAGCGTATATCGGCCCCATTTCCTAACAGTATCTTGACGATTTCCTTTGCCCCTCCCCACTCGCGGCTAGCGGCGTACGAAAGAGCTGTCCTCCCCTTGCTATCTTTGTGCTCGATATCTATCCCACGCTCGAGCAGCCACCAAACGCAGTAGTAATAGTATTTATCGCACGTGATGATCAGTTGCAGGACCGACCTCCCATCTCGTGCGGTAACGTGGACGTTAGCGCCAGCTTGGAGTAGAAGTTCGATATTCCGGGACGTGTTTGGGCTACGTGAGCTTGCAGCCAGCACCAGCGGCGTCTCTTGATATATATTTTGCGACTCGATATCGGCGCCTTGTTCGAGCAGCCATTTGACGCCCATACAGTTGCCAAGTTTAGCAACGGCTGCGAGAATCGATGCGCCCTCCGAGTCCCTTGCCTCGAGATCTGCACCATTGTCGAGCAAGAACTTGCAAATGAGCTCAAACCCTGGTACATCATCGCGGTAGCCTGCCATGCAATCAAACAACAGAGACAGTCCTGTCTCGCTTTTCGTCCTGATATCTAGGCCTTGTTCGACCAAAAACTTCACCACGCCGTCATGCCCAGCCCGACAAGCATAAGAAAGAGCGCACCTCCCCCTCTTGCATTTGTGCTTGATATTAGCACCCCTTTCCAGCAAAGTCTTAGCGGTGTCCAACATGCCCATAGAGCAGGCCAGGATGAAGGGCGTGTAGTTCTCTGTACATTTCGCGTCAATGTCGGCCCCGCTTTGTACCAAAAGATTGACCTTTTTTTCGCATCGGCTTTGTATGGCGAACATCAGTGACGTCCAGCCTGTCCCTGCTTCCGGCCCGTCCACGTCAGCGCCAAACCGGAGCAAAAGCCGCATGGCGTCTACAGTCTGGTGTTGAGTAGCTTTCACCAGCGGCGTTTTTCCGACGTCATCCCTCGCTTCGACGTGAGCACTTCTTTCAAGCAATAGTCGGATAATGGTTGTCTTCTCCTTTGCACACGCCAACAACAGTGGGGTCTCGCCTCTTTTATTCCGCACCTCTAGCCCAGCGCCGTTGTCAAGGAGCAGCCTAACGACATCCTCCCACCCGGCTTCAACAGCCCAAAGAAGCGGCGTCATTTGTCGGTCATCCCCTGCGTTGATGATGTAGGAATTCCCAGTCCCAAACCGCCCGATGGCCCTGGAAATTCTTGATTGTCCGTCAATGAGGACGCGAACTACATCGGTGTGACCGCACGCTGCGGCCCAGACCAACGCGGTTCTTCCCTGAGAGTCCCTAGCGGACAATTCGTAATACCTGCCTTTGATGAATGCACGGACGGCTGGAACGAGCCCAAGATACGAAGCAACCATCAAGGGAGTTGTGGAATCATCGGTGATGCTGGACCCGAATGCCGAGTTTACACGGCCCGATTCACCCACGATAGCTTGGAACCACCACTGGCGATGTTGACGACAGACCTCCATCATTGCCTGTGTTAATTTCTTGTCGACTTCTACATGCAACTCTTTCAAATGGACAACCCAAAAGTGGGCCGAGTAGTCAAGAAACTCATGGTCCTTAAGTTTCGTGAGAAAATAGGTCCGTTTAACAAAAGAGGATTCGTCGTCGGCCGGCATATATGTGAATTCGGGGCCGAAGAGTATTTCGGAGAGCATCAGATTCCAGAAGCAAATCTCTCCAAGTATTTGGTGTGATTCAGTTGGTTTCAAAGAGTGTTTCCATCCGGACTTTGTTGGGCGTTGTCTGAATGTCTTGGGGGCGCCCTTTTCCGAGTCGGTCATCACCAGGAATTCTTTGGCGGTTTGGTGAAGCAGATATAATTTTCCGTCAGTGATGACCACCAGGAGGCCACAAATATTTCTCAACCGCTCTCGAAACCGCTCATCCGAATCCAGGTCGACATCTTGGTAAGAGTAGTGTGAAGGGCGTATCGCCAGCGCAAAGTTCATCTCGCGGGTCGTCAGGGGCCTCTCCGCAGCTACAATGATGTGCAAGGCTCTCCGAGCCTCGTTTGGCTCAGGGCTCGCAAGGAGAATCTTTTCGTATGCCTCGTCTACCGAATTCGGAAGATGTGAAAGCGCCTCCTCGATCTTGCGCTTGTTGATGCTCTCATTGCTCTCGATGTAGTCGAGGGTGAGATACACCCATAGGTAGGTCCGGTGTGGCACACTCAGCAAACCGCGGAGCAATATGTCTTGTTCGTCTTTGTCGAGCTTTAACTTCGCTCCCATTCCTTGAACCCTGGCTTTGATGAATATGTCGATCTCTTTGGATATTTGCTTTGTTTCCTCTTCGTTCTCACCGCTTAGATGGAGGACGGCGAGTTCTGCGGTGTCCGACGGCTGGAAGTCACGCCGGATAGACCGGAAGGGCCTACTTGTCAGAAGGAACTTCAAGTTTGGCGCCTGTTTTGTGCGGTGTTGGTCAAGCAGTGCCGTGGCAAGTAGCTGACGGTCGTTTTCTGCGCATTCATCGAGGGCGTCAAGAATGCAAATAATCTCTCCGGCGTTCTTTTCTCTTGCTACCTGTAGCAGAAGTTCCCAAAGAGTTCCAAATGAAACGGTAAGCTTTTCGCCCTCGGCCTCAAGCTGGGCGTGAACCTTGGCAGAGAAGAGAATGGGGTTTTGAGTGAAGAGTTGGTGGAGGATGCAACACATGGCGTTAGCCGCGCTCTTCTGGTCCTCGAAGTCGTCCTTGAAGAAAAAGTAGCACGTTGTCCTGGACTGAGTATTGGGAGAACATGGTCAACCAGATATTTGGCCAGCACCGACTTGCCGCATCCAGGGTCCGCGGATACCCAGAGTGCCTGGCAGTCTCTCCCTTGGGAGCCTGTTAGCCAGTTGTTGAAAAGTCTGTGGCTGACAAACCACTCGCAAGTGTCGGGCACTCGATGCGGGTTTCGATCTTTCCGATCTTGGTATGACACCGTTTTCAGCCTTCCCAGCAGCTTGGCTTCTTCAACACTGAGACTTCGCTGCTCCTTCTTCGGAAAAACTGTCCTAGACGGCAGGTGTGGCAGGGACTCTGGCATGTCTTTCCGTTTCACACCGAGTGTTAGCATTGTTGGGTTCGTTGACCAGAAACATTGTTCACTCACGAGCATCCCAACTCTCAAGTAGAGCCTTGGCTGTAGCCGCTGCCACCACAGCCGCATAGCCTTGAAACATTTTGTTCTTGTGGCTGTCGGCGTAATCACAGACGCTTTTAATAATCAAGCAAGAGGATTCACGCAGTATTTCCCAACATCCTGCGGCTTCCATTTCAAAGGCAATGACGCCATCCTGGTGAGAAATTTCGTCTCGGTCTCTGGCGGAACGCATGACAGTGTCTCCAGAGGCAAAAAGACCAAAGTGGACGGTTGGTTGTCGCCTCTGTTCAGGCGTCGAACGAAATACCAGGCTAGACACCTGTTGGCTGCATCCGAGCGTTTAACAGCGCTCCTCGGTAGCGTGTTTGCAGACAGCGTCTGCACCCTCGGCACATTTTACACATTCTGAGGGTTTGCGGTGTTTATGAAGGTAACCAGACTGGAATAGCAGATCTCCGGCCCGACCCGGATAGACTGCTCTGGAGCCAGGTCGGCGTTGAAGGGCGCCGAGATGGCGAGACACGCTATGGGAGAACTCTCTGGTGCGTCCGGCCTCAGCCGCCTTTAGCTTGGCCAACAAACTAGCTGCTCCGATGGAAAGCCCGGACAGGTTGTCATATGGAGTGTCTTTGCGAACGAAGATGCCAGGGAGCTGTCTTCCGAAATCGTACTGAATGACTCCGGTGCTCACGACCACGTCGCCGAGGAACAGGTCATCCGACAGCTTTTTGGATGAATTGGGTGCGCCGCCGCAGATGCCGACGAGCAGAACGAGTTTAAGATGGCGGAAGCTGGCGCGGAGATTCCCCGCGACAGTCGCGGCGGCCACTTTGCCCATGCGAGGCATGTACACGAGAACGACAGCATGGGAGTTGATGGATCCGAGTGAGTATGAGTTTGTGTCGGCGGGCGCCCTGTCCAAACCCGCACCATCCCATTGCTCCTCGAATAACTCAAGAACGGCAGTGGCCTCGATGGGCAGAGCGCAAATGATAGCGACGCCGAAGTTGTCGCATGGTGGCGAAGGTTGTAAGTTGCCTTGTCGTTGTCCTGAGTGATCATGGTCGGAACCAAGGGGGTCGATTATTGAGGGAGCAGTGGCAGCCGACGGGGACGGCTCGCTGGCTGTCGGGTATGGTGATCTGCTTCCCTCGTCCATTGTAGAAGCCTGGTGATCATGGGCCGTACTTCAGACTCATGGAAGTCAACCAGCAGTAAGGCGCATGCGAATTCTGATCAGGTTGCTTGGTTTGGGGTCGAACCGCAGCGATGGCTTAAGCGGACATACGTTGAGCTAGAATTAGATTGACAAGTCCTGCCACGTCAAGCTGCAAAAAAAGCAACACTGCGTGTATGTACATCGAAAGCCACGAGGCTTTGGGCATAGATCAGGCACGAATCGCACCCTTAACCGCCCCCTCACGCCTCCGTTTCCAGTTCCGGAGTTTACTGGTCAGTTTCAATTTAATGGTCATTGGTGCGTTTGGGATAGCCGGCGCCTAAGCCTTTTTGAATTTCATGGCTTCGCTGTTACTCTCTTCTCTAACGAACGCAAGCTACAAACAACGACCCAACCCCCAATCACCCCTCTTAACATAACAAAACCCAGCTCCCTTCACCCAACCACCAACTCCCCCTCCACCCTCAAATCCCGACTACTCCCCCCAACCCACACTTTATACCCCCCCCTCCTCAACCGCCACCCCTGCCCCTCCACATCCCACACACTCAAATCCCGCCTCGTCAACTCAAACACCGCCTCCCTCCCCTGCCCGGGAACCAACGGCCCTACCTTCACAAACCCGCGCAGCTGCCGCACGGCCGCCTGCGGATCACCCCCCTCACTCTCAGGCACACCTGCCCCAGGTACGCTGAGATACAGCTGCGCGACCTCGCCCCCCTCGACGGGGCCCGTGTTGGAGATGGTGCAGCGCGCGACGAAGAGCACGTCCCAGAGGGCCGGGTGGCCGCCTTGGCGGATGGGGGTTTGCGGGGAGGGGTATTCGGACCAGTTTGTGTTAGGGGTGGTGGTGGGGGTGATGGAGAGGTTGGCGTAGGAGAAGGTGGTGTAGGAGAGGCCGAAGCCGAACTCGAATTCGGGGGGTTTTTGGCGGTGGTGTTGGGGTGGTCGAAGTAGCGGTAGTCGAGGAAGAGACCTTCAGTGAAGTTGGATTCGGGGAAGGGGGCGGTGGAGAGGGAGGGGTTGAGGAGGTCGGGAGGGAGATCGTGCTCGAAGTGGGGGATGGTGTAGGGGAGGCGGCCGGTGGGATTGGTGGTGCCGTAGAGGATGGAGATGAGGGCGTGACCGGATTCTTGGCCGGGGAGGCCGGCGAAGAGGGTTGCGGTTACGTTGGGGTGCGAGATCCATGCGGAGACGGTGCGTATTCCTGGAAAACAAAGGGTTAGAAAGGGTCGGAGGGCGATCGAAAATGGGGACGGGAGGGCTTACCAGCAGAGTGGACGACTACGATGGTGTTCGCACACCACGAGGCGACGTTCAACACCAATCTGTCGCTAAACTCGTCCGTCAAGCTGGGGCGGTCAAAGCTCTCCGAGGCGTAGGCGTTGATGAATACCAGGCAAGCGTCGGTGTTGACGTAGGGCGTGGGGTTGTCCGAGTAAAAGTCCCAGCGCAGGATGCCCCTGTCCTTGGTGATGCGATCTTGCAGAGCCTGGAAGGGGGAGATAACGTACGGCGGCGTGTTTCCCCCTGAGCCGCCCGCGGTGACGAGCGTGCCGTTGAAGGTGTTCCAGCTAAAATTCTCGTCGTACCCGCCGCTGTAGCGGTCGCGGTTATGCCAAGGACCGGCCTTAACGGTGGCGTCGTAGCCGTAGATGCAGAGAAATTTGGGCTTCTTGAACGGCAGGGTGTTGTTGACGTTCTTCACAAGCACTGTGCCCGCAGCGCCAATCTCTTCAATTACGTTGGCGTGGTCTCCACGGACGTCGACGGGAAAGTGCTGTTGCAGGTTGTCATAGATGGCCGGCGGCGGGTAGGCGTTCTCCTGACCGAGATAGTACCACGGCGCCAGGATGCGAGTGGCCATGTCGTTGATACGCTCATCACTAACCGACCCATTGTTCACAGCCTCCACTAGACTATCGCCCCAGAAGCCGGCACCAGGCATAACAAGGTCCAAGCCTGCGTTGGCCGAGGCCACACCAGACATCTGGCCATCCCAGTCACTGACGACGAACCCCTCGAAGCCGAGCTCCGTCTTGAGGATCCCGTTCAGCAACTTCGAATTCTGACAGGCATACGAGTGGTTGGCCCGCTGGTAGCTGCACATGACGGCACCGGCCCCTTCGCGCAGGGCATCCATAAACGGAAAGACGTACAGCTCGTGCAGAGTCCGATCGTCGACATTGGCACTGATGGCATCGCCCATGGGACCCCACCTGCGGCGGAACTCTTGCTCGTTCAGCAGCCAGTGCTTGGGCGTGGCAATCACGCCCGCCTCCTGGATGCCGCGGGTGATGGCACCCATGCCGGCGCCGGCCAGATAGGGGTCGTTGCTGAGGCCCTCCCAATTCCGCCCACCCTTGGCGACGCGGCCGAGCGGACCAGCGACGGGGCCGAGGGCGACATTGATGCCCTTTCCGTGGTACTCGTTACCGAGCGCCTGGCCGTAGCGATACATGAGATCTCTGTCGAAGGTGGCTGCCAGATGGATGCCGGCGGGGAAGGCCGACACGAATTCTTGTCCGCGAATGCCCGAGGGTCCGTCGGCGAAGCAGAGTGAGGGGATGCCCAGCCGCGGCACCTCGCCCGTGTTGCCTACGCAGGGGCCGGGCCAGCCTCGGGTGATGTTCACTTTCTCCTCGACGGTCATGCGCGACACCAGATCCCGTGCATGGCCGTAAGCGAGAGACCACCGGACATTTGTGGAGCCATCGCCGGGTGCTTCGGTGTTCGGAGCCGCGTTAGCGTGCCGGCACGTGTACATTTATCGGGGAATTGATGTTTGGGGATGGATGGACCTTACGGGATGGATAAACCGGCGGACTCCGGCCGTAATACGGAAGCTCTGATACTCCAGAGCCCGTTTGCAGCGAGCAGGCGGCGCAAAGAAGTGTGGCAGCCGTGACTTTCTTGGTGCTGAGAATTGCCTGCTCTGAACCTGGGCCCAGAGAACGCCGGAACTTTCGGGGCAGCAGGTCGAAGGCGCTTTGAAGAAGCTCCATGGCGGTCTGGAATGTCCGTTATTTACATATGCCGGGTCGGTAGAACAGTGACGATTTCCCGGCCAAAATACAGATTAAAATAGTAATAATATTCCTGTTCGTTATTAAACAGGATGTTGTTGGTTTCCGGGTCGCGGGAACCCGACAGCTTGGATGCGTCGTGGGCCTATTACCGCCTGTTTGGTTCTTTCCCGGAATTGTTGGGGGTGCATGGGGGGAAGTTACGTGAGTTGACGTGGTGCGCGGTTGGGGCCAACTCTGCCCCCGCCATTTCTGAGACGAGGCAACAAGATGCATCGCTGTTCACTTGGACCCAGATGTTCGTCCGGTTCGCTCGCTCTCACAAAAACAGACTTGGGACGAACTTGTGGATGCTGTGTTATGCAAACCATATTTTTGGGCCACAGCGGTTGTTCCCACGTCGGGCTGTCTGACTCGTCGGTCCGGGCTCGATTTAAACCAAGCAGCACCGAGCACCAGAATCTCGCCGATAGAAATCTGTCCCACCACCGTTGGATTGCCAATGAGCGGCCAAAAAGCGTTGAAACGATCGGAAAATATTGTGCGGGATGATGGTCTTGCCGTGCGCCTCATCCAGGAGAGGAAAATGCTGCGCATCTGTGGCCGGCTTGCTTTTCGCGTCTCATCTTCCCAGCCGCGCCGCCAAATCCGGGTTGCGCCAAAGCCAAAAGTGCCCCTTTCATTCGAGATTTGGCGAGACAAGCGGCGTCGAATCGCGCGTTTTGTTATGGAAGAGGGCAAAACGAGACGCCAGTTGTGTTGTTGATCTGCATCTGCAAGTCCAATATCGAACGCGAAGTGTTTGGTTCGACAGAAATCGATCCCTCCCTTGCGTTCCGTTCTCACATTCCTCTTTCTCCTTCCGTTCGGATGTTTCGGCCAGCACCGTAAGTGCGACGGAGCGTTGGCGGCAGCAAACGGTGGGACGAGGTTGCACCGGGTGAACTTCTCGAACAACGGCCCGGCGCCCTTGTCTCCGTGATCAGCAATCCGGCCGTCCAAATTCAACAAATTTTTGCAGGCACTGCAGGCCATCAACATCCAGACCGCGAAGAGGTGATGATCCATCCCTTGTTCGTCTCTTCCGTTGTCATCTGCCCCGCCAGCCATCCCGCTAATTACCAAAGAGACGGAAATTGCCCAGGATATTGCCACGAGGCGAGGATCCATCGCCAGGCTTTCAGCCCTGAGGGAAAGTCCAGCCTAACATCTCCGATTGCGCATGACAACCTGGAATGGTTTGCGGTTTTTCTTGGCTCAGTGGTGCGAAGACTTGCAGTGCACAGGTGCAGACTGCTTCCTTGTTCAGCTGAGCTAGGGAGAGTGATGCCTTCGATGCGGGACTTGCATTGGCCCAAAAACAAAGCCAAGCCGTGAAAACTGAGTGCAATCGATGTCACCATCTCCAAGAGCAGAAAAGAATAACAAAATGTTCTACCATGCGCCGACGAGCAATAGCAAATCTGGATTCCACTCGTCTCTAGTTATTGCTTTTCCTCGCCTGCAATCATCATTTATCTTTTGCTGCGTGGGGAGGGGTCACGCTTCTCGCAGTGGACTCGTTCAGATCTCTCATCTCGGGTGCTAGTCCATAAAGAGTTAAGCGTCAGGAACAGCTGCTTGATTGGTTCGCGGAACCCATTCTCGACCCGTGTGGGTGGGAAGGAGCCCGGGACATGGGTGCATGGAGGGGGGATGAGGGGTGTGACTAATGCCAGGGCCAGCGGATATCGACCGGGATAGCGGTCCGTTCCCACGAGCGAGAGTTCCGAGGGGGGATTTGCCCAGTAGCCTGTGAAGAATATTCGTAATCAATTCGAGAATGATGCTTTTTGTTTGCAGAATGTGGACGCTTCAGGTTTTGAGGGAATACTCCCCAGGTCTTCCTTTTGGCTTGTCAGGGGGCTCCATTAACTTTTTTGGAGCTCAAAGCTCAAACAGCGTTTTTGCCAGGGGCTCCAATCGGATGTGCAGCTCAACCCGAAAATTCAGAGCACAATTCGTCCAGGCCACTCGCGCCATGGCCACCAAATGCAACCGCCCACCGGTCGCCTGCGTTCGTAGTGTACATTCGCACATGCGTGTGAAAACCGTCGTCCAGTGTACACTCGATATGAGCTGTCAGGGGCAAACGCGCAAAGCGCTGGCTTGATGTCGACTTCCCCGCCACATTCAAGGAGAACCCCGCGGCTGGGGGGAAAGAAGCATCCATGCGGGCGGCGCAGCTAAAGGGGATGCGTCAGAGCCGAATCCTCCATCCAGCCTGTGACACTTGGACACATCATACTCGGTGACAGCCCCCCGTTCCTTTGTTGTGGGGGCGGGAAGGGGGCCTCGGTGCCCTCCGACCCGACCACCGCATGGGCAAAAGAAGCCGGGCTCAAATAGTACACTACCGAGTGAGAAGCTCGAGTTGTATGTAGAAACGAAACAAAAGTGAGCTATCCGGGAATCTAGAGAAGCTTTTTTTACTCTAATTACATTTATTTTACTCTGCTTCCAATTTTCTTGCCTCTTTCCTCCATCTCTTCTTTTGTTGTTTTTCGACTTTCTTGACGCGGACTTATTTTCTTTTGGAGTTCGGCTTGTTTGGCCAGAGGGTCGGACCCGGAAGGCCATCAAGACTCGGCCCATTGAGCAAACGCCAGCCGGAGCGAGGACGAAAGGGGAAGCGAGCACAGGCGAGCAATGCAGGTACCAGATGCAGGATGTCAGGGCGGGAAACTTTGGTGCCGCCAGACCTGCAGATGCAGGTCGAATCTGACGCTGGCACTTTCACGACTGCCGAAGCAACCAAAAAATAAGAAAATAACAGTAAAAATGACAATGTTCAAAAACCATCGCGAAAGCTTGGGCGGAAATTCGATGTGCTAGTTCGGAGAACGTGAGCACATTTTCGATCGAAGCTGCAGTTCCGCCCGAGACGACACGGGCTGCTGGCCACTCGGCTTCCCCTCCGTTTCCGCAACTTTTCTTCTTTTCCCCCCTTCCCCTTCCCCTGTCCAGGTGCCGCGTTTTGGTCTCCATTCCAAACACCACCCCACTGCCGTTATTGGACAAGCATTAGCCAATCCGGGGGCCCATGGCCAGGAATTCGCTGCAACCCCTTTGATCCTAGTTCGGCCTCCACTCTTTTGCGGGCGTGCGCGCCTGGCCTGAGAAAGAGTTGCCCTCTCTCCATTTCCTTCCCCAGGCCCAAAATCTCATGCCATTCGCATCCCAAGGCCGTCTTCTCGGTTCTCGATTCTACACTCCGCCCTCCGACCGGCCTTGTCGTTCCTTTCGTTCATTCTCCATATCATTCACTTCGTACACTCGTTTCCGTTTTCGGATTTGCCCACCGTGACCACAGCTCCCGAATCGAATCGAATTCCACAAGCCGACCAACGAAATCGGCCAACGTTCGCCCGACACACTCCCTGAATTCGCAAAAAAAGCAGCGCCGATATCGTCCCCGAATCCCCGATCCTACAGCCAGGCTATCGGTGGAACGACATATACAAGCGACTCAGTGCCGCCATCAGCTCCCAGGTTTCTTTGCAGGAAGCCATTCGCGGGAGCGTGCAGTATCACAGTGTGGCAGTTGGCGGGGCCCGTATCGGTCTCAGACCACCATCCGAAGCCGCCGCGACCATATGCACCGAGCGTGTCTGGGGAATCTTTGAGACGAACTCCTGGCCTCTGCTTTCGTGGGAAAAGGTGGATACCGATTCCTCCTCGAATCCTAGAAATTCGCCTCTGGTAGGTCTTCCTGACACAACTTATTTTCGCAACAGTCCCACAACCATGTCTGGTCTCGTGGTTTCCCCCCCTTCATGTTGATATCACAAGTCATGCCGTGGGCGTTCTGGGCACATGCGAGAGCTCAGCTTGCGTCACGCCAGCACGGCCGAGAGCTCGTGTTGCCGCGTTGAGCCTCGCTGCCCTGTTACACAACTTCACAATGCCATTCTAAAACATGACGCTGCGGCGCCCCATGTATGTTCGATGGGTGCTGACTTCTGTCACAGACCAATTTGCTGGAACACTCTTTTCCTTTCGGTACGGATGCCGAGGTGAATCTTGTACAGTATCCCGTCCGACACTCCACCCATGACATCGCCGCAAGCTTGATCTCGACACGACGACTTGCCGAATAACCCTCTTCGGCAACTCTGCTCAGCCCGGGATTAGTTGATGCTGTCGCAGTTCGACAAAACTTGATCGCCAAGATGAACCGGTTCAGAACGAAGAAGCGGGCGAAGGACGACCTTGCCGCCGGCCGCTCAAGCGAAGATTCGGAGCAATCCTCACTCTCCTTTTTCCGCAAGGGCAAGAAGGCGCAACAGGAAGAAGTCAAGAAGGAAATTGACCTATCCAACGCCCTCCCCACAAATGATGACTTCCGCACTAGCTTATTGATGAACAACTTGTCCGCACGGTTTTCCATGTTGAGGGAGCAGGATGACCCCAATACCAAAATCGGCAAGGCAAGCGACGACAGTGTTCTCTTTACAAAACGCCAGTCAAGGTTAGCCGACTTCGGCTTTGGCTCCGGCCCTGGATTATCCGACATTGCCGAGGTCGAGTCTGTGAGAGGTCCCAATCTCCTTCGGACGACTTCGGTGGGCTCTGACGAGCCGGATTCTGCGAATGGCGGGAGCGTCCTAACTCGTTCCCGGCCCACAGAGGGCAACGTGCTCTTCGGTGGGAGGCAAAAGATCTACAAGATCCCGGCAGCTTCTGGGGGTGGAATGAGCGGCCGAGCAGTTTATGAGGAGGATGTCGCCATGTCCGCGTTCCAGCGTTGGAGGCAGACAGAGAGGGACCGAACATTGGATGGCCTGACCGGTACCCGATCAGATGAGGCTGAGGAAGAGCCGCAGACTCGGTCCGAGTCGCCGCCCCCGATGAGTTACCGCCGCAAGCGCGAAACAGCATCAACCACCTCTTCTAATTCCATCATGGCCCGGAACTCCACGGCAGCCACGTCCGTCACTTCGCAACCGGCCAGTGCTGCTAAGGACTCGCAGGCGGCACCGAGCGCGTCGTCGTCGGGCGTCACATCAACCATTCCCGAGCGAAACTTTACTCGAACTCGGAGGCTCTACGAACAAGGGTTTAACCAAGACTCCAGCGAGCACCAGGGCACAGTATTATCGCGGATCGAAGCTTTGACGCGCCCGCGCCCGTTTGGCACGAAGACGACAGACAACAGGGTGTCCCAAGCCGATGGCACCCGGACGATTCTGGCAAAAACGAGTGCCCCAAGCTTGAGGTCGTTGAGCCCGTCAGCCAACTCCCGGCCAATTGGTGCGTTGGATCTCGGCGCCAGGGCGCAGACTGACTCCAAGCCCAACAATCTCGGGGGCTTGCCGCCCCTGAGCCCGCCCGTCAGCGAGACTGGCGAGCAGCCCGTTTTGCCCATTCTGCCGAAGGATGTGGGGAGTACAACGCCGATGGGGATATTCCAGAAGCCATCGCAGCCATACGACGAATCCCAGTACGTCCAGCGACAGCTCCAGCTTCAACAGGGCCGGGAGACCCCAACCCAAAGGCATAGAACGGAAACCAGCGGCAGGAATACCCCTGTATTGGGAGACAACGAAACAAAGCTGTCTGCTATCGGAAGCCGACCGCCCGCGCCGAATACAGCTCTCCCTCCGACCCCAGTTGCTGAGACAGAGTCTTCGCAGTCAAGTGCGCTCAACCCACCAGGGCTCAACCTGCCAGCAGAGTCTCACATCGAGCGCCCAGCCGATAAAGACCACCCAGCTTTCAGACAATCTGCGCTGCCCATTCCTCTCGCTGTGAATGACAAGGCTAGCACAGAAACCTTGCCCACCCCAAAAGCGGAGATCCCGACCATAAACACCCAGAAGTCATCCGCACAAGATTCTCCCACGCTAGGGCCAGCCTCAGGTCTTAGTGGCCTAGTTCGTCAACATCTTCGCACAGAAAGCGTGGAATCCTCGCTAAATGACACCGGGTTCGATGCCTCCAGCGCTGGGTTCCGTTATAACATCGATGCGAAGTCGCCTTCACTCCTGAGCGAATCCGGCCCTGCGTTGAGCCCATGGCCCTCCTCGGATCAGGATTGGCTCGGCTCACACTCTGGAAAGGGTCCGGAAACAGCACCGGAAACAGCACCGGAAGGGTCAGGGGGCGAGAACCAGTCCAACCATGAGAGCTTGGACTCGAGGACGGCTGACCGAGCTAGCACGGCGACGGAGGACGAGACAGACGGCTTCGCTAACCAACTTGCTAACGCGCGCCGCCGTGTGAGGGAGAAGCTGACATCGTATGTCGAATCGGATAGCAGCAGGGCTACGTCCCCTCTACTACTCCCAGCCGATGCACCAAGCTTATCCGCACAGTCCCAGAACCCCCTCGGCATCCTCAAACCGAAGTCAAGCCGCGGTTCACTCATGGACCGCTCACGCAACGCGGTAACAGGGCAATCCAAGGGCCTCAAGATACTAGGGCTCGGAGCCGCGACCATGAGCACTTCACCGCAGCCCGGTAAACAATCATTTGATGAAAAGGAATTCCCCTCGTTGGAGACGATGAAGGAAGAGGTCTCGAGAGGCACCATGCCACCACGGGGTCACAAGGTTTCGGATGCCGAATCATACAACGAATCAGACAACAAGGATAAGGACGAGGATAGCAACACACACCCGGGCTTACGAGCCTTTAGACAGGCCCGGCGAGACCTGCAAAGGCGGAAGGAGCTAGAATCGCTCGCCCGACACCAAGCGTCACAAACGTCGCAATCACCGGAGGAAGCGCAGGAACAGCGTAACGGTATGCACTCGGCAGCCAAGGTCCCGCGACAGCGGACACCAAGCAGGGAGCGAAGGCCTCCTCCCGTTACGTATCGACAACGCCCCCCTAGCGAGGAACAAAGCTATAACAGCTCACCAGGTGGAATGAGACCTTCGGGCGAGCGTTCGAGGAGTGGTTCAGAGACTAGTGCTGGTCGTTCCAACAGCCGACCGCCTCGCTTGCGGACGAACACCAACGGGCCGCATGACCAGCTTGGAGCTCCGAATCCCGGGCGACCGATGATGCGCTCCCCCGGGTTGCCCGGGACCGACATCAAAAATTCCCCTGTGATGCCGCCCAACCCGTACCCCGGCCGTGGTGCACCTTCACCTGCACACTCACCACATCCCGACCGGTCGAGGTCGGGCGCCAACCTCGCCTTGCACACCGGACGCCCAGGCTTGGATCCCCATTCGGGTCAGCCGTCCCCCATCTCACCCATGGGCCTGCCCTCGCCAAGCCCTTATGCCGTGGGACTGCCCGGGTCTCCGGTCGGTACTCCCCCACTTCGTTTGGGCCGCGCCCGCGACTCCAGTCGACTTCGCAATCACCAGCGCTGGGTCCTGCGAATGGCCCCTTGCCCCACCAGATGAGGCGGCCTGTCGACAAAAGGGAGATCTCGGAGCCGACGTTCGTCATGTCAACAAGCCGAGTTCCGACAACGGCCCTGCCACATCATCCGCAGCAGCAGCACCCGGCGCACCCACAATACCCTCCAGCTCCGAATCAGCCTCCTCCCATGGTCCCCGGCAGGAATCCGAGGTCTCGGTCCAACAGTCGTGCAGGCGGCCCTGCGCCACCACTGCCGCCCATCAACCCCCGACGCCGACGCGAGGATTCTCGCCCACGGGCCCCTTTCGAGGATAACGAGGGGGGGGCGCCTCCGTTACCATACGGAGATAACAACACATCAAGCTTCGACCATGGAGCCAGCGGGGATGAAGGCGGTGACAAGACAGACCAACGGCGGCGACTACGGAAACCGCACCCGGATATACAGGGCCCCAGCTCGAAGCCTTTCCCTGGGGGTCGAGAGAGAACAGCCCGCCCTTGATGACCAATGGGCCTCCGGCGCGCCGGCCCGTAGCGAACCAGGGCGCGAGCAACGGCATGGCTATCCCTGGTGGGATGATCTAAAGGTCTTTTAGGGAATCTGATCATCGCCATCTACTTTCTCGGTATACTCTTCACCATTTCTGTTTTTTTCTTTGCTTTCCTTTTGTCTTTTTCTCGGGTTTTACTTGGCCGGACTGAAAGGGATGGTCGGCGCAGCGCGTGAGGACAAGGCGCGGTTCATCGATACCATACGAGGGTTATGAAATTGAGATACCTCTTTGCAAACTACCTAGACTCCTCCTTCAGGGAGTTTTCTGTTGTCCTTTTCTTTCTTGTAATGGGATTTTAGGCTATCTGCTTGGCTTTGTTCTGGCATATCTTGCAAAAGTGGGGCGATAATATCCCGCCAGTTTCGATTCTGAGGGCTGTTGTAGCCTGGATGGAGTACGCACAGAGACGGGCTTGCGAGAGAAGTTGGAGAGCTGCCTTAGTAGCTGGGCTGCTGTTGGTATCGCGGTTTGGATTTCAGGGCGGGATATCTTGCTAGGCGCATAATCTGAAACATCATTTTGATAAGTTGGGAGTATCTCCACTGTATCTCGGAGTTAACACAGGTTTCCGTGTCGGTTGAACTGGGAGACGGGCTTACTGCATTGCATCCCTGAGCTTGTTGTGTCGAAAGGGGTTCCCAGCGCGAAGACCGGGGCCGACGGCCCGAGTGACCGACCCGAGCCGAAGTTCTGCCAGAGAAACACGGCACGACATTGGCGATGCGGGGAGGGGCCGATATCCGCTTTTGTTCAAGAGTAAGACATCGACGTGTAACTTTCCCCTTCCGGCAACAGACCTGTAAGTGTGAAGTCAACTGAGTGCACCCGAACAAGGTTTGAGGTACTTTGAATCTGAAGTTGCTTGCCTATGTATGGGGACTGACTACGGGACTCTTTCCAGCGCAACGAAGACATTGAGACCTCGCTTCTCCCGGTACACTCGCAGTGACTCATCCCTATCAAGAGACAGTAATAACATCTCAAACATCAATATGGCCTTTATCCGCCCGTTCAGGCCCGAGGATACGGAGAACGCAAAGCATATCGTACGTTCAACTACCCCCTGTCCTCATAACCCCTCCTCATGATCCCCCCCATCACCACAACCAAGTACCAACCATCCCCCCTCCTTCAACGCCCCCCCTCCCCCTTCATCCACCCAACCATCAACAACTAACACGCTCGCAAAGTGCCGCGCCACCCTCCCCCCCTCCCTATCCCACATCCCCGCCGCCGTGCGCATGGCCCCCTACCTCTGGACGCTGCAATTCACCCACCTCTTTCCGCAATCCTGCTTCGTACTCGACGACGGCACGGGCACCGCCGTGGGCTATGTCGTGGGCACGCCGGATGTTTTTGCCCTGGCGGGACAGTACCACAGGTATGTGGACGAGGTGCTGGGGAGTGAGAGGGGCAGGGAGGAGGTGCTGGTGCCGAGGCAGTTGGAGGTGAAGGAGGCGTGGGTGGTGGGCGGGGTGGGGGATGAGGTTGGTGAGGTTGGTGGGGCTGGTGAGGATGGGAAGGGGCCGGAGGTGAATCCGGAGTGTTTGGCGCAGTTGGCGTATAAGGTGGAGTGGCTGGTGCTGGAAGGGGTGGAGGGGAAGAGGGGGTTGGTGGAGGGGTGGCGGGCGATGTTGCATATTGATCTGTTGGAGGGGTGGCAGGGGAAAGGGTGGGGGAGGAAGTTGATTGAGAGGTTTGTGGAGGGGGTTAGGGAAAGTGGGAAGGAGTATGGGAAGGGGGTGCATTTGGGCGTGGCGGGGGATAATAGGAAGGTGGTGGCGTTTTATGAGAAGCTGGGGTTTAGGGTCTATCCGGGCGGCGAGAAGGAGGGGGGAAATGTGTGGATGGTGAGGGATCTGTAGGTTGGGAGAGGATTGGATTGGATGGGAATAGGGAGAGACGATGGTTTAGGATGAATGGAAATGCTGCTCGAAGTTCGTGGATGGCTATTCAAAGTGGGTGTTGAACATGACGGCAATATAGGGAACAAGAGGCCCCCACCGTCAATCCCTTTACTAATCACTTCTCAGCTTTCCGATTCAAAACTTTACAGCAAGAGTAGAAACAAACTAACCGAATAAAAGGTCACTGCGCTTCGTGGCATCGAACCGCTGTTCTCTGTCCATTAAACTCAATAACTACTACTCAAGCTAAGCGGCCAGTTCATTAGATGATCATCAACGGCAGCATCCCGGCCATTACGGAGACATCCCAATCCGGCTGCCATCGTCTCGGATATTCAACCCTCTAACCTCTCGTCGGGTATCTCAGCATTGCCATTCCCCTCCACTCCGTCCTCGCCCCTCTTCATAAACTGCGGTGACGACCCCAGCGATGCCGCAGCAGCCAGGTCCCGCTCAGGCGACATCTGCGGCAGATAGGATTTCAGAAAACAATTCGCGTTGTGCATGGGCAGACTGGTTGTCAGGTTTGCGCTGAAAAACACACCCAGACAAGTGTTGTTGCGGGCGAACTTGTTGAACATTGCGCAGGCCCTGATGCAGTCGCCGAACGTGTAGGCCGTCATCCCCGCGAGGTCGACGCCGGGGCCGATGTAGTCCATCATGCAGTTCACGTCGAAGCCCCAGGAGGCGGTGCCCAGCGTCACGACCTGGCGGTTCATGGATATCCTCCCGCAGTCGAAGTCGATTATGCCGCGTGTGGGTACTCGGATGGTGGTGTCCGATGCGATGCTTTGGTCTTCGGCTGTTGGCGTGGAGGTGGGCTCAGCCGCTGTGGCTGTTGGCATCATTGTGATGGTTGTCGGCATCATGACAATCATCGGGTTGGAGTTGGAGGCTCTGTCAATAAAGTGTCAGTTAGTCTGTCTTCCTCGAGAAGAATGCGGATCGCTGGCCGTGTTCTTACCTTCGCGCATTTGCCGCGGCTATCCCTCCCCCGACGCCGCCACCGATCGTTGCGAGTAAAATGACAATAATTAAAGATAGACACAGTATGACTCTCTTGCGGCGATACCCCCATATTGTTGACTTCGGCGGCCGAGCTGAAGCCGCCTCCTTTTCATCTTCGGTTTTCGAAATGCAGAATTCATACATGCTCCCGCCCGCAGTCCCGGACGAACCAGTCCTCTCAACTGGTGAGTGGACTGGCGGCGGTATCTGCAGCTTAGGTTGGCGGCGGAGCATGTACGATAACGACCGTTCCGGGCCTGACACGACCTCTGGGGCGTCCATTGCGCGGGACCGTGGAACGGGTGGCAGGAGGCGACGGTGTCCGTCAACCCCCCGCGTGTGGAGTGTTCAGCAGTCGATATCGTGCCGGCCAGGGCTACGGTTGTGCGATGAGGTCATAAACTCGTATGACGGTCATGATGGTGTGGTGGGATGGATGTGTGTGGGAAAGAAACAGGAAAAGGAAAGGATTGCAGCCATGGTGTGAAAACCTTGGACAGCTTACAGGGTGCGGGAGAGCCGGAGAGGTGAGACCGCGAGTCCGAGAAGCGCGGAAACACGGCAAAGTCAGGCCATAAACTTGATACCAGGAGCTTGGGGGTTCGATGCATTCACTGGGCCATGAATCCTCCCAAGGCCAGAAAGAGTTGCGATAGGCTGGGTTGCGTGCGTTCCGTCGGTAACGATGCTGCTGGGGTGCAGCATGAGAGTCGCAGATCTGTCTCGTTTGATCGGAGCTGACCCGAGATCGTGGTTGGCCTCGGCTATCGTGTGCATGGTACCCCTGGAACACTCAGGGGCTTTTATACCCCTGTCTGCCTCAGCGGGCCAGCGTTGCAGTCTCGTTACAACTACACCGCAACAACACGGGATTGATTAATAAATACATCGTTCACTGCTTCCTACGGTAGAGTCATCCAAAAAGGAGAGAAAATGAACCATGGCATTATTAATATTGATGATTGCTTCCCCCATATACGACCAGGGCGAGGAATAATTATTGCCTCTGAACCACCAGACTTGTTTCGGATTAGTGGTGGAGCAGTCTCTGCGAGTGCTTGAGGATTGCCTCGCGGCCAAATCTGGCAGATATCTGTAGGTTGTCGACAAGCTTGTAAAACTCGGACCTGTGAACATAGGGCGGGGATGGTGCGACGCGCTGGTGACCATGGGAACGTATCCGGCCTTCCATAACAATTGAGTCCCTCTTATCCCATTCCATATGTTGTCAACCCGAACGGCAAACCGGGCGAAGACGACTCCCCCAATTGTGGTCAGTTTGCGGTCCCGGCTTGCGATCCCCCTGAGAATGAAAGAGCTGTTGTTGGATTCAAAGGGCCCGATAAGACGAGGGCATTGACCGACAAGGTATCGTTTAGCTATCCCTGCGGCGCGACTCTTCCTTTCATTACTGAAGAGATGCATTCATGATGGATAGGGAGAAAGGTAACAACCTACAAATCCCATCCACAAACAGTAGGCAACAAAACCTGTCTGTCGGCTGTGTGAAATTCGCAGCACCAATACCCCGAGAAAGCGGCGGCAAAATATGCTGTAGGTAATCAATGGTCCGTTTCTTCCCAGAACTACATGCTGACTACTGGTAAGCAACTGAGAATCCATGCGGAAAAACACGGCTAAAGCGTATGCCATGGTAAAGGAACACACATGTTAGATGCCTCGCCGGTGGTTGGCGAGCTGCTCGCTTCCAACTGGCTGAACAGCGGGTGAATGAACATTGTTGGGATGGAGGAAGAATATTGATTGTCTGTGGTTGGTTGAGTTGAACCGGGAAGAACTAGAACTAAACAGAGAGGCGGGGGGGGGATAAAGAAAACAGAAGAAAGCAAAAGCTCACCGGCCGACTCCCCGTCGGGAGCTAGCCGGCTACGAAACCCCCTTGGGGGTTTGCCCCTTTCGACCTGGTGACCAGCCAACTCGAAAAGTCCTTCCCCGGGCAGGGCTCGAACCCACAGCCTCCCGTCGGAAGGGGATTGACTCGCAGCCCGGGGGTCGAGGACCACCGCCAGCTACCACTTGGCCAACTGTCGAGTGGGCGGTGATCCTCGTTGGAGGTAAGCTTCGCCGACTCGGTATAACAACAAGGGTTCTCTCTCTTTGGTAGGTATCTCCCCCAATTCACTGAGGTGGTTTTGCCCTACACAAGAACAGCCTAGCTCTTCCACCGCAAGTCACAACACAACCGAGGCAACTCACTGAACAGTAATTTCAGTACCCCCGTGACTTACTAGATAGTTACAGATACAGTAACGTAACCTTCCCATCCACCGATGCAGCCCACACACCGAGGGCCATAAATAAGATTCAATTTGCCGAGTTCCTTCTCTTTCCCAACCCCCAAAACACCACACTTTTCCTCGTTTCGCAACACCTCAACCCAGTCTTACCAACAAATTCTTGTCCCTTTTACTACAGCATCAGGCCTCTTACCCGTACTTTTTTTCCTTGACCAAAATGGCTTGGAAGATTCAAGACCTCTTTATCGGGGTTCTTTGCGTCTGGATGGCCTACACTGAGGAAGCTGTCAAGTTCATGCTGTGCAACAGCCCAATTTGGCCTTTTGATGATGTTGCCAGACCCGAAAAGACCATCACACATCCTCCTCGTCTCTTTCAGACTGTCCACTTCGCAGGACACGGTTGATGCAGTGAGTAGCCCGGTAACCCGACACAGGGCAGCGGATCCTTGACTTGACTTAAAAAGAAAACAGACCTGCAAGCGCATCATTGCTTTTAAGGAGACTTGCCTCGATGCTCAGGGCAAGCCGTACATCCTCGCGACGAGTGGCGGCGTCAACAACAATCCGGAGGACAGCAGCGTAAGTCGAAGTGTGCTCGCCCCCCCCCCCCCCCCCACCCCCCTTCTATGCCACATCGTTCATCCAACTCTGTTAAGGCAGCATTTTGATCTCGTGTCCAAGGCTGGAGTCAGTGACAGAGTCAATTGCTAGCTTGACCCTCCCTCACTTATTCCCGTCGCTTTCAACTGAATCTAACAACCGACGGGTATGCAACACACAACCTGCCTTCCGCTCTTACAATTGATCCATCAGCTTGAGTGGTTGACGACGACAACACGCAGCTCAATATATCTCAAGCTTCCACGTCACAAATTCGAAGTCGGCCACAACCTGGAAGACAACCGGCATACTTCGACGCTTCGAGTCTAGAAACTAGGGTTTATTAACGATAGCACTCGACTGCGACTATGCCGGCTCAATGTCTGGAGGCGTATGACGGAGCGAGCCCTTAGGTTGCTATAAACATCGAGGCTCAGCCTCTGAGGGTCCTCTGCCTCGGTTCATTGCTGCACTACACAAGCGACACGGACGCAAAACCGCGAGTATGGACGATAACGTGGCTCCAGATGGCGGCGGCGTGCGATGGCTGTCGTTTATTGTCATAATTTGGCGCGTTATGCACATCATCAGCCGAGCGATAGCCTATACAATATTGTCAAATCGTACGATTACTACGACATGATATGTGACATTCACACCGGAGTGTGGAGATTTCTCGGTCTTACCCTGTTCCACCCATTCTCTCTCTGCTTGGGCACTGCTAACGGCTATTTGGCGCAGCCTCATTTGCCATCATGCTTACGAAGGTTCGAATGGGAGTCCAAGAAGCCATCCACGCCTACCCAGTTCTAGCCAAGACCAAGACCATGTTCCGGTAGACTACTGTGGCCGAGTGCTACTGGGTCTGCGTGGGTGTTCTCGTATCAACACAAGACCCTAACGCAGTGGGGGAGTGTCGAGGATGCCTGGTGCTGATATTGTACCTCGGTAATGTGATAAATAACAATGGCCGTTTCATCTTCTTGCCAAGCCGTCCTTCGCCAACACCTCCCATGGTGACATCGGTTGATAACGCCGCCGTCTTCACTCCCACCGCAATCTACGATGGCCAGACCATGGCCATCGGACACGGGACTACGATCGGAGGTCGGGAGTGTGGATCCTCTCCGGTGGGTGGGTAACTGTACTACTTCTCGTGGAAGGTTTACATGTCAGTTGTCTTTGCATCAACTTGTTGACGGAGAGAAGAGACAGTCTAAGATGGTCCTCACGACTTACTAGTTATACTGAAACTGCGCTCCAGTAGCAAATATAGCATGGCTTGTGTTGGTGCTGATATTCTTGTTGCTGGACGATTCTCCCGGATTCACCTTTGAACAAGGTTCGGAAGGCGAGAAGGGGCAAGGAGGCGGCGCCGCCGAGCCCTGACTCGCGGCCGTGCTCCAATAGTCGGAGGTGCGTCTAGTGATTGACAGTTCATCAGATGGATTGAATGATTATGATGCGGAGTAAAAAGTTCTAGTGTAATGGGGAGGGGGGGGTTGTAATGCTTTCTCCTGGCTAGCCAGAGGAGAAATGAACGGGATAGAGAGTGTAGGGGGTAATAGTGTGAGCAAGAAGGCTGGCTGCAATGGGGTGACAGCTCAGATAGCTCATATCTCCTCGGCGACGAAGAGAGAGGGCTGCACAACGTGGGCTACTAGCACCCGATGTGCAATGGGGGCCGGAGGGAGATTAAAGACCAACCGATGGATAAGAGAGAGACAAGAGTAAAATTGGGAAGCATGGAAGATGAGAAACGATTCTTGGGAAAAATGGAAAGATATCCAATAGAGAATTGGGGTTCATTCCGACTGGGCAGTTGTGAGGAGAAGAATGGGAGAACGAGCAACCACACCCTGACCTGATAAGGACTGGGCGCCGGCCGAAACATGACAGACTCACCGGATAGACATGGCTGTCTGGGTGTTCACGTTCTGAGATTGGTATAGAATCTGACAAGTTGGAGGCTTGAAGCTGGGGGCGGGCGATGATGAAGCGAAGGGACCGGACCAGGAAGGGGTGTCCTCGAGGAGATGCTCGCGACTTTTATACCGCCCAAGGGAGTCCATATTTCACAGAGTAGTAGAAAGAAAGTAAGGAGACCGAAAAATACCCCGGCTGCTACCAGTCTTTCCTGACGGACTGACCGACAACGCTTGCACAGCGTCTGGCGATCTAATCCGACACCACCGCCTCCCGAATGTACCCTGACATCCGATCTGCAAAACTGGTATGCGATTCTCACCTGCAACTCCGTCTCGGTACATTCGGGGTCATTGTGCGGGGGGGGGGGGGGGGGGGGGGATATCGAGGCATGACAGAGGTCCAATAATAGGCCAGGTAACCCAGCTGTCCGGGGGCCGGGACGAAGGAAACGAGGGGCGATTCGAGGAGAGGGTCAGCTGGAGACATCAGACAGCATGTGGAGTGCCAACTAGACACGTCAAGCGTGGACCAAATACCTACGCTTCGTCTTGCGCGGTGCCCGACGAGGGCCAGGAACGTGTTATGCCCTCTCGTCGGCCTGTCTTTGCTGCTCGCAAGTTGCTTGTCGAGGATTGAGGCTTCTCCACAGAGATGCTTCTCATTGGGCCATAACCTTTTGTTCACAGTCAGGGCCCTGTGCATGCATGATGCGGTGGGGGCGGCTCCTTGACTCTGATTGAGTGACTGCGTTTTGTTGCGACCGGGAGGTGGGGGGGGGGGTCTGAAGAGGACCTGGAACCTTCTTAAAAATATTCGTCTATTCGTGTATTTGTGGTACCTTAACTCTGATTGGGTGACTGCGTTTTGTTTGACAGGTGTCAGGGGGGTCAGAACGAGCATAAGGCACCTGCATGTCTTGGCAGATGCTGATGTGCCGCATGCGACAACTTCCCACAGCTTGAAGGCAGATGTGCATTTTGACCTGAGCGCCGCAGTTGCCTTATCCTAACGTGCATGCTACCCTGGACTGGAAGATCCTAGCGTGCACGCCACTGGTTCCCCGCCAATTTCCCTCCTGTGCTCTTCTGACATTGTGTCAGTCCAGACTGTCAGTTCCTCAGTTCCGTCCCGAATCATCATGGACGACATCACAGAGCTGTTTCCCCCTCCAACGATGCGAAATGTCTTGGTGTCCCCTACGAGCAGCGATGGGAGCACTTGAAACCCGTCATCGTCAAGCTTTACATGGGCAAGTACGGCCCAAACGGCAAGTCAATGACGACCCCGCAGGTTGCCGACTTCATGAAGGTTCAATACTCCTTCCACGCTGCGTAAGTTGACTGATTCTCTGTTGCATGTATTTCTCTGACTTGTTCTTCCCCGGTTTAGTGTGTCACAGTACCGATATCATTTTAAACAGTGGGACGTTCGCAAACGGATTTTCAAGAGAGAGAAAGATGACATCGTTGCCGCCCTGGGTAGACGGTCTCATCCGGGGACCAGCACTTCCAATGTCACGCTTGGTTTAGACAAAGGGATAGACAAGAAGCAATTGAAGAGATACTTGTCAGGTGAGATTCGTCACCACACAACCGTGCAGATGCTGCCAGGCGTGTAAGTCATCCCAAAGCTGCCGAGTGTCAAAGGTTCTCCCTAACCGTGGTAAGGTTAACATCGTTCAATCTCCCGTACGCGGCATACGTGAAGGCGTTGGGCAACAGGAATGACCACTCCTCGCCTTTTGGAGAGAACGGCGCCACTCCATCTTACATGAAAATCGACGATCCCAAAACACCTACACCGGGTCGCGCAGTGGCCATCCCGTCGCCGTCGATGCAGTTGACCCGGCAAAAGCTCGCTCACGATCGGGCGAGCCTCTTCTTGCAGGGGCACCACATCGACCTTTTGTCGAGCTGTGGCAAGGAAGATCGCACGTAAGCGCTACCATTCAGCTTGGGTTGGCAATTCAGACAGCTAACTTGCTGGGGCATCGTCAGAACAATCACCAACTATCTCCACGACTTCTACCTCTTTACATTCGTCGTCGCCAAGCACTGGGGTCGCGGCCCACGAATGACACAGTGGACTCCTTCCATGGTCGCTCGCATGACCACAGGCGCACGGGACGGTGTCAGTCCAGCAAGGCCCTCAAATGTGACATCACCTCTGCATCGCGAACGCGCTGAGAGACTCGAGGCCCCGACACAACTGTGTCAGTGGTGTATTCATGCTACCGGAATGGACTATACACCAGTACCCGGGGCCGATGTCGACAATATTCGTGAATACGACGACGTGAACCCGAGTTCATTCAGCGAGTGGTCGTCTGCCGAACACTCTGCTTCCATTCCGTTGGCAGATTGGATGCAAGATTCCATCAAGCAGGGCACATTCTCGGCCACTCCACCTGAAAATTTGCCAATCTCGACCGAAGCGTTATCGTTGTCTCTCCAACAGGACCCAGAATTGATACAACTGGAAGCGTGGAAAGTTGCCATCATTGCAGGCAACGTCGATCTCATCTTGAAGCTGGGATTTGACACAGAGGGACCACCCAACAGAATTGATGATATATATCCCATGCACCTCGCAGCTTCCTTCCTCGATGGAGGACATGCATGTTGCGATACACTCACCACACTCTATCTAGTCCTCGGCCCCTTCCACCAGCGCGATCAGTTAGGCCACACCGTGCTGGATACTCTGATGGTAAACATTCTACGCTCGCATACCACTGTCACTCCCGAGCAGGTAAATCCACACTTCAACCCCCCGCACCGTTTTCCAGGGGAAGAAAAGGATATTTGTGGCAGGTGGGACGCCGATTCTCCAGAGATTCGTGCTTTATTCCAGCATGGCTACGCTCGGGTTCCAACTAAGTGGAAGCACGCCTTTTGCCATTCCTCCGCCCAGGCAATCTGCCACAGCATCCTTGTTGTCATCGGATCGCCTGCATCCCCACCGGTCGATGCCCTGAGTGGATTGTTCATCCGCCGTTGCACGGAGCCGGACTGTGGGCAAGAGCTCAAACTTGGGCCGCTGCATGTGGCGGTTGTTGTGGCTTTTTATCTTGCTCATCGCGGCATGAACGGGGAAACTTTATTCGGAGCCCTAGCCGTCATAGTTTGCCTACAGCGCCTCGGTGCTGACACTTCCCTCAAAGTTGAAGTTTCGGTGCCCGCTTTACTTGGACAATCAGAACCCGGGGGTTGCTCTCATTATCCCGTGAGCGCATACGAGTTGATGCAGGCAGTCCCACAGGAGATCGTCACTACCTGGGCCCCTGAATGCCAGGAAGGATGGGCATGTATCTCGCAAGTCCTGTTGTTGTCCGACTCTCCTAAAGAAGATGGTCCTTCCGAAGATGACGATACTTCTGACGACGGCGATACCTCCATGAATGATCACGATACTCCCAAGAATGAGAACTGTAATTGGCGTTATAAGGGGCTTGCTGTACATGACGAGTGGCTTCAACTTTCTTGTGGGAGTTCAAAACTAGGGCTACTTTGGGCAACAATCCAAGTGGAATTGCTCACATATCGTAGAATCAAGCTTCGCGACCCTTGGGTATCCAAGAACTTCTCGATGGCGGCCCTCCGCGCATGGTTGGAAGGAAAGACGTCGGAATTCCAAACTCCACTGACCACCGAGAGTCGAATCAAGGAACACACATGTTGTGGATGGTTTGCCCAGGCAACAGATTTTGTCATGCCTATGGCTAAGGAAGTATGCACTGAGCACTTCATGAACATGGAAGATTATGGAAGAGCTTCGTTTACGCCGCGGCCACCGCTCTGCGAATATTGGTTATTAGAAGTGGAGCCACCCGGAGTAATGAGCTCTGCGCACGACTTTGTTTTGCAGTAATTGCTTTTTAGGCTTCCTCAAGATATCTGTTTCTGGCGTCGGCCAGGTCTATCAGATATTACAAAAGTACTACAACACCCCATCGTTTGCTCACTGGCTTTCCTATACCACCTGCTTGCCCTCCTTGACAACATATCTCGTTAACCAACTAATCTCACGCCCCTTGTGGCCATCACAGTTCTTGCATCCCTTACGCGCCATCTCAAGAGCCACCATGCCGGCATTCATGCCATTCTTCTGCCCGGCCATGGTCGCAAGCCCAGTCCAGCTCAGCCGCTTCGCTCCCTTCTTGGTCTGGCACGCGGCGTGGTAGTTGCTCATGGCCGCAATCTCGCGCTTCTCGGCGCAGTCTCTGTCGATGGTCATGACGCTGTCGAGGGCGCTGCGCATTGTGGTGGGGTTATCCGGGGTCATTTGTGTTGGGAAAAGGGCCATGAGGTACTCCTCCATTGCCGAACCAGAGCAGACCGGCATGAGTTTGCGGTTAGTCGTCTGCATACTAGGGGCTGTGTCGTTCATGATGAAGACGCTGCCGCAGAACCGGCTTTCCATATTTTGTCGCACGCTTTGCAGCACGCCCATTTGGGCGAAGGGATCGTTTGTCATGGCGAAATGCTCAACATGAATACCACGATGATCGTTTGTGTGGTCTCCGGCCTGGTGTGCTGGCTCTGGCTCCATGCTCATGTTCCCGAGCGGCATCATAAACTCGCTGGCAGCAGCACCGAAAGTGTAGACTTCCAACTTGCGCAGCTTTTCCATGGGCAAATCGGAACACATCTGTGCCACAGCCTGGGAAACGATGACAGTGCTGTCGTTGTGGCAGAGAACGACGCAGCGGTTCATTGAGTCGTCGAGCAAGGCGCTTCGCATCTGAGCGTACAGGTTCCTCCGGACCTGGCTGGGCATCGAGAAACACCGTTGGAGCATCATCGCTAACACGTCAAATGGCATGCCGTAGGTAGGAGTGCAAATGCAAACCACCGGCCTGTTAAACAGCCGCGATAACACCGGAAGCGTCTCCTTATGACAACGCCGACAACTAAACCACCACCCCGTTAGCCACTGCACCACCAACACCCCCATGCCAAACCACACAACTCAAACCAGGAATCAAAACATACCTCATCCCCATCCCCCCCAAAGACAACCACTTCTCATCCTCCGCCTCATGCTCCAGCTCCTGCCCCATCATCCACCCCCCATCCGCCCCAGCACCACCACCACCACCACCATCAACCGCATCATCCCACCTCACCATCTGCTCCCTCCCCTTCCTCCCCCCATTCAACACCCAACACCCCGCCATTACCACACCCCCACACACCCCAACCCACACCGCAAACCCCCCACCCGGCAGCACAATCCACAACGGCACTACCACCAGCAGCACACCGACCTCAAAGCAGGCCAGCAAAACGTGCACTGCCCTCTCGGCTGCGTCAGTCCAGGAGAGTGGGCTGCGGCTTATGGTACCGTGGCGGCCACTGGCACGGTTCTGGTGGGGGAGGAGGAGGAGGGCCCAGCAGAGGGTTGGGAGCAGGCGGAGGGTTTGGGAGAGGTCGTGGCGGATGGTGGCGAGCGGGGGATGTTGGGAGCGCGGGGTGGTGCCGCAGGCGCCGTCGCGGAGGGGGGGGATGTAGGTTAGGGGGTTTGGGGGGGTGGTGGTGGTGGTTGGGGTTGGGGTTGGTGAGGAGGGCATGGTGGTGTGGTGGTGGTGGTGGGTTTGGCGGGGGGCGTGGTTGGGGAGGGCGTTCGTGGGAGTCGAGGCATCATTAGCTGGGTAGTTGTGGTGTAGGCGTCCGCAGAGGATTGGTGATGGGGTGGTGGTGAGAAAGTTTACCGTGGTCGACGAGCTGGGCTTTGTGGTCAGGCCCATTATATCGTTGGCAGGACGCGTGGTGGTGATTTGGACTTCTCTCGGATGCCTCATTCCCATGCTCCTGGGTCGCGTTCTTAACATTCTTCGGGTAGGGTACAATCTCTCTGCCCTCCCTCTGATAGGCATGGCGAGTTATTCCACTTAGCATATTGGAATACCAACAACTATGGGTAGACGACCCGACAACAAGACGTTCCGGCTCTCAAAACCGTAAGCGGACGCAAGGGAGACCCGCCTGCTTTCCCTCCTACGTATGAGCCAAGAGGCAGAGCAGGTTTCGGGACATTCCAGTAAAGCAAAACAATTTTGAACTCCTGAACAAGCATTCGTGGCCTAGCACAGTGCAATTCCATCAACGTGGGCTGGCTGTCTGTTTGTTTTTATTGCATTCCATCCGAGATCAGCCCCAGCCTACCGACGCGACCACAGCGGTCCAGCCCCCAGGCCGAATAGAATACACAACCGGCTGCGCAGAACACTCTCCAACTGCGATGACGGTACAATCAACCCATTTTTGATGAACATGACTTCGCGTCGGGGCTCCTCGGGAAAGGCGGCCGGAAACTCCAAGAAACAACGTGTAACCAGAAGCAAGGCCTTGGAACCGAGGTCTCGGAAAATCAGGGAATTAGGGACAACAAGGAAGAAAGGTTGCATCTAGTGTACCACGACGTTTCCGCCGGAGGCTTTTCTCCTTCAACGCGGCGTAACAGCCGGTAGGCGAGACTCTATCAACAATATGGCCATGGCACCACGCTGTTACCACCACGCATGCTGTTCCTTGATTACACCTGGAGCTGAGAGCGGCTTAGCCAGTGTTACCAACCACCCCGGAGACCTAGATCAATCCGGGAGTTAATTAAAGAAATAGTTTACGCCCGTTGATGCATTGTCCCCGCATCCAATCTCTAAACCGTTTCTGGATATATCCGGCCCAGCCAACCACGGCGCCCAGGGGGGGGTATATCAGATCGCTCATTAACTCTCCCTTGGAGTGCGAGCCGGGAAAGACACAAGCGTCCTCCCGCCGCGATCGACCATCCCAGCTTCTAGTTCTGACGCTGATCCAATCTCAAAGCGACTGCATCTTCAGATTGTGCCTGTTGTTCGAAAGCCAGACCCAGGATTCGCTTGCTCCAAACCAGGCCGAGTGCCTGTTGATCGTCCACGGGCTAAGTCCACTCTCGAAAACCATGCGCAGTCTTGCCCGTCGTCTACTTGTCGACTCCAATCGATTTTGCAGCCCATGAGAAAGCAAAGGGCCGGAATCATGCTACGTACAGTGGTAAAAAGGAGAGAAGCACCCATAGGGGTTGTGTATTTCTATTGTCGGTCTTGACATCATCACGTTGCATCCCACGAGATTACCGGGCCCGGAGTACTGTACGAGGCAGTTATATTTCCCGGCGCTTGACCGGCCTCGGCGGTCCGTCAAGATCGAGACAAAAGGGGCAACCAATGGGCTAATGCCCTCCTTCCTTTTCACTTGTGCTCGGGTCCGTTCCCAGCCGTTGAGTCCTGCAATGAAACAGCAAACTAATTTTCCCTCTCTCTAGCACACCTGAAGGCCGGCAGTCTGCTGCAATGACACCTGAGCGCGCGTAGAGTGTCTGGGAGCCGCGAAACCTGTTTGTCACCATTCACTCAAGGTCTCTGACCAATGAATCACAACCAATAGACCATGAACATCTCATCAAGGTGCCTTAGGTTCTGTCCGTGGTTCACGACCTCATCTGCGGCCTTCCAGGATCGACATTGCTTTTACCCATTCCTGTTTGCCGTGTTATTCGACAACTTCCGTCGGTATTATGCCTGTGCGGAAGCAGGACTGACCACCGCGCAGCTCAGCCGAGTTTTGCATGATCTTGCTAACATCGCAGCTGAACTAGGGTGGTGCTGAGAATGTGACAAGGAGTCAAGGACCTCGCCACCGGCAAATATCTCGTGAGTTCTTGGGGAAAACAGGAATTCATCACTCAGATACATGGCCAACAAACCAACCGTATCAGGTTTAGGAGACCAGAGGTCGGCCAACGGAGCGGACAGGAGACGATCCACGCTGATCTCCCGGAAGCATAAATAGGAGAGTCAAGACCTGCCCTGTTGTCTTTCTTCCCCCGGCAGCAGCAATCCTCAGAGCCAGCACAGCAGCCTCATCTTTTCACATCAGCCCCCGGCACCCAAGCTTCCACCCCTTTTCCTGAACCCATCTCCCATCACGCATTCAAAATGAAGGCCTCCTTCCTCGCCCTCATCGGCTTCGCCGTCTCGGCCATCGCCACCCCCATCGTCGCCTCTCGCCAGCTCGAATCCCAAGCCGACGAGATCGACCAGCTAACCGAGCTGGTAAAGGTTCACACCGCCAACATCAGTAAGCCCCCCTACCGCCCCAACCATCTCAACCCCCTTCCCCAATTTCCCCCCCTTTACTAACCACAACCGCCCCCCCAACCGCAGACGCAACAACCGCCGCAGTCCAGGACAACCCCTCCCTCGCCCAGCAGAACGAGGCCGCGGCCGCCCTGGCCCCGGACTTCGAGGCCATCACCGCGGCGCTGACCTCTGCCACCACCACCCTTGCCAAGCGTGCCTGGGCCACCGGCGGCGATCCCTGTGGACAAGACTGCCTGCTGGTCAAGATCCAGCTGCTGGTGTGGGAGCTGGCCTGCACGCTGAAATTCGTGATTGTTAAGCTCGGTCTTGGTGAGTGCCCCTTTTCTTTCTGTTATGCCGTTGGTGAGGTGGTGTTTTGAGGGGTGTGAGGGATATGGGCTAACAATGGCGTAGCTTGTGTGCTGGCTTGGCTTCAGCCGCTGGTGCTTGCGCTGGTTGGCCTCATCAAGGCGCTGGATAAGGTTGTGCTTGGGGTTTTGGTGCTGGTTAAGGCTCTGTTGCATACCGTCCTGGGCACGGTGGCGGGGGCCCTGTTGGAGCTCATCATCTGGTAAATGGGTGCGAGCTTTCTGAGGTGATGGCCTTAGTATCACTACTGGGGTGCATGCGTTCTCTGCTGGGGGAAGTCGTTGCTCTGGTGTAGGAGCATGGTGGGGGTGTTCGTTTTGATGCTTTTGGCGGACTAACCAGCGCCTGGCTATCTTCCGGTCGTTTCTGTTTGTATTTATCGTCAACCTGCTGAGTGAGAATATACGGATTCAAATTGCCAAAGCGAAGATCATGGCGGTGATTAGTGCCTCGCTTGTCAATCAGGTACATATCCTCCCCTGGTGTAGTAGTGTAAGTGGCCAAAGCTAGATCAAAACCTGTGTAGGTAAGAAGCGCTGTATTCTGTTTCAATAACCATTAGTTGATGCGCAAAACTACAAGCGGCGCCCGTGTGTCTATCATTTAGGTTTGACTACCTATCCCTGAACAATGTTAACAGCACGACTCTTAGGTAACCTCAACACATGTCGTGGGGGTGTCTTTTATGTATGCACCTGGCTACATCATGTAGATGGTGGAGTAACTAAGGCAATAAATAACCAGAATAGCAGGCAAAACCAACAACTCACCCCCCTTCCCTCGCCAGAACAACACGAGAATGAACTATTGTCTGATATGGAAGTTAACAGTTACTCGAGAAGCTCAAGGCCTCGTACACCAAGTGGATTAACAGGTGGAGGGTGATGTATATATCAATGAAGCGGCAAGCCAGCCCTGTTTTGTTTTGCAACTGACCGAAGAGTTGATCGGGTGATGGGACAGGAGGGTTGTGTGTGGTATTAGCTAGGCGATTTCCCGCCTTTGCCAGGTGGTTGACATTCCACAACTGTTCTCCATATGTGACCTGCCGTCTGAACTTGCACTACCATAACATGAATTGTGGCACACCGAGTGAAATATGGTATAAAGTTGCCCAAGTCGGCAGAGTTTTCATATTCTCATTCCCTATCGTCAAGAACGCTTTCAATACTATATCAACCAACATCACCAAGAAAACACGACAGTCGTTACCAGCTCCTACACAACCAAACTCCCATCAACTACAAAAATGTCCATCCTCCCCCTTTTCCCCGAGCTTGATCAGCGCATGAGTCTTCAAGACGGTTTCAAAGAAATCTTAGACAACGCCCTCGAGGCCCTCAAGACCCCCGAGCTCCACCGAAACCCCGTCCTCACCGAGCAGACCGTGCTTCTCGTGTCAAGCGCCATCCGATGGAGCATCCGGCTGGAAACGGCCAGTGTTTCTGCCAGGATACTAGACCTTGCCAGCCAGGCCCTGTACGGACAGCAGACGGTAGCAAATGTTATTAAAAACCGTCTAGCAGCGAATAACCGCGCAGGGAACGATGGCGCAGCGAGGGACGGTTTGGAAAACAACGGTCCAGCAAACAACAAAGAAGGAAATAACAACGCAGGGGACGACGCCGCGGGGAACTTTACTGAATCCTGAGCGTGCGTCTGGTTGTTGAGGATATGTAGGCCGGGGTCCAACTTTTGGAAAGGCGTAGTGCATTATACGAGTTATGAGTTTGGGTTTGGTAGCGGTACTTTTGATGCACAGTCTATTGAAATATTAATGGAGGTCTCCTATTCGGTGCTTAGAAACAGAGGCCTGGGTGCCACCGCTAGACTTATATCTCAACAAGCGGCTGGCCGACTTCGAGGGCCGGCTACAGAAGCAGGCCCTACAATCAGGGGCTGGGCCGGAGGCCGAGAGAATAACCACGGGGCATCTAATCACTGAGGCCTGCAATAAGGTCTACCGAAGGTTCAACAAGAGGAGGAAAACCCGAGGCCGGAGGCCCCGTCAGGGCCCGCAGAGCCCCACGCCCACTGAACTAGCCGCTAGTGTAGTGGCCCAGTGGGTTAACTACAAATGGAAGATCGGGGGGAAGGATAGGGGGTCGAATACCAAGGAGGTGGTCGAACTGGCCTGGCAGGCCCGGTGGGAACAACAGAGAGCTAGTCAACAAAGTACTACTCGACAGAGGGTATTAAACAGGAGGATAGCCGACGAAGACCCCCCAGCCCTCTTATTTACCGACAAAGCTCTGATGAGACACGAAGGTCTTACAAAGGCGCAGAGCTCCCTCCTTTCCCAGGCCCGTATCGGGGATATAGGCCTCCGGGACTACCTGTTCAGGGTGAAAGTCCCGGAGGTCCGTACCCCCTATTGCGAGTGCGGGAGAGGCAGGGAGACAGTGGAGCACTTGGTGGTTTGGTGCCCCGACCCGCCGTTACAAAGGCCGTGGGACGGCAGAGAGATTCGGTCACATCGGGACCTACAAACCGTATTACGGGGAGTAGGTGCCCGGAGCAGAAGATTTGTTAGGAAGGTCCTTGGCTGGCTGATGGACTCTGGCCGGCTACTGGAGTATAGCCTAGCCAGAAGGCTGGAGCTAGAAACAGTGGATGGGGAGGGCTAGAGGGCACGGAGGCCGGCAAAGGGCCTCCTTTCTTTTGCAGTATGACGGATTCATAGATTGTTGTCTCAAAGTGGTAGACAGAGGTTTTTATCCGGCCTATACGGTACGGTTCCCTTTGTAAATAGCAGTAGAAGGACCGGCGCGCCCCAGGGCATATCGGTGTAGGAAATAATAATAATAATATATTGTTGATTCATGGCGATATTGATGGATGATTCGTTCCTTTCTCCAACACCCCCCTTTGCAAGCAGCCCTTAACCCTATGAAAGATTATGCAACCCGAGAGACAAGCGTACCAACTTCACGTTACAGTTGTAATCTTACAGCACACAAGTCATACCAAAAGGGACGCCGAAAAGAAGAAGAAAAGACGTCGGTCAACAGGAGGGGCAAAAGCTCACCCACCAGCCCCCTTTTCGAGGGAGGTGGCAGGTTACGAAACCCCTAAGGTGGAGGTTTACTTCGGGCTGCGAGGAAGGGGATTATAAACCCCTCCTTATTTTTCGCAAGCCTGCGGGGCGGCTCGAACTGGTGACCTCTCGGTGAGAGAAACCAGGAGTTTTAGCCCCGGGGCCTCGACCACCCGCACAGTGACCATTGCGCTATGGAGATGGTGGGGTGGTCGGTGATATTGGGGAACCAAAAACTTGTATATCTAGGAGGTAGTAAGGCTGTCGTACATGCCTAACCTTAACTATACCTTTCCCTAGCCGTCAACACCTTACGCCGTGTGACGAACCTCTCCTGGACCTCGTCCTGTTAGGGTTCGGTCTGATTGAAGGTGTCTTGCAAAGGTACTAGGTTCGGTGCAGCCAAAGGGTGCACAACAAAGACTTGTCTCAACAGTAGGCTCTCGAGCTTGTAGCGAATTGTAGTTGTGATTGCTAACTGGAGAACTCCCAGAGCTCTCCAGAACGAGTGACTATATACTATCTAATTCCCGGGTGCTCAGTGTGCTCAGTCTGCTTGGCAACTGAGCTCACTGATCACCTCTCGCACTTCCGATTGGTCACACCGAAACGACTGGCTCGGGGCGTCCCGCGCCCCGGGTCCCCACCTGTTGGCATATCCGTGACACGCCGACAAAACAGTACCGCAAGATCTACTCCAGTTTTACAACTAGAGGTGCCGACAGCTGCTTGAATCTTTACAATTGAACGGTTGTAGCAACCCCTCGTGGGTCTTTCAGTGTCACAGATCGTCATATTCAATACCGACGCCGCCGCAAGCATAGCAAATGATGCAATACGCGACTACCGTATGATTTCTGTGTATCCCCTACCCACGCAGCCGAGCAAGCCCAACCTTGACCCAGCCCCCAACCCAACCCATTCCAACCAATATGACATACTCCGCTGCCTAAGTAATAGGTACTGACCAATGCAATAAACCACCCTCCCTTCCAAAAAAGCACACTTAAACCAAAACACCACCCACCCATCCCATTCCCATCCACGCACCAAATAACACGGCTATTCCTACATCGCACCAACCCCCTCAACCACCACAGCCACTGCTATGCACCCTAGACCACCACCACAGGCACACCATGCACCCTTAAACCATGCACCCTTAACCACCCCAACCACCATAGCACACCTCAAAAAAAACAAAGCTCACTCCAACCCCATCCGAACCTCATCACCCACCCCCCAGCTCCCGGCCTCCGCCCCAGCCTCCTGCACCGCAATCCTCGTCTGCGTCGCCAGCACGGCCGCGTCGTCTTCACTACTAGCCGCGACGCTGGCCCGGCGACTGCGCTCGCTGCGGTGCGACGAGTCCGTGACGCGCCGCCGTAAGGTGAAGCGCGCAGAGCGGCTCGACGTCGACAGCACCGAGGCCGAGTCATGTTCTTCGTCGCGTTCGTCGGCGGTGGTGTTGCGGTGGTTGTTGTGGTTGAGGTTGTGGATGGAGGATGGTGGGGAGAGGGAGAGGTCGGGCGAGCTGGGGGTTAGGTCGACGGTGGGGACGGCGGGGGTCGGATTGAGGCCTGTTGGTAGGCGCGGGGTTGTGGATGCGGGTGTGGCCGGTTTGGAGGGGGTATCGGCGCCGTTGGCGGCGGCTTGGTCTTGCTCGACGGCGTCATCCGCTTCGACGAGTTCGGCGTCGCGGTACCATTTCCTTCGCCTAGTCCAACGGGCCCAGCCGTCTTGGCCGCGTCGACCGTTCTGCCACTGTAATGGGGTTAGTACCGTCTGTGGGGGACCGTGCAGCCAAAGAGGGAACTAACCTTGTTGTCGTAATACACCCACCCCATCCTCCCACCCGGCCCGTCATAATCCCAGCCTTCGGTTTTGCCATCGATCGGTGTTACAGCTTCATCTTGCACCCCGTCTACCCTCCACCGGGACCCCTCGGCCCATTGCCAGCGCATGTTACTCCCATCCTCTACCTCGGGCAACTCAAACTCGGCGCGTGGCGGCACGGCATTGTTATGCTCGTCCGTCCAAGCGGGCCGCTCGTATCCAAACAGACTGGTGGTCCACCCTATGCCCAGCCAGCGCCGCTGGTTCTCGTAAATGATAAAGGTAAAACGCACGCCTGTGCCGCGACCGCCGCGGGCACGGCGGAGGGCCTTCGTCAGCTCTGATTCTCTTGGCGACTTGGCGCTGCCTGGGGTGGAAGGCGATTTGGCGTTTGAAGAGGTGGCGGCGTTGCTCGTAACGGACTTGGTTCCCGCAGACGAAGCAGCGGACGCGGCCTTGGTGGGGCCTTCAAAGGGCAGGCGGTGACGAGGCTCAGGACCCGTCGGAGGGTGGCGCTTCGCCAGAGGATGACGCGCGTTACTCGGATGACACGGGCGTGCCAGCTGAGAAGGATAGTGCCCAAAATCAAGATGACACGTCGCGTAGTAATGATTCGGAGTGGTGGGAGAGTAAGAAGGATCCAAGCCGGGATGCAGAGCAAAATGCGGACGAAAAGGGTGGTGAGTGCCGGCCGCGTAGTTGCCGATGTTGGTGTGCGCTGGGTGCTGAGGAAGTCGGTCAGTTCGAGCAGCGGCTCCAGCAGGATGTTGCACCGCGCCGTAAACTCGCGCAGCGTCTCGACAATCTCATCCAGCGTCTTCTGATGCCGTGTGTTTGTGACCTCCGATAATGACCCCTTGTTTCTCGTATGGCCGCTCGCCCCCCCTGGTCCCGCACTGCCATTGGCCGTCTTGCCGTTCTTCTTCTCTGGCGCTCCGTCCACGGACAAGTTCTTGCCCCTTCGAGATGTCTTAGCACCTTTTGTCTCGGAGACGACTGCCGTGCCGTCTCCTGTGCCAAGCCCCGGCTCGCTCCATCCGCTGCTGCTCAGCGGGCTGAACCGTCGGCCGTACATGCCGCCGATCAGGACCAGCACTAGAACCAGCGGGCCCGCCACACGCACCACGAAATCTCCGTACAGCACGGCCGCCCAGAAGCCCGCCAGCAGCAGGAAGCTCTCCCACGGATCGTTCGTGGTCCATGTTATCAGCCCGACCAGCCTGTTGAGCGGCAACAGAAATGGGTGGCTGTATGCGAGCGCGCGCGTGATCTGTGGTGGTGTCGCAAGAAGGAGTGGCGACTTCTGGTGTACGAGGATGGTGCTCCTCCGCTTCGCTGCCGAGGTGGCGCTCGGGGTGGTCGCACTCAAGGTCGCGGGAGAGAAGGAAGCGTACGTGGGGGGCGGCGCGCCCGAGAAAATCGTGGAACCATCACTGCGGGATGGGGTGGATTGGTGTTGCGAGTCCAAGGGATCGCCGTGTTGTGTGAGAGGAGTCGACATGTGCTCGAGCCACGGTTCCTAGAGTCGGGGCGATATCCCGATTAGCTGATGTCGATGCTGGGCCGCTCATGGCAGTCTCAAAAGCTGGTGTTTCTGAAGCCACGCGGGGCTTTCGGTGATGTCGTCACGAAATGTGTAGTTGTCTTGGGATGGATGGCTGACCGCCGTCGGATCTCGTGGATGCCAGGGTCGCCAGTCGCAAATGGGAAGTTCCGTGCCTTCAAAAAGGCGCCGACTTGGTGGGAGAATGATTGATGGCGGGGAAATGGGGAAAATTGGTGGGAAAGGAAGATTGATAACGTTCTATCCGTAAAAAGCAAAGAGGAACAAACTCACAAATGCAGCCATGAACTAAGCTTGCCGACCGTTGCAGGACGTCGGCTGGCTCTTCCATGTGTGCCTGTAATGGCTTGCGTCCTCCCTGCACGGGTCACGTCATGGGTTGCGCGCCCGGACGTCAGCCAGCTGACAGACAGAAATGCCGATCTAGACCAAAGGCAACAAAAACCAAGATCGGTGCAAAATGATAGAATGACAATTTGAGGGTCGGTACGCAATGCAAATTAATGGTGCGATTTTTGGATGCTAACGGAGAGAAAGCGGCGCAGAGGAGAGAAGTCGACATGTGTAGACAGTCCGATCTCACGTGGTGGGTAATCGTCCGCTCCTGGCAGGCGCCCGCCCAGTCCGGGGTTGGGCCCAAGTCGTTGCCTGACCCCGCTGCGATCCCCGGCTCGGCCGGGGAAAATCACATGCAAAATTGGCGACACAGGAATCTCAAGATGCAGAGCATGCATTGTCCCGTGCCATCCATGATCTTTACCGACCTCGGATAATTCGGGTACCTCATACCTGCCCGGTAGCCGCTCAGACCATCATAGCAAGAAACCTTGTACTACATAGGAGTTATGACTGCGTGAGAGCTTGGAATGCAAAATAATGAAATTAAAGGCCATGCATTCCACTTCTTTGAGCATGCCGTTGGCGCAAAGCCCTGAACGCCTCGGCTCGGGAGATCATCTACATCATCTGCGAACATTCGCTAATCATAGCAGCGGATCTCAACTCCCTCAGCGTAAAGAAGCACCATGTCCACTTTCACGAGGTATAAACGATTAATTCCCGATTACAACAATGTATGTACAGTCGCTCCCTAATATGTATATAAGACCGGCAAACCAATGCAGACAAAAAAAAACAACTCATCGCAAGTTCCATCATGAGCCCCTTACTTCAGCTCCTCCCCAACCGCACTCACAGGCCCAGCCGACAGCGGCGTGGGCGTCTGGCTGCTAAAGCGCCACTTAATCGAGTCCAATCTGTAATCACCATCAGTCAGTCAGCCTTGATCAATCTCATCGACCTAAAAAGGCCATGGGAAACCAAAAAAAAAAAAAAAAAAAAACACGAGAACCCCGGCGTCGGACATTCAACCTCCTTATTCCACGAACTCAACCGCTTGCACAACCTCCTCGCATGCAACGCGCCATTCTCCATCCCCCTCGCCGTCGACCGCGCCTTCTCAAGCACCAACGTCTGCGTCTTCCCAACACCGCTCCCCTCCCCACCACCACTCTCCCCATCCTCAGCCTGATAAACGAGCGTCACCACACAAACCGCCCCCCCTTGCGCCGACACCCGTTCCGCAACCTTCACCTTGCGCGGGTCAATCCTCACCGCCGTCGGCGCGTCCGAGGGCGTCGTCAACACCCCGCTCTGATGGTCGTCGATCAGGCGCAGGTACTGGCCGGGGTGTGCGGAGCGGAAGACTTCTTTGTCACCATCCATGAAGCCCGCGAGGTCGAAGACGTCCATGGTCGGGAGGAAACCGCTGCCGCTGCCGCTGCCGCCGGTGGGGGTGTGGGAGAGGGTTGGTGTGAGGGTCGGGGTTTCGGGCTTGGAGAAGCTGTTGTTGGGGTTGGGTGAGCCGGTTTTGTTGTTGTGGTGGTGGCCGCCGAGGGCCGGGGAATTAGCCCGGGTGTTGCTGGCGCTGGATGTTGGGGTCGCAAGTGGGGTGGTGTTGAGGTGGAGGATGGATGGGAAGGTTGCTTGCGGCGGGGGTAATTGGATTGGTGGTGGGGCTTGTTCCCGTCTATGAATCGGCTCGGATGCCGATGCGGGTGATGGTACTCGTGCTGGTGTTGGTGATGGTGATGGCGCTAATGCTGATACCTGTGCTGGTGGCGGTGCTGATACTGCTACTGGTGCTGGTGCTGGTGCTGGTGCTAGCGTGACATGCCGATTCGGACCGGGAGCCGCCGACAGCCGGATTTCCTCCGCCACTGGGTCCCTGTAAGGGGGTAGCTGCACCGGTGCGGATCCGGCCCGGTTATCTCTTAGTGGTTGGGCGAGTTTTGCGTTGACGCCCGATAACAGTGCTGATCGTGAAGGGGAGCCGCTCCGCATGGGGCCTGAGGGAAGCGGCCGTCGGGCACTAGCCGGCTTGGGCGATTGTGAATTGGGACGGGTGTCGCAGCTGAGGAGCCCGGGAAATCTTGTAAAATATTTTGCAGGCTGGCCGGGCTGGGCTTCCTCAAGTCGCCGTGGGATGGGGTTGGGCCGCTGCTTGGTGGCATGCTACTGTCAGCTGGCCTCTCCGGCAATACCATGGAAGGCGAGGTATGGGCCTGACTCGTAGGATGCCGGTTGCTACTGCGGGCATGGATCTTAAACACCCGCTTGTGCCCCCCTCCTGTGCTCGACACTGAACCGGCCCTTGACGGGGGCTCAAGACTCGCACGAGCACTCCGCGAGGCGGTGCTTTCAGCACTGCCGTTAGCATTGATTGCCGTGAATCCGCTCCGCGGCGGCCCTTGCAAATTCAGCGCCTGAGCCGCAATGTGCTGCGCAGAAGGGATATCGGCGGCCCCCCGGATATCGTCTCGATTCGAAAAGCTCGTCCGTCGGCTGTCGAAGTCCGTCCTCCCAGGACCTTTACCAACTGAATCCCGGTCAGAATCGCCTTCCAGGTCCTTCCTATGCATATCCCCTGCGTCCCTCATCTCGACGTCCTCCGCGGTAGTGTTGATGGGCGGGATACGGGGTCGCTGCGGGGCAGCGGTGACCGGCTGGCGCAAGACCCGGGTAATGAAATAGTCTCGAGCCTCTCTGACAAAGGGAATATCCCGCGAACTCGGGTCGTCAAAGTCGAGAGTAGACAAATGGGTTGATGTCACCCATCCCACACTCCACATACGACTACTTGGGTCAGTTGAATCTTAAGAGTCAAAACGGGCATGGGGATTCTTACCAATCGGCGCTCTCAGCACACAAAACGGGGAATTCCCGCTTCCTCTCCAGCGGCCCACCATCCTCATAACCCTTCGCCCAGCTCTTGATACCCGTAATCCGACCGTCGACCTCGCGATACACATAGCACTTGGGCGGTTTGGGCACACCCAGTGGCCTCCCGTCCTCCGAAGTCTCCCGAAAGATGCCCGTGTCCGCCAAGGTGCCCATCAGGCCGGCTGGCGAGATGTCATCCCACGGCAGAATCAGAACGGGGCACTTCAAGTCCCCGCCAGTCGTAACATAAAACCGGCAGGGGAGGGGGTTAATGATGCCAGCCAAGCGTTTGCGGTGCAGTGCGGCTTTCTGCGAATTCAAAGGATCCAAAGGGGGGTAGCCCATCTCGGCGCGCCGCGTCTGGCTGAGGTTGTTCGCGTTGAAGGCCTTGTAACCATCCTTAAACGCCTTCAAGACTACCTGGTTGTTTTGGTTCGCTCGCTCCTTGGTGCAGTCGACAACTCGGTGCCCAAGCGTCTCGATGGCGGTCGCATGCGCCTTTGACATGAAACCGTGCTGCGCACTGGCGAGATGCTTTGCCGCACCGCGAAGGGGATGCTCACCAAAATGCACTCCGTGTTCATCGCACCTGAGGATGTAGAAATCGCCGGTCGTCGGGGGATACTGAACTATGACATGCTTGTATGAAGCTGGTTTCTCAGGTGTGCCGTAGACATCGTCGAATGAGACGGTCCTCTCACCCCTTTCTTCCTCTTCGTCGACCATCACTGGGGACCGATCAGTGTTCGGCTTGGGGGACTCATTTGCCTTCTCAAGCTTCACACGCTTCACGCGACTCGACGACGGCGCGGGAGAGTCGTGGATTGACTCGCCATTAGCTTTCCGCTTCAGATCATGATCGAGCTTGGGGCTCGGCGTGGCGGAGACGGGGGGCTGTTGGTTGAAGTTATCCTGTCTTGAGATCGGGGTTGGACCCGCTGGTGATTGGAGGACAGATGGAATCTCTCTGTCTGGAACCTCCTCGACTGTGGGGCGCCGGTAATACGATTGGGCTGGCGCTTCTTGGCCGTGGCCATCGCGATTCCGTGGCGATCTCGCCTGTCGAGCCTGTGCATCATGAAAAGCGCTGGTCTGGAAGGGGATCTGCTGCCTATCTGTCTCCGTTGGGGTTGGGGTAGGCAAGGGAGATGGCTGGGGTTGCGATGGAACCTCGGCTGCAGGTGGTGGCGCAGGAAAAGTTTCAGCGGAAGTGGGTTGACGAGAGATAACAGCCGCCGGAACCGCCGTTTGAAAGGCACCTGACGGCCCGCCTGGAAATGCCGGCCGATGACTTGGGCTCAGATCGGGCTGGCATAATTAGCAATCATCCAAAATATGCTGGGCTGCAATCACCTACCCCGGCAGTTATCAAAGCCGTAATAGCCGTGAAGAGTTCTGCGTCGTATCGTTGCCTCTGCTCGTCGTAATGCTGCTTTCGTTCCTTCGCCCTCTCCTGGTACGTTTGCCGTAACGCCGCGATTTCCAGATCTCGGTTCTTCCTCAGGACTGCCTCCATGCTCTTCCATAGCGACGGCTCGATCCCGGCTAGCCCTGCTAGCTGCTTCTCATACTGTGCGTGGATTGCTCGTGATCCCTCGTCCACCTCCCTGAGCCCTTGCCTTTCCCAGGCATCATGCTGGCGAACTAGCTCATCGATCTTGTGCTGTATCTCGGCGTGGTCGGCCTCGGCCTTCCTCGTCTCCAGTAGCAAACCCTGCGACGCCGACATCTTGAAGCGACTGCGACGCGACCATGCGCTAGCTGCACGTGAGCCTAGGTAAAAGACGGCAATGGCCTCGCGGATACTTGTCAGAGTAAAAAGGATACGGCGAATTCAGTTTTATCTGAGCCCGGGTTGAATGGTCTAGAGGAGGGGTCTAAAATGTTAGAGATGGGTCACAGTAAACGGCCGCGCCGCTTAAGGGAACAACAGGAAGGGTTGTGTAACCACCTGGCGACTCGAGCGCCATATGCTTCCACTACCGGGGAGATAGGTGGAGGCCAGGAATAGGTACGGCTTGTCAGGCTGAGTGAGGTACGTATCTTACGTACAAAATCCAATGTGAGTTTGCGGCGCTGCTTGCCCTTGCCGTTCGTCTGTGAGGGCGTGGTTTGAAAATTACCCGCAAAATCCGGCGGGAAGGAACGGGGTTCAAAGTCCGATTCCTGCTGCACACGTTCTGGATTAGGCAATGCACAGCCGCCGAGCGAAAATGATCTTTTGAAAAATGAAATAAAATGAAGGCCATGAAATGGGGCGCGAAGGAATGAGGTGCCACTTCACTTGAAGTTCGATTTCATTTCGCGCCACAAAGAGGGCGGTGGTCAGTTGACGAATAGAGCCATCTTGACCATAGACTGGGAAAAGAAAAAAACGCAAGGTTTTTTTGTGTCTGCGGACGCCAGCAGCCCTGGTGCAATGGAGGGAGCCCTCATGAGTGGCGACTCGGACCGACACAGAAAACGCGCGTTCGGTGACTCGATCGGAGAAAAGATCAACAGCGAGCTTTGCTTACCTCCTTGGTCGTGAATGTTATGAAATGGTAGCGTGTACTCGGCTTCCACGTAGCTAAACGCGACCGGAGCGATGCGACTCGAGCCGATGATGAAATCGTGGACGGCGCGCGGATGGGGTTGGGGATAGGGAGGGGGATAGGTGGGATGGGTGGTAGAAGGAGACAACGTGGAGGGAAATGGTCGAGATAGCCACAGTTGCTTATTATTAGAGCTTGGCTAATCGCGCCAGTAAGGGGCTCGGGAATGCGAGTGAGTTCCAGGTTCCTCTACGGCCGCCCCCGTATCACCCTGGGCCGCTAGGAAAGTGGACGGTAGTCAGCGGGTGGGAGGTGCCGTGTATGGGCATTGTAGACCACACTGTACCGGGGGCGCGCAGCCTGAGGCACGGTGGGGGCTAGGCTCGATTCTGAAGGGCTGGCGCAGACTAGCGAGAAAAACCATTGGGGCTGGGACCCAGGGAACGAGTGGTGTGACAGGGATTATGGCAGCGGTATAAGATTAGCACGAAGGTCGCCCGTGTGAGCAGAGACGGGTAGAAAGCCCGGAACGCCCTAGCATCGGTGTAACGGAAAAGCAAAGGCGGGATTATCTGTCAGACCAGACACTCATATTCGTACAAGAAGAGATGGTCATTTGCACAAGCACTGCAGCGCGACTGGACAACAAAATCACAACTCTTCAATCGAAGTGCAGTGCGCGACATGGCCGTCGGTGTTGGTTGGTTGGTTGGCCGCTCGTTAGCTCTAGCGAGGAACGAGTAACGAGCTGTTGGGACCACTCGTCGGGCATTCATGATTCATTCGCGCTGCTGGCCCGGGGGCTGGTGCTCGGCGTGTGTGTGATATGTCCCATGCATTTGGCTCCGTGGACACGAGGGCCCTTGCACGTCCAGGTTGGGCAAAATCCGATCCATGGCTGCCGAGACGCTGGGAACCCACCATCGCCCGTTAGTGTCCCTCTCCCTCGGATAATCAAAATCCTTCCATGTTCGGGTTCGGTCTGTTGCGCCGAAGCCAGCGGCAGAAGATTCCTAAATAAGAATTTGGAAGTACCCAAGAAATGACTGGCTGCATCCCAAGGAATCTCGTTTTTATCGTTTTTGATGCGCATGCAACCCTGCGGCCCTAGATGGACACAGTCAGGTCCGAAAGTGATTACTTGCTCCTTACGATGGAGCAAAGGACGTATTTTAATTTTTTAGTTTGCCACGAATCTCTTCATTTTCATGCTCCATTTTCCGAGCCCCACTCGCGCAGCGCCATCCCACCTCCCCGTACAAAATCCGAGTCTCCCTATCATGACACCGTCTGGGTTATATTGGCTAGACTTTTTGGCGCTTTTCGTAATTAGTGCGTCGGTCCACCAAACAAGTGGCGTCGCGCGTACAAAAAGTGCACTTAGTGAGCACCAGCGGTGTGCAGCCGCCGTGCCTTCCGAAACACAGCTCGCAGATCGTAATCAACCCCCAGTCATTTCCAGTCTGAATCGTCATTTGTTTCATCCCTGTATCTAACCAGACTGCACCCCCGCTTACTCATTGCTCACATACCATATACGAACGCTTTTATGGGCAATGGGTGGCAGTCATAGATGGTACAGATTAGACGAAAACTACGACGGTACGACTGTCCCAGTAGTAGAGACGGGATTATGGGATGAAGCTTACTTCGTCGTACCCAGGCCGGCGACAATCAACCATCATGCATCCTCTCTGACTCCGACACTTAGCAGTTTCCAATGACAAATCATCGGCGCTGCATAAAACCGCATCGATCTACTCTAGCCCACATGTGACCGCACTGACTGATCTACTCCGACGTCCTTCCCCTCGACCTGTATCCATGATTGGAGCCTAGTCTGGGGCTAGCAGGCGGGGTGGGCTACCCGCACTCCCGCATCGCCACCTAATTGCCAATCGAGCAACCAGAGCGCAGCAGCGCAGCAGGCAGTTTTTTTGGAGGGGGCAAACTGGAAACCCGCCCGAGTCGCCTACATGATGAGCGTGTCTACCAAACAAAATCGTCATATTATGCCCGACGTGTGTTCAGGCTGCAACCTAACCCAACGGGAATGGCCTCCCTTCCTCTAGTTACTCCGACGCGCGGCCGAAACGTGGTTACCGTTACTGTGGCATAGCATCTAGGCAGTCAGGTGCTGTACAACGCGCCCGGTGCCATCTCGATAGTGGAGGGCACTAGCGATGTAACACAAATGGCACCATTCGTTAGATACGGAATCCGGCCAGTCATCAGCACGGAGCCCCCATCTTGCCGAATCCATGTCCAGACCGGCCAACTCGGCCAACTCGGACGGGGTAATTGATGGATGAAATGACGAAAAAATGAATGATTCGCACTCAGTCACCCAGTTCGGACTCCCAGTCTTTACACTACTCTACTCGCAGTTTGCCATCACCTCCGTCAACCATCGCATTCCCTGCGCGTGCAGTTGGTCCTGACTAGGACATTGCTCATCGGTCAGGGGTGGTTGGTTGACTTGGTTGTATGGTCCACAGTGCGACAAAGTTCGGGTGACATACGTTGGAGCTGTAAGTAACCGCGCCATCGGCTGCCGCCAATGTTGGTGGACCATGGGCCGAGCATTCCCGCTTGCGTTGTTGGCGGCCCCTCTAGCCCAGACGAAGAAAGCGAGATAAACTGTGGACGGTCAAGATTATCCGTCGCATGGGGCGCGATCAGCCTATCACGCCAGCTGAAATCACCCAACCGGCCTTGGCCAGGGGGGCGATGTTCGGCCGGGTTGTGGCACTACTTTCGTCCATACCAGCGCTGCTCCTCGCTCGATTCGTTAATCCCAGCCTCCATGGAGGCTCGGACGAGACCACAAAGTAACCAGCAACGGGTTTTCGTGTTTCAGACTTTCAGCTGTCCCCTACGTTTCTGAGCGGTAAACCGTCCGATTGACGAAAGTATGAAACCTCCTCCAACAGCCATGGAATGCCCGCCACCGACGGGCATTCATTTGCGGCACTGCCCTTTGTTGGTGATACAAATGGCCGAGTCGAAAGCGCGTTGGGGGGTGGGGTTAGAACTGGATACCGTACCATGTTGGCGTTTGATCCTCACAGTTCTATCGCGGGCGGGCATGCTTGATTGGGAATAGACACTTTTTCATCCTTAGCAGCTTTGATAGAAACCAAGCAGTCTCGTTAGGATAGGTAAATGGGTTTCGTAACAGATAGGCCACTATTACGTATATACTATGACATTAAATATAAAGCCACTATACGAGTTTAATATTGGCATCTTTCACTAACCACGAGCCACTATCATTAGCTACCGCCATAGACGCCAATACCGGCTTTGTGGGAGGCAACTGGCCGTGGTTGACAACGAGCCGAATCAAGCGGACAAAGCCGCTGCGCACGATGAGAGGACAAAGGGCGAAACGAGGTGCTTCAAAACCTCACTTCATGTTTGCATTCTCCAGTACCTACTCAATTTCAAACTTCGAATACCATGAACGGCCTCGAAGTAACTCGAACACTTTCCCTGATAGCTTCAGAACGCACCTATACATTAGACGAAAGCGGTCCCGTTTACGGAATCCCCGAATATCCCCGATCGGCGTGATGACCTCTCAAGTTATTGCGGCCGGGGCGGCACAAGCCCCCTGCAGGCTGACTCCTCCCTGTAAACGGGGTAAACACGGCTTCTACATTGATGCGAATGGCGAACGTGCTGTCAAAACTATCGGGAAGTATTACTTCACCGAAGACGCGCTGGAGCATGACCTTGCAGCTCTGAAAAAGGGGGAGGTGTATGACAGGGACGACTTCTTCAGACGGGCAAAGGCATGGTACAAGGCCGAGATTGACCGGAATATGCACTTCGAAACTGTACAACAGGTTGGTAATAATAGATTCTCGTTGGGGGCCAAAACACGGCGTGGTCTAATCAACCCGTTACTACACCAGGAGATGTCCCAACCCGACTCGGACATGGGCGTTTCGAAACAAGTCGTACACGGAAACAAAACCTCAGCAATGCCGAATAAAGAAACAGAACTTGTTTCCTCTCGTACAACCGACACTCGATCTCAAACACCAACCCGCATCCAACCCGCCCGCGCCGCAAAACGGAAAGCCGCCGCACCGCCCCCGGCCAAGCGGCCCCCACGACGCAAGAAGACGGAACCAGAACCAGAACTCGCGGTGATACCTGCCGCAATTCAACAAGGCCGAGGATCCATCGACTCGCACAGACCCAAAACGGAAGCCGAGACAAGAGGTGACTACGTCCTGGCCGCATACGACTGGGCTCAGTTCCTCAACGGCAACGAGGGCGAGCACCACCCTTCACCGTGGTCCTACGTGCAGCTGCAGGGTCTTGATGTGGCTTATTTCTGCATACGGCTGGAGAGAGCAGTGGATAAGCAGATTAGCGAGCTCCTTGCCGAGAAAGGTATTGGTCTGAGGACGGAGCATGAACCAGACGCAAATAAACTCCAAGCGCCCGCCGCCGCCACCGGGGACTCCTCCACAAGGGTGAAGGAAGCCATCCCAGATCCCCGCGGCGGCAAGGCGAAACCCCAAGCGCCAGTAACCCCTCCAGCATCTGTTCCTGATGATCGTACAACTAACCTCCCAAACCAAACCCAACCCCACCCCAACCCGCTCTGCCCACTAGCCCATCCCTCCAAGCAGCCCTACCAGCACCACCCACCGCCACACCCACCGGCCCCCTTCTCGCCCGCCGCAGCTCTCGCCCCAGGCGAAGACTGGCGGCCGCCCTGTACCCCTACAATCACCACCACTAACACTAACCTCACCATCAAGCCCCCCTTAACAACCACCACCACCACCGCCGCCGCCACCAGCCAAGCTCAGCAAGCCACCAACCTAGCAACCGACACTGGCACCAGCACCAGCACCAACACCAGCAGCTGGGCCGCCGACGAAGTCCACCGGCGCGCCGCGCTGAACCGACAACACCAACACCAGCAACAGCAACCCGCGCCCGAGGCCGAGATGGAGATCAGCCCGACGCTGGGCCAGTGGCGGTGGCGGCGGCGGCGGAGTGCGGTGTCGGTGTCTGGGTCTGGGACCGCTGGGATGGTGGAGGATGGGGAGAGGAAAGGGGATCTATTTGGATTGGGGACTTTGGGATTGGGGTTGGGGCCTGCAAATCTAGATGGGGAGGATATGCCGGTGGTAGTTGAGGTTTCGGGGCTCCGGTTTGTGGTGTTGTTGCCGCCGTCGGTGCTGTGCCCGTGCCGGTGTGTCGGGTTGGAGGTGGAGGGGCGTGGTGGGTGTGGGATCATGGGGGGGTTGGGGGCGGAGGAGGGGGTGAGGGTGTGGATGGTGTGATTTAAGGTGAGGTTCTTTTTTTATGGGGTACTTTTGGAAGGGGCTTCTCTTTATTTCCCGTGGCTTGTTTTTTTTGGTGGGGGCAGTGGGAGGAACGGGGATTGAGAGTGGGTGGGATTGTGGAAGGATTTAAGACGAATGTCTTTTGGTCTTGGTTCTTGTGTTGGTTCTTGTGTACGTTCATCCTCCCGTTCGGGTTGTGGGCGGTTGTACGGATATGGCGTTATGGGTGGCATAATTCAGGTTTGTTTCGAGGCCGTTTCTATTCTATTCCAGTCTTGATCCAAATTCCTGCTAGCCTGTTCATCGCATGTCATTACGTACTGGATCGTCAACTCCTGCAATACGAAGCGCTTGTCGATCGTTCCTATTCTAAGTCGCCTACCCTTGATGCGCCCTTCCGGTTTCCGGATCCTTCATTCATCTCGTCGGACGAACAGCCCGAGTCTTATCATCGCAATGGCTCTCATGAGAAGGTTTTAATAGTGGTCCCAATGGTAACCTTCAAGCCGGCATACTCAGTGCTCAACCCAGCAGCAACGCTGGCTTCGAGGGTGTCAATAATGCCATAAGCAAGTGTCTGCACATGGAGTGTCAGCAGATCATACCCATATGTAACGTAAAAAAGCACTTTGTTAACTCACATCGACCACCTTTTCCAACGATCTCAATACAGCGGCTACCGGGGGTCCAACAAACGGGACCCTTGTGATGAAGCCCTTCGTGCCAATCAAGGCGTCCAGCAAGGCCTGATGTGTCTTGACAAACAGGCGGAAAGCATCGGCAATGGCCGTGGCCTCAGAACCGACATACTTGGTCTTCGGACCGGCTGACATGGAGCTGATATCGAGAGTGGTCGTAGTGACGATGTCACCGAGGCCGAGGATGACTTTCTGTGTTGCGTTTCCGTGTCAGTGGTAACAGAATACATATAGTATAACGTGGGAACAACGAACTGGCCATGGACCCTGTCCAAGGACAAGCAAGGGGGCATTGAGGATGGTGAGTTCCTTGGCTGGCTGGATCAACTTCTGGGACTTGACGGTGAGAACTTGGATATTCTCGATCACCACAGCTGCCTTCATCTGGGCAACCGCTACCGAGACCAGAGCGGCCAGAGCGGCGAAAATGGAGAAACGCATGTTGGGGGGATGGTTGGGCTGTACGACGGTTTCAATCTTTTGAGAAACGGAATACTCGGTAGTCTGGTGAATTGATGATGGTTGAAGGGAAACTGTATGGCTACAGATGGGGTTTTCTCCTCGCATCAGATCTAGGGACGGCTTTTATACTTGAAGATACCATATGCACAGGCACACACATCAGATTCATTTCAAGTTGTGGGCGTAGTAGGAATGTAGTTGATTCGGGATAATTAAAGTTGATGCAAATGACTTGAACACTCATCTCGGGTGCTCCCGACAGTCAACATCGACTAGTTATATGTACATACCGTAGTTATTCATCATTGGAATGCTCGGGGACACCCCGGCTAGTTTATATCAAAAAGGCTGAGGGCTAATGCTTCGAAAGTAAAAGGAAACAAACCCATGGAATTTGATCAGGATAGATTGTCATCCTAACATTTAGTCGACATGCGGTTGGTATTTTTGTAAGACAGGCCCGACTCCAAAAGGACCGGCAGCGGGGAGGCCCGTTTGACTGACTGGGTTGGTCGCGATGCTAATGGCAAATGTTGGGGCTGTTCGTGTTTTGATTCCGCTAATATCACCATTCGGGGGTAGCCCGGGCCATGCGGTTGTGTTCTCCAGGTGACTGCCGGGACCGAAGGCCGGTGCCGGTCGTCTGTCCATATTGGTTGCGTGTTTCCCGAGTCGCCTCGGAGGTATCAGTTCACGGTGGCGCTGGGTTGGCGTTCTTGGGTACTAGCGGGAACACAGAACTGCCGCTAAGGGTCGTTCAAGTTTGCCTGATGCGGAAATGGAATGCCACACGATGACAGTTGGCCTGCAGCCTGCAGGCAGCAGGAGTGATATTGACGTGGCAGTTGATCTCAGTACCAATTGTGGCGCCATGTTTCGATCTTTATATTGGAACAGTTACCTCACCGTTTATCTCGACCTCTGCAATTGCTAGACGACGGTTCACGGTGATTCAGAATTTCAGACCGGTTTCAATCCTGATGTCATGGCTTCCCGTGTTTGGCGGTAGGCAACCCTCTTTTCATCACGCCAGAGAAGCCCGTCGAAACTATCGGCTTTTTCTGACCAACCATAGACTGATGATGGTCCGCCGCGCAGGACGGCAGTGCGGGGGGCCACCGATACAGACGGTGGGCGAGTTTGTCTTCCACGAGCTGCAGCTGCGAGTTTGGGGGGGTTGGCTTGGCTTGGCTTGACATGGAACATGTGCAGAGTCGTAACCAGCTTATCAGCTTTCGGACTTAATACTCGGTACCTATGTTAGACAGAATGAGACTTCGCGTCGTGCGCGATCCCGGTAACCGGAGCACCCGGCTTGGGAAATTTCTTCCCTGAGTGTTGGCTTCCGAAACACCGTCTCAGTATTCGATGGCGATAGGGTCCGAGATCAGCACTGATAACAGCCTGCCTGACTACATCAACTTGCGATTGCGGCTGGTTAAATCTAGGGGAAACCGCTTGTTATCAGGATATCAACGACCCCCTCAATCTGACGGGAGGTGGAGAATGACGGATATGTCACTTCGGTCGCGTCGGCGCTGGCCGCTGAAGGAAGAAATCCCAGGGAATTTCCGACGTGTGGGTCGCTTTACTCGGGGCTGCACGAGCAAGAAGCCGATGCTGGTTCCGCAGAAATCCCTCCCAAGGAGAGGCCCGGATTTGACTGCACGAAGGCAATTCCTCGGCGGACACCGGTGACACACTCGTAATTGGGGCACGCTAGGGCATACTGGCTGTGGCGACCGGGAGTGGTGAACCCCGTGCACACTGACTGGACACGCTTTACGCACAAATCTCGCAAGCAGGCGCAGACCTGCGGTGGGACCAGGTCTTCCAGTTTGGTGCGGCCAATCAACTCAGCCAGGGGCAACTTCGGGTGGGCCCACAACGCAGCTGACACAGACTCAACCGAGCACCAGTGAGCTCTCAAGTTGGCAGGCACGCAGGCGGGAACGCCACGGTGACGAGAACGGCCTCGTGGATTGTGACTGCTGCGGGATCCTTCTTTGGCTCGCCCCTGCAGTCATCATCCCGGGTGCCGGTGGCCTATGGTGGTTGAGAGGCAAAGAGCAGGTCTCCCCATGTACGAATAGGTGTGACAAACAACCCGGGCATCGAACCTGCCCGCTCTGACCGCTGGCGTGGGTCGTGAGTGGATGCGGCCAAGGCCATCCGACCCGTGGAGGAAGGCACAAACCACGCACCGCACAAACCACGCACCGCACAAACCACGCAACAACCTATGCAAGAGCCGCCAAAGCTGACCTCCTGACTTGCCATCTGCCAGGTCTATAAGTAGCGGGGAACCCTTCTCCATTCCACCAACAATCCCCCCATCCACACAAGCTCTCATCGACCTCCACATCAAAGCAAATACCAAACCAACCACTTTCACCAACCCAACACTACAGACTCAAAATGGCTCCTTGCAACTGCAGCGGTTCTAAGTCGGCTTGCAACTGCGGCGACAGCTGTTAGTTCTCCCCACCGAACAGACGTTTTCACGTTTTCTGATTGATCGCTAACCCGCCGATTATCAGGCTCTTGCTCCGGCTGCAACTAAATCTCCCCTTTCTCTCTAAGAGACAAGGACGTCAACCCATCCATCACGTCGTCGGCCCGGGCCTGACTTGCAACCCCCGGGTTTTTCTTGCAGCAACATGGCGTTGGAAGCAAGGTGGTGCTGATCATTATGGACCCCGCCGGGATGGAAGACGGGTCGGGGATTTCATGATTTATGTTTGATGCAATGCACGAATGAAGAACTGCAGTTCTGGCCAGTCGTTTCCGAAATGATATTTCGCTTCATCTATTGAGTGTAATGTCTTTGTGTTTATTGATGTTGCGATACGTCTACACGATCACGTCATCGGGTTCCGACTCTTTCCAGTCTGCCTCGGGCTCCAGAAGAAGCTCGCAATTCAACCTCCCTGCTGGGGCAACGCGTTGTCCCATGACGACAACATGCTACACCACTGCGCTCGTAGAGTCCTCGCGCCCATCATCAAACCACTAAATTTCTTTTGATTGCATTCTTCGTCTATTATTAACACCACCGGTGAACCTCCCCCCCACCCCCCTTCCTCTAGCTCTATTTCATAACTCCCAACTCGCAACCGGCCGAGAGGCCCGCACAACACTGCCGGGAATGCGACCCGGGCATCCTACTTAAAGTAGTCTATGATGTTAAGGAAAGAAATGCAACCGTGGTGCGCCATCCACAACCAAGGTAGCCGCAACTCGGACGCGGCCGTCCCAGCCCCAAAGTTATTATGGGACAAAGCTCCGGGTTGCTCTGATGCCACAGCAGGCCCCGATGCAAGGGAGCTCTAAACGCCCCTTCCCTGTATGGTAACCTGTAGGTGAACAGCGAAGAACGGATGGAAATATACGAGGTGGAAATTTGAATCGTCAGTGGACGGGACGAGAATGCCCATAAAGCATCTGGCCGGTCATCCTGGGCGAAAATGTCCGGACTCCAAGTGTAGAAGCTTGAGTTGTAGGAACGAAACAACGGTTTTGAAAGTCTAAAGAAAGCCGTTTTTATGATTGGATTCCTTCTCTTCCCCTCTTCTTGTTTTTGTTGTTTTCCACTTTATTTTACGGATTTAGTGTCTTTTGGAGTTCGGCCTTTTTTGGAGGCCTAGATGTGGCAAGGACGGCCTCGCCCTGTCCCTGTGTCAATAAAAGCTCCACTGAAGGCCCTGGCAACGTAGTTTCTCCGGAAGCGTCATAGCCCCGGGGGAAATGCCCTCGCAGCCCGGAGGTTCGCGCATCTGCAAGGATGTTGGCGTAATGGTCATTAGCGACCCGTCTTGAAACACGGACCAAGGAATCAAGGTTTTGCCGCGAGCGTTTGGGTGTAAAACCCGCACGGGTAAGTCTCAACGGTGAATCCCACTTGACCCTTGAGTTATCATGTCTCTCTAGAAGCCAGTCAATGCAATGTGTCGGTGGGGATTCCAACTGGGCGACTTTTTTGGCAACGTTCTGGGACGAGGTTCCGTATACTTGGTGAAGGGGCTAACTGAGGGTGAATAAATCGAGAACCAAACGAATCAATGAGAGAGAGGCTCGATACGATTAGTTGTTGGAGGGTGCGGCATCATTTAAGAAGCTCGGCCTAGAGTCCGAATCCCTTTTCGCTGCGTCTCGTCGGTTTCAAATGCGCCGAACTGTATAGCCATATGAATAACTACACGCACGGTTGGTGCAGGTCACGGGTAGAGATCATGGCTAGCTGCCATTACCTACCTAGTAGTATCTCCTCCCAGGAGCTAACAAGATACTTTTCCAGCACCCTCCCTTAAACCACTCCCGCACCCCGCCTCAACCAGCACTCAAGCCGGGCAAGTCATCGGCCTCGGTCCCAGACCACATACGGCTTCCTTCCATTATCCGGCACGCCATCAATTAAGATCTGGACCAACACCCCCGGGTCATCCTGCGTATACGCGCCCGCAATACTCACCGTCTTCTTAGGCACATAGCTTCCCTCCGCGTCCACCTCGAGCTGCGCACACGACTGATAAAACTGTGCTGCTTCCCCAACGCCTTGGTAGCATCAAACTTGAGAGATAATATCATTATTATTCATACTCCGCTGTGCCCTAAGGCGTGCCGGACCCTCAGCTATTTACTGTACAGGAAAACCGCGCCCTCACAGGCCGGATGAAAAACCCATACCAATCTTCAAGGCAAGTACACGTGTGTGAGCCTGCGAATACAAAGAGAGGAGGCCCCCTGGCCCCGAAGGAGGGGCGTGTTAGGCCGCCGCTTCCAGCTCGAGCCTCCTAGCCAAACTGTACATCGGCAGCCTTCCTGAGTCCATCAGCCATCCCAGGACCCTCCTCGTGAGCCGTGCTGTTGCAGGATCAATACCGTGCAGAACAGAGGAAAAGTCCCGTCGCGTTCGAATTCCAGCTCTCTCCCATCTTCGAGTCAGCGGTGGGGCCAAACACCACACTACCAGGTGCTCGGCAGTCTCCCGTCCTTCGCCGCACTGGCAGGCGGGCGTTAGGATCTCTGGGACTCCTCGTGTAAACAGAAAGTCCCGTAGGCCTATTGCCCCCGTTCGGATCTGGACCAGCAGAGAACTCCTCGCCTTGGTGAGACCGTCGTGCCGTCTTAGGGTTTCCTCTCGGAATAGCGTCTCTCGCTGATGGTCAAAGTCGTCCCCTGGTCTGGTGATTGCTCTACCGTCCCGTTCCTTTAGCCACCTCGCTCTCCAGGCTTCCTCCGCTACCCTGTTTGTATCTACAGCTCCCCCCGCCCAGCGCGCAATCGTGCTTGCGGCGTTCTCCACTGCCGTGGGCTCCCGCAGTCCCACTGTTCGCGGCCGGCCCCTGCCGCCGTACCCCGACCGGAGTCTCTGCTGTATCTTGCGACAGGCGGTAAGAACGACGCTCCCTGCGGTCTTCTTGCCGCCCTGGCCGTCGTCTAAGTCGGTTCGCTGGAGCCTGGTTTCAAAGTCCGCAAGTCGCTTGTTGAGGTATAGGTCCAACGGTGGCACCCACGCCTCCGTTTCAAGGTTGCGGATGGGAGTGTGCTTGAAGGCTCCCGTCACAATCCGCAAGCTTTTGTTCTGGGCCTTCCCGAGGGCCTTGGTGATGCCTTTCTTTACCGGCTCGCCTCCTACGTCCGTGGGGATGTGAAACGACGATGCGCCGTAGGCCAGCGCTGACCGGATGCACTTTGTGTACACTTCTCGCGCTTTAGCTAGCCCCAGTCCCCACGTCGTCGTCGCTAGCCTCGACAGGGCGTAGCTCTGGGTCTTCAGCTTCCTCTCCACCGCCGCAAGGTGGGCTTTCCAGTTGAGCTTCCGGTCTAGCCAGACTCCTAGAAACCTGGCAGACTCTTTTGGTCTGACGGGGCTGGTGCCTCTCCCTGGGTTGGTGAGTTCCAGCTGGTTCGTCCACTGCCGTCGTCCCTTGTTGAAATGAATTAGCTCGCTCTTTTCCGGGGCGAACTTCATCCCCCGACTGTCCGCCCATCGCATACATGTTTCCCACGCCGCCTCCAGTTGCCGGACATTGGCCTCGGGGTTTCGACCAAATACCAGGAGGTTGGTGTCATCCGCAAACCCCGTTATAGCCAAGTGAGGGTGCTCGTCTTTTAGCTGCTTGTATAATGAGGAAATATAGAGGATGAAGAGGACAGGGGAAAGCGGTGAGCCTTGGGGGACCCCTGCCCGAATTGCTGTCGGTGCCGCCGTCTTGCCGTCAAAAAGGAGGGTGGCCTCTCGGCCCGTCAACCAGTCTTTTGTCCAGAGGACAAGCCACCTCGGGTAGCCCATTTGTTCGTCCGGTAGTAAGCCGTTGGCTTCTGCAGCTTGAGTGACCTTCCTGGCGACCACTGACTCTACTACCTTCCCTAGGGTCGGCAGTAGCGCAATGGGCCTATATCCTCCTGGGGTCTGATACACTGGCGGTGCCTTCCCCGGCTTCGGTAGTACTATGGTCTTTGCCCTTTTGAACCGGTCGGGAAACCACCCCAGTTCCAGGCACCTCGTCGCCAGTACAGCGAGCACTTCAGCCAGTGGTGTTCCACATGCCTTCAGGAGACCCACCGGGAGCAGATCCTCCCCTGGCGCCTTCCAGGGGCTTGCTCTTCCTATCGCTTTCGTGATCTCGGTCGGCGTCACTGCCTGTGAGACGTCGAAGCCCGGGTTCCAGCTGTCCAGAAAGGCTTGGTCTCCCACGTCCGTTAGGTTGGCCGGTGGGTCCGGGAAGAACCTCTTGGCCAGTGCGCTGGCCTTCTGATCGTGCGTTTTGGCCGTTACCTGCCCGGACGAGTCCTTAAATGCCGGTAGCCTCGGCGGTTCCGGCGGTAAAAAGCTCCGTAGCCTAGCCCATCTCTCCAAGCTCCACATCTGATCGGGCTTCTTTGCCCCGCTTGCTTCCTGCAGGTTGTTCCTCCAAGCCCTCGTCCGTGCTTCTCGCGTTGTTCTGGCAAGGTCCTTGAGCCTTTCGCCGAGCTCCTCCCAACAGTACTCTGCCCGAGTCTCCTTCGCCAGCCTCTCGGCCCTCCTGGCCTCACGGGCGGCCTGCTGCACCTCCACGGTCCACCAGTGAGAGCTGTAGCCGCAGCTCGCCTTCTTCCGTGGAGTGCTTTCCCCAGCGACCCATGTGAGCCACTCCACCAGGCTATCAAAAGCATTGTCGAGACCCTCGACTGTTCAGGTCCTGCTCAGTAGCCCATTCGGCCCCGGGTCTGTGAGACCCATGGCCCTACACAGCAGCTCTGATTCAGCTTTCACCCTCTCCCTGTCCATCTTCTTCCAGGCCCAGCCGTCTGGTTGGGTTGGCCTCGGCCCACGCCCTTCCCCGACCTCGAGCACTTGTGGGTAGTGGTCTGACTTTCCGCGACATTCTTCCCCGTAGTATACTGCCTGGAGGTTTTCCGAAGTCCAGAAGTGGTCGATGGTTGACGGGCGGCCTCGCTGTCGCCCCCCTTGGAGTCCCGATGGTGAGGTCCCACAGGGAACCCAGCTGCAAAATGTCTTCAGATTCCCTATCGTAGCGTCCGAACTCGTCCCACAGTGGGTTCTTTAGGTTGAAGTCTCCTGCCAGAACCACCGGGTGGCTTGGCCTCGGCCGCCCTTGGAGGGCTCTCGGTACGTTCTCGCCGCCGGGGGGGTTGTATATGGACCAAAGCTCGAATCCGGGGCCCTCCCTTCCAAGGTCCGCCTCTGGAAACCACACGCGGCACCAGTTCTCCGTGGCTTCGGAGTCCCACTGCCTGATTTCTAATCTTTTGCTTACGTATATCGCCGCCCGCCCCTCGAGTTTGTGTACCAGGTGGTATCTGCTGCTCCGGGGGCAGTATGTAGACTTCGTCGCCTTGTTAATCCACGGTTCTGAGAGATAATATCAACCCATCAGGCAACTAGAGTTTGGGGAAACGTACCAAGTAGGTACCTAGTTAAGCCGGGCGATCCGGGCACTTCCGTCACCTCGTAAACGTTTATTTTGACGACATCCAATGCAATCTATCGAGGACCTCCCTCCTCTTCAAGCCCCGAGGCTACCAAATTAACTATTAGATGGGAACAACAATCTTTACCCCACTGACGCCGGCCTTGAGCTTGTCCAGCGCCGCGTTCAACCCGTCGAGGCCGCCTCCGTCGATCTGAACCTTGGGGCTCGGGACAACAGAACCCGCCTTGAGATTGTCCTGCAACCAGCCGTGGAAGCACTGGTAAAAATGCTTGTCCCTCGCTGCTTTGTCCATCAACGGAAAGTTGAACTTGATCTCAGTGTTGTCAAGCGTCGAGTGGTCCGGGAGCAGGACCGGCGAATGGGCGACCCTAGCCGGGAAATCGCCCTTCGTCTCCTTGAGCACGTCCAGCGTGGGCTGCAGGCTGTCGGGGACGGCGCAGTGGGCCGTGTGCAGCTTGACGCCGTCCTTCTTGACGGCAGCAATAATCTGCGCGACAACGTCGCTGTCCTTGTAGTCAAAGACGGCGTCGGCCCCAAGCTCCTTGAGGTAAGCGTGGTGTTTGGGGCTGGCGGTGGTGTAGACGGTGAATCCCAGGATCCGGGCGGTTTGGATCGAGAAGCTGCCGATGCTGCCGGCACCGCCCCAGATCAGCACGCCCTGCTTATCCTGCGGGGTGTACTTGGTGTCGATCGGGATGTCGATGGTTGTCCAGGCGGTCAAAGCCGTCACGGCGGCGATGGGGAGAACGGCGCCTTCTTCGAAAGAGAGGGAATCGGGGAGCGGGAGGACAGTCTCAAACTGGACTAGGGCGTATTTCTGAAAGGCGCCGTAATCGGGCGAGCCGTTCTGGTAGAAGGAGGAGGCGAATGCGAGGACACGGGTGCCGGGAACAACCGTGGAGACATCGGAACCCACTTTGGCGACGACACCGGCCGCGTCGCATCCGAGGACGGCAGGGTAGGAAGGCACCGGTGGGAAGTTGGTATCGCGCTGGAAGTAGTCCATTGGGTTCAGAGCGACAGCCTTGATCTCGATGAGAACCTCAGTAGGGCCGGGCTCAGGGGTAATGCGTTCATCGACCACCAACGGACCGCCCTCCTTGAGGAGCATGGCAGCGGAATGCATGGTGAATGTGATGTGTCAGCAGCAGGCTGATGCGACCTTGATTTTGGTGATGTACGAAGAGAGAATTGGCGAGGCCAAATTCTGCACACTTCTGGGGGTCTGCTTCGTTCTTGTTGCTACCCGAGAATGGTACCTAAGGTGGAGTACACTGGAAAGTCGAGGAGTCTGGATTGCCAATTATGAGCTTAATTCCGGGTTGGCTAGCCCCTCTCGCTACGCAGTGCATTGTAGAGACTTGGAGGAGTACGCAGGCATTCGCGCCAATTCCACCATTACCGTCGTCGGTAATGGTCCGAACTGTACCCCTGGGACAAGGTTTCTCCCTAGAGAAGGTAGCCCCTTTTTGCCCAGGAAACCGAGACCCCACCACTGCCCGCGGGGCACGGGTTCCCATGGGCGACGCCGAGCCGCCGAATCGCGGGGTTTGTTTCCTCCATCTGGCGGGTGGGGGGCAGGCGGCAAAATCTGGAGTCGCTCACCTTAGTGACACGCAAGCTGTTGAATGGCCCCGAGGGAGAGTTTGAGAGTTTCTGTAACTATTCTAGTAGCAGGAGTCGGATCTTGGCAAGCTGACTGGATTCGGTGGAGCAGGCTGGCAAACCATCTTCGTGCGCTCGGATAGCCAAATCACAAGATGAACACGTCTAAACGGTACCCGAGGTCCATTATAGCGCTTATATTGTGCACCGCAAGCATCGAGCTCTTCTCGGGACGGGCATCTGTCGACGGATTTTGAGCCAGCCTCAATATCCAGCCACAGAAACGTTGCAAACTCTGCTCAAGGGCCCTTGTTGTCATGGTCATGTCAGATATACCATGGCATTGACTAGAGAAGAAGCTGAGTCGCAACCCAGCTCTGATCAGGCTTTGTTGCCACGCATCGCAACGAATGCCACCTTAGCCTGGATCGCAGAATATTGACGGCATCATCGCCACTAACCGGCGAAATAGAAAGGCAGTGGCTTCACACTAGTACATAACCATGGAGGTCGCAGCAGGAAGCAAAAAGCCAGTTAGGGCCAGAGGGGAACACGGTGGCCACGATTCCGCGGGCAGGGCGGGAGTTGGTGAGCGGCTGTGAAATAGAAATGATATTGTCATCTGCAAGCGGTATCGTAGACAGTATTCGTAAGCATCCCAGTTAAGCCTTTCCAAAAGTTTGCTGCTTGGGTGGCATTGTTAGTAGCTCCAAGATGCAACAACACTGTAAGGAAGACGGCATAAAGCAGGTAAAAGTGCCAATGTGAACTTTGAAAGAGGGGACCTGGCAGCTGTGGGGTTGCAGCCCAGGTAGGAAAGAAGCAGTTAGGGAAGTTTGACTCAACCTTTTACGGGAAGCCTGAAGGCGCCACCAATCTCTGACTTCCATTCCTTTTCTCCAGAGGCCCGCACCCCCAGGCAACCGCTCATTCAGTTGAGGAGCCCATTCTCTATCCCATATTTATTCAGAACAACCGTTCTTGAGTGAAATCGGCCCGTTCCATCTCTGGGTCGGCAACGCAAAGCTTATAGGCTATTGAGCAGCCGACTCACCGAGCTGGGGTTCGGGGCTCAAATAAACCTCCCCGAGTTCTCTCTCGAGCAGCGGGAAAGGTTTGATCTGCCTGACGAGCTATATTGCGTTCATAGACCCCCAATTTTGTGTGGTAGGCTACTTATCACGACCATCTCCTGCCGTCGGAGGAACAAAAAAAACCATGGCTCTCTTTACTCTTACCCGCTGCTTCCACCTGACACCCATCCCGACGCATCCTATTTTGAAGGTTTTCAGCCCGACGGCTGATTGCAGAACACTCTGTGGATCCATCTGTTTTAAGTTTATAGGTTTAGCTACATCGTGGCGGGAGTCTAGACGGCGACGGATGCAGCTGGTTGCTTGAAGACGATAGGACAGCGGGGGAGCATGCATGCTGCTGCGTAAATGTCCCCGCATAATGCCCGGCCTGCAGCGAACTATCCAGAGTGGTGAGTAAGTGGCTAGCTGAGACACAGAAACAGATATTGATGATATCCGAAGGGCTGCAGCTGTATAGACGCCTCTTTTGACTCCTCCCACTCTCCCCGAAGAAAGCACCCTGTCGAAAAAGGCCCGAATGAATTAACTTCTGTGTGCCGAGTTAGTGAACATGATACATGCTGTATGTACATGTATTCGCTGACCTTGTAGTAGGCACCTTGATCGGAACACCAGTCCAGCCCGGCTTTTGTTAGCCAACTAATGGCCCCGTCTAATCTCGATCAGGCGGGATCTTCTGGGAGGTTGATCGATCGACTGTACCCGCATCGCCGCGGCTGAGGACGCGGACCCGGCATGGACTACATCCGTGCGTGTGTTAACGTATGTGTACATGTGCTTCTCGCATTGTGGTCACAGACTCCTGCGCGTGGGACTCGGAACCTAGTATACTCAGCCAAGGATGGTCCAGAATGTTTGCTCCCCCACAGCCACGCCGCGTGTTGCCTCGCGCTGTCAACCTATCAACATCATCGCCGAAAGAGTTTGTTCCGGCAGTTGTAGCATCCAATGCACCAACCCCTCTTCGATGCCTCTCGGAATTCTCTTGAATATTGAGCTGTGCGTGTGTGCGGCCGAAAATGGCTTCGCGTCAATGACCTCAGGAGAGCTGAGCCTGTGGGCGGCCGATAAGGATTGGTTGTTTTTGTGGTGATGTTTCACCAACCTTCAGCTTGGCGGCTCGAGGGGCATTGCAGAAACGGAATGAGCGATCAGCCTGGAACTTGCTCATCCACTCTCAGACGCCCAAAGCGCTATTATCGTGCTGCAAGTGGCGCTGGGGGCTTTCGTGAGAGGGGGGAATGTGTCTTGTCGTGGACGGAAAACTCCATTGCATCCAAAAGGCGAGGCCCATGTGTATATAAGTATCAGAATCCCCGCCCCAGATCTCCGCTCAAGTCTGCCCGCAGAAGCATCAACAAAGATCTCTCGAACAGTTACATCCACAACTTCCAAGTAAAACGCTACAGCGACCAACAAAAGCAAAACCTGTCAGGTTAGTCACGCCAAATCATACCCCCATGGTTTTGTACAGACGCGGGATGATATTCTGGTGGCCATATTACGCCGACGCCTGCTAATACTGAGACACTTCGGATCCAGAATGGCTACCGAAATGCTCAAGCATTCTCCCATCGCCGTGGTTCCGTGGGGCAAGAACCGCCTAGACATATTCGGCATCGGAACCGACAAGCAGATGTTCCACAAGGCATGGGACGGCAGCAAGTGGAGTTCTGGCTGGGAAGGCCTTGGTGGTGTCTTCACGAGCCATCCTACTGTGGCCGCGTGGGGCGAGAACAGGCTGGACATTTTCGGCCTCGGCACCGATAAGCAGATGTTCCACAAGGCATGGGACGGCAGCAAGTGGAGTTCAGGCTGGGAACCCCTCGGCGGCACCTTCACCAGCCAGCCGGCCGTTGTGGCTTGGGGCAATAACCGACTAGATGTCTTCGGCCTCGGTACTGACAGCCAGATGTTCCACAAGGCTTGGGACGGCAGTGAATGGAGCCCTGGATGGCAAGCTCTCGGCGGTGTCTTTACCAGCCCCCCGGCCGTTGTCTCTTGGGGCCCGAACCGTATCGATATCTTTGGCCTCGGAACTGACCGTCAGATGTTCCACAAGGCGTGGGATGGCAGTAGGTGGAGCACTGGCTGGGAACCCCTTGGCGGCGTCTTCACCAGCCCTCCGGCCGTGTGCTCCTGGGCCCCCAACCGCCTCGATATTTTTGGCCTGGGTACCGACAGCCAGATGTTCCACAAGGCTTGGGACGGCAGCAAATGGAGCTCGGGCTGGGAACCCCTCGGCGGCGTCTTCACGAGCGCTCCCGCCGTGGTGGCCTGGGGCCCCAGCCGGATCGACCTCTTCGGTCTCGGCACCGACCACCAGATGTTTCACAAGGCCTGGGCTGGTGAATGGTATCCCTCGGTCAAGGATTGGGAGGCCATGGGTGGTAAATTCAACAGTGCCCCGGTGGTCGTGTCCTGGGCCGACCAGCGCATCGATCTGTTTGGGCTGGGGACTGACAATGGGCTGTTTCACAAGGCATGGGGCGCTTTGGGCTGGAGGCCTTCCTCGACCAATTGGGAGGCTCTGGGGGGCACTTTCATCGGCTAGGTTGCGATTCAGGGTGTGATTCATGGTGCCGATGGAGGGTAATAACATTGTTGTTTCAGTTTGTTGTCCTCGCTGGCCTATTAGCAAAGATTCTAGCACAGATCATCCCATAACTCATCGATCCCGGCTTCACTGCCTGTCTTGCCTCCCCGTCTTGACTTCCTGCAAAGCGGGAAGTTGGTAGCAAACATGTTGTTACCTGAGCCGCGCGCGTGTAAACAAACAACTGGGGATGTGACTATCGAAAGTGTCTTGCCTTGGAGTGTAGATGATAGTACCATCGGGAATGAAACCTGTACATTCGGCCTTTGTGCCTCTTGGCGGCCCAATGGGATCTCTGGGTGTTGTTCTGCGGTGTACTTTAGTGTTGTTTGTGTCGACCACCTCGGAGAAAGCCGGAGAGGGTGAGTTCATTTTCGAAAGACTTAGTGCGCATGTTTACCTTGAAGCTGTTTACGGCAGGGCTAACATTGCCCATGAATGCGGGTACATACCCGGTTCACGTAGAGACTTGGGATCGGGAGGTGAGATGTGTCTGTGGTTCTCATCTGAAATGCAAGATATTTTACACAAGCTAGACAAGGAAGAAAGAATGGGGATGTGAAGGGTTAAGCCCAGTGCGGTCCCTGATGGCCCTCATTCTCAAGAAGCTCTACGGACCAACGGCACGACCCACAACCCACAACCCCAACCACGTCTGGATGAAACTATTCTCACGCTATGTGTTGCGAGTCCTGACGTTCCTTTTTCATACAACACTGAATGAGGTCAAGGGTCGCAGAGAAAAAAGCCACACCGCTGTCAATGAATTAATGGGAGTACGAACACATCGGGGAGAGTCGGTACGTACGAAACAGCAAATAACAAGAAGGCAGCCATCGCTTGGTAAGAACCTCCCGGCATAGAGACGAGACCTTCGCAGAGATTGGTACATTCCGGGGGTGAGCTGATTGTGAACAGGATGAATATTCCGCCACCAAATATTGCCACGAAGATTGCGATAATATCGGCGAGACACATGCATACCAGCTCGCCACGACCAAGAGCTTGCGTACCGCTGCCGAAGATCAAGACGCAAACCCTGATCAAGATGGCGAGGTTGAATACCAGTAAAATCGGATCCTAAATGAATGATGGAGCATCGTCAGCAATCTTCAAAAGGGACATGCGACTGGCAGATGGGCAAAGCCGTCACTTTGCATACACGACTTACCACCACATAGCCAGCGCCTAGGTGAGCACCAAACTCGGCGCTACAGTATGCCAGGTAGCCTAGGCAGACCAAGAGGAGCACTACCGCGGTGGCGCGAAGGACCACCTGAGCGCAGAGCGGCCAGCCGGCGCGACCTTGAGCCATCTTCTTAGTTGGAGAAGCGGAAGGAACTGAATGAGGAGAGCTCGTGGCGTGAGGCTGGGAGGTCATGCTGATGATGAGAACGGTTGAATGGTTGCCTGTTGACTGTTGGCTTATTTGTGACAGGAAACTGGCCCGGGCCGTTTGGCTTCTTGGATAAGGTAGGTAGGTGGGTGGGTAATTAATCGAAATTCTTCCTGTGTGGGTGGTTGCCGTGCCCGCAACAGTGCGGATTTAGGATGTAAGTGCCCTTGGGGGGTTGCATGAGCGGCTGGTTGTCTAGAGTACCTACTACCGGCTCAAAAGCAGGGACAAGAAGTGGCACGTTCATTCTGGGAAGTCAAGATGAAAGGCCGCTACCGAAACCCACGGTTTATGGTCAAAATTCAGCCCCTCATATTACCTTCCTAGGTACCCAACGGTACTAACAAGGGCACCGTGTTCGATCTGGGGTGGCCATACTTTCCCAAGAGGTAGATACTCAGACCCAGACCTAGTAGCTCGACTAATACGACCAGTCAATACATGCTTCGTGCTGGTTTGATGTTCCCCCATGTCTAAGGAACGGCGACAAGCACATGCTTTGCCATTACACTATAACCCCAGGCTCGGGCGTTGGCATCAACAGACTCTCTGTTGATGACATGGTCGACCACATCGGGAGGTGATTCATGAAAAGGACAAAGTCCCGCCAAGCACCCAACCCACTTGACACAGCTGACCGCAGAGTCATAAGGCAAATTCCGGGGGACCTTGTCATACGTGACGTGAGAGAAGAGTCTGGTTCCGACATGGACCATAGTGCCTCCAGTGACCATATAAACATCTTCATACCCATTCAACGTAAACACACAACAATCATACAGTTACAAAGAGAAAGAGCAGGCCGGGCACTGACAACCATTCTTTTCACAGTCATACCGCGGTTTGAGATGTTAGTGACAGGTAGCTGAGAGGCTCGAGGGCTTCGACAGGAGATGTTTGGCCTTCAACTTAGCCACCGGTCGAAGGTAGCATAATTGCTGCGCTCGCTGCACTGGCATTTCTCTTGTGCCTTTTGTGCAACTTATGGTCCTCCCCTGTCCGAAGGCACAACACGCATAGCCCGCACGCATTTCTTTTCCACTTCTCCGCCAGCCTTGTAACGGGCTGTGCCCGAGGTGGGCCTCGGTAACCCTCGGCCAGCTCACGTACAAGCACGATCCACCGAACCCCTGGATGAAGCTATTCCCAGTTGCCCCACAGCACACCGAACATTCTAGCAATGCGCTCGGGCCACCGCACTCGCGATCATAAAGCAGCCACGAGCTGCCAGACTCCCTCATCTTTCCTTTTCTTCTTCAAGCTTAGTGTACTCGTAGAGTCGTCACCAGCTAGTTGCAATATACTCCTGGGACCGTTACAAGCCTGTTCCTTACCATTTGGAAACAGCGAGATGGCGGGTCGGCTAGCTCACTCATGGCGGGTGCCTCCTTCCTCCCCAGGCCCAATATTTTAAGGAGGTCGGAAAGGCTCTTGGTTGCTAGGTTACCGGCATCCCTCACCTTGCTGCGCCGGTTCGGCCGATACGGGCCGTTTTTACACCATAAGCGATCCTCCCAGTCGCGCAACACTTTCGTCAACAGTTTCATTCGCCATTGGTTTCGCGTCTCCTCCAGCGTCGCTATTTGTTCAGCATCAGTGACGTGATCGTCCCAGCTGAGAGGTACGCCCCTTACCTGTGATGTTCAGGAGCATCAAGGGGTCCATTACTGCCTCATACTTTCTAATGAGATCGAGGTACGATCCGCCATAACAGGCTACGAGCGCGGCCCTGGTCTCGTTAAAGACCCCATGTTCGCGGAACACGCATGCCGCCAAATGCAAAGGGCACAGTTCGACGGGATCGCGGAGGTCTTTATAGTAGCTGAACCAGAGCCGGCTGGCCAGGGCGAGCGAGGCGAAGCAGTCGTACTTGTCGCCGGCGATAGCCACCTGGAGAAGCTCGTCGGGGGGAAGGGTGTCGCGGACCTCGTCGTTGCGGCCGTGCATGATGTTGAAGATGACCTCGAGGGCGTACGCGTCGTCTTCGGGGAGTTCGATCTCGGCCAAACCAGCTGTCGCTAGTTGTCTTCCCTCGTGGAAGTTGGGACCGAGCATTGCGTTCAGGACTGGTGACGCCGTTTTGACAAAGACGGAGTGAACTCTCAACTTTCTTTGGGTTGGGCCGACGATGAACACAACATCGCCGCCCCGAGCGATGTCGATGATTGCCGGGGGGCTTTGTTCCTTCGAGATGGCAGTGACCGAGGCCATGATCGCTGTTGATGGAAACGGAACGTTAAGTTCACCAGTCTTTCGGTATCCTTAAAACGATAGACAATCGAATGTTGGGGATGTATTGAAGAGGGTAAATTGGGGCAAATAGATTGAGGCAGATGGATTGAGATGCGAAGTATCTTATTTATTTTCATTTTTGTGGAAGGCCTGACCTGACGTCAAGGCTGAATCATGATGACTACGAGGTAGGGAGATGAGACGAAGTAGATATTAGTAAACACAAGCTCCTTCGCCGAGTCAATTACGCAAATATGAGAGCAATTTTGGAACTGAAAATATTAATCCGGTACCGGGTTAGCGGTCGATGTGCGAGCCTTCGGGTGAACGTTTCCCATAGGATGCTAGATGGTTTGCACATGCGAGGCCGCAAAACAAGCACAACTGGATACAAGGAACCTACGTTTCTAGCAATATAATTCATAACACTGGCCCGTTCCTGGTGACGGGATATTCCCGTAACCGCAACCCTCATCTATGATTCTCTACCCATCCGAGCCCCCGCGCCCCCATCCCTCCCCTTTACCAACCCGCCAACCAACCCCCTAAACCCATCCCCCAACGCCTCCACCACGCACGCAACATCAACCGCCGTCGGCTCCTCATCCTCTCCCCTATCCACTCCCATTCCAGCATCCGATCCCCCATCCTTCACCCTAGACCCCACCCCGCGAACCGCCCCAATCTTCCCACGCGCCAACACCCCCTTCACATCCTTCCCTGTCCTCAACGGCCCAGCCCCCGGTGTAGCACTAGCAGGCGCAATGACGGTGTCATCCATGAGCTGCTGCCAGCGAGAGAGGTACATGCCCGGCCCGGAGAAGGACCTGTTGTTGTGGCTTTCTACTACCGAGGAACCGGGGGCAGGGATCGTGAGCGAGTCGCTTGGTGGTGGATTCGGGCTGGGGGAGCGTGGGGTCGTGCGGCCGGATCGAGACCAGTAGGAGGAGGAGAAGTAGGAGGTTGGGGCTGTTGTTGTTGATGTTGTTGTTGCTGTGGTCGCGGAAGGCGTTGTAGAGCCGGTGGGGGTTGTGGCAGAGATTGTGGCTGTGAGGGTGGTGGTGCTGTGGCTGGACATATTGTCGAGGATGCGCTGCATGCGGGCTAGAGAGCTTGTCTCGAGACGAGAGAGATAGTCTGCGTGGGCGTCTATGGCAGGGAGAATGCCGGCTTGGGTTGCGGGTGGAAGCGTGGAGAAGAGGCGTTGCAGAGGGCTACTCAGAGCACCCGCAGCTCCAGGGCGGTGGCTCTCATTGTTAGACTTGGGAATTCCAGAAACTTCCGGGTTGTCAGATCGCCGAAACACCTTGATTGTGTCCTTGGCCCAGGCACAGAAGTCGTCCCGGATTTCGGGGCATTGGCTAGCAACTTGGTGCAGCCAGTTGTAAAGAAGCTGGCGGTTGTTTCTGAGGAGGGCGACGTAATCTTCCACCGAGGGGGTACGAGCCTCTGATGCATTAGTTTTGACCGGCGTCAACGACCCCATGAGGCCTAAGGAACCCTTTTTGTCCTTGGTGACGTTGATGAATGCGGTTATGAACCCCTCTGCGGCCGATAAGTGCTCCCGGAGATCAACCTTCTGGTGAATGGTCCTGATCATGGACTCAAAGCTTGACACGGCATCTTTGACGGCCTGAGTAAACAGATCGGGGTTCTGGCGGCAAAATGCGTTGGAGATCTCATCGCGGTCTCGGGCCGCAAGCAACGCAGAGAGGTACTCCAAGCACTGTGTGTGTTGAGTCTCAGTGAGCGAGGCTAACAGGTTTGGGTTTGAGCGCTCTAGGATTGTGGCAGCGATCGATTGGGCCTTTTGGGTGCTGACTTTTCGGATTTCGTTGTGTTCATTCCTAGTCATGTTGAGATACTGCTTGATCGCAGCAAGCTGCTCTTTCGAAGCCCCTTTTGCTTTCTCAACGGCATCGGCGGATTTGCGAAACTCAGAAGCATCCCAGGACAATACTAGCCATACGATCCTACAGAAGTTAACATGAGATTCGAACAATCAAACCGACAAAGGGCCATACCTTTGGAGCAGGTTCATGCCGTCGTCGGCATTTTGTGTCAGGCCGACCCAGTTGGAAAGGGCACCTACGCCCATCTTGGCGAGAAGCAGACGTACCATCCCGTTGAGCATGCTAGCGGCATTGCCAATGCGGAGTGTCTGCTTAACCATGGAATACGGTAGCAGTTTGTGAACGTTCTCGAGCAGCTTCAACAGATAGGGACCTTCGGGGGACAAGATGAAGACATAGTGTATCAATGTTGCCAGGCTAAATTCAGGTCAACCTCCAGCCGCTTAGTGCACCGTTCAGACTCACTGCAGTATGACGTAGTCTGCGGCAGCTTGGACCGCTGGAGAGTGCGCTTCAAGACTGTCCTTCTCGGCCGCGCAAGAAAATAATTCATCGATCAACTTCCCATAGACGAGCTCATGCACGCCATCATCCCATGCCCTGGCCAGATCATGGGCCTCGGACCTGTCATACTCCCCATGGAGGTCTCGGCTTGCGCCATTTTCAACTCCTCCCAGGATCCCTCTCGAAACGGCCTCGTGGATTGCCGAGGACGCAGTAGCCAGCGTCTTCCGAGTGCCCAACACGCCTTTGTCGTATGATTCCGAAAGCTCCGCCTCAGCAAGCTTCTCGAGAATGCCCTGGAATCTTACGTGCCAAAACTCGGCAGGCAGATCTCGGACACCTGGGAACGGTAGCACTACGCTCTGTAGGAAGTCGGCAAGCAACGGTGCTGCCGAATTTACGGCGTATGACGGTGCATTGCTGGACTCGGGGGAGCGGCAAGCAAACGGATACCCATACTGGGATATGGCACGAGGGTCCTTGAAGCTTTCCACCTCTGCATAGGTTTCATGATGGGTGAGGATGTCGAAGAGGGCGTGTAATTGGGATGAAGTTAGGGTGGTGGAGGTTTCAGGGGCGAAAATGCTATGTTCCGCAGAGCCATCTGTTCCTGGTGCTTCCATGCTGACGTATCCTTTACCAGGCGAATTGGAATGAGACGAGGCTGCGAGTCGAGAAGTTGAGGGCCGTTCTAGGTTGAGCGATAATAATAATTTCTATGCAGGATGAATGGATAATTACCACAGAGATTGCGAGGTTCATTACCGGGGCTTGTAGGATACAGGATTTTGCCAGGTCATGCTAGAAGAATGGTTCCTAAGCTGGGAGATGATGGAGTTGCTGACCAGCCGTGAGCCCCTTGATGAGAATTTCCAGGTCAAGAAACTTGCTGCTTTCCAGGTTGAGCTGTGACGTCGGGGCTCGGAATTGAGCTTGTGAGGAGGGGCAACTGGCCCTGTAATTTACTTTCTCCCCTTTCCCTTGCCAGCACCCCTCCAGGGCTTCCGGGCCGTTCCTTCCCCACCACGTGCCCGCTTCTTCCACGTCGACCAAGTCCCTTCATGAACATTGAACAAAGGACGATCAACAACTCCGAAACATTTCCAGGTTGACACCAACCAGCCATGGATACTTTCCAATTCTCATTCTCAAAATACCGCCACTGCTTTATCGAGAGATTTTGTGACGATGACATTCTGATATCCCCCACTTTCCACCGTTTTTTTTTGTTACCATCCGGTACAGAGACGTCTCGTAACGTAACACAACGTTGGTGACTTGCAGACTGCAGTGTCAGACCAGGCGCAGCTCGGACTCGGACTTGATGAAAGGAGTCCAGCAGTTATGTTTGCATCTCAAGTCGAGACACTGCCTCGGTCGAGGCAGGTGGGACAGTATGCACATGCTTACAGCCGACAACCTCGACAGTTGCCGCTTCCCGCTTGGCCACTACTTGCTGAAGTTGCATGCATCCCAAGTGTTGAAGGCTACCTACCTAGGGACGGAGCTACGGACTCCAGAGCCATCGACTCAATCGGGCAGTTCATTGTCACATCCCGGGTACCTGCTGTGAGAAACCCCAGAGCTCGTCTGCGTGGTGGTTTGCACTAATCTCCTCAACAGACGCGCCTTCCCGTCCCCGACGACGAGAGTGGCGCCCAGGAGTCCCATTCACCGTACCGGCAATTGGGCTTTCCCATCTCTAGCATGAGGCGAGTGTCCTTCCCACAATCTGCGAAACCCCGACGGGTGCAACTTCAACCCGGCGGATGACCCGCTCGGCATGTCTTGCCGAACGCTTCAAACACCAAACGTAGGGCAAGCGCGCTCTGAGTGAGGCTCGATGGGGACCAGAAGTCAAAATGCTGCGCGCCTCAGACCAACCTTTCCTCTCTCTCTCCGTTTCGTCTTCTCTCCATCACCGATCTTACCATCTGTATCATCTCACAAACACAGTCAACATGTTACTTGATAAATTTTCGCCTTTTCTGCTTGCTGGCTGGCTGGCCACCGTGTTTGCTGGGACTTACGTCCACGATGATCAGTTCCAGCCAGACCATGTGCTCAGGGTAACCGTCACCCAAGTGCCCTCGGCTTGCGAGACCCGGGACAGCGTGGTGGTCAACGGGACGTCTCCGGGGCCAGCCATTCACTTGCTGCCCGGCGCGAGAACCTGGATCAGGGTCTACAATGATGTTCCAGACCAAAACCTCACCATGGTAAGCAAGCAGGAACTCACTTTCACGGCAGGACAAACTTGACTGACTGGATCCATAGCATTGGCATGGTCTGTCCCAACGATTTGCACCTTTCGCGGACGGTACCCTCGGAGCATCACAGTGGCCCATCCCGCCTGGGCATTTCTTCGACTACGAGATTGCAACCGAGTTGGGCGACGCCGGTTCTTACTTTTATCATTCGCACGTTGGCCTGCAGGCCCTGAGCTGCACCGGCCCGTTGATCGTTGATGACTGTAGCTCGTCCCCTTACGACTACGACGACGAGCGAATCCTGCTGTTCCAAGACCATTTCCAAAAGAGGGACCAGGACATGATTCAGGGTCTTCTATCCACACCGTTTACCTGGATGGGAGAAACCGTTGGCATCATCTTGAACGGTAAAGGCGTTGCTCTGGGCCAGACAGCCATTGAGGGCCCGCTGGGTGAAGCCAACGGATTCTTTGGCAGCCGCCGCTTTTCGGCTTCTGGCGCCGTCAACGGGAACCCGGACTCCTGGAATGGACAACTGGGCGATGATCAGATCAAGCCTTCCGGTGACTGCACCCTCCCGGTGATTGACGTCGAGCCAGGCAAAACATACCGCTTCCGCTTCATCGGTGCCACCGGCCTGTCCCTCCTGTCGATGGGCTTCGAGGATCACAACGATTTTGCCGTCATTCAAGTCGACGGTAGCGAGTACAACGCCCCAGTGGCAATCGAACACCTCCAGCTCGGCGGAGGCCAGCGGTTCGACGTCCTTTTCCACACCAAGACGATCGAGGAACTCGGAAACAAGTCGACCTACTTCCTCCAGTTCGAAACTCGCGACCGCCCCGACCCCTACCGCGGCTATGGCGTGCTCCGGTACAATCTCGACTCGCCGGTCCCGCCTTCGCCACCCCCCCGATCATCGCGCTGCCTACTGAGGTCAACGACTGGCTTGAATACACCCTCCAGCCCCTCGACCCCGAGGCGGTCGACCCGTGTCCCACTCCCGAAGAGGTCACCCGGCGCGTCACCCTCCTCGCCGAGGAGAAGATCGACCCCACCACTGGCCGCCTCACGTGGCAGCTCGCGCACATGTCTTGGTCTGACTCGACTCGCGACAAGCCCGTGCTTGTCGACATCTACGAGCGCGGACAGCCCGCCATCCCCGACTACGACGCCGCCGTGGCCAACTACGGTTGGGACCCGGCTACCAGACTCTTCGCCGCGCACAAGGATGAGGTTCTTGAGATCATAATCCAGAACACGGGCTCGCAGTTCATTGACGCCGCTGGCATCGTCGAGACGCACCCCTTCCACGCCCACGGCATCCACTACTACGACGTCGGCAGCGGGCCGGGCGAGTACGACGCCGACGCCAACAATGCCAAGCTGGCCAAGCTGAATTACAAGCCGATCAGACGCGACACGACGATGCTGTACCGGTACGGCGACGGCCAGGTGGAGCCCGGCGCTCCGGCCGGTGGAGGGCGTGGCGCATGCGCATGTCTCACCCCGGCGTGTGGATGGTGCACTGCCATGTTCTTGGCCACATGATCATGGGTGAGTTATGCTGAGTTTATGCGAGAGTCGGCTTGCTGTGTGTTTGTTTGCTGACCCGCGCCGGTGTTGCAGGCATGGAATCCCTCTGGGTGGTCGGAGATGCCGATGACATCGTCTCGATTCCCTTGGACGCGAGCCAAAGCTACTTTACGTACGGCGGCAGCGTATATGGGAACGAGGTGCGCGCACCAGAGGTTTATCACTATTTTGGCGATGAGAACCAGTGTGCTGCCCTGTGCGCCAACAGCACATATTGATTTTGGAGGCGAGACGGAAGGCGTCGGCTTAGATTTGTTTTTTTTCTTATGGTGTATAATTGTATAACAGCGTAATGAACGGAGCGGTGCTTGATGCTTTTGCATAGAATAATAGAATAGACTCAGATGTCAGCCAAGGCACTGCCCCTTTTTTGTCTTTTGCTTGTGTTTGTTAGTGTTGATGACAATCTCGTTGGTAGGGGCCAGCCCCTGTTAGCTAAGTTCGTGGCGAGATGACTGTTCTGAACCTCACCGCCTGACGGGGGAGCGGAACCTGTGTCTCACAGATATTTTCCTTTCCTCCGTCCGAGGCCTTTTGTCTGTTTCTCTGTCTTTTTATTCATCCAACTGTGTTCGCTCATTGCCACGGCATCAGTCACTCGTTTACAGGTGGACAACGACGCTCTTTACCAACTGCAACAACACGATCACTACGAAAGGGGGCAGAGCTCCGTGCATCACAACTACGAGAATCATCAACCACTGCAAGGAGAAATACACCGACTGTCAAATAATCAAAATGACCGGCCCAACCCGTCTCACCCGCGGCCCTGCCGCTCATCCTCGCGCTGCTCGCCGCCGGCACCCCGGCCGCCGCCCGCACCGACTACGCGGGCTGCGTCTCGACCGCGCTGCCGGCGAGCACCGTCTGGTACGTGCCGGGAACGGGCGAGCTGTGCGAGCCCATCGACTGCGGCGGCGGACGCGCCCCGCCCAAGACGGTGCCCTGGCCCCGGCCTACAAGGGCACCGAGACGGTCACGCCCAAGTTTTGGGATGGCTTTGGAGGGGCCGAGGCCACTGCTACCGCTGTTCCGGATGCGGGTGGTGCGGGTGCTGGAAAGGGTGGGGATGAGGAGGGTGATGGTGGTGATGGTGAGGGTGAGGATGGAGGGAGTGGTGTTGGAGTTGGTGTGGGTGTGAGTGGTGGGGTGAAGGGTACGGTCACGGTGACGCTGGGTGGGGGCACCGCGGCTGTGTCGAGGACGGCGACGAAGACCAAGGATGTGGAGGAGACGGGTGCAGCGGATGCGGGGGGTGATACCGACGATGAGGATGGTGATGATGATGGCAGCAGCAACAACAAGACGCCGGTGGCGACTGCGTTGGGGACGGGAGGGGTCGGAAGCCCGTGGCTACGCGGACGCAGGTTATGACGGCGGTTGAGACGGTCAATGGTGTGGTGAGGCCGGTGCCGACGGGTGATGGTCAGGGAGAGCCCGCGCAGACGGTGTCGCTTGCTGCTGCGGTGCCGACGGCGGTGGTTGGCAGGGCCGTGTTCGGGGTTGTTGCTGCGGGTGTTGCGGCTGCTGGGTTCGTGCTTGCTTAGGTTGGTTGGTTGAGTGGAAGAGATGTGTTTCTGCAGTGTGTTGATTTAGTAGATTATAATGGGAACTGCCGTCATGGGCTTTGTTGGAAACTGCTATCGCAACAAGGCATTTGTTGGCCTCGGGTTCACAAAAAAAGACATTGACGCTGTCTCCAAACTCAATTCCTCGGCGCAGAGCCCCCGAGCGCATTGGGGAATGCCCCACTAGGCCAAGGCGGTGGCAGTGGGCGGTATCCTGGACTTTTTGGGTTAGCGGAGGCAGGCCAGCCCCCTTCGGTTCTTGCCCTCAGCCATCCACTGGGCAACGGCCAGGCACATCCAAGCTGGCTGGGGATTCTCCACCTCAACATTAGCAATTCCCGCTGCCATCCCGCGTTTACTCGATCGGAGCAACATTCGGATTGCCAACATCGTGAGCGCAAGAACTCAAAACGTCTTTATTAAATTCTGAGATTTTACGTGTTACCTCTACCTCCACTGGTCAATCGCTCGGTCCCCTCTTCTACCACCCACAGAAGGTCGGGTGACGTGTTCCAGTGCCATTGCGCAGCTGCATTCAGCGAATTGACAGCCGAACTGCTGCATCTCGCAACGCCTGGCCGACATACATTTCTGGCCCTTTCACCGTCCCAAAAACCAACTGATACCTTCGATAATCAGCTTGCTTTTTATCATTCAAAATGTCCCGAGACTCTGAGCCATCTGTGCAGATGGCCAATGGCCTCGCCGACGACGCGGGGCAGATCAACCTTATCGACGAACCAACCACTCCGCTCGATGATGATTCTGTTATTGCTTCGTCGCAGCAAAGCTTCCCCCCAACAGAAGCGCCGGGCTCCCCGATAGACCCGGGATCCTCGTTCAAAACGGAGCTCAATGAAGATCGTGCAGCGTCGTCCGTCATCCCGTCATCGCTCACCCCACCCTCCATCCTCCCAGGTAACCAACATTGTTGGTGCGGGTGCGGTCAATCTCCAACGCTCTGGTATTTTCTCGCCGCCGGCGACCGGCATCAACGGCGTCAAACGCGAAAGCGTGCCAGGCGATTTTATCCCCCCGACCCAATCCCAGATTGCCGACGCTTCTGTCGAAGAGCTCGAAGCATGCTCCAAGCGTGCATGGCCGACCAGGCGCGGCTCAAGATGGAAGCCGCCCACCACAAGCTGCAATTTAACATGCTCGCCCTTCGAGCTGAAGAGGACACGAAGCGCGCCGCCGTCGAGCACGAAATGACCAAGAAGGAAGTGCAAGTGCTACAACAAGCTGAATGCGCACGGCAAGCTCGCCGCGACATCACCGCCGCCTCGGAATCGACACAAGCCAAGTACATGCAACTTAGGGCTTTGCATGAACTAGTGCTCGAGGAAAACGATACTCTGCACAAAAAGGTCAAGGCGGCAAGGAAGGTCATACAGCAGAAGGAGGACGAGATCGCCACTCTGGCAGACGATCGGGAGATGTTGCTGAACCGCATCCGGGAGAACCGCGAACACTTCCACCTGCTCTGCAGCCCTGGAGGTATGTTTCATGGGGCCGTGACACCCAAGCCCCAAGCTACAAGCCCTCAGCAGCAACGAGCCACCCCGCGGCAGACTCCTAGGGCAGCACACCGAGACAACCATCGCGACCACAACCAAGAAGGGTTTGCCGTCCTGCTGCAGGCACTTTCACAGGATAACAACAGCGCTCCCTCGACCCCCATCATCGGCCAACGCCCAACACCCCGTGTCCCGCTCAAGCACACTCGCAATGTCCAGTCCATGTCTTCCTTGCCGTCCACGCCCATGGCTCGTACCCCCGCAAACAACAGAGGGCTCCTCCCGTCGATCGATCTCGTACCGCAAACCGAGCCGCCGCAACGCCAACCTCGCTTCGTACCCGATGCGCCAGCCACGCCCAAAGGCCGAGACCACCGACGCAAGAGCCGAGAAAGCACGATTTCTGCCGAGGATAACCAAGAGCTTGCGCGTCAGGCACTGCAGTCCTTTGTCTCCCGCGGCTCGCAGCATTCAGGAAACTCGCGGCGGCGTCTGTCGGAGGAGGAGGCCGAAGCCGAAATTTACGAGAGCCAGGCCAGCCAAGCGGCGTCGGAGATGCTTCGCCGTGACGCGCGGGAGAGCTTTGAAGTCGCTGGCTCGGTTGGGAACTCCAGAGATGGCACACCAGCGGCTGCGGATAGGAGTGCTAAGCTGCAGGCGAAGCTGTTTGGTGGGCTGAATAAGAGCGGGCTGTCGTCGCAGGGAAAGCGCAAGTTCAACGGGCATCATGGCGAAGTCGTCGATGGGTATTCGGTGCATGACCGCATCACGAGCCCGACCAAGAAGCTGCGAGAGGTTGGCGGGTTGAGGGACCCCAGCCGTGTCGGACTCGGGATACAATATAGCAGAGAGATCTAATTTCGGGAAGATCTAACTTCAGGTAGCTGCGGGTGGTGACAGAGGGGTTCTGCTCTTATTCTTATGGGGTACCGGCGCAACGACATTTTTATTTTCAAAATGGAAGTGATACCTGCAAAAAGGCACTCGGTTAGCGGGTGATGGAATTTAGGAGTCTCACAGTGGTGGAATGAAGTGGGTAGCCGAGGCCCAAGCGTGATATTCAAAGTGGTGATGGAGGGCTGGGTTTGCAGACTCGTTGATGGAGGGGTGCCCCTCAGACTGGCTCCGGGTTTTGCGGGCTTGCAGGGTAGATAGACAGCAATCAAATCCAAATTGCTCCTGGAATTTATTTAAAGCACCGACCCAGTCAGTGAGTTTGACCTGTTGTTCAAGTTTGTGACGCTGGACTGTGTGGCTGTTCCACAGCTGGAACATTGAATCCGGCCGCCAAGAATCCCTGTTGACCTCCGGACTCGGTACCCCCAGGTGGGGACCCCACGCTGCCGAGCTGCATTGCCGCCGTTTGCCTCCCGGGATTGTGTTTTCCCCTCTGCACTTGCACTTGCCGCGAGGTTCGCATGGATTGGATCTCCATCGGCCTCGCGGCCCCGAGTTGTCCCGAGTCTAAGGTAGTCCCATCGGGAAGGTTTGTTGAATTTTGGTTTATTTGTCTTCTCAGCCGGCCTTCATGTGTTTTCCAGCGAGTGACTTGAGGTGTCAACTGTCAACTGTCGTGTATCGTCGTATACACTCTCCTGGTTGAACTCAACTGCCGAAACTTTGTGTGACTTGGAACCATTGAAGTTTCCCAGTCCAGTCAACGTCGCCGTTTTACTCAACTCAACTCAACTCAAACACCAAACCTTCACTCACGACACGACACCATGGCCGCCCTCCCCAAAGGCCTCAAGGCCGTCCTCACCAAAGCCCCCACCGACGTCGTCATCCTCTCCTCCCTGCGCACCCCCATCTGCCGCTCCTACCGCGGCCAGCTCAAAGACGCCTACCCAGAGGAACTGCTCTCGGTCGTGCTCCGCGCCACCCTCGACAAGAACCCGCACCTCGACCCCGCCGCCATCGACGACGTCGCCGTGGGCGTCGTCCTCAACGAGCTCGGCGGCTCCAAGGCCGCCCGCATGGCCATGAACCACGTCGGCTTCCCCGCCACCACCTCCCTGTACACCACCAACCGCGCCTGCGCCTCCTCCCTGCAGGCCATCGCCCTCGTCGCCGCCCAGATCCGCGCCGACATGATCGACGTCGGCATCGGCGCGGGAATGGAGAGCATGACGCGCAACTACGCCACCAAGGCCATCCCCGTCGACGTCTGGCCGCAGCTCAAACAGTCCCCCGTCAAAGACGCCCGCGACTGTGTCATGCCCATGGGCCTGACCAGCGAGAACGTCGCCAGCCGGTATGGCGTGTCGCGGGCGGAGCAGGACGCCTTTGCGGTGGAGTCGCATGCGCGCGCGGCGCGGGCGCGGGAAGGGGGGGCGTTTGACGAGGAGATCGTGCCGGTGACGACGCGGTTCCAGGAGGTGGATAAGCAAGGGGGGAAGGTCGGGGAGGAGCGCATGGTGGAGGTGCGGCAGGATGATGGGATCCGTGTCGGCGCGTCGGTCGGGGCGCTGGCGAAGCTGAAGCCCGCGTTTAAAGAGGATGGCGCGAGCACCGCGGGCAACTCGAGCCAGGTCAGTGACGGCGCGGCGGCGACGCTGCTTATGCGTCGGAGCACCGCGACGCAGCTGGGGCTGGGGGGGAGTATTATGGGGAAGTTTGTGGCGGCGTCGGTGGTCGGGTGCAAGCCGGATGAGATGGGTGTGGGGCCGGCGCTGGCGATTCCCAAGGTGCTGAGCCAGTTGGGGTTGGCCAATGCGGATGTGGATCGGTGGGAAATCAATGAGGCGTTTGCGAGCCAGGCGATCTACTGCGTGCGGGAGCTCGGGCTGGAGAAGGCGTTGGTGGATGGGAAGGTTAACCCCGATGGCGGTGCCATCGCGCTGGGGCATCCGCTGGGCGCGACGGGGGCGCGGATGGTGAGCACGCTTATGCATGGGCTAGGGAGGACGGGTGGAGAGGTGGGTGTGGTGAGTATGTGTATTGGGACGGGCATGGGGATGGCGGGCGTGTTTGTGAGGGAGTAGGCTTGTTGGTAGAGCTGGTTAGGGTGAGGCCGGGCTTGAAGGTGGTGGTGTACTACACCAATAATCAGGGGAAACGTCACGGGTATTTTCCATGTCTCACGCCCGAAATCCAATTATTTACAACGAAAGCTCAGCTGTGTACAGTCAACCCCCAAGACTTCATCGTCCTGGGCCGTAGTTCGGACCGTAGTTACGGCCGGTTGCTGGGGACTCAACCGGAGTGTATGCCGGCTGACTGGCCAGCTCGGCACTCCTGGCATCCCTTGGACATAATAGTGTTGACCTTGTAACTCGTGGGCCGCCCGCATCTCTGCCAGCTCGTGCTTTTCACGGGGAGACTGGGCATAGTACGAAGGGGTTACCGGTGGCGGGTACGCGGCAGCCGCCTGTTGTTGGGCCACCAGCACAGCCTTCTGCATCCTGTTCATCCTCCACCATAAAAATGCCACCGCCGCCAGGAGGAGAACACCGACAGCGACGCCAACCCCGATTCCCGCCTGGGCCCCAGTGGACAATCCCATTGATCCGCTCGAGTTCGAGTCTGAGTTCGAGTTCGCGGAGCCGGTGGCCCCTGACTGATCTCCTGCTGCTGCTGTTCCAGTGCTTGATGCCGAGGTAACATCTGCGGACGAGGTAGTGCCTGCAGACGAGCTTTCTGCTGCGTCCGAGGTTGTACTCAAACTTGGGGCTGAACTTGTCGCAGCAGACGAGGTCTCCTTTGCTGTCGCGAGCGGGGTTACGACGTCGTATCGCGATGCCGCACCGTTCCATAAAGCCCATACATTTGAAGGTGCCGGTTGGATATCTAGGAGGCCCGATTCACAGCAGTTCGGGTCACCCTCGCAGCAGAAGGATGTGTCGGAACCGGTTGCGGCAGAGCAGGAATCCAGATTCCATCCCCGGCCCTGGTGACCTAGAATATCCGAGTCAGTATCGAGCGTCTTCCGAGTGCGTGCAAAGCACGCATATAGCGGACTCACTTAAGCAGAACTTGGGGCACTCCGGTGCCTGGAACGTCGGGTCGGTACACGATCCCCGAGCATACCAATCCGGATCACCGTTGGCCAGGCAGAGTTTGTTTGCCAGGCAAGCCCCGGCGATGTTTCCACCGGCACAGCACGGACTGTTCTCAGCATCCTCGTCACAGGGCAAGTCGCCGGTCGCCTCTTTGCCACCTGGGTAGTAGCACTTCTTGCCCAAGCCCCTCTGGAGAAGACCGAGGTGAAGAAGAAATATCAAAACCGTCTTCATTTTGACCAGACCGGGCCACGGGTCGTAATTAGGCGGGGGGGGGGGGGGGGGGGTTGAGAGCCGTGTCTCTTGACCTTCCAGTCCGGGACGGAGCGAATCGCGCTCAAGCGGACAGGGAATTCCTTAGTTATACGAAGAAAATAGAAGTTGCAAATGGAACAAAATCGGCGAGGATGATGTCTCTCTAAAGATGAAATTACACTTCGACACCATTTGGCCCCCAATAAGCGCGCCATGCCCGAAGCTCACGGTTGCATTCACAGTTTCCCAATCAACACCCCGACCGCAGAATCGCGCTGGCAGCTGTGCCGCTCTCACTGTCCACTAGTTTTGCTCTAATGGGGGAAAGCGAGCTCTTCGCCAAGGAGGCGCTGGGGGCCGAAATCAGGGGTATGAACAGGGGCTCATCTGACGATTCCCACCAATCCCGCCAAGCGGCCCAATCGCTCAAGGAAAACACATTGAGTCGGACATGCCCGGTGGTCGTGGCGCGGGCGCGGACGCTTGGTGCCCACGCTTACTTGAGACAGCCGCGCCCGTTGTCGCCCTATGGCTCGTAGGGCGTGGCCTTCGTGTCCGGTTTTCTCCCCGACTTTCAGGTTGCGACGTCATTTCAGAGATGCTGGGTAACTACCCCTGAGGCGTGGTGGCCGCGTCGTTACTTGTAATGGGCAAGTCTAGAGAAGAGATGTTGTAGAGGGTGTCCGTCGACGGGACCTTTCGCCATTTTGAGTGGTGTTGCTAGTTATCACCTTTTGCTCCAGATTATACTCTATCAGCATATTCCCGAGAACCTCTAACTGCCGATTGGCTTGAATGCGAACTGGTACAAGCCATACCAAGTGACAGCCTGCCCCTGGTTTCATCTCCGGTTCATCCGACCCGTGTCTTCTTCTGTCTCAGGCTCTCTGTCCCTGTTACGGCTACTGTGACTGATGTGTAATAACAAGTCGGAGTTACTGTGTAGTAGCTGGTCCACACTCGCTGGGGACTAATTCAAGAACTAGAACAACTGCCATCATACTTTGGACTACCTAAGTAGGTACTAGACCCATGACTGTAAGTTAGCGAGTTAGAAATCCTAAGTTACCTACCCGTTTGCAGGAATCTGAGAATAATTATAAGTTGTACGTCAATCATGTTAGGCTCGTTTAACCGGCACAACTTGAGCAATTGACCACGTTTATCCGAAATCTCAGACGGTGCCTAAAATTCACTACGAGCTCTCTCTGATAAACCCGGGTCGATAGATTGCTAGATTGGAAATGAGGGTTTTGAAGTGCAAGGTGAAGTTTGGCACTTCCAGCACATTCCCTACTACGCTTGTTATGAGAAATTGACATCTACATGGCTCGAAAATGAAAGCTGAGGTTGAGAGTAAAATAACTACCAAGTTACCCACGCAGAAATCCGGAATATACTTCTCACGGGGGTGGTTTTGCTTTCACTTGATCTCTGCAAGAGCATTGTGCTTTCCAAGATGTTAATTTTCATTTCTCTACTCAAGATTTGCTTTCACTTGATCTCTGCAAGAGCATTGTGCTTTCCAAGATGTTAATTTTCATTTCTCTACTCAAGATTTAGCCAGATGGGTTTTTGTTCAAATCGAGGGGGTTGGTGGTGCGTATTCCCCTGCATCTACTTGGCTGTTTGTAATGATCCATGCAGTTCTTATCCTCCCACAGCCATAACAGGGTGATGAAACATGACAATAGCGAGACAGTTGGCGTAAAAAGTGGAATGACTCAAAACTAGCAGATGGGATCTGAATAAGGTTGAACAGGCGGGCTTGTCTAGCTGTGTAATTAGTCAAAAACCGCTGTCACACGAATGAGTCAACCCGACGAAGTAACACACGACACCAAATAAGGAAGGTAAATGCTTTGTATTGGGCTATGAATGGCGGCCGAATTAACGCCTCCAACACGCCCATCGACTAGGTCCAATCTTTATTCCAGATCAATCCTGGGGGTATCAACCTGTCCGAACGGAACTGTCCGTCGCACGCTAAATCCAATGACGCCTATCCTAAAACTCCGGTGAAAAATCGCAAAGATAGCCGCTCATAAAAAGCCTCGTTGGTCGAAGGAGGGAGAGCTGCTCGACTCGAGATCCGAGCGCGCAGTCTCAGACGATGTGGGTAGAGTTGATTGAGCCTCATCCCCGCCCCCGAAGAGCTCATGTGTGAATACATAATGTCGTAGATGGTTGGTGCTTGCCCGACGCAGATGAACCGACGTGGTGAGCTCGGTAACTCAAGTCGTCGTCGTTGTTGGGAGGATGGTAGTGCGACCAACTGCCGCCGTCGTAGCCGCTCACCAAAAGAGTGTTGTAAGGCCACATCGTCAAGTCGAGATGTGCCTTGATGATTTGGGTTTAGACGCAGTCGGTGCACTGGCTATGCTGGCAGTGAGTGCAAGCAGGGCTGATGACGAGCATGGACCCGCACTTGCAGCAGCGAGGTTGGTAGGCAGACATTGTGGGAGAGATGGTTGTTGGTTGAGGTATGTTTGGTTTGGGTTTGGTGTCGATCAAAGTCGATGGTGTTGTTTGGGATTTCTGGCAAGCTGTGATGCGATGTTGCAGAAGGCAGGCGGGGAAGACTTGATTGAAGTGGTTGAAGGAGGGGAGAAGCGACAGAGGGAGGATCTAGCAGATAATATATACCTTTGCAGCTGCAGCTCGGGGGGAAGGGAGGGTGGCAAAGTTTTTGACCATGTCACAATGGTGGTGGAAGGGTCCCGGGAGCCTCAGTTCCTTTGTCTCATCTCGGAACGAATAAGAGGGCTCGGCTGCAGGATGGCGCTCCGGGGTACGGCAAAAGTCGGAACCCTTCGCAAGGCACACCAGCGTACTGGCTGCTGGGCGCAGGCCCCAGCACAACTCCAGCACCGCGGGATGTGTCCTGAGACGGAAAATGTGGCTCGAGTATTTGGGGGTGGTGCGGCATGGCGGCTGAGAAGGTGCGAATGTGGTCTGCTGCAGTGCGCCTGCCTCCGCGACCTCAGGGATCATCGTAGCTTCCCCACGGCCTATCATGCACCCCGGATTGGTTGAACTGACAAGCTGCTTCCAATGAGAGGAAGCTATGAGGTTTAAACATTTGCTAAGTGGTATTCTGTGGGGGGAGCGCCGGTACTCTCCGCTGCCAACACTGATGACATCAGTGGGGGTTCAGTACCCTGTCCGCACCTTGCTGTGCCTGCCTGCCGAGCCCCCGTCTGTCTCACGATCTTCATCAACACTGCCTTCAAAGTAAACAAAATGAATTTACTAGCGACACAATAGGAAATAGCTCACGGAGAACCATTTGAGCACTGAGACCCTGAATTTTTGTAACTTGGAGATCGACGGATTGTCAGTTCTTGAGCTTCGACGCCCGTTTTCGGATAGATGGACTGGCGAAACCAGCACGCCCCAAGACTCGGTTTTGCTGCCTCGAAGCCAGGCATTCTTTGCGCATTTGTTTTCAAGATGATCAATTCTGACAGACGGTGTCACTCGTGCCACTGATTTCGTATCACATGCCCATTACGAACGTCGTCCGATTTTGCGGTTGCTCACGTGCCAGGGGATGACGTCGCTCGCGGACTTCGCAGGTCCCTGGAAAAACCGAGCCGAAAGACTCCGAAGAAAACACTCTGACCACAATTTTGAAAAGCGGGGCTGTTCCTGTGCAGACTTGAACATCAAACACACACACAAAGACGGAAACTGGATCCACCCACGAACCCCACCTGACCTTGTCCGGGCTGAGGTCGCGCTTTCTGTATGCCACAGCCACACAGGCTCTTTCCACAACTGAAACTTGGGTGCACAAAAGACAAGAATGGAATGGGAACGGAAAGAACTCGCAAACAACCTGGAATGGACTCTTTGAGAAAGTGGGCTGCGATTCATGGCCGACGAGGGCACCAATTAAGTTCTATTCGTTACCCTATGAGTCTTCCCCGAACTGCCCGGCTGCCTCTTTCGGCAGTGGGTCCAAGGCGTTGTCTTGGGAGCTGCGGTCACTGGCCGGGTCGGATGTCAGACCGGCGGGACGGCCCCCCCGGCGTCCTCAACTGAGCACCTGTCGTCTTCAATCCGGCCGTGGCGCGGGAGGATGAGTCGTCTCCAAGGTTCGGAGAGCGGGGCTGCGCTGCCGCCTTACGGTCAATGGCCGAACCAAAGGCGGCTGCGTTGCCGAGTGTCGCAGAGAATGCCTAAAAGGCTGCCTCGGGCTTGGGCAGAATCGACATTGGAATTGACATCGAAACCCCTAGCTCAAAGTTAAATGCATGTTGATTTCGACGACTAAAAGGGAATAAGAAGGTTGCTTCCTTCTCATGCACCCGGCCCAGCCATTCTTCTCCCGTTCGATCCGGTCTTGAATCACCAACGAGTCAACGACAGTGCTCAAGTCAACATTACTGTTGTCGTAAGAAGAGAATCTGCAGATCGACGCGATGGTTCTCACCAAGATAGTCGGCGGTTGCACGAGCCACGAGGCCGGTAATGCTTCGACACCGAACAATTTGAGCCTCCCTATTGGGCTAAAGAAGCCGAGCGACTCGCTCCGGCTCCAACTGCACCCCTTCTCATCAGAGCATGAGACGGGAGGGTTAATTGTTAAGATCCAACCGCCTAGGGAGCCCGAGGATGCCGACCTCCACCATGTTCCTTGCGACCTTGTGTTGTCCATCGACATCTCCGGCAGCATGAGAGACGAGGCTCCCGCGCCTTCAAAGCCTGGAGAGGAGGCGAGCGAGGATACCGGCTTGAGGATTATTGACCTTGTCAAACACGCGGCCCGAACTATCGTCGCGACGTTAGATTCCAGGGATCGCCTGGGCATTGTCACATTTACAAACCAATCCAAGGTGGGAATCCTTTCAAGTTTATACAATGATACTCTGCTAACTATATGTAGGTGCTCCAGTCCCTCATCCCTATGACGGACGAGAACAAAGCCAAGACCCTTAAGAATATCGAGGCAATGGAACCGTTTAGCTCCACGAACATGTGGCACGGCATCCGCGATGGTCTTGGCTTGTTCTCCGAGGCCGAAGGCAGCTCGACCGGCAGGGTACCCGCCCTGCTTGTTCTGACAGACGGCATGCCGAATCACATGTGTCCCCCGAAAGGGTATGTTCCCATGTTGCGGAGCATGGAGCCACTGCCAGCCACTATCCACACCTTTGGCTTTGGCTATGAACTCAGGTCGGGCTTGCTGAAGTCGATTGCTGAGGTCGGTGGCGGCAACTACTCGTTCATTCCTGATGCCGGCATGCTTGTGAGTCCAGAAACCCAAATACTTTACTTTCACATAAGCTAACCAACCCAGGGTACTGTCTTTATCCATGCTGTTGCTCATCTCCAGTCGACATTTGCCAACAAAGCCAAACTCCGCCTGACGTACCCGAGCTACCTCAAGCTTGAGGAGATGACAGGGGAAGCAGTCGGCAGGCAAGAGCCGGTTGAGCTGGAAGGCGACGTCCCGGAGCCCATGACCTCGTTGACAATTCCCATTGACAACATCCAGTATGGCCAATCTCGCGACATCTACCTCCGCTATGGCAACCTCGCAGCAATTATCCAGAAGGAGGTCGGAACTAATCCGCCTCTCGCCATCACCGCCGTCCTCGAATACCAGCACTTTACCCCGACTGTGCACCAAGCCGTCGCTCACCAAAGCCCTCTCGTTTCCACCCCATCCCTCGACCCCGCCGAGATCGCCCACCACATCTCCCGGGCCGCCCTCGTCGCCTTTCTCGCCACCCTTTCCCCCCTCAACGTCCAAGCCGAGCACGAACCGCTCAAACGCCCGCCCGCCAACTGCGCCAAACTCCTCCAATCCCTCGTCACCTCACTCCCCGCCTCCAAACCCCAATTCACCACCACGACGGCACCAGGCCACGCCGGCTGCCGCTCGCTGCTCACCGACATCTGCGGCACGCCCACCCCGGACACCACCGACCCGTCCTCCTGGACTGGCCAGGTCGCGCTGGCCCTGCTCGACCAGACTTTCTACCACCGCTGGGGGCGCCACTACCTGGCCTCGCTCGCCGGCGCCCACGCCCGCCAGGCGTGCAACTCGTTCAAGGACGCCGGGCCCCTGCAGTATGGCGTCGACAGCCCGCTGTTTACGCGCTGCCGTGATCGCCTTGATAAGGTCTTTGATAGCCTGCCGCCGCCCGTGCCGCCTGTTCGTTCGAGCCGGAATGGGGGCCGGAAACATAATGTGCCTGTGTCGATGGCGAGGTATAATAATGTGGGGAATGGGTGCTTTGCGGGGTGCTCGCCGGTTTTGCTGGCGGGCGGGAAGGGGTCGGTGAAGATCAATAGGCTCAGGGCGGGGATGGAGGTGGTGACGCCTCGTGGGCCACGGAAGGTGGTGGCTGTGTTGCGGATGCCGGTGAGGAGGGCCGAGATGTGTCTTCTTGCACCTGCTGGGCTTCCTGGACAGAGAAAGAGCCGGTTGCTGGTTACGCCGTGGCATCCGGTCGAGCTGCACCAGGGCGGCTCGTGGGTGTTCCCTAAGGATCAGCCGATGAGGCCGGTTAGGTATACTGGTGCGGTGTACTCGGTGTTGCTGGAGCGGGATGAGGAGGTCGATGCGCACGCTATCTTGGTTGGGGGCGTGTGGGGTGTTACCATGGGCCATGGTCTGACGAGGAACGTGTTCGGCAGACGGTCTGACGTGAGGGCGCACGAGTTCTACGGGGCTTACGACAAGGTTAGCAGGGCGTTGGCAAGACTACCCCAGAGATCTGGCGGAGTGGCCCTGGGCGGGGGGCTGACGAGGGACCATGTGACTAGTAAAGTCAATGGGTTCAGCACGGCTAGGGCGGAAGATGTGAAAACGCTGACAGCGAGAGAACGGAAGCGCGGCGTGTATGCCTAAAAGCTCGGTTGTTTGCTACTTAGTCAATCATTAGGTAGTTGTTACTTTCGGATTGGGTAGGTAGCGTTGGTTTACTTCACCAACATGCAATATTATATTAGTCTGCCTCCCGGTATGATCCAGGCGAAAACTAGCACATCGTGATTGACGCACTGTGGTATTCTCATATGCTAGCTTTTTTGCTTCTTTTCCTTTAAAATTATTCGTTGCTCATGTCCTCAACCTCCCGTCTCTTAATATGACCCCTTACAGTAATTTGCTAAGTTGTTCTACTCTTAAGCGTGTAGGAGCATCGCTGGCAACAATATTGAACGAGGCTACACAGTAAGCTAAGCTAAAGTAATATGTCATGGTGGTTATGTTAAAACAAGCGGCCCACCTTGACCTACGCCAAGTTAATGGTGGTAAGTAAGGCGGTGGCTGTTTGGGTCCTAAACTTTGGGAACGGATTCTCCTCTGACTGAGAAGGGATTTAAGGGGAAAGTGGGGCAGTAGCAGATGGAGGGTACTTGACTTTTCAAGGGATCCTCTGAAATACGCATGGCTAGTCTCTTTGGCTTCAAACCGGCTTTGTTTGTTTAATGCTAGCTCGCCTGCGAGACAGAGAGCAGCTCATATACCTCTTGACTGCGTAGCTGACCACCAAACCGAGTGCCGAGGACGTGGAAGGGCACGTCTCGAACACTGAATGAACGAGCGCTCAGAAGGATATTTACGTCCTTATTAAAATGGAAATGACGTAAAAACTCAAGTTGACCACTTCAAAGATCTCGACTTTGGACCGCCTTGTAAGAAATCGAGGCGATTGAACGCCATGTTGAAGGCTCGAGTTTGGCTGCGGTTGGCAAAGACGCAGCCGGCGACAGCTGACAGACAGCTGAAGCCCCGCCTCGATTGCGACTCGAATTGTGGCTGCCCCACCATGGCTGATTTTGGCGGATTGGCCCCACACACGCCTTCATAGGGTTTCCAAGCCCTGCCAAAATTTTGGGAGCTTCCCCAAGCGAGCGACCTCCAAATTGCCAACTGCTTCACGACCGGTGATTTATTCGACAACCAGAGGGACCGAGGGCTTGATCCACAACCGGCACAATGGTGAGTGCTATGCTGCTCTCGCGATGGCAGATGCGATTGCGCATGCTGTTTATTTCTGCGACCTCTTACTGATGCATTTTCGGCACACAGGCGATCAAGCACAACCAGACGATTCCCAACACCCGTGAGCACGACCTGGCGGCGATGACGAGTATTTTGTGCGGAGGACGAGGACGCTGACGCGAAATTATCAGACTTCCGCAAGCAATGGCAGCGGCGTGTGCGGTGCCACTTTGACCAGGTTCGTGATATCGGGAGGCGGACGACAACCGAGATAGACCACAATTCTGACCTGTGATGGAAATAGCCCGGCAAGAAGGTCACCCGCCGTTTGGCGCGCCGCTCGAAGGCCGCCGCGGTCGCCCCCCGCCCGGTTGACAAGCTCCGCCCGGTCGTCCGATGCCCGTTAGTTTACCCCGAAGATTTAATCGTGGAGGTTCCCGAATCTAATCGAGATTCACAGCACCATCAAGTACAACCGCCGGACACGCCTCGGCCGTGGCTTCACGCTGGCTGAGATCAAGGTACGAAGATATGAATTTGGGACTGGCGCCTGGGATGAATTCGGGCACGGGATTCTAACATCAAAATAGGCTGCCGGCATCCCCAAGCACTATGCCCGCACCATCGGTATCTCGGTCGATGCCCGCCGCCAGAACCTCTCGGAGGAGGGCCTTGCCGCCAACGTTGAGCGCCTGAAGGAGTACAAGGCCCGTCTCATCGTCTTCCCCCGCAAGTCCAACAAGCCCAAGAAGGCCGATACCCCCAAGGACCAGCAGACCGCCGAGACCACACAGCAAATCCGCGCCTCGTTTGGCGTCGTGCAGCCCATTGCCGCCGGCCTCAGCGAGATCTCCAAGAGCGAACTGCCCAAGAACGTCGAGGGTGGTGCCTACCGTGCCCTCCGGAACGCGAGGTCGAACGCCCGCCTGCAGGGTGTCCGCGAGAAGCGGGCGAAGGACAAGGCCGAGGCCGAGAACGCCAAGAAATAGAGGGTTTTTGGACGGGTCGGTGGCGACGGGTAGGACGGTTCCCGGTGTTCGTTTGGCTGGTCTGGTCTGGTCTCGCTTTCTGCTTTTCCTGGTAACCCCGGGCGAGGAACATGGATTCCCTCTGCTGTGGCCGTGTAGTTTCGGGGACTTGCGCCAGGACAGGGTTCAGAAAGTTTACACGCATCATAGGGATTTGCTAGCATCGCAAATGAATGGACAGGAAAAAGCATGACTGATGGCCAAGTAAGCCGTGTCTGGTGTTGGGGTCTAATTGACTGGTTTATGCTATGATGCTTCGATGCATTGCACTATCTCCATGGGACATGTCTTGCTTTTAGTTATGGTCTCGGTCCTGAGCCACCAACTCGGCGCCCTTGTTAAGGACCGCTTCGAGGGGCCTTCTCAGAGTCGACAGCTCCTCGGGAAAGTGTCTCAGCAGTTCCGCAACCAGCACCATTCCGTTCTCTCGGTCCATCTTGGCCACCGGCACAGCAAGACCACCAACCTGCTGCGGCTCTAGCGATAACTTTTCCATAGTCACCCCTCCATCCTCCTCCTTTTTTCCTGTTTCATCACCCCCATCCTCCACCACCTCCCCAACAACACCCGACGCAGCCGTAAACGCAGCCACCAACTCTTCCACCTCGGCCGCCCCCGACCCTGACCCTGACCCTGACCCAGACCCAGACCCCGACGCGGCGGTAATCGTCTCCGCCAGCGCCCGCCACGCCTCTCACCACCACCACCACCACCACCACCGCCCTCCTTCCCACGAGAGGGCTGCAGCACCTCCAGCGCGGCGCGCGCCCCTTCCTTGTCGCCCGCGCGGCTCATCAGCGCCAGCACAAAGATGGTCTCGGAGCGCAGCGCGGGGAAGCGGGTGTTGGTGAGGAGCAGGCGGAGGGAGGGGGTTATGGTGGAGGCGGCGTGCGCGGTGCGGAAGCGCGTCAGGGCTGCGTTGGGGCGGCTGGCGCTGCTGCTGGTGCTGGTGTTGGTGTTGGTGCTGGGCGTGTTTGGGGTTTCGGCTGGGATTGGGGGCGTGGTTTCCTCGGGTCGGGCTGGTTGAGTTGGTTCGGCTGGGGGGGATTGCCAGGTCCAGGATGGGTCGAGCAGATGATCTGTGGTGGGCTGGGAGTGCAGGGCGCGGGCGACGAGGCTGGCTGCGCGGGCGGCTTCGATCTTGATGGGTTCTTCGTCGGCGGAGGCGGCGGTCGAGACGAGGAGGGCGAGGTTGCTGCTGGTTGGGGGGGTGGGCGTGCAGATGTGGCGGATGTTGGCAGGGCAGTTTGCGAGGAGGAGGCGGGTGAGGGAGACGGCGGTGAATTGGAGTTGGGGTTGTGTGCGGGTTGAGGTCCACAGGAGCGGGAGGAGGCCGTTGACGGGGTTGAGAAGGGCGGCGCCGAGTGTTGGTTTGTTGGCCTGTGGAATCGCGAAGTTTTTGAGAAAATGGAGGGCTGCGTGGGTCAGTTGGAGAGGGGGGGCCGGGGCTTTGACCTTTCGAGGTTGGAGAGTCGGAGGGATGGCACGGGTAAGGATGTCGATTAGAGGCTCTTGGACGCGTGGGAGAAGCGCCGTGCTGGACTCGTCAGAGCGACTGAGGTTTCCGAGCGCCAGGCATGCTGCTGCTTGCAAGTTGGGGAGGTTTGCTGATGCCAGCCAGTCCACTAGCGTCTGGACAGTTTTGCTGTCGAGAGGGTAAGTGGCTTTGAAGTCAGGGATATCGGAGATATCGGCGAAGATGGTGAGGAAAGCCCCTTCAACTTGCTTGAGTTGGGTAGCGGCATCGGTGTCCGCGTTTGCTGCATCGAAGCGGGTATACAACTGATGAAACGCCAACTGCAGGAGTTCGATGCCTCCGTTCTTCACAAACACTGGCTGGAAATCTCCAAACGTCAGGTACGCCAAAGCCGGTGCGCAGATCTCCATGAACGTGTCGAGGTCGGCATCGTACTTCTCACTGGTTGCCAGGCCGAGGAGGAGAGTGGACGTATTCCGGTTGGCAACCTTGGGTTCATTGTCTAACATCAATGAGCTAGATGTTGCCAATCAACATGTTGTGGGATTTGCTTGCCTTGGTTGCTGAGGAATTCCAAAATTGTCATGATATGGCTGAGAGAGTTTAGACATGATGACAGCCTATCACCCGAGATAAGGTCAATGAGCACTTTGCTCAGACCAGCTTCTGACGCTTGCTCCTGGGCAGGTTCTGCTATTGAGTTAGCAGTGTATACATACAGTAGGGGCTGTGTCGTCTCTTACTGTAGTCAACACAGATGTTCAGAGCCGCAGCTATGGCGAATGGAAGAAGACCGTCCTCTTTCGGGTCTTTGATGATGTCCATGACGAAGCTGCGGAGTGCCCCGGAACTAACAACCCGGGCTCGGTTCTCATCTAAAATCTATCTATCAGTTCTATGGCTAACCAACCCCCGCGTCTGATATTCGCCTTACCGCAATCTGCACAAGCATTGCCAACGAGGCGGAGAACCTGCTTGTTCAGAGGGTGCTGGGGTCCCTTTTTGACGGACACGGCAGAGAGGACGAACTCTAAGAGTCCAGACTCCCCAAGGGGGGGTCTCCAAGATGCTGAAATAAGGGGTTCAGTTCCAGCCTTGTAGTAGCCAGATTAAACCATGCGATCAAACTCACCATCTCTCGCTCCATCGGCAAGCTTCTCAACAATAGCAACTAGGCTGTCTTCACTTTCTTTCTGGAGTCCTAGAAAGACCTCCTTTAACTGAGCGGTACGGTCATCTTCACCGCCATCCTGACCGCTAAGTACGGCCGAAACCTTTTCTGGTGTCCAACTCATTGGGGATTTTGTTAGCAGTTAATGAGCTTTTGTTTTACCTATCAGCAGCAGCCCACCCCGCTTTTGTTGTTTGGGTGGTTTGCAGTTGTTTAGCAGATCGTTGGCCGAGGTCCAGGGAGCCCAAGACGGCTGTTACACTGATATCCCGTGAAGAGCTCAAATCGACCAGGCGGTGGTTGTTGTTGAAGTGTTGAAAGTTAATAAATGTAATTCGACTGTGGTTGTTCAGGAACCCCACTCAGGCTGTCGGTCTGGAGCGCTGGTCCAACCCTCGACTGGTAATTTATGCATCCACTGTTAACCCTGAGCCAACTCCCCATCCGCGATGAGAGTTGCCTTGGACTGAACATCTCGTCAACAGTCATGGGAAACAACAGTACACTTCCGGGCCACGAAAAAAAAGGGGAAATAATTGCCAACAAGAGAAAAACGACGCCAAGCCCGTCCATAAGCGCATGATATTGTCTACATGATAAATGATACACGGGATCAACACAGTCCCGGCCATGGCATGTACAAGGCCCTTAGCAACCATTCTCCTAAGTCCTTCCCTCGATCCATTTCTTCTCGACCGGGGGGCCGTAGTCGCCCGTGCCAAGAACGGGCAAATCGCGCTTCTCCAGCTCCTTGACGATGAGCTTCCAGCGACCCACCATCTGCTCCTTATCGATCGGCGTCACTCTCCTGGGGAAGACACGGACGTTGGGCAGGTCCTTGAAGACGGCCTTGGTCTCGATCAGCTCGGCGAGCTTCTTCGGCTTCTCTGGTGCGACGAGCTGCTGCAGGAGGCCCTCGATGGTGTGGGTCATGACCAGCTTGCCGTCGGGAATGCGGTGTCCTGTCAGTTGCAGAATCCGCTTGGCGGCCTGTGGTGCTGTGTCAGTATTTTAAGCATGTAAACGGCGGGTCACAAAACTGACATAGAACTTGACCACCGGATCCCTCAACTCAGCCTTCTTCCACTCCTTATTCCACGTCCCGATAAAGGTCTTGGCAACTTGGGGAGTGAGTTTCGGTGCGGGCGGTGTTTGCTTCGCTTCGACTTCTGGCGCCGCAGCCTCGGTGGCCTCCACAGCTTCCGCCGGCTCGTCCTCCGCCAGCGCCGCCGGCACCTGCTGCAGCCGGTCCCTCGCCAACACCACAGCCGACTTGAGCACGCTCCACACCCTCACCCAGTCGGCAGAATCCTTCAGCGTAGCAGTCCCATCCGGACCAGCAACCACCTCAGCCCGCACAATCTTCCCCAGCCGGTCCGAGCCATCAGCATGCGCAAACAGGCGATCAACAGCCTTCCTCTTCTCGGCGCCCGCAAACCGCGCAACCACAAGCGCCTCGACAATCGCCCGCTTGGCCAGCACCTCGAGCACGGCCGGGTCGGTGACGCGCTCGGCGGGGCGGCCGAACGGCGTGACCACCGACCGCACGAACTCTGCCGCGCCACCCTCGCTGCCCCAGTGTGCCGGCTCGTCCCACCAGCCGCTGGTGCCGCCCACCTCCTCGAGCCCTTCGGCGGTCTCTGCCGGCCGGTAGGCGGGGTCGGCGACCTCGGTGGGGTCCGGGGCGGTGGTGACGCCGCGCGGGTAGACTAGTTGGGTTTGGGGGGGGGGCCGATCGGAGAGAGGTACTCGGCCTCGTAGGCTTCGTAATCTTCGGTGGTGGCTGGGGTTTGCGGTTCGGTTTGGGGTTGGGAGGAGCGGAGGGGTGTCGTGGAGAGGTATCGGCGGGTCGGTGTGCTGTACACTCTCGGAGTCGGAGGGGGAGTCGAGGTCGAGGCGAGGGTTGCTGCGGCGGGTGCACGGAGAGCACCGGATGGTATTGACGACGGGACGATGCCCGCCGATGCGGCCGCCCGTAACCTGGGTACACGACGCATGTTGGTATGTGGGAAAGACAACTCAATTGGCGGCGTGTTGAGGTTGGCGTGCTCTCGTGCCGCGGGCCGCGAATAAGTGAGCTCCAGCCAAAATTTCTGGACAGAGGGTTCCCGCAAGACAAGGTGGGGCTGCCAGGGGTGAGCCACAGATTCCGGCAAATGGGAGTGGCTTGGCCGACCATGCCCGCTGCCCCAAGCCGCCCTTGGACCAAGGTCAAAAAACTTTGGCTTGGCATTGGATGATCCAAGAGGTCGACGACCAAGCTCCAGGTTTTGGAGGGGGGAAAAGCTCGGAAGCTTCCACCCACACCGGCATTGCCACCGTCTCAACCTCTGGATGCACCAGGGAACCACGTTATTCTCCCCGACGAGATTTAAGGATAGAACGTGACCATGAAGCCCGCGTTACGGTTATGCGCTGCCCCGCGCAGCGTTTCTGACGCAACACGATTTACGGCGACGACGCTACATGCAAGCTCCAAAAACGCCACCCCACCACCCCGATTCACGCCCTCCAAAGCCGGACCCGGACGTCTTCCCCCCAATGGCGGCTCCGGGAAGCCCGGCGGTCCCGGCGGACCGGCAGCAATGTTCGAAACCCCGGAACAAAAAGTTGCCCGGTTAAGGGCGGCACATGAGAGGGCAAAGGCAGCGCAGGTGTCCAAGTTTGATAGGGTGGTGGACGCAAGTAGGAAGGTGTTCGACTCGGCGCACAAGGTGACGGTCGCGGGGTTGATAGGCTTCACGGGTAAGCAACTGCTACGCCATTGCCCCTGATTCCGAAAGAAACCCCCAGAACCCCATACTGACCACCTCCCCCACCAGTCCTGGCGGGCCTCCTGACGGCGTACACGGCGGTGGACATGATCATGTACAACAAGAAGCGCAGCGCGGAGTGGGCCGAGGCGCAGAAGAAGCTCGAGGCGGACAGCCTGGAGGCGGCGCGCATCGCCTACATGACGGGCCGGGCGGACGAGGAGCAGATCGCGCTGGTGGAGGAGCAGCTGGAGCGCGAGCGCGAGTCGGGCCGCAAGACGTCCTTCTTCAATAACGCGAGCGTCCTCAGCACGCCAGAGAACCCCTCCACATCACCCTCCTCCTCCGCCGCCGCCGCCACCCCGACGGAATCCCCATCCCAACCCTCGTCCGCACAATCACCCTCAGAACAACAACAACAACAACAAACCGAACAACAACAACAACAACAACAAAAAGCCTCCCTCTGGTCCTGGCTCACCTCCAACCTCAAAACCGAAGAAGAACCCTTACCCCCTTCCACCCCCTCCACCCCAGGCAGCGACATGGTCCGCGCGGTAGAGGAGCGGCAGGCGCAGCTGCAGGCCAAGGCACAGGCGGCGCTGGAGCGGGAGCGGGAGAACCAGCGGCAGGGGGGCCCACTGGATCGGGTGGGTGTTGTTGATGGCGCGGATGGGCAGGCGGGGAAGGGTGACAGTGCTGCTGCTGCTGCTGCTGCGGCAGCGGAGGGGGAGACGGCCAGGAAGAAGAAGGGGTGGTTGTGGTGATGGGTGATGGGGCTCGCTCGCTTCAAGCGGTTGTGGGAATGGAAAAAGGGGTGTGGTGGGGGTGTTTGTGCTCGTCCGTCTGGTATCATCAGCGGAATGGGAGTGGGCAGGTTTGTTTCCGTTGCGTGGGGTGGAGAGCGGGCGTAAATGCAGGAGGCCCACTGTATTATAGTGTAGGGGATTTGGATGTGCATTATTCGGCTGGGAATCGGGGCATGTCCGCAATACGCGCACGTACATGGTGAGACATATTTGACGCTCTCCATCTGCATTATCACCCACTCGGCTCGGCCAGGTGCGCGTTGTATAAAAAGTAGATCAGACAGCAAACACGCATTCAATTGGAGCTTTGTTGTGTTGGTATGTATGTATGGTGGGGTGCTCGTCCCTGTTCGCTTCCTCCCAATGACCTCCCATTCCCAACCAATGCGCCGTATCCATCATGAGAAGCGACCGATCCTAGCCCACGGAAAACGCCAATTGCAACCATATCCCAAGCCCGCCTTTACGCTGCCGTCAACGCTCCCCACGCTAAGATATAAAAATGAGCGGACTGGGGGGGAACCGATTCCCCTTCCTCATGTGCGATAGTTAAAGATGCCACCCCTGACTCCCCCTTCCCGCTTTGCCTAAAAGGCCCATTCTTTTCGTCCCATCAGCAAGCCACCGCATGGCGGGCCTGTGGGCGTTTCTGGATCCTGAGTGACGCCGGTTCAACCATACTCCGATGTCGACCGTCATAACCCTTCTAAGAAATGATGATGTGGTTAAAGTGGCCCGGCACTTTGTTCCGGCACCGTTCGCAATCAGCCCGGTACCCTATACTGAACGATCGTGTCATCCCGGGCTGCAGCGCCGTCCACGAGTTGACTGTATGCTTCGACCTGGTGTGGCCCTTCTTCGGCGAGGGTGTAGCCGAAGGCTCAACGTCCATTGCGCTCCCATTGTGACCCTCGGCCACCGGGGTGCCTTCACGTATCCCCCGTGCTTCCATAGCTGAGCTTGCGCGCGGCGGTAGCCCGGCTACCAGGGGATGTTCGTGTGTGAGGTGGCTCAAATGACCATTCGACGGATACATTTGGTCGAGCGCCATCCTAACGCTGCCCTGGCTGTCTTCCGCGCCACATTCGCTAATAGGCGACGGCAGCCGCCGGTTCTGGATCATGCCCCAGTCCGCCATAGCAGGCGCAGCTGCCTCTGCGAGGAACTTCGGCTGCGACACGTCCACCAGCCCATTATGGCCAAAGGCCGCCGCGTTTGGCTCTTCTGGCGTCGTCGCGAGAATGTCGCCATGCGCAGGGTTGCCGCCTTTCCAGTTGTTACCCCGTACTTGTGCGGCAAAGCTGCAGTGGATCGGTGTTGGTATGCGACCCATGACGCTGGGACCGCTAGGGACCGCTTGAATTGAACCCTGCTCGGACCCTTGGAGGCATGGCACCGCCTCCGACGTATCCATCATGTCCATGTCGTCGTCCAATGTGTCCGCAGCCATTCCATCTGATCTGTCGCCAGGCACCAGTTCGGGCTCATCGGCCCAAGACTGTTCCTGAATTGGCTCTTGCGGCGGGATAGCGTGAGCCTGGGAGGCCACGGCAAAAGTCGGGGCAGTTTGAGGAAAGCTCGGCCGGCCGTTCCACCGTCTCGAGTTCGGAGAGGTCCTGACAGGAAGTGATTGGAGGCGTTTCTAGAGCCATGTTAGTCGCTGGTGGCATACCCCCCCCCCGGAGAGCGTTACGCGCAACACGGCGCACTGGATCTTTTGGATATCGAAACATAGAGCGGTGGAGGTCGGCTACAAGAGGAGCTCACGACTTACGCTTCTGTGTTCAGTGAACCCAACCGGGCTACCAGCCGACGCCTCTTCATCCTCTTCCCGGATTCTTTTGCGACGATAATCTGGAAACGGGGCTTCGACGGACATCATGGCAACTAACGGTCAGCGGCGGGATCGGGTCGATCAGTGGGACCGGCCGGCTTGTGTAAAGTGGGTAACGAATGAGAAACTATGGCGATTCTATAAGAACTAGCGAGAGGCAGCGTAAAAAAGCAAGGGGAGAAAGACGGCGATATACGATGGCAATGGTTTGGATGGTGGTTGTGGTCTTCCCAGGGAGATCGGACAGAAGGTGCATCTGAATCGAGGGGGGGGGTCTCCGGGATGTGGAAGGCAGCAGCGGAGTGGGGCTGACGATGGCTGGAAAGCAGCCCGGGCTGTCCTGCCTTGTCGATCAGCGGTTGACATCCAACTTCTTTTTGTGAACAACTCGACCTCATTATTCTCCCCCTGCTTCTACTTTACTCATTCTTATTAGTAAATAAATACGAGAAACCATTGTCAGTGATAAATTATTGACGGTTGCACTGTTTTGAAGGCTTCTTCAATTGGTGGCCGCCGGCGCGTCCTTGAAGCAATTTTGAAACCGACCACCCTCCACAGGGCAAACTTCTTTGGCGGGCAGCTTCCCAGCCAGCCGGGCCAAACCTGGACCGCGACTTTGCGACCACAAGACCACCCACTGCCGCCCCCACATCCCCACCATTTGCTGCGGGCAATTGAATACTTGCGCACCCTGCAGGACAAGCAAACATTCGTTCCACGAGGCTATAACTATCCTTGGTGAGTGTCAGCGATTCAGTGAGGACTGAGTTTATTCGCGTCTGGGGAAGCTCTGAAGCACAAGAGTCGAAGTCCCGTCGATTTCCTTTCCACTGGGGATCAATTGGCCCCTGGCTTGTGTGCAGGGACCCCTGTTGCGTCTGACGTCGGTGCAAACGAAGCACTCTCGGGCCCCCGGGTCCGTAACCGGTGGGACCACCATGCGAGCCCGGCCCCTCATCCTAAGTTTTGCCCGCTCTCAAACGAGGGCGTCAATTGCATTTCATGCCTCGTACGCACCAATCTGGTAGCCCTGGGTCGTGGGGTCGTCCTCGGTCCTAGGCCGTGAGGAAAGGGCCAGGCTGGTCGCAGAACTTGGCGACCACGCGGTCAAAAAAGACGGTCGACATGTCCGTATAACTACGCATGTGCAATCTGTACGTGGTGTACTTGGTACGAATTGTGCGTTGCCAACGGCTCATGGAGGCCCGCCAGGCGCGACGAGCAGACCATATTGATGATTAACTATGTACGGAGTACGGCTGGCTTGAAATTGACTGTTTGAAGTCTTGCGATAAAGTGAGGTTACTAACTACTCTACTCGATAGTAAATGAATTTATGTTCTTCGTCTATTACAGCTCGCCATGAACCCCTCTTCACAAGTGCCAAACCACTAACCCTCAACTCCAACAAACGCCTACCTATGTACAGAGTAGACCCCAACCCAATCACCTAACCGAACGTGCAAGGAACTCGTACCCGTCCGAAATCGCCGCAATAGCCCCCGCATGCCGGTCATATCGCGGATAAAGATCAAAGAGATGGACCGCCCTGTCCACGATCCTCACCTCCGCCGGGACACCTCTCGCCTGCAGCTCCTCCACCGTTCGCTGCGCCTGCTCCCACGGAATCAAGTCGTCATCAACAGGGTGCACAAGAAACGTCGGCGTCCGGTAGTTCCCTAGCCGCACCTGCGCAAGCGGGCTGATGGCCGCGACCTGCTCCGGCGCCGGCCACGGCAACATCGGCGGCGTGCCCTCCCCGGCCCTGTCATCCCCCCTACGCAAACCGTGCACCAGCACCGGCACCGTCTGCGCGCACCAATTCATATGCAGCGCAATACGCGAGCGCGCATCCCGCCGCGACATCCACCCGCCCGCCGCCTGCGCCGCCGCCGGCGGGTTATACTCGGCAATCGGCGCGTCGGCCACACCCTCCCACACGTCGAACCCAGCCGCATCAGCATCAACATCCTCGCCAAAAGGCAGGTTCGCCCGCGACCAGCACTCATCCTCGTAGTCGCTCGGGCAGTAGAAAGCGAGCACCGCCTCGGGCGGCGCCAGCCCCGCCGCGGGCGCTGTCCAGCCCAGACTGAGCGCCAGCATGCCGCCGGTCGACCAGCCGACGGCGACGACGCGGGTGCCGTCGACGCGCACGTCGGGTCGGTGCCGGCGTGGCGATTGGGAGGGATCCGGGTGGTGGGGCAGCGTGTGGCGCGCCCAGGCGAGCGCGTCACGGACGTCGGTCATGGGGCCCTCGAGCAGCGTCGTTTCGGGGCACAGCCGGTAGTCGACGCTGATGGGGAGGAAGCCGGCGGCGAGGAGGAGCTGCGTTTGCTTGGGCCGTATGTCTCTGCGCGAGAGCATTACGTGCCCGCCGCCGTGGATCATGAGGGCTGTTGGTCAGGGGAGGGCGCGAGTGTGAGCGAGTGGTTCCAGAAGAAAAGGGGGGGGCTAGCAGCGGGCCTCACCGACGGGACGTGCTTTGCTGCCGGCCGGCTCCAGCGTCGGCGGGTAGTAGATGTCGGCTTGCAGGGCGAGGGACCCGGCGTGCTTGAAGACGACCGTTTCTTGCGTTTCGAGCGGGGCGGTGGTGAAGTTGTCGGAGTCGGCCACTCCTGGGCCCTGGGGAATCTGGGGAGGCGGAGATGGAGAGGGATGGGGTCGGGGGGACGTGGCCGCCACAATCAGGCGGAGGATGCTCGCTTCCGCGCTCGTGCCGTCCGACCAGTCGACCCAGTCGAAGCCTGACCCCAGAAGGACTTTTTGCCAGAGCGTCTCCGATGCCAGCGCGTGGCTGCGGCCGTCCTCAAAGAGCCACCACCCTTCGAGCAGGCCAAAGACCAGGTCGAACCAGAAGAGATTCTGCGTGAGCTCGACCAGGCACAGGAGGCCGCCCTCGCGCAGCATGCGTCGGATGTGGGTGCAGGAGCGCGTCAGGTCCCGTGTGGCGTGGATGCAGTTGGTGGAGATGACCATGTCGAAACGGCCGAGCAGGTGCGCCGGCGGGCTCTGTTCGATGTCGAGGACCGCGTACTCCATGAACGGGTACCGGGCGAACTTCTTCTTGGCCGCCACGACCAGCGACGACGAGAGGTCGGTGAAGGTGTAGCGCAGCTTGTGCCCCAGGCCCGCGGCCGCGAGATGCTCGAGCAGGTGGCTGGTGGTGCCGCCGGTGCCGGCGCCGAGCTCGAGGATGCGGATCTCACCGCGGCCGCCGTCGTGGTCCCGCAGGTGTTGAGTGAGCGTCTGCGCGAGGAACCGCGCGAGGAACAGCGTCCCGGCCTTGAACATCGGCGCGTTGGTGTACACGTCGCCGAGCAGGCGTCGCGCCTCGGCATTACCGAAGAGTAGGGATATGGGATCCGCGTCGCCCGAGAGGCAGTCTGCCAGCCGAGAGCCCGTCGTGTGTAGGAGGGTGTGCTCCGAGACATGCTGGGGGAACCTCTGCAGGATCCGGCTGTGTAGGTCTGACGATGTGGCTGGCGGCGTTGGCCGGTCTGTTCGCCTGCGAGTCCCCTTGCTGTCGACTTCGAGGAGCTTTGCGTCCTCGAGGATCCGATAGATCTGCTCCATGACCTTTTCGTGTCTCGGCAGGTGTTTGATGCTGGGCAGACTATCTCCTGGCTGGAGGGCTCGGAGGTCACAGCCAAGGGCGGCCAAGCCCTCGACCACGTACGCTACCACGAGCTGGGCCTGGTGGGGGTACACATCGTCGCGGAAGTGTTGCAAACGACTCTCTTGCACAACGGTGTCGTACGTGCTTCTGTTGCTCACGAGCCACCCACTGGCCGCGTCCGCCACCCCCACTTCCTCCACGGCACTTTCGCCGTTGGCAACAAGTTCTTCGTCACGGGTTACTCCATTGGTCACTGGCGGAGGAGTGCCCGAACCAGTCGGAGTTGGAGCGTTCGTTGACTCATAACCAGACACCAGGGGCTCGAGGCGATGGGAGAGCGACTGAACGTCGGTCAGCTCCTGGAGATCACTTAGTGAAATGTCGACGGAAAAGTGCTTCTTGATCTCGCCGGCGAGTTCGGTAATCATCAGCGAATCCACACCTAGGTCTGCCAGCGAAGAAGTCGGCTGGATTTCAGCGAGATCCGCTCCGAGGACCTCGCTAAGCAGATTTCTCAAAGCATCAATAAGGCGAGGCCCTGGAGCGTGACCATTTTGGGGGCCTTGCGAGGGTGGAACCTGCAGCGATGTTCCGTTCGGAAGGTCTTGAGGATAGGGAGTCCCTTTTATCTCATCCACTGGCTCCGCCTCGGGCGGTGGCGTCGGCAGGGAGCCCGAGTTCCCGTTCAGCTTTGACAAGGCTCTGTACAACGACGACATGGAAACACGGGTGAACTCGGCGTTTAGTATGGCGAGCACGACGTCGTTGGAAGTGGGATCAAGGACTAGAATGTCGTTCACGACCGTGTTTTTGCGCTTGGCATCGACGTTGGAGTAGACCTTCCAAGCACCCACACCAGGGGAGTTTGAAGGCTTGCCGTCATCACCACCGCTCGGTCCGCGCATGAAGGTGTCGCTCCAAAGCACCTCCCCGATCCCTGTGCAGACGAAGACATCGTCCTCGCGGCCGTCTCCGGTCATGCAGTTCACGTGGATGCCCGCGACCTGCAGGAAGTTGTCGACCGCCAAGGGGTTAGACACGCCTAGCGGAGACTGGCGAGGCTCGGGCCTGGGAGAGCCCGGCATAACCACGTCGCCCACGACTTCACCGTTACCGGCCACGACATTCCGGACACCTTGGTAGTGTGGGGCATAGTTGACTATCCGTCCGAAAACCCTGTAGATGATGTCTCCGGAGAGCCGGTTGGCCCCAGGCGACAGGGCGATCTGTTCGTATCTGGAACTGCCCATCAAGCGCCCGAGGAACCGGAAACGAGAAGCTACGGCGGTAGAGTCCGCCTCAAGGAAGGCCGCGGTGCCGAGGGCGTGGATAGTTTGCGGGGACGATGGCGACGGCAGCGTCGGTGCACCCGAGGAGAAGAGGGAGAAGTTCCAAGTCGAGCTGCCGTCTCCCTTCTCGACGGCAGGGATGAGGGAAAGATACAATCTGCCATCAGGCTTCAGCGCCAGGGGCGACAGAATGCGCAGATTCTCAAGACGAGGCACGGTGATGGCTCCCTCGTCGCCGTGGCCAGTCTTGGCGGGAGAACGCTGGAAAGCTCTCGCCGCGCGGATCACGAGCTCGAAGTACATGGACGCCGGGCATAGACTCTGTCCCAGCACCGCATGGCCGCTGACGCACAGAATAAAGTCATCATGAGACGTATCCACGGCAAAGAGGGCCTCCCCGTCCGCCTTGCGGTGCTGTACCAACCGCACCAACTCTGCCGGACCAGACTCGGCGGGCGGGGTCTCGACCGCGTCCCGCCGCACAGGCGCCTCAAAGTCGATCCAGTGCTTCGTCTTGGCGAACTGGTAAGGCGGCAGGTCGATCCAGGGGTCCTGACCCTGGTGGAACGGCCAGAACGTGGCCGCGGACCCGGCCGTCCAGAGGCTGGTGACGGCCCGCGCCAGACCCGGCCAGGGGCTGCTACTGTTGCCGCCGAGGTCCAGGGGAAGGAAGACGTGCGCTGCCGCCGCGGGGAGGGCACGGCGGGCCATGGCGACGACAGGCGAAGCAGAGCCAGCCTCAAGCCAGACACACCCGGTGGGGTGGCGCTGAGCGATGCGGTCGACGGCAGCGGCGAAGTGGACCGTGTCGCGCGTGTGAGACGCGACGCGACTGGCGGCGTCCACCACAGCCTCCCCGACCACGGCCCAGCTCTTGGGACCTGGCGAACACGTCTCGACGGGGATGGCCGGCGGCCGCCATGTGATGGACCCTGCCGCGGCCCGAAGGCCGTTTAGGATGGGGTCGGCCAAACGCGAGTGGTACGCGTGGCTGTTGGTGAGCCGGGAGACACGGACGCTGTTGCTGCTGCCCTTGGTACGGCACGCCCGCTCGACGGCGTCCACCGACGCCGTGTCTCCCGCCAAGACGATGCTACGCGGTCCGTTCTGGCAGGCCAGGTCCAGCGCGTCAGCGCCAGGAACTCCCGCGAGCAGGCGGTCGATATCTTCCCTGTCGCCCTCGAGCGCCAGCATCGCCCCGGCATCAGCACCCCACAATTTCTCGATCAGCGCCGCCCGCCGCGTCACCAAGCGCAGGCCATCCTCCAGGTCCAGACACCCAGCCACGCACAGTGCCGTCAGCTGGCCGAAGCTGTGCCCGAGCAGCGCGGCCAGGCGCACCCCCGCGTCCAACCATGCCCGCGCGGTGGCGTACTGCACCGAGAAGAGCGTGGCGTGCAGGCCGACGAGGTCCTCGTCGCCGAACGGCGCCGGATCAAAGACGCGCGGGAAGAGGGACGGCAGGTCGAGCGCGCGCAAGGCGGCGTCGCAGCGGCCGAGGTGGGCGCGCAGCGGCGGGGAGCGCTCGACGAGCTCGCGTGACAGGTGGATGCTGCGGCCGTTTTGGCCGCCGAAGGTTAGGATGATGGGGAGTGGACTGCTGCTGCTGCTCTTGGGATCGACCCGTGATGCTGCCACGGGGCGCGCGCCGGATGCGAGGGCGTCGAGTTCTTGGCGGAGAGCTGGTAGGCTGAGGGATGTCCATGTTGCGATGTGCGGGAACGAGGGGTTCAGCCTGTGCGCGAGGTGGAAGGCGATATCCTTCAGGGAGGGTTGTGTCTTGGTGCTGATGCCGTTGGTTGTGGTTGCCTGCCGGTCGAGGTACGACTTGAGCGCGGCAGCGTAGGCGCGCACGCTTTCTGGGGTCTTTGCGGATATGGCAAGGGGGTACTCGATCATGTCGCCACTCTCCGTCTTTGTCGATGGGTCCGCCGGCTCGGGGCGGTGTTCCTGGAGGAGGATGGCTGCGTTGCTCCCGGCAGCGCCGTAGTTGTTTACGAGCGCTGTGCGCTTGGCTTGGTTTACAGTCTCCCACGGGCGCCGCTGCGTTGCGATGGCAAGCTTGTCGGGCTCGAGGGCCGGGATCTTGGTATTAAGGCGGGAGAAGTTGGGCTGCCTGGGGATGACGCCGTGCTGTAGCATGAGCAGCGTCTTGATACATCCCGCCACGCCGGACGCGGCCTCGGTGTGTCCGATGACGTCCTTCACTGACCCGATTGTTAGTGTCTGCTGACGATGGGCTCCGCCGAGTGCGCTACGGATGCTGGCGCACTCGATGGGGTCTCCCACAGGGGTGCCTACGTTCAAGCGCTTTGGTTAGCCCGGTACGTCAAAGTGTAAGCCAGCCAGAACGGCCTTGGAGTTCTCTCCTTAAGTAGGATAGTAGGTACTTACCTGTGCCATGAGCCTCCACATACGAGACCTCTGTGGGCGCCACGCCAGCACTGGCGAGGGCTTGCGAGTACAGCTCGCTCTGGGCTGCGGAATCTGGAACGGTGATGGGGGTGCAGTTAGAACCCTGGTTCACTGCTGTACCGAGAATAGTCCCCAGGATGACATCCTTGTCGGCCAGAGCACGGGCAAGAGGCTTGAGGACGAGAACGCCCGCGCCTTCACCGCGACAATAACCATCCCCCTGCGCATCAAACGCCCGAGAGGCACCCGTCGGGCTCAAAAACGAAGCCGCGGCCAGGTTCTGGTAGAGGCCAGGGCTGGTAATGAGGTTGACCCCCCCGGCGATGGCCACGGGGCATTCCTTTGTCTGGAGGGCCTGCTCAATGTGATTAGTTTGCCGTTCAAGTTCATGTTTGGCTTCAAGTAGGTAGGGGTTGGGGGTGGGTAGTGCCTACCTTGCAAGCGTGATGGATAGCCACGGCCGACGACGAGCACGCGGTATCAAACGTAACGGACGGGCCGGTCCAACCAAAATGATGGCTAACTTTTCCACTGATAAAAGCCCGCAGCGTACCCGTGGCAGAGAAGGCCGTCGCGTTGTCCGAACCTACGTTAGCCTCGTAATCGACGGACCCAACCCCCATGTAGCAGCCAACCCGCTGTGGACCATGTCCCGGCGCATAGCCAGCGGACTCGATGGCCTCGTACGCGACTTGGAGTATCAGCCTCTGCTGGGGATCCATGGATGCGGCTTCACGGGCCGAAACCTGAAAGAAGCGGTGGTCGAACGCGTCCGGGTCCTCCACAAAGTTTCCCCAAAAGGGGCCCTTCGGCTCCCGCCACAGCTCCTCAGCTCGGAAGCGGTTATGGGGAACAGGTCCGACTGCGTTTCGCCCAGAGGTGATCAGCGCCCAGAATTCTTCCAGAGATGGGGCCTGGGGATATCGGCACGCCATGCCAATAACGGCGATGGCGTCACCTGTGACTGGCGCTTCCGGGACTGGACGAGGAATTGGCTCGTCAGATCGTGATATCCCATTGACCACTGGCTGGCGAGCCTTGCTGGGGGCTAGGGATCGAGGAACCACTCCGGGGCCCCCGATAGGGGTCATGTCGACGGGGGACTGGTCGCCAAAGGCCGCGACGGCTGCGCGGACTGTCCCAAACCACTCGCACTTTTCGGAAATGATGCTGTCTATGGCGATGTCAGACAGCGCCCCTTCGTTGATGATCCTGCCATCGCTAGCAGCAGTCGATCGGAGAGGTAGAGCCAAATGCTCGGCCGTCGGGAACTGGAAAGTCACGTTCTGCCAGCATAACGACTTCAACTCCCGCACCAGCACTTCGCGGCCCTGGCTGGGCTCGTGGTATCTACCATATAAACCGACTGGCTGGGCTACCATGCCACCGTCCGCAAGTCGTTGAGAAAGCTCGGCCAAGCGGCCCTCGGGGGCCGTGATGGTGACTCGGTCGACATCCGTCACGCAAGAAACGTAAACCTGGGAGAACATGTCAGTAAACCAGTCCATTTGCCATCTCACGGGATTTGCTGTATCACTCTTACCTCCGGGAACAACGCGAGAGACTCTTCCAAGTGCTCCTTTTCCGCGTTCGATGTCCAGCGAACCGAATGTGCCGAGTTTAGACCCAGCGATCCAGGCCGCCGCAACTGTTCGCGCTCGTCGTGGTCGATCACGGCTCCGACGCAGGCCGCGAGCCTGATGGCGACACCCGTCAGCCGGACCAGGTCGTCCTTATTGCGCGAGCTGGCCACGGCGGTCGCGCTTAGGAAACCGATGCAGAACCCCTGAACTTGACCCCGGCGGCCGAGGCGGAGGTACTCGGCCACCTGGGCAACGACGGTCAGTGGAGCGAGGACCACATTGTTCGGCGGTTCGCTGGAAGGGACTTCTCCCGTGTCGAAGAAGTCGGCGAGTTTTTGCAGCTGCTGGGTCTGAGAAGCTCCCAAATCCTGAGCTCTGAGGGTGGGACAGGCTGTCTGCACTGTTGTCGCCCACTGAGAAGGCAAGTCTCGTATGATGTTGACTAGGAAGTCGAGCTCTGGATCCCCAAGGATTGCCGTCCGAAGGTCTGTGAGATGGGACCCAGCAAGGCGTGTCATCTGCGGACGGACCGAGCAGCAGTGTGCCTTCCTGAAGCCCGCCCGTATCACTAACTGTATTTGTTGCGTGCATCGTTAAAATGCCGTGTTGTTGCTCTCTAGTTCTTGCTATTTCGTGTAGTTGAAACACTGCTCTGTTTCCAGAGTTTTCGGTGAAGTTGCTCAGAAACCTTTGTCACTATGAGGGCGTGAGTGTCTACTGTTAAAATAATGTGCCTGAGCCTTTGGAAATATTATCACGATGACGCCTTTCGTTAAGCGGCTGCCAGGTAGCCAGCCATGAGGCATCCGGGTCTTTTTCGTCCCAAAGTTCTGACTTGTTCGTAATCCATACCTTCCAATGAGAACAGCCCGGCGACTTCTTTCGACTTCGGCTTTTATTTGGCAGCCACGGATTGCCCTTTTCGGACGTTTGCTCGCCTTTTCACGAAGCTTACTGGACAGATAAGAAAATCGACCGGCAATACGAGTAAATGCGAGTAACATACAACTGACGGGAAGTATTTACAGAGCCGGCCCAGAGACACGCGTCTGAGTCGGATGCAATTTGCTTCCATCCTTGGGTCTTGCAATCAGGGTTGGCTGGCGGCCCCCGACGGGGAAATGGCTCTCCCTTGGACATCTACACCACCTACCCCCCTTTCCTCACACACTGGCACACTTTCCAGACACTCGCTCTAGTTTCAGGTTGCCTCTTGGCTCTGAATCATCTCCCAAGATGCTTGACGGCCACCTGCAGCCCATGACGCCTCTGGTGTTCGCGGGAGTAGGGCTTCTCTTGCTGTGCTGGGCGTCTCTACACCAGTTACGGGTATACTACCGTCTTCGGCACTTCCCTGGTCCCTTCGTTGCCCGTTTCACAAACCTACAGCGCGTTTTCTGGGTGCAAACCGCACGATCTCATGAGATCCATATGCGTATGCACAACCGCTATGGCGACTTTGTGCGGATGGGTCCGAACATGATCTCCATCTCCGATCCGAATCTAATTCCGACCGTGTATCCCATTCGGCCGGGCGTTCCAAAAGTACGATAGGCGTATATTGGGCTTCTCCGAGTAGTGCCTATGCTGACGTAGAGTCTGTCAACTTCCACAGGGCAATTTCTATCGAACTTTGATGCCCTACTCGCGCCAGGGCTCGGCCTTGCCACTCGTTTTTAATACACGGGATGAGGCTCTCCACAAGAAGCTGAAGAATCCCATAGCGCCGATATTCTCTCTCTCAAATGTACTCACCTTTGAGAAGTTTGTTGACCAAATTCTTGAGCTGCTGTTCACTCAACTGGACCAGCGGTTCGCCGAACGTCAAACACCTTTTGACCTCGGCGACTGGCTGCAATTCTTCGCGTTCGAAGTAATGGGAACCATGACTTTCTCTCGTCAATATGGATTCCTCGAGAAAGGATGTGACGACAACGGCCTGCTGGGAGCGATCTGGAATTTTATGAAGACGGCGGCACCGGTAAGGATTATGATACCCCGGCCTCGGGCTCTTTTGCTAGAGGTTGCTAATGACATATCCCCATCCGTCGTATCAGATTACTCAAATCCCCTGGTTTGATCTGGTGTGGTACAAAAACCCCTTGGCTGCCACTCTCCGTCCAACGACGGGAATGCCCATTCTCAACATCGTCCGAAGCGCTATCGAAGAGCGGCGGGCGAAGTTGGAAGAGAATCCAAAAGCAACCGGAGACGAAACCAACAGAGGTGATTTCCTCTCGCGATTTCTTTATGTCCAAATAAAAGACCCATCAATACCGCCCTGGTAAGCTCTCTCCCATGCAACATGACCCTCTCTCCCCCCCCGCCTTTTTCTTCTCTTCCCACCCCTTTTAGATCCAGGGCTGAAACATACACCCCGTCGAACAGGGCAGTAACGGCATGGACCTTTTCCAACGTGATCGCCGGCTCCGACTCCACCGCGGCCGTGATGAAGACCCTCTGGTACAACCTGCTTAGCCACCCACACTCCATGCAACAACTTTCCGACGAGCTGGCAGCACAGGCCGAACTATCCAAACTATCCCGGCCCTACCCCACCTGGACCGAGGTTGCCTCGCTGCCCTATCTAGACGCGTGCGTCAATGAGGCCGTCCGACTGCACCCCCCTTTCTGCTTGCCCTTTGAGCGCGTCGTGCCTAAGGAGGGGATGCTGGTGGGTGACCGTTTCTTCCCTGGTGGGACAATCATCGGTATGAACCCCTGGGTAGTGAACCGGCATCGACCGACGTTTGGTGAGGATGCGGATGTGTGGCGGCCGGAGCGGTGGCTGGTTGGTGCGGACAGGTACCGCGCGATGGAACAGAGTGTTTTGACGGTAAGTTCCAGAAACCTTTGAATAGGCTTGATGTTGTGCTGAGCTAATCGTTGTTGATTTAGTTTGGGGCTGGGCGGCGTATCTGTCTGGGCAAGAATATTGCGTTGCTGGAATTGAAGAAGCTGACGTCTGCTCTCGTTCTTAACTACGAGGTTCGTGAAATTATCCAAGTCAATATTTTCGGCGAGGAGTCGGCTGACGGACATGGCAGACCACAATCTTAGATCCTGCAGAGTACCAGGTAGAGAATCGTTGGTTTTTCCGCCAATGGGGCTTGAAAGTGACCACCAAACGACGATCTTGAGTGGGAGAGTGCAAGGAACTAAGAGTGGATGTCTGCAGGGAGCAATAGCAAAGTGAAAACGAAGGTGGTGATCTCTCTGGATGATGCTGAAAAGGGGAAGGGAAGAAAGCCACTTACAGGAGAGTATTTTGCTCACCAGGGTCCATACGGGCCATCTTGTTCTGGACTAGGGCTTTGCCATTCATAGCACACATAGCCACTAAACAATGCACCCACAATTGTTGGTCTCTCATAGGTTGTATAATATGGCTTCCCACATGCCCCTCTCAAGCTCCCAGTAAGTTTGGGTTGCCCATAGCCCAATGCAGCGGGAAGATTACTGTGTGAGGCTTCAAGGACTACAATACTTCGGTTTCGGCCCTCAGCTCTCAGTTCTGAGCTCTCGGTTCTCAAAATACCTACTCATTTCCACGTCTTAGAGAGGAGAGTGTCACATGTTCAAATTGGTATGTGCCATATCGAAAACCACTTTTATGCATAGCTAAGTTGCTCCTAGATATTTGACCCTTGTGTACGAGCTGTGAATTACACAAGAGAAGCTGGGATTCGAACGTGAAACGACAGCAAGACCACCCTGACCAGGACCATTCCCCCGCACCATCAGATGCCCAACCAACCATTCTAACAATGGGTAGGTCTACGCTCAACCCCAACTTATCCAACCCACGGTCAGTCAGTCCCCTGCCTAAAAATCAAGCCGCCCGCGGTACCAAATCCTGCCCCGAAGCCGGCACTGCCGACTTCCCGCGATCCACAAACGCCCCCTCCGCCGGCACCACCAGCCCTTTCCACCCCGCCCTTACAATCGCCTCATACCAGTACCGTGCCATAATACTATACCCTTCCTCATCCGGGTGTGTCCCGTCAGGGAGGTGCTCCAGCGTCACGCCGCGCATCAGCGGCGCCAGCACGACCTTGCCGGCGCCGTCCTTTCCACCATGTCCGCCATGGCGGGCGCGGCGCGCAGCGGCTGAGACCACGTCGGGGATATGGGCGTTGTACTCGTCGATCAACGCGTTGACGGTGGCGTTGGCGTTGGGGGACGCGCGCGACGACGACGAGCGCGTCCGGGTTGTGGGTGGTGGCGAAGTCGATGAGGTTGGCGAGGCGGTGGGCGGCGCGGCGGTGACGTTGACGCCGAGGACGAGGTTGACGGTGCCGGCGTGGAGGAGGATGATGTTGGGTTTGGATTTAGGGGGGAGGGTGAGTTCGGGTTCGCCGGCGGTGAGGATCTCGTCGAGGGTGTGCAGGTTGAAGGCGTCGCTTTCGTTGTTGTCCCAGTCGCCGTTCTTGATGGAGCCGATTAGGGAGACGGGGTTTCCGTTGGTGGAGAGCAGGCACTGCAGGTCGCGGCGGTAGGAGTTGCCGCTGGGTTCGTTGTAACCGAAGGTGATGGAGTCGCCGAGGGGGAGGATGCGTAAGGGGGCGCCGCCGGCGATGGGGCCCGGTGAGAAGCCCAGCCACCCGAGGACCGGCCAGAGGATGTTGGAGAGAAGCATGGTGTGTTGCGGTTACCGGTCGTCTCAAGTGCGGCTGCACGGGACCTGTTTCGCGTTAAAGCACCTATATTATCTCGGAACATCATGGCCTCAAGTGCTTGTATTAGAGCTTTCGTTGGGGGAAGGTATAATGCACCAACTTCGACGTTGGCCAGTCCAATTCTATTCGGTTCATATTATGTAATATTCGTGGTGAAAGCTCGGATAATAAATAGTCGCCGAATTGTGGTGAAGATCATAGTATTTCGGCGAGTATTCATGGCCGTAGTTGCATATGCAACTTATTGAAGGTAATGCCCGATAGATTTGCGTCTAGGACATATTGTGCATGTACAAGAGGCGAAGAAGGTAAGCCTCGCTTTATTCACTCCCGGCTTTCCTGCAAAGTTCTCAAAAGACAGATTGGATACCGAATTGGATGGAAACGGTGAGGGACTTGTGTGAAAGTGGTGGAACCGGATAAGGTACCTAGTATAATTTCTTACGTGAGAATTGGAAATAATGGGGAGTAGTACAGGTAGGAAGAAAGGGACTTATACGAAGTGGCTGCAGATGACAAAATGCAACGTTTTCCGCGCTGATTGGGGTGTTGCAAGCGATAGGGTTTTATATTGTGGCGTTGTGGGCGAGGGGTGAGGTTCGGAGAACTTCGGACAAGATCGCATGGAGCATAGATAGCCGCGAAACCCACTGGAGTATACGGGTTTTGCTTCATACTTACGGCAGCATGTGAAATCATGGCACAGTCAGGTACCTATTTATTATCTAAAACTAAGCACCTATGAACCCCTTGGCAGTCGACACGCTGCCGTTCCGTCTGACACGGGATGACACCCGCACCCCTCTTTCAGTAGTCCCTCTTGGGAAACCGCTTCCACGCGTCCGGAAATCCCGCACCGCGCACAAAGTCCCAATGCTTGGTCCACGTCATCGGCTGGTCGCTGGCGGAGTCGATCATGGCGATACCAGCGGTAAGGAACATGTGCTGCTTGACACGGAACTCGGGCCGGTCATCATACGGCCGTGAGAGCTCCTCGGCCAGAGCCGTGGAGCGTATCATTTTGGACATGTGCCCGTCGTCTTCGTGATAGCATGCGCGGTCAAACACCTCGGCCCACCCTTGGTTGGGAAGCTTGGAGCGGTGAGCGCACAGGTAGTCCAGACGCAGCTGCGGTGCGCCCATGCCAGCGTATGTCATCATGAAGACGCGGCCGCTGTACTCGAGTAGGCGGGCCTTTTGTTCCTTGGTAAAGGAGGCCTCGTGCAGGAAGGATGCGTGGCCGATGCTGGCGGTTAGGGTGTGGAGCAAATAGAAGTCAAAGGTGCATTGGTACGGCGGCAACTGGGCGCCGGCCGTGATGTACACTGTAGAGCGTCAGAGGTATTAGAGAAGTGTCCGTAACAAAACTGTGCTCCCTCTGGTTTTAGGTGGGGGGTCAAGGCAGAAGCCTTCAAACATACCGGCCGCGTTGATAAGCTCTGCCGTGGCCCGCTCAAGGTCGTCCGGGTCTACCCGCCACCGCGCGGCCAGACGAAGGAGCTCCGGCTTGGCATTGGGCAACACGCCGTCCCTGGCGAGCTCTTTGTCCATGGCCCAGCGTCCCGAGTGCTTCCTCGTCTGAGTGTGGAATTCTAAACTGGAAGCTGTGCTAATTTTCGGGTCCGCGCGCTCCATGTCGATTAGATCCGCCAGCGGCAGGGGCGGTTCCTCAGCTTTAGCGGCGAGCGCTTCGGCCTCACTGAGATACTCGACGTACCACATATCGTGGTGCACTGCGGCCTGTGCCAGCCCCTCGGCTAGCAGCAGCGGCTGCTGGAATTCGAGAGCGAGGCCGATATGGATCAGCCCGTGTACGTAGCCTGAGCATGAATGTCAGCTTTCCTTTAAAAGACCATACGCGTCTCACCCACTCCGGCCAGTACTTACCCATGTAAATGCGGAACATCATGTCGTTGGCAATCTGTCCGCCTCCGACCAGATACTTCTGCAGCACGGCTTGATAGCCGTTCCGGTTGATCTGGCCCAGGAAAAACTTTTCAAAGTTGCGGAAGTTCTCCTCGCGACCTAAACACTTGGTGAAGATCACATCATCTTCCAGGTCTAGCACAAGCGGCTCCACTATGATCATGGCGTCTCGCATGTATCGTGTGTTGCGCTGGTGCTGGGAGATTAACACCTCCGGCTTGGCTCCCAGCGCCCACAACGTCAGGTCATGATGGGCGATGTGGTTGTGTAAATATACCTTGAGAGGTTGGTAAGCTTGCGGGGCCGTTGGAGGAACTTTTTCTCTGTAGCTAACTTACACCCATGTGGTCCTCGGTAGTGAAGAATATGTGGTACTTCTCATTGTTCTCCTTGAGCAGGGCCGTGGTGGTTGCGGCACTCTCTTCCGTCAAGTTCGCCGCGTGAATGAGGCCCGGCGTTTTGACCGCATCGATGATGAATGTGTCTGTCTCGAGCATCTTGGTTTGTTCCCCCGCTGGTTCTGTGTTTTCGAATTCCCGGTTTTCAAGAGGCAACGAATAACAAGGTGTAACGAGCTACGATGAGCAATGAATGTGTAGTGTGAGCTATGGGGTTGGCTTAGACGTCGCTTTGCCGAGGCGCATTCAAGTCCAAGTTAAACGTACAGGAATCCGACATGCATCCCACAGTTTCACAAAGTCGTTTGATATAAGAAAAGGGCCATGTGGAATACGGTTTTGACTATAGCCGTAATCGGCGACTTTTTTGCCAAGTTTTGTGCTGACCTTGCAACTCTTTCCTTGTTTTGAAGCAAAAGTGGGCTGCTGGATCCTTCCTTAACTCAACTATTTGTTTCCGGTTACTCAGTTGTTTCCGGCTACTCAGTGATGCATTGGGGGCCGTTATGCGTTGAAACTTGGGGGCTGTTTACCGTGACGGGAAGCTCGATTTCTTTAGGCCATTTGGCTCATAGCCAACATAGGTAGGAAGGTGATGTATGGCACAACCAACATGTTGCAATCAGAAGCTACTGGTGGGATGTGAGACTGTTGAGGCAACCTCCCTACGAAAGGGATATCTGGGAACCGCGGGCGTGCGGCTTTAGAAAAACAAAGGAGCGAGAGAAAGTTTGTCGAAAGAGAACGAGCCACCAGCACACGACTTTTCTTAGCAAGAATACATTTCAAATTTATTTAGTTGCAGCTCTCATTTCCATTCAAAACCAAACCCCCTTTGCCCCGGTAACTCAAGTTGTCGTTTTTTACCAACTTGCCTGTTTCCTCACCCGGCTTATACCCCCGTTTCCCCCCACTTGTATATATGTATATAAGTAGGCCCGTACTTTCACTAGAGCCTCCTAGTCTATGGTTGTGTATATATCCCATTGAATATCCACCAGCCAAGAACCGAGCTCTAGCCTCGGGGCTTAGTTCGGAACTTGGATCAATACTTTTTACAAGCATCATACACATTGAATCTTTGAGAACATGATGTTAGTTATCTAGTAGAACCGGGTTGCGAATTATCGCATATTGGGGAGCTCCCAAAGTCGTGCTGGTAACGCTCAAAAACTGATCGGGACGGCTGTTTAAGGGCGTGTAGTATTAGCATCCGTACCTAGCAAGGAGGCCATGGAAAGAAGACAAGAGAACTTGGAGGGGCCAATTACTCGGATTAGGGGGTCTGGTCACTGACCGAAGCTCCTGTTCTACGTCCTTCTCTGCCCAGCCGCGTCTTGGACAGTATCTGAACCTGGAAGCTCTCAGGCGGCGGACCTCTTCGAAGAGGACGAGGCGTTCGGAAAGAGCGGCCGCGGACTCAACACCTTTGAGAAGAGCGCCCAGTGCCCCGGCGTCCTCGATGGCCTGGTTGGCGCCCTGACCTCCGAATGGAAGCATCTAATATTCTTTAGCGGTCTGAAATGCGGTAGTAACAGAGGAAGAGTTCCTACAGGGTGCGCTGCATCTCCGATCAACACAATCTTCTGCCGATGCCAGGTAGGAAGAGGATCGTGAATGGATAATGGCCAGTCCGTTACGCTGGGAGCCACTCTGGTTTCGCCGCAAGTTAACAAATTATCCAATGCCGTTCTTGCGGAGCTCTTACTTGATGATCTCTCTCAAGCTGGGATGGAAATGCCCAAATTCATCTAACATGAGGGCTTTCAAATCTAGAGGTAACCCAGGGGTAGGGTTGCGTTAGTCAACTCTGGCATCCAATACTCACTCCTCGGGTATCATGCTTCTCGGACTTTTCTCACCCTCTGGAGCGCACTCCTGTTGCGCTGAATGAATGCCCACAAAGTTCTGCACCTGTCCCCTATTTGAGGTCAAAAACACAACCAAACTAAGACTCCAACGAAGGGGATGGTCACAACTCACCCTTGACAATCGTACCACACCAGATGGCGCTCCGACTCGTGCGCCGTATCCGCAAACACAGTCGACCCTTTCCCCTTCACCTTGCGAAGCTCCCGAAAGTGCGGATTCCCCTCGAGCATCGCCGTCGGAATAAGGAAACGAAACGCGCTCAGGCCCGAAGGCGTCGCACGGTGCCCGCCTCCTCCCCCAACACAACGCCACGCACAGTCGAGTGCAACCCATCCGCGCCAACAACCAGATCGCCACACAAGACCTCCCCATCCTCAAGCTCAACCACCCCCCTTGCCGCGTCAGCAGCCACCACGCGCGCATCCAACCGCAGCGTCGCCCTTCCAACCCCATTTCCACCCCCCTCCCCCTCTACCTCCTCCTCCAACAGCAACAACCGTTTCAACTCCCCATGCAAATCCGCCCGATGCACCGTATGCAAGCCGGCCCCAAACCGTTCCCTTGCATCGCTCAGATCCGTGCGCGCCAGCGGCGCCAGCGAGGCCCCGTCCAGCACCTCCCAGCACGTCATTTCGTCGGCGCGCGCACGCTCGAAATCAAAACCCAGGGCCGAGAGCACGTGCTCGCCGTTGGGGGTCAGCAGCAGGGCGGCGCCGGTGGTGGGGGTGGTGAATGTGGACTTTTCGAGGACCTGTTTCTTTGGTTTGTCCCGGCCAGTGGGTGGGTGGTTAGGGAGCGTTCTGCATGGTCTTTGTGGTGGGGCCGTGGGTGAGATAGGAGAGGTAGGGAGGCGGCTTGCTTGCTGGCTTGCTTGCCGGGACGCTGTGTCCCCATGACATGGCATGGCATGGCATGGCATTGCTGTGTCGGCGTGAAAGGGAGGAGGGAGGGGGAACTGACCTGGACGGAGTGGCCGGCCTGCCGCAGCGCGATTGCAGTGCAGAGGCCGCCGATACCCGCGCCGACGACGATGATGTGGAGAGGCATGTTGGAATCGACTACACAGTACGTCTTGGGTGGGAGAGAGCGTTCAGCGCCGTAAGTGGAAAACGCTTGTAATACACGTCGGAAAGGTAAGTACATACCAAGTAGGTAAGGCAAGGAAATTCATAATCTGGCTTCTTCTCGACTGGGACAAACACCGCGTTGGGTGTCCGAGTCCGAATCCGAGTCGTCGATAACGACAGCCTGTGGCAGCATCTCCTTCTCCAGTTGCACGAAGCACGCCATTGCCCTGATCATACCAATCTTGCTGCACAGTTTAGCCGGAGCCCTGTCGGCCTCTTTCTCTCGGCGATTTTCTTACGGCGCCTTTTTTGTTGCTTGCTCCTGTCTGCTGAATCTGGTTTTCTCCGGTTCTTTCTCTCAAAGTAACTGCCGGTACTTTTGTAATTCTCACCCCGAAAATGTCAATCAGTCCGAGAAGTCGGGGAGGGGTGGCATGGCATTGTATTGGCCGGCGGTACGGGCCGCACCGGCGACCTTCACCGGCTTCGAGCACTGTTGGGGACGACGCCCTGAAAAAGAAGGTGATACGGTATCTTGTCTCTTGTCTCTTGTGTGTTATCTCTAAGATATGGAAGAGGACGAAAACCCCCTACCCCCTGGAAATGCAGGCAAAGGCAGGGCTGCTCGGAGTGCTGGACCAATTAACCCCCACGAAAAGCCTACATACGTCTAGTAAGAGTCAGGTGAAATGTATGAATCATGTATGTACTCACAATACAAGCCGAAAAGAATATACCCGCCCGCTAGCAGACTTTGTAAAACAACTCTAGCATGAGCTGCCGTCGCCGTGATGCTCGAATTACCCCTGATATCCCAGTCCCGTACCCACCCCCAGCCCCTGTCATTGTCCCTCGGCGAATAGTCGCAAGTCCTCCTTCATCAGTCCCATAATGCGCTGCAGGGCGTGCAGCAGCGATTCGATATCCTCGAGCTCCAAACTCTCCGGGGTGGGCGGGTCTCTCGAACCGCCTGCCGATGCGGCGTTGGCGTTCCCGTCGATACTGAGCAAAGATTCCAGAGAGGCGCTGCTGCCCGTTCTGCTTCTGCTCATGTTCTCGGACCCGCTGTACTCGGAGCACGACCTGGTGCATTCCCACAGGTAGAGCGACGCGGCCTTGATTTCCCGCAGAGCGCTGCGGATCGCCAAAGTGATGACTTCATTCTTAGTCTCTCCTGTCAGCTGGAAGCTGCCGACCGACACCCCGATGTCTGGGGGTGCCCCGGGGAAGCGTTGCCACATTGTCGTAGAGCTGCAGGGCGCACCGTCGGCGCGTTTGTAGGCTGCACGAAGCTTCTGGACTGAAGAAAGCAAGACGCGGATACTCATGGCGAACAGCATGAGCACGTAACGGTTGTTTTCCTCGGTCCTGCATTTCAAACAGCGCATAAAGCTGTCCCAGGGACCTTGGGCCAGCTGGACTCCGTGCAGGACGCTGTCAACGGATGGGCTGGCCGCCTGTGAGTCTCGGAGATCTTCCAGTTGGTAAACCAGCCTGACCTGCTGCCGAAGGCACGAACATTCGGGTAGCTCCCCTGTTAAAAAGGCTCTCGGGGAAAAGGCCGGGCTAGGCGAGTTCGGCGCGTCCGTCGCAGAGCTAGTGGGCACGAGGCTATTCGCGTCCCTTTTCCGGCTGTCTTGGGACGAAAGAGGCACCTCAGAAGCTGCGGTTTGGGGGCGCCTTTGAGTTGTGCTGGCGCTAAAAGACCCTGTTTTTAAGAAATGCTATGGTCAGAGACTGGGTACCACGAAAAAAGCAAGTTTCGTTGATCTGTGTCTTACATGGTTGAATATTGCATCCATACCGGAGCCTTCCCCAACACCAATTGAGTCCATTAGAGAAGCCAGATCCTGGCTAAAGAGTGTTTGAGGACTGTGGCCCGGGGACGAGGCTTTGATGCACCGAGCCGGACTCGCACGTCTGGTCGGAGATGAATTCGAGTAAGTAATTGCCGCCCGTCATCGTTCCAGGGAAGGGCTTGTTGGGAGTCGTCGGTTTCCAGACCCTGGGCCAGGCCCACGCTCGGCGATGCCCTCCCCATTGCTGCCTTTTCCCTGCTGCAGCAAGGTCCGTTTGTTTTTGCTGCCCTTGGGCCGCCCGAGGCGATTCGTGACGCTGTAGACACAGTTTGACTGAGAGACGTGGCAGGGCACGCAAGGATTGCCTCCCGAGCACTTGATCTTGGCATTGGTGGCATGTGTCGCAGGCAGAGCGCAGTCGGCCGGTTGGTTTTGGGGGCTGCTTCCAGGCCTTGTTCCGTGCCACTGCCAACTCTTGGACGTGGGGGCGCTGGGCTTGGGAGAGGCATGGGGTAACTAGGGTAGGGCCTACACTATTATTCCGGCTGCCGGTCTGTGGTTCCTCCCGAGAAGGGGCGGCCCGGTTGGATGGTCGCAAGATAGGGGACCGACTTTAAGAATCCCATCTGCGCCGCATTCCCACAGCGTCGCAAGGCGCCCACGCAACCCCCATTGGGAGAACCCCCACCTGCACCGTGGGAGGAGTGGGGACTGTCGTATTGTGCAAACGACCCGACAGGCGCGCGAGGTTCAGGTGCTCGCTCCTCGCTAAAATATCACCGTTTCTAGTAGAATCAATGTGTTGCTTACGTCCATGGGCGCGCATTTAACTGGCTGAAATAATCCGCTTATTTCTGCAAGTGCTCTCGGTTCCATCCATGGTGCTGTTCATACACGGTACAGCATCGGCCGCCATCAAATCTGCGAATCCGTCGGTCGGTCCGCGGCCGCCGATATCCATCCAATCCCAACCGTCGCGCAGTGAATCGTGCCACCGCGGAATTAGTCCGCGGCTGCAACTTTAAACTTTCCACGTTTCGTGCGACCGGCCCATGTAATAAGTCGAGATAGCCAGTAGGCCCGTACCTATCAGGCAAGTGGCAGCGGCAAATATCTGTAGCCCCGAGTAATCTGTGTCGCCTTGCCGGTTCAGGATGGCTCCCATGATTGGGAGTCCAGTTAAGGAGCTGTTGTGCGTATCAGGATGTCAGCACTTTAGCGGCCCCCAACGGGACGCGTGGTTTTTTGATAACAAAAGGACCCGGCAGAAAGAAAGAGACGGAGACAGCCACTGACCTCACTGCGATAACCGTCTGGAAGGTGCCGAACCGCTGGCCCAGCGTGTCCAGGCTACCTGACTTGGCGACACAAGGCATGAGCAAACACACGAAGGCGCCGCTGACGAAGCCGTACACAAGGGCAAAAACAATGACGCCCGCCTGCGACGTGTGGTAGTTGAAGGGCAGCCACAATGCCAGAATAGACACGCCCGTCAGCAGGCCGCTCACGGTGAGCACGTTGAAGTGACCGATGCGGTCTCCCATGTGGGGAGGCAGGATGCGACCCGGGATCGACGCCGCGCTGTAGTTGAGAGGTGGTTGACTGGTTAGCCCATCTCGTCCGCAGCTTTCCCTCCTCACCGCCGCCGCCAAACTCAGAAACATTAAAGACCTACTTGATGATGGAGATCAGGTACAGCGACAGCGCGGGCGGGAAATCTCGGCTGAGAGCCATGCTTGAGATGAAGTCGAAGGGCGCCCACAAGCCCCACCTGTAACACAGCAGTAGCGCCGCCACTTGTTAGCGGGCCGCTAAACGATGGTAAATCCTCCCGTCGCCAAGCCACCTTGGCGCCGTCGCAGGGCGGGTGGAGCCGAAGGCTTGACTTGACGACGAGGGGGGGTGGTACTGGGGGGGGCCGGCTTACATGACAAAGAAGGACCCAAACGTGTAGAAGGCGAACTGTTTGTCCTTAAACAGGGCGGCATCGAACCACTTGGCATCCCTGTTCCACTTTTTCCGCGGCATGCGCGAGCGCACGGCAAAGCATGACAAGACTAACAAGATGCCGATCAGAAGGGCCGTGTAGCGGACGGCGCCGTAAAAGCCGACGCGCTGCATGACGCGATCGAAGAAGACGGGGAAGATGACGCCGCCAAGGCTGCTGCCGGTGCTTGCGATGCCCGTGGCTAAGCCGCGGCGGCGGACGAACCACTGGCCGACGCAGACCATGGCAGCTGTAAAGACGCCGCCCGACCCGATGCCGAAGCCAAGACCCTGCGCCAGGAAGATCTGGTAATAGCGGTCGGCCAGGCTCGTCATGCACAGCGAGAAAACGCACATGAAGGCGCACGGGTACAGCACCGGCGCGGGGCCGTACGTATCGATGAGACGACCGAAGAGGGGGCCCGGCGCCCACATGAGGGCTAGCTGGGCCGCGAAGATCCAGGCGATGTCAGACGGCGTGTAGTCCTTGAGTGACGTTTGCTGATACGTGGCTTGGAAGACACCGATTCTGTATGTTATGATGCTCGTGTGAGTTGAGTTGAGCTTCACAACATGCACTACACCCTCCTCGCATTGTTGTCGAGTGGGGGTCCCACTTACGCATTCAGAAATCCGAAGCTGCAGAAGAGGCAGATAGTGGCACCGGCAACGCAGAGCCAGCCTTGCACGCCCTCTTCGGGGGGCAATTCTGGCTCGTTGGGGGCCGTTTCGGCCGGGGTTGGTTCCGGGACTTTGTCCGAGTTGGTCTCGGTCTGGTCGCTCATGGCGGCTTCGGCAGACATTTCTGTAAATTTGAGGAAAAGCTGATGCTGTGAGATGATGCTGTCAAAGTTGCTGGAAGCTTGTGGAGGAGGCGAAGAGGCAGAAGTTCAGAACTTAAACTGGGAGTGTCGTACAGTCGCGGTCGTAGTGAATCTGCCTCCTTTTTGTTTTTTCCCTTTATTTCCCAGGGCCGTGCAACACGGTGCAAGCTAGGCGACGATGGACCTGAGCCGAGTGAGCAGTCCTCCGGATGAGACTCAAGCTGTTGGCGCAAGGGTCGAACGGCGAAGAGTAACAGATCAGCGGCCACTGCAGCAGCTACCGGTGACTTGTTGCGTCGCGGGGATCGGAATGCCACCCTACCTTTATATGGATATGGCCCGTCATCCCGTCCCCGACCCATATTTTGTCCTGCAGGCAGTCCATCATGTTGCAATCTGCGTCAATGAGGTGTTTTGTCAGCAATGGAAGAGAGACGGGAGACGAGCAGTCATTGCTTGCAGCTCCATCAGAGTGGGGGACGGCAGGCACTAGCGGCGGCCGACGGAAGGAGCTGCAAAAGGTGACAATTTAATTTCACTAAAACAACCATGCGAGACTGGATGGAGTTTTTCTACCAACCTGGAACGGGCTATTTGGGCATCATAGAGATACACTTGCAGATTACATTGCCCGCAAAGGCATTTGATCATAGAATTCACAAGGTACCTATTACAAAGTCAGAGCCTAGCTTTAGGAATTACTTGATCTATAGTTCGTGTATTAAATCTTAGATGGAGGCTAATGACGCGCTCTTCCATTCGAGGGATGTTGCAGCCGCCTCTTACAGACTTACCCGATTAAGCCCAATTAAGTGAACCGAGAATTAGGCACAGTGAGTTTAGGCGTGTATCCACAACCCGACGGCGGGGCCGACAAGGCGGCCGCCTTCCCGCCATGTTTCCCGCCATGCTTCCCGCCCTTGCCTTCTCACCTCATCGTATCGCCGAACCCGCACCGTCTTGGAATTGAGACCTAAAAGATGAAAATCTGAAAATTTGCTTTTGCCATTAAGACACATTCGACTACCATCCACAACCGACATCCGCTATCTGCCATTCGTTCGCCGCCTCCCGAGTCCGGTCCGAAATGGCGGCCGCCCATGCCGCCTTCGTGTGCCTCACTTGCAAAGCCCGGAAGAAAAAGTGTGACAAGGTCTTGCCCTCCTGCGGCTACTGTAGTGGGTAAGCTACACCACCTACCTAACCCTGCATCGGCGGGAACTACCGCAACTGCATCAACGGGAACGACATCGATGATCGTACTCTGACACGACAGCGTTCCAGTAAACGGGTACATTGTACCTACGCCTCCCCGCTAACACCCTCCGCGGAGATTGGAGCCAGGAGCCCAAGCACAACCACAGACACAGATACAGGCACAGGCACAGGTACAAGCCCCGCCGCTCGCCATGTGTCCGTCTTCCGCTGTGCACCCTTGGCGGACGACGTGCGTTTCGCCTTGAACACGGTCCCAACCGAACCGTCAGCGGCCGCGGCGAGCCTCTATCTCGAAGCCAACCGCCTCATCCGCGCCACCGGCCAGTTCCCCGACGACATTTACACCCGCTACCGTCTTGGCATCCATACTCACCTACCCGTCATTTGTTTAGAGACATTTGACAACAATCTCTTCACTCTAGCAACCGCTCCGGCTCCCGACTTCTCCGTCCTACTTGTGACCATATGCTTGATAACCTACCTCTCCGAGGCGGCCCCGCAACCCACAGGGGTTACCGCCCGATCCACCATTGACCGGACCACTCTTCACCTCGCCGCCCGGTCCCTCTTTGCCCAGGTCCGCGTATCATCCCCGCCCTCGATCCCTTTGATCCAAGCGGGCCTGCTTCTAGCCGTATACGAATATGCCCGGGGTCACCCGGACGATGCCTTTGCTTCCCTCGCAGAGTGTGCTCGCATGGCCTACGCCGCCCACATCTGGCGTAGTGTTTCTCCACCCCAGTCGCCGCATGCCACTCTCGAGAACTTGCCAAGACGTTCGGTCTCCTCCCATTCGTACCTGCAGGCCGAAGAGGCAGCAAACACATGGTGGGGGCTCATCATCTGCGAGCGGTAATATCATCATTTCTTCAGAGATTACTTAGGTGATGCTATGACTGGCCTCTGACTGACTGCGCAGCACCATCTTCTGCGACGTGACGGTCCCCGAACAACCGTTGCTCACCGTCGTCCCCGGCGCAAACGCTCGGCTGCCAAGCGAACCCGAGGAGTTAGCCCAGCTTGACGCTCCAGAACTCTGTCCGAGGCCGAATATCACCGTCTCGTCTTTAGCATCGGAAGGAGTCGGCGGGTTTGGTCGAGCCGCCCAGGCGGCTCTTCTGCTGGACCAGGTCCTAAAGAGTTTTCAAACCCCCAACCTCAATGACCGGCTAGTTCACCTCGACGGACTAGATGCTACTCTCCAAACCTTCTTAACCGTGGTACTACAGCAGTCCCACGGCAAGCCTGGCCCCTTTTGCGGCGCAATATCACTGGCTATCAGGTCAATTCCGCGTCCCCGCTTTCGATGGCTTACATGACGATTGCCTTGCTAACCACTTCCGTTCGGATAACTAGAGCCCTGTTTTTCCTTCATCTGCACATCCTCGACCAACCTCCGCAGACGGTGAGCGCCAAGTTCAGATCGCTTGACGAATGGCGTGGAGGCTCGCAAGCGGCCCTCGATACAATTACCAAGATGGTTGTCGACATCGCCGACTCCCACGAGCATGTGCCACCGGAGCGAATGGATTCACTGCCGCCGAGCTTTTGCTATGATATCCTCTTGGCGGTGCGGCACATTCATACGAAGCCACATACTGATACCTGGTTGCGGGAGGCTGAAGAGCGGCTCCGGGACTCCCTGTATCGGTTTGAGCATCGATGGGGGGTCAAAGCCGGTCAGCCCTGAGAGGGCGACGTATCTGGTTCGAGAGGACTTTTAACAATCATCCCGCCGAGACGAAAATACACGATAACATAAATGCCAGTCAGCATGGAAATTGTCTTGGATTTGTTGGCAGCAAGGTTCATGGATTGCAGACAGTCAGCGTTGAGGACTAGCTCTTCTGTCGAGAGCAACAGAGCAATGGAGCCCCGGATAACCAGGACGGCAATAACATCCCGGCCAACATCGGCCTTGATTCTCTTGCCCTTCTTGCAGCCTACGTGATACGCACCCTTAGGCATCGGGCCAAGAAATTCGGCATCCAACGCGACAGTGATTCAGTATCGGTGGGCGGCTGGATCATCTACTTCGAGCTCACGCCAGACAAACAGCGCCCGGAGGAACTGAACCTGCAGATCCTGGGTCAGCTGGTCGAGATAGGGTATGGAATAGATACAGCCTGACAGAACTTCGGGGAGATCAGTCGACTAGTCATTTGGCTTGGATAAGACAGGCAAAGCAAGTGAATTGGTGGGCTCATTCGCGGAAATCCACTAGGAGCGCGCAAGTTATGGAGAGCGAGCGGGTATGAACCATTTGTCCCGGAGACCCGGAATTCTCTACTCCTCGGTTCACTAATCGTGCAAAAGCAGTTTCTTCTTCGGGGCAGGGTTCTAGATGCATCTATCTAGGTATCCCGGGGACTTGCAGCCTAGTACCACTGGAAAGAAAGCTGTGTGTAGGGTTCCTGCCTAATGTATGTTCTAACGTGCGGGGAGTTCCCAACACCCCTAGTCCTTGATTGTACCCCTTAACAGGGAATTAGTACGCGGAAAAGCTAGTATACAAGCGACCCATCCCCCGCATTGTCTCCCTGTTGGTCCACTCGGGGTGGTTCACAGCATCAGGTCAGTCTTCGTCTCCAACAATATCGCCCCATGCTGTGGGACCGGCCCCTGGCTCTACATATGCTTGAGAGCGAGCGCGAGGAGAAATGTCTCGTCATACCTACAGTCCCGCCCGCCCGCCCGGGCCGCACATTACCCTGGCAGCTCCGGTTTTTGCCGCAGTGCCGTCGACCAAAAGTCACCACTCCCGTCCATTACGGTTCGCCAAGATATTCTCCGTGGCAATGCCCAACCCGTCGCTCTCGAACCGCAGCCCGGGCTGGGTGCAGAAGTTGTACTCGCTCAAGGGGCCGGCGCTCGGCGCGGTACACGGGTGCGGCTTGGGTGAATCCGTTACAGATGGAGCTTTAAAAGTTTAACGAAGTGTTCATGTTCTGCGAAAGATGGTGGTGGAATAGACGTGGTTCAAGTTGTAGTTGTATGTTCTATTGATTGATGAGCGTTCATGGGTAGGTACCTATATAAGGTACCTACACAGGGTCCCGAAACCGAACCAACCACCATCAAATGAATTAAAAGTCCATTTGATGTCCCAATTACAACGTCTACGGGCTTGCTATGTCGTCTTTTATTTTACAACGGGAATAGATTCCCCCTTTTCTTGCCCATTGGACTGCTCGGCCACCTGCTTCTCCTTTCTATCTTCAATCCGCCTCCATCGTAAGAAGAGAGCAGCAACAAAGGCCAAAGCACTGGTTGCTACTGGGACAAACTGCATTGGATTAGTGCCAAAGTAGAGGAGGACAGCGATGTGCAGGTGGGAGAAGGAGGAAGGGGAAACAAACGTAGACTCTGGTGATGGCATAGTTATAGGCATCCAGCACCGGTACAAACAAATCTGGGAAGTAGTGCTCCGCGGTTTCCCGCACATGACCCGTGCCCGCTTGCAGAAGGAGTCCGATCTGTGCTTGGCTAAGACCGGCGTCACCCAGCACGCTGCGGAGGTATGTGTTGAAGATGCTGCCCGCAATGACCTGGCTGACTGTGGCACCGAGGTATTGGGAAAAGAGGCCGAGAGAGACGCCAACGGGAAGCAGCGGGGAGCCTTCGAGGTCCTGCTGGAGGATCAAGGTCGTTACCTGCATGGTCAGGCCAACACCGATGCCCTGCAGCACCTGAAAGCCGACCCATTCACCTGAGGGCGTGTCGAAGGCGGTAAAGGTGGTATAGAGGCCAGCGGCGATGCACATCAGCAGGGACCCAACAAAGAACCACGGGTTGTAGTAACGAGCTCGGATAGCTAGAAAGGACACAGACAGTTAGCAATGCAGTAGAACAAGTCAAGCCATACCATTTTACTCGGTCCTTACTTACCAAGAACACCAACGAAGAGGATGCCAACAATCTGCGAGATAACTGACGGCAGAACACGAACGCCGCTTTCCAGCGGGCTGGCCCCCTGAACAGCCTGGAACCACTCCGGCAGATAGTAGGACATAACGGCCAACCCGCCGAGCTGGCAAAACGCAAAAATGCATCCGATGGCGACGGCCCGCCTCTTGACCACCGAGCCGGGAATTAGAGCGTACTCAGCCATGTACCATTGCCAAGCGATGAAAATGAAGACCAACACACCTCCGCCCACAAACAAGCCGATGACGGTCGACGAGCCCCAGGGGTACTTGACACCACCCCACTGCATAGCCATGAGCACCATAAAACACGCCGGCACAAACAACACACAACCAACTAGATCCAAGTGTTTCAACCTCTCCGTCACGCCCTGCTCGGCATGAATCCGACGCGGCCGAAAGAAGAAAAACATGCTCGCCAGCGTCACCGCACCAGCAGGCAGGTTAACATAAAAGCACCAGCGCCACGACGCACGCTCCGTAAACGCGCCCCCAATAATTGGCGCCAGAATAATCCCCAGCGCAAACATGCTGCTCACCAGCCCCATGTTCAGCGCGCGCGTAGCCGGCGAGCTAACAGCCAGCACGACGTTCAGCCCGCCCGTGGCCACGCCCGAGGCCCCCACGCCGGCCAGCGCGCGGCCCACGATGAACATGTCGGAGCTGGTGGCCGCGCCGCACACCACGCTGCCGACGAGGAAGATGGCGAAGAAGGCTTGGTAGACCCAGCGGAGCGGGAGGATGGACGAGAGTTTGCCCGCGAGCGGGATCAGCGCGCAGGTGGTGAGCGAGTAGGCGGCGGGATACCAGGCGATGTTGGAGGTGTCGCGGAAGTCGGACATGATGGAGGGGATGGCCTGGTGTAAAGGGCGGGCCGGGAGAGGGCGCTGTGTTGGTAGTCTTTTTTTTCTTTCCTTTTTGGGGGGTGGAGTGAGAGGTGAGAGGGAGAAATAATGAGCTCGACTCACGGTCGAGATAATGAAGACATCGATGGACATTAGGAACGAGCCGACGCATATGCCGACAAGGACGGCGTAGAGCGGGAATCCCGTCATGGTCTGCTGTACGGCTGCTGCTGTCCCTGTTTCCTCCTCGAGGACCCCCAAGGTGGCAGAGGATTTCGCGTCAGGAGGAGTCATGTTGTGGATGCTACTTGCGGTGGCTTTCTTGAAGGCATCGCTCAAAGGCTCTTGTTGCATGTTGTGCTGCAGTCGTTAAATTCTTACTCTGTTCTCGGCGAGGTCTTGTCCGCCTGAGCCTCAGCCAAGCCCAACAAGGTATGAGTGAGCGGAACGACTTGGCTAGAGAAGCTAACTTGAAGAAAATGGGAGGGTCTGGGACTCGCTTGGTCTTTGTGTCGTGTCGCGGGCGGCCTGACCCCCAAGTTATATCAACCAATGGACGGCACCTGGCTGCAGCCAATAGCCAACAGACCGGAAACTTCCATTCCTGTACGAAGGAACGGAGGATCGTGTAGCTGATTTTGAGTATTACCCGGTCAGTTAAACGGCCCGTCCCCGAAGGCCGAACCCCGGGAAGCAAGCGTCCGAAAAACAAAAAAGGGGTGAAATTGCGGCAGCCATCACCCATTGTGTGTATTACATACAGCAATACCGCTTTTCGAGTTACACTTCATGGGTCACAGATGTCAGAGAACAAGACTTCTCTATTCCCAGCTGTTGCAGACCCGGGTTTTTATCCGTCGCCTTCCAGGCGCGGATAGACTCCATAGCGGTGGGAATGACGAGTCTAAGGGAGCGACTTGACGTATTCAAGCTACGGGTGGAGAAGGCCGAGGCTGAGCGGCACGCCGACCAAACAAATACTAGCCGAGATGATGCTCCAGATACAGCAATGTGAGGACGGCGATAAGAGGCTGGAGGCCTAGAGGAGAGCAAGGTTAAGATGAACAGCGCCGCCGGAGGGGCCCCGCTAGTCAACGGCCATTCCGAGCTCGATAGCGCCTTAACCCTCCTACCGAGCAAGCTCAGGCTACCAAACCTTAAAAGGTTCTAGATAGCCTAATAATTATTATAATAGATCTACTAACGTGGTTGATCACCGAGCGGTCCATATCACCGAGCGGTCCACTTTCCCTCCACGTCGCAACCTCTTCAGGCAATTAATCCACCACAACACAAGAAAATCAGTTGCACTCAATGCTACTCTCCTCAGCTGACGTCTCCTCAACCTCCTGACAGGTTCGTACGTTGTGGCCAGTCTTGCCGCACCTCCCACAGCGCCGCAAAGTCGACAGCCCCGCCTCCGACATACCCCCTTCCGCCAGCCTCCTACCCGATTGCCGTCTACCAGTTTCCTTCTGGGTGATCAAAACCTGACCTTCCTCTATAGTAAGTGCCCCTCCAGCCGGAGACGTGTACGCTTAGCCCTCCGGCGCTTTGAAAGGGCCTCGTTAGCCTTCTCGAGAGTTCGGACTCGGTCTCGAAGAAGGGTCATTTCGTGAACAATCAGCTCTGTACCCTTCGCCAATTGCTTTACAGCGGAAAACATGCTGGTTGGAGAGCTTCCTTGATGATTGGCAATCCGGGTCCGTACATGTTCAGACTGTAAAACAGCCTCGTCAGGTTTGTGCGGTGTCTGGGAGACCCATAGGTCGGCCTCTGGAAGGGGGGGTCCAGTCGTGTTGGGGTCCGTAGCTTGACGTCAAGCTTCGACAAGACAGCTTGGGGGTTGTCCGGTACTAGGCCAGTACCTCGAAAGCCAGCCTTGATATTTTCAGCTTTCATTGTGGCGAGGTGGGCGGCTTTGAACGCGATGAAGAACTCGGTCTTGGTGATGTGGTTGATGTGCGCCTTGATGAAGGCCTCGAGTTCGCGGCCGTATATCCGCTTCAACACGCTAAAACAACCGACATCTAGAGGCTGGGTGATGTGCGAGGAGTGAGAAGGGAGGCAGAGGGTAATAATATTGTGCTCCTTGCAGAACTCCTCAAACTGGGCTGATAGGTGGCTTTCGTGACCATCTAGGACTATCATCCGATACACCCCTTGCCGCTGGGTCTCCGTATGCTTGTGGAAGTGCTTGATCCATTCCAAGCCTGTATCATTGTCTGTCCAGCCGTTGGGTGAGGTCTTGATGACCCAGGATGGGGGAAGATCGCACTCGGTGTACCAGGAGGCGAGGTGGTTGACGCCCTGTACAATCAAGAATGGTGGCAGCGCAAAGCCGTCACTGCTCACGCACTCAATCGCTGTTGCCCATTCCCGATTGCCGGGCTGAAGTTGCTTGCCTCGACCGCGTCGATCGGAACGCGTGACGACCATGTTGCTACAGATAATGCCCATCATAAAGCCTGTCTCGTCGAAGTTGTAAAAATCGGTGTTCTGGATGCTGTACTTCGTGCGCATGTTGGCCACCAACCGGAACCAGTCCCCAATAATCTTTGGATCTTCGCAAAGGGCTCTCTGGAAGTCGTACGCACGCGAAAAGCGCGTCTTGAGCTCCGGGCGGCGCCGTATGAACCGGTATGCCCACTGCTTGCCAGTTGGTCGCGCGTGACGCGTCGCGAGAAGGAGATCGGCCATATCTTTTACCCCATCAATACGAGGCGGAAACCCTCGCGAATCTAGATCGAGGATATATCGTACAAGGGTCTCTTCTTCAGCCAAGGTCAGATTGTGCTGTACGTCGCGTTTCTCAGGCTTTGCGACGCGGCCCTTCATCCGGGCGATGAGGGTCGACTTCGGCACATCATACGTCTGCGCAGCACGTCGGATCGACATTTTTTTGCTCATATGAATTGCTTCAATGGCAAGGATGATTCTGGCTTCTTGCATTTGCATAGACATGGTTTTGGTCGCGGTGTAGCGGAGTTTGAAGGTGGAAGGTTGTGACGTGGAGGGAAAGTGGACCGCTCGGTGATATGGGCCGCTCGGTGATCAACCACGTTACCCTCTAATAAGTAACCGGTTAAGACTAAGCTACTTACAATAGACTTCTAGTTGTGGATGGACTCTATAGTACTAGAAATAACGAGCCCAATGGAACAACTTGAGGTATTTAAGCTCCGGGCAGAGAAGCCCCAGGCCAAGTAGGACGCTGACTAAAAGACGCCAGATAGAATAGTATTCTAGATAAGGTAGTATAATGAAGACGATAAGATGTAAGAAACGTTCTCCGTGCAGGCCTCTATGCCCAGCCCGAAGATCAAAGGGAGGCCAACGGGCCGCCCACAGCATGCCACCCGGCTGGCACTACCGCAGGGACACGGACCTCTCGGAAGGGAGCGACGTCGGCAGTGGGGACGACACCTCCGAGAAGACAGCGACAACCGCGTCACTACACGGGTTTCGTGTTCGCTCCTCTCGTCCCTCAAAACGCCCGCAGAGAGTAACTTCTTCCTCAGATTGGCCGCGACGCCCACAAAGGCCACAAATACCTATGTTTCTCGGACCCAACACCTCCACCGTCACAGTCCCGCGCGCGGCCGCCATCCGGTCGGCGTGACCGCGCAGGTAACGGCAAGGGTTGGGGGTATGCCGCTGAGGCAGTTGTTTGATGCGGCGAAGACAATGGGGGATGTGTCGAGGATATTGGCGGGATTCTCAAGTCCAAGCTACAGGCGCTCTGTTTTGCCCGGGAGATTCCACACTTCCGAGGCGACGCCGTTGGTGGATCTGGACGTAGACAGCCTAGTCGGCTCGAGATGCGGTCGTGGTTCCTGCAGGAGCTGGGGTCGATGTGCCTGTGATGAAAAATTCTGGGCGGCGATTCTGTTTCAGGCTTTGCTGACGGCATCATGCAAAATCTCCCTTCGGAGATCAAGAACAGAATCGAGGGTGGTGGTGAGAGTGTTAAGAAACCGGCTGGTGAAGTTGTAACTCAGCCAGCAATTACATCCAATAATTAAGGTAGGTAGCCATGGCCAACGCTGTACATAGGTATTCCTTCCGTGCGCTTAACAGCACACGAACGTGAAGCGCTCGATGACTATAGTGCTGGGCTCTGGTGCTGATTTTGGCAATCATGGAACTCCAAGGCCAGCAGTCTGAAGACACTGGGACTTACGCGTACCCATGAGCGATTTTGCCAAGGTTATATCAGCTGCTGTTATACGACACATCGATGCGCGGCGGACGCGGGCTCTGGATTAAGTCCTCATAATTGGCAATCCTTTCGTAACGGGCAGGGTATGGGCCTGGGCCTGGACCGCGAAAGGGATCGCGTCCTGCAGAACAACGCGTGCGCCGGCGAGTCGAGCTTGCTTTGCTGACTCAGCAACTGTAGCCAACCTGGCGTGGCTGGGCACCGGGCTCTGGACACCGGACGAGATATTGTGTCGCTATCACCAAGAGATACGGATACCGAGAACAGATCGCTTGCGCAAGGGGCCCCTCATAGTGCGTTACTGCGCCTTTCGGCCACAGAATGAAGAGTGATTCGATTGGCGCTGACCCCTGAACACCAAGTGGTCATGTATGTTTGGGTCAGCTTTCAGCATCTAACCTGCATCGAGCAAACTCCCCTCCGAGAATGGAGCCTATAATGGAACGCTCGGTCGGCCCGCGGCATCACGGAAGGCTGGGACCGGAGCCGATGTGTGGTCGGCCGCAGGGTTCAACACGGCGACCGGACTTGTCCAACCTTCCGCTGACTAAATGTCCCGCCTCGTTGTAACCGCAACTGTTTCGGTCAATCAAGATGTCGACGGGAAGATAACAACGATTCAACATGACCGAGATAAGTCAAAGGCCACGTGGAGGGCAATAACCGTCCGTTGCTCGACATAATCGTGAAACGGACAAACCCGATACCGCAAGCTTGACGTCGTGGTACAAAACTTAGAGGGACACGGGCCGATACTTTTTTGTCCATCCTCAATGGAGTTGGGTGCTCGAATCGGAGCCTGTGGTTGGGCGGCGTGTTTGCATTTGCGGCGTTGGTTCAGTTTGGAGCACCAATCATGGCAACAATTTTACAAACATGCGGGAAAGCGGTGAAACGGGCAGAAACACAGACAGAAATTGACCCCTCCCCCACTTCTCAATGCAACATTTCGATTGAGAACAACGGGGCAGACCGACCTGCAATTCGCACTGAGACTAGGAATTTGGGTCCAAATTCAGATCGAGGTACCTCCGTACTCGGCCACGAACAGAGAGCTGAGGAGAGCGCCAAGTGGTTGATCAACCCGAAGCCCTCCGTCAGGCATCTTCCCTCCAAGTTCCCTCTTTCCCGGCTCCTTAAATGTGCTTGCTTTGCCTCCCGCCGTCCCTGCCGTCCGTTGTCCACTTTGGTCCTCGCCTTCCCGCCGGACCGACCTCCCCCGTGAGCTGCTGGAGCTCTCTGAGTCACCTAAACCTCGTCCGTTTCCGTGCTTTGCAAACATCCTATTCCTCCCAAACACCAACTCAACTTAACTCGCAACTCCTACGGCTAAGTCCCCGAGCTGCTCAATTCCTATTCAATCCCGCTCCAATTCTACCTAGATACTCCCTTACCCACCTGGCGAGCTCTCCTTAATTGCTTGAGCTCCAAATTGCCCCGCCATCTTCCCCTACGGTCTCGAGAGCGCGGGCTCACTTCGCGTTCCTGCCTTCCGTTAAGGACAACCCTTTGTTTCGTCCGATATCCTCGAAAAGAGTCTTCACGATGCCCGGAGCCGAAATGGCGCCCCTCCAGGCCGATGACATGCGAGGTACTGTTTTCCCACCTATTCTGATCCTCCAGCCGCTAGCCTACCCATGGTCGTCGACACAGCAATTCAGCCTCACTGAGCGTTGCATTAGCCATTATTTATTGTTTCGTTCACTCTTTTACCTTTAATCATGTTGACCGCTGACCCTTTCGGCACAAAAGTGTTGGGCCAGGATCCCCTCATCCCGCCTGCCCTACTCATCTCCGAAGTTCCTATGGTCGATGCGGCCCTCGAGACTGTTGTCAAGGGCAGACGGGAGGCCGTGGGTGTAATCATGGGTCGGAATGACCGCTTGTTGGTCATTGTCGGGCCCTGCTCCATCCACGACCCCGCCACTGCCATCGAGTATGCCACCCGCTTGAAGGCACTCTCCGAGAAGCTGTCGGACGACCTCGTCATTGTGATGCGCGCCTACCTCGAGAAGCCCCGGACCACAGTCGGCTGGAAGGGCCTCATCAATGACCCCGATATCGACGAGACCTTCAAGATCAACAAGGGCCTTCGCGTGTCGAGGCAGCTCTTCTGCGACCTTACATCGACCGGCATGCCCATTGCGACCGAGATGCTCGATACGATCTCCCCCCAGTTCCTTGCCGACTTCATCTCGGTTGGTGCCATTGGCGCGCGGACCACCGAGAGCCAGCTGCACCGGGAGTTGGCCTCCGGCCTCTCCTTCCCCGTAGGATTCAAGAACGGGACCGATGGTAGCCTCGGTGTCGCCATTGACGCTATTGGCGCAGCGGCCGCCAAGCATCACTTCATGGGTGTCACAAAGCAGGGTCTGGCGGCCATCACCCGGACAAAGGGCAACGAACACGGTTTCGTCATTCTGAGGGGCGGCTCCAAGGGCACCAACTACGACAAGGCCAGCATCCAGGCCGCCAAGGAGACTCTGATCAAGAAGGGCCAGAAGATGGCGATCATGGTCGACTGCTCGCACGGTAAGGTTGTGCCAGAACCGAGGGCGGCCCATTTGCTAACTTGAGCAGGTAACTCGAACAAGGACCACCGGAACCAGCCCAAGGTTGCCAAGACCGTCGCCGACCAGCTCCGGGAGGGCGAGAGGGCTATCATTGGCGTCATGATCGAGTCCAACATCAACGAAGGCAACCAGAAGGTACCAGCCGAGGGCCCTTCTGCGCTGAAGAAGGGCGTGAGCATCACGGATGCCTGCATCAACTGGGAGTCGACCGTTGAGGTTCTCGAGGATCTCGCGGCTGCTGTTAGGGAACGCAGGAGGCTGGTCGCAGGTGCCGTCAATGGCTCGCCGAGGACCACACCCCTCGAGGAGGACTAAACCATCCCTTTTGTGCAATGACAGTGACAAAAGTGGCGAGGGGTAACAGTACTTCCTAGTCTTTCTAGATGGTTTGCCGACGATGATGCTTTGGGTGGGGAAGAGTGATAAAAGCATGATCAAGATAAACATAACCGTGTATCCCGCGGACGGAAAAGGGGTTGACAACGTAGCCGGGCTGGACAAAAGTAACGTCGTTTACATCGTTTTTGGTAGTGTTATACGTATGTGGGGGTATGACCTTCGTATAGAGAGAATAATACAGCACCTAATGGGGCTTTCAACATCACGGGTTAACATCACCGCGTTGCATTGTGGCATGCATCGGACGGAATCCAATTCCTATGTACACGTGCGTCCCTTCGAATCAAGCACAACGACTCAAAGAACATCGTTCACCCGGGCCCCCGTGTCACACCCTCATCATGGCCATCCTCTAATGGATCATACACCGCCCTATCCGCCCTCCCTCCCGGCGCAGTCCTGAATCCTCGCCCATCGTCCCCTCCTCCAACATTGCCGGCCCTCACACCACCACCCATCAACCCCTCAAACCGCCCAAACCCACCCCCTCCCCTCCCCATTCCCCCACCAATCCCGCCACTACCAACACCTCCCTGCTGCTGTTGCCGCCGCCGCCGCTCCCTCGCCGAATTGATGACGCGCCGCAGCGCCGCCCACCCGAGCAGGCCGGCCGTGCCGAGAATGAACCCCCACACAATCACCCGGTCCTTGGGGCTGTCCCGCTGGAAACAGGACGTCTTAATGTCTTTCTCTTCGGCGTCTTTGCAGATGGGCAGGTTGTATTTCAGGCAGAAGGCGCGGTTGCATTGTTTGCAGGAGGTGGAGGATTCGCGGGGGAGGAGGAGGGCGTGGAGGAGGGCGTTTTTGGTGGTGGTGGCGGTGGCGGGGGAGGTGGCGGTTGGTTCGAGTTGCGGGTTGTTGTTGGGGGGTGGTGAGGACGCGGTGGAGGAGGAGGGGGGGTTGCTGCTGTTGATGATGGAGGAGGGAGATGGTTTCTTTGGGGGTGGTGGGGGTGGTTGGTTGTTGTTGTTGTCGTGTTGTGGGCCGAGCGGGATGATGGTGCTGTTTTGGAAACAGGTGCATTTGCAGAAGGAGGGGACCGCTGGGTTGGTTCGGTTCTCGCGTCAGTTGTTGGGGTTCAGTTCATTCATCATTGGGCTTACAGAGGGAGGGTTACTTTGGTGGAGTGAATGCGGATTGAGGATCTGCGACGGGGGTAGGGATGGGATGGTGCGAACTCACATGCGCTGGCTAGCGTTGCCAGGACGGCTAGGAGGAGGACGATGGCGAGGGGTATTCGCGCCATGGTGGTTTGGTTTGGCTGACCTCGTCAGCTGTGCTAGTGGTAGACGAGAGGTGCTGTCGCCATGCAGGGCGGGCTTGCGACGGACGATGCAATGCAACTCGAGGCCGAAGCTGGTCCGTTCCAGGCTGGCGTTGATTCGCCGGACCCACAAGGCTGTCCTCAGCACAGTGCCACACAATCACGCCACAACGCCGTCGTTCGTGAGCCACACTGGCCAATGCTTCAATTTGCCACCACCGCCCCTGTTCAAGCTGTGGCTCCGAGCTGTGTCAATTGCAGGTGTGCACAGGCCACTCCTTCGCCTATAAAACAAACGTCGACCACACCCCATCTTCCTCCTCTTCTCTTCTTTCTTTCCTCGCCCTTCGGGGCATTTGGTCAATTTGAAACGATACAGAGAAGATTAGCATGGCCCCTGCACTAAGGATGACACGCTACTCAAAGAGACGCTACCAATTTTTTCGCTATGATCGCGGCTGCAGTCGCGACATGGAGAAGAACGCGTTGGTTGTTTGGTTGTCTGGTCAGCCATGGGATTGCCGGCCACCTAATTTGTGAAATGACATTCTCTCCATCATCGTCACTCCTGTTTGGAAGGTACATCTAATTACAAGTACTTCGTTGGTGCCGACTGATCTCTTGGTGCCTTTCCGCAGTATTCTCACGATGTTTCTCACGGCATGTCAACACGCCGTCACATGACGATGCCATGTCCGCAAAATAAGATTATCATTTATTATCATTATTATTCTCTGTTATCTTTAACCCAGTTAGCGACAAGAGCCACCACCGTTACAAGAACCATCACATGAGATACGCGTGGCACATGCTCGACTATGGTCATCAACAAGTCTTGCTAGCATCCTTCGCCATCTCAACACTTTCCTCACACCCACAGCTCAACCAGATCACACCCGCGCCTCCTTTTCCCGTTTTGCGTGGTAGTGCTTTATTTATGCGCTGATATTCTGGAGCGGGATGTCGTCGTTGTCGTCACGTCTGCGTTTCTTGCTCACATCCACCCATCCCATGCCGAGCGATGTGATCAACCCCAAGCCGCTAACGCCGGCGGCTAGGTAGAATACGCGGTCGATCGAAATAGAATACGCTGCCAACACGCCGGACAGGTCTTGCTCTTTGACAATGCTGCGGAAATGGGTTGCCCCGGCAGCGACAATAGCAGCGGCGTCGGCTGAGGGCGCTCGTTTTGGGAGCTCGGACTGCAGGCTTCCTTGGAAAATGGCATCAGATATGGCCAGTGTGATGGCAGTACCGAGACTCTGTACAAAGATGACGACCGAGTTGCCCATGGCGAGGTCGGCTGGGGACAGAGCGGCTTGGACTGCGAGAATCGCCTGTCCTCGGTAATAAAATATCAGCTGTCATTGCCAGGAAATAGGGTGTAAGGAGGTTTGCTTACCATTGGCATGCCAATACCGCGGCCGATTCCGTTGAGAATTTGATATCCGATCCATTTGCCGGCGGACGTGTCTGGGGAGAAGGTCGAGTAGAGGCCGTTGGAGACGGAACCGATAACGGCAGCAAGCATGGCATATGGGATGACATATCCTGTCTGTTGCACTATCATGGCTGTTAGTATGACATTTTGGTCAGTCAAGAAACGGGAATAATGCTCACCTAAGAACCCGGTCATGGAAACCACGACCAGCTGACTGAGGATGCTGGGCAGCACGTTGACGCCGCTCTTCATGGGGTCCGCGCCCTGAACCGCCTGGAAGTAGATTGGCAAGAAAAACGAGGCGCAGAAAATGTTGGTCAACAAGAAGCAGTGGGTGAGTGCGCCTGACCAGACCGCTCTAACCCCGATGATGGAGAAGGGAATCAAGGCTTCATCTCCCCGGTACCAGTCCCATGCAATCCAGAGGAGTCCTGTTACACCAGCGCCGCAAAAGAGCCCTATTATTGTCGGGGAATCCCATGCGTGCTTGCTGCCGCCCCAAGACAAAGCCAGTAGGAGTTGGATACAAGCCGGGCCGATCAAAGCAAAACCGAGCAGGTCAAGTTCGCGGTGGAGTCTCCGCAGCAAAGATCGCGGGCTTGGTTTGCTGCATTGATCGGGGATCGGGAGGAAGAGCAGTCCGATGGCGAGAAGGCCGCCAATGGGGAGGTTGATGTAGAAGCACCAGCGCCACGTCGTGTAAGAAGTGAACGCGCCGCCGAGAAGCGGGCCGAGGGCGATGCCGAGCTGCGCGACACCCATGAGCATCGCAGTCAGTGGAGCGCGCTTCTCCAAGGGCACAGCAGAAGCCGTGATGATCAACCCGCCGCTTATAAGGCCGGCGCTACCAACACCAGTAACCGCACGCCCGCCGATGAGCATCCTGGAGGATACGGCTGCCCCACAGAAGAGGGACCCTATCTCGAAGATGACCAAGGAAGCCAGAAATGAAGACTTGTTGCTGAACTTGTCGTATATTCTGCCCCAGAGCGGCTGGAGGGCTGCGTTGGCCAATTGGTAGATGCTTACATACCAACCAACATCTTGGAGCGACCGGAATTCATCTGTGATACGAGGGATCTAGGTCGCACGGGTCAGACTCGGCTTTGAGTAACGGGAACGGTGACACCCACCGCGGTCGCGATGATTGAGGTGTCGAGCATCATCAAAAACATGGCCAGGACGAGCAGATTCGTGAGAGCAACGAGCTTCATGCCGGTCACCCATTGCACCCCGTCCTTAGCAGTCGCGGGGGCCTCTGAACCATGGCTGACGCGATGATGTGAAAGCTCCGCAACTGACGGTCTTGGTGAAGATTCCTTTTCTTCATTTCGCTGCGGACAGGCGTCAACCTCGGCAGACCTGCGTGTCATTGATCGCGCAGTCAGATCCATGGCCCAGGACAAGTGTCTGCTAGGGGTAGACATGCTGCAGCGGGGTGATTGTCTGGCAATGTTGGAAGTCGAGAAGGATGGGCATGTAGGTAAATTCAGTGTTTTGGGAGGTGTTCCCGGGTCGAGTGACGTGTTTAGGGAATCGGGGTTAATTATCTCCCTAAGCAGGCTGGATCGCAACTTCCCAAGGCGCGGCTTTCTGGTGCGGGCACTGTACTGTAGTACTGTGACGGTGCCTTTCTCATTTCCATCTCATCGGCTTTGACACAGGCAACATCTTAGACTCAATCCACCAACACAAACAACATGCAACAAGGCAACAAATGTCAACCCTAAATCCAAACCGTGCTTGGCACCCGGGTGCCTGCTTTTGTTCGGTAAGAATGGTATATACTACAGTTGCTCCAAGAGCTTACTTTGTACTATCTTACATATCATCCCCACCCACCTTCGGGCTTCCGCTCGCCGTTTGGTCGAGACCTCATCACCCCATCGCCAGCCGGGGTTGGAGGGGGTTGATGATGGACGAGTGGCTTGTAACCTCTAATTGACAAGAATTCTGATGGGAAACTCTGATAGCACTATATGTCGGGAATTCTTAGGCACCACTAAGAGCACAGCCGGCCCATTCACCGGCTTCCTGACAGGCGGAACACCCGCGGTCGTTTGCTTCGTGGTGGTGTCGAGGTTGGTCTGAAGAGTTAAGGTTTCTTGGCATGAGCGGCATGCTCCGCAAACGACCCTAACCCTTCCGCCGACTTGGCGTGCTTGGCAGCAAGGGACCGAGGTATCCGAGGGGGCCGCGAAAATGAATCGATGGGTCGTTCCGCGTCGCCCAGGCTCCGGGCTTCTGACCCTGCAGGTCTGTCAGGTCCAATCTTCAACTCATCGATGCAAAGAATCTTTCGGAAACACACTCACTCTGAACGGGAGAATTGGAACATCAACCACATTTCTTACCGCCTGGTCCATCGCTAAAGTGCAGCCCGTTTGCACCACCATTGTTATGGTTGCATCAACTCGCATGCAGACTCGGCATGAAGGCTGTCTCATCCCACATTCTCGGACTTCGAACTGTCTCGTCTCATCTTGTCGGCCTGCGTCACTCCAACCAACCCTAACCCTCATACGCGTCGTCGTCAGGGAACCGCGATGGAAGCGGACGCCAGTGAAGCGCCAAATGGCAGGCCGGCGCCTTACGGGAGGGCATGTACGAACTGCGCTCGCGCTAAGTGTAGGTGTATGTACCAGCCTGGCGGAACCGACTGTGAAAGGTATGGATGATACCAGCCGCTCCTGGCTGGCCAACACCCCCAAAACCAAGCGTTTGCGTCTTCTAACGGAGAGCAGATGCCATCGGTTAAGGAAAGAATGTGTGCCCTCGGTCACGATCCGGAAGCGCAATGGCAAGAGGGCTCACGTTTCCCGCGCTGCCCAGCTGGAAGCAAAGATTGAGGATCTTGTCACGCTTCTCCGGCACCAGGCTGCCCCGACAGACAAAGTGCCGCTTCCCGGCGATGCAACCGGCAATGCTACCACGGCCACTCCTACCCTAAGTTCTCGCTCGACGATGAGCGAATCTGAAGAGAGTACCCCACACTCAGCTGCTCACGTCGTCCTACCGACTCAACAGCCCGATCGTGGCGTTGAGAAAGACCTCCAATTTTTACCCCCCCGCGGCCCCCTGGGAACTGTTTTCGAAACCCCCGTCCGGGACCCGCTGACAAACCCAAAGGGCGCACCCTCCATGCCCTCTTGCATCTACCAGCCTAACCCCCTGGAGGCCGTCGAGAACCTCAACACGTTCCGCAAGTACATGCTCATATTTCTCCCGGTGGCACACTTGCCTGCCACCATGACGTCCGAGATGCTCAAGGAAACGTATCCGTATTTATGGTTCAGCATCATGACGGTCACCTGCAAGAACGTGGATCGCCGTTTTGCCATGAATGAAGCGGCAAGGAAGTTCCTGGCCCAAAAGATGGTCGTCGACCACGAGAAAAGCCTCGACTTGCTTCTTGGCCTGATTGTTATGATGGGTTGGTGAGCTAGCCCCCCCAACTTGTAGGCCCGCTTCATATTGGCAATGCTAACATGTTTGCGCTTGTAGGGCTCATTATTATCTCAAGAAGGATAAACCAATACTTTCTGTTATTGCGTCTCTCGCCAAGTCGCTGGTCTTTGACCTGTCCCTCAACAAGGTCCCGAGCGAGTCGTACATTTCCTCTTGCTTGAGAACCCCGTTACACCCACCCGCAAAGGAGAAGACACTCGAAGAGCGGCGAGCCGTTCTAGCATGCTTTCTTGTTACCTCACAGTCAGTTTCTGATGATCTTCCATTGCAAACAAAGCGGCTGACATGTGCAGAATATCCCATTCCATCAAGCGGATCGATGCGCTGGCCTGGACGCCTCATATGGACCATTGTCTCCAAACACTGTCGCAACAAAAAGAGTGGGAAGGGGACGACTTGCTGGTGGCCCAAGTCAAGGTCCAACTGATAGCCGACCAGGCGACTCGCGCGGCGTCCCAATCTGCGGATGGCATTCCTCCGGGCTACGTTCGCTCTTCACTCCAAACCCAGCTGCAAACCATGAGAGCCCAACTCCCACCCCACCTGCAGCATAACGATACCATCCTCAGCCACATATACTACACTGAACTCGCCATCCACGAAACTGCCATCGCTGAACCGAAATCGACCTTCAACCCCATCATGTCTAACATGCATCGCTATGAGGCGATGGAAGCATGCCTTGATGCTGTACGAAGCTGGTTTGACAGGCACTTCTCTATCCCTAGCTACGTCTACATTGGCATGACATTCGGTTACTGGTGGAATTTGGCCCATTGCCTCCTCACACTTTACAGACTCTCGGTTCTTGACGAACCGTCCTGGAACCGTCGCGCCGTGAGGGATCGAATAGACCTGCTTGCCACCCTTGATCAAGTCGGGGCCGGATTCGATGAGATAGCAGCGCAGCGACGGCTCGATACTGGCCCGACAGTCAATGACGATCCTTTTTCGAATTTCTCCAAGATGGTTCGATCAATGAAGACAAACTGGGCCCCTGAGCTAGCTGCAACTGAGGGGAACACGAGCTCGAGTGCACCCACAGCGGCGGAAGCGTTTATCGACAACAGCGCCGAGGGGCTGAGTGTGCCGTTTTTCCAGCCAGAAGACGGGGAGACATGGATGGCTGGCCTTTCCGGGCTCTTTGACATGAACTGGGACGCATAGACTGTCGCTTGATACTCACTGCAAAAACATATTGGCACCACCTGGGAAACACAGTAAACGGGATTATCATTGCTGGGGTATCTCGATGCCTTTTATCACACGGCCACGCTGAACCCGCCGCCCAATACAATTATGCGCCTTACTCAACGCATCTCGGCGTGGCTGTGCCGTGTGGACGGCTCTCCCTCGACAATAACCATCATCGACGGTCTTGGTGGCGGCGGTGACCCGATTAGCTCCGCCACACGTGGTCCGCCGCTAACATGCGACACGCTCGAGAAGCTCATAGCGCGCGCCTTATTTCCACCGGGTATCAGAAATGCCGGAGGGCCAGGGCTGCTTGGGTCCGGGTAATACGACGAAACACGCGCCTGCGGATTCTGTCCCGACGTCAAGATACTGCTCTCAGGCCGGTAGGGCGTCATGGGCGACACGGGCAAAATCGGGCCCGGCGACGGGTACACTGTGAACGCGCTGACAGGGCGCGGTTCACCCAGGTCGCCCCCCAACCATAACTGCGGCCGCTGCTGCTGCTGCTGTTGTGGCGGCGGCGGGTATCCGCTCGGCATCCCATACGCTTGATTCCCCGGCATCGTGCCCGCAGGCGGCGGCCTAAACGGCACCTCACTCCCGCCGCTGCCCTCACTCCTCCTCCCCTCCCCCAAATCCTGCTCCCCCACCCCCCTCGCCTCGTACCCCACCCCTTCCCCATATCCATATCCATACCCATCCCCATCTCCATAACTCTCCCGCACCCCCGCTACCGGAGGCCCCGGCGGTGGCAGCGGTGGCGGCGGTGGGGGAAGCATCTTTGTCTCCCCGGCAGCATCCTCCATACCGCGGCCACCGTTGCCCCTGCCGCCCATGCTCCGCGGGTAGTCGCCCGTGACGACGGCGCCGCGGATGCCGCCTTGCTTGCGTCGCCATACGAGGAAGGCGATGGCGGCGATGATGGCCACGCCCGCGACGGCGGCCGCCGTGATGCCTGCTGCGGCGCCGGCCGAGAGGCCGCCTGTGCTGCTGGTCTGGGCTGCGTTGTTGGTGGTGGTGGTTGAGGTTGTTGTTGCGGGGGAAGAGGCGGGGGTGGTGCCAGGGGAGTCGCGGGTTGGGGTTTGCGTTGGTCGGCGGTTCGTTGCGTCGTCGTTGTCTTCGTTTTGGTTCTCGTTCTCGTCGTCATCGTCGTCGTCGGTGTTGTTGTTGTCGTTGTTGTTGCTGTTGCTGTCTTTTGTGGGTGATGGACGGCTGTTTCCGATTACTGTGCGGGTTATGATCCGTCGGACAGTCTCCTGTTGACGGGCGGCGAGGGTTGCGGCATCGTTGTGGCGCGGCGCAAGGTCCGGCTGCTGGGTTGGACGGGATATGTCAGTTGCCCGGCGGGCGGGATCGGAAAGGAGAGGGCATTGGAAAGCGGGGAAACGTACAGCTGGAGCCGTTGATGTGGTGAACTGCCCGGACGCAACACCAACGCCCGCGGCGGCCACGGTTAGCAGAGGGAACAGGGCCCGCGCTGGTCTCATTGATCAGGTGCCCTCGCGTCAAAGCTTAGAGGGGCGGTTTGTTGCTGCTCTTCACGACAGCGTCAGCCTTTACGGCTGCATCATCTGTCACGTCACTTAAAAGCAAGGATGGAGATATTGTTATCTCGTGTGTATGCAATCTCAAAAAGGTCGGGAGCAAGACTGGGGGCAAGTGTGGACGCGGAAGGGGGGGCGGTTGGTCAACGCCTATAAGAGTGGCTGTGTGGAATCCTCCATGGTGATGAAAACACACTGGCCCGCGGGGCAGGGTCGGTCACGGCCTTCAAGTGCAGTGTGTTACCGGCCACGACTGGCCGACCGCCAAAATAAATCGAAATCTTCTACTTCTCTTCTACGGAATTCAAGCCAACTGGGGGCGTGGTGGCGGGGGTTTTAAAGTTGTGTGATGGCTGTGATCCCGTCCCGTAACCCGCTCCATCCTTTTTAATCCTGCAGCCACATGCCGGAAGTGATGTGGTGAGGGTTGGGTTTCCCCCGTTGCACGTGTTGAAACGCCTTTTCCGGGCCAGACCTGGGTTTGGGTTGTCTCAGGTATGGTCGGTCGGCGACCGGGCGGTTGGCCGGACAAGTGGGGCGCTCGGAAGACCGGGTACGGCCCGCCCAGTGGGGCAGCCAGCGCCGGGTTACTCGGCAGGAAATTACACATCTTGTGATCTTCTCTTTTGCTTCCCCAATGGCGTATTTACCCCCAAAATCGTCAGATCTTCGCGTTACTGCCGCCGCGTGTCACGAAGGACGAAGCGTCTCTCCTCTTTCTGCGAAACAGCACCAGGTCAGGTTCAATTGACTTGTGTTTCCTTCGTGATTTTGGGGGCTGAGTCCGTTGCGAATAATCAATCCCTTGGCGGTTTGCTTCCAGAACGACCGGGGTATTCAAAGTCAATCACGGGCCGGAATGTACCGCCCCACCGGCGAGTTATTGCTTTCTTATGTCCGTTGAACGGGTGACGGGGTGTTTATTACGTGATGAGCCACTTCCTCGTTTCTTGAGAGATTTCGGTCTGGTGCCAGCCAATGCTAGCAAAAAAGAAGGGAAGGGCAAAAGGGCAGCGGAGCATGCCGGAGTCAAGATGAGATGTGAGGCAGGTGCAGGCGAAACCTGGAACTGCAGGCGAGACAGCAACCGCACCTCTGGGACCACCCGTGGCAAGCAAGCAAGCATTGCGAACGTGGGACCGACCCGCGAGTGAGAGCTCAGGGCGCGTCGACTTGGGCCCCACCTTCATCCCTGAGCTTCCATGCCAAGCATTTGCCGATCTGCAATTTGCCCCAAGCTTTCAGCAGGCTTGCACTTCTTGTGCATTGGGAGTTCTGGGAGGGGATGCATTCAGGGTCGGCGCCAACTTCTTTCTTTCTTTCTTTGTCAGGTTCGGGGCACTTTCCTCTCCTGTCTTCTGTTTGTTTGTTTTTGACGTTTTTGACACGCTGTCTTGGATGTCGCAGATGCGTATCAAGAACAGGCCACTCTCTTTTTGCTTGCTTGAGTCTCAATGCGCTTAGGAGCTACATAGTTACATGTAGTTAGCTTCCAAGTGCTTGTGAAGCTCCCACCGCAACCATTCGGCGCAAACACTCTGGCTGAATAACCTCCCCCGAAGTTGCAGCACCATGGACGAGACACGCCAAAGTAAGCCGAGCGGCATCCCTCGGCCGTCCAAAATTCCCGTGCAATCATCGAAGCTCCCGATTCCTCGCACGAACTCGATCCGAACCTCCGCATCGCGGGAAAGCCTGGGAACCACCGCTGGGACAGGAAGCTTGCGCAACCCGAAGCTCCGGACGGCCGCCTCACGCGACCAGCTCGCGCCCGCGCCTACCACTCCAGCCAGCGCTAAAGGCCGCTCCCCGACCAGCACTGCTCCTCTGCGTTCCGTTTCATCACCTCACAGTCGGGCGCCTTTCGGTCAGCCCTCAGGGGGTAATACACAAACGGGGAGATTAGCTCCAAGCTCAGCGGCGCAATATTCGAGGACAGCAAGGGGAGGCACCCAGGTGGTTAGCCAGGGGGCTAGGTCCAGCTCGGCGACTACCAACTCGCTCCGCCGTCAGTCGTCGCAGCAATGGATCTCTACAGCAGCTATGCCAGAGGAGGAGCCCAGCTTGGGAGAATCTTGGACCATGGTGGCCGATGGCACGACTGCTGAAGACACTATTCCAGAATCTCCCTCGAAACTAGGGTCCACGCTCGCAGAAAGGACTATGGAAACTCTCTCTCGTTTGCCATCTTCGCCCTCTGTAAAAGGAAGGGCCGCGTCGTCGTTTTACGACCCGGCCACGGGAGGGCCAGCTTCGCGCCCGGAAAGTAGGGCATCTCGGCCGGAGTCCAGCCACCCATCGGAGGCATCAAGCGGGCGACCGAGGACTGGCAGCAGGCCCGGCTCCAGCTCCGGTTTAGAAGAGTCTGTTTCCAGCTTTCGCTCCCAGATTGCAACATACGAGAACCCACTCTCCCCTATCGAAGGCACGCCCTTGCGGAATCGGCGGAGTATCCAGTCGTTCCAAACGCCATCAGTAAAGGCCACCCCGACACAACAAGGCCGAACATCAATGTATGGGATACCGCCTCCCAGCGCTATTGCCGTCCCACGAACGAGGACCCCCAGTCCGGGAAAGCGTGCGCCTGAGGCCTCGATTCCCAAGCCCACCCCCAAGTCTCTGGCCCCGCGGCCGCCGACCAAGCGGCCATCGGTCAACGGCTTGTTCAAGAAGCCGTCACAGTCCAAGCTAGGCGGTGGGGAGGCGCCCAGAAAGGCGTCCCTAGTCTCACGCGGCTCGTCCGTGGCGTCTTGGGATGGCACGATCCCTTCTAGTGCTTCCGTTGCGTCCGGCAGCACGGGGATCACCGTAGACTCGGTTGAACCCGGTCCAACGCCGAAGAAATCGTCGTCGGCCCTGCGTGAGCAGATTGCCAAAGCGAAAGCAGCCAAGAAGGCCGCGTTGCAACAGGCTTCTTCCAATGCTGGAGCCGTCTCTGGGGACTCGGCTTTGGTGCCCACGGACGCCAGCTTTGACTTTGGTCTCTCCAGCGATCCATTCAACCAGAACCGCGATGACAAGTCGCAAGCCAAGATTCTCCAAAGTCGGCTTGGGACTGCGAGGACAAGCGGGCGCCTCAACATCGCTGCGATGGGTCTGAAAGACATCCCGGCAGAGGTTCTTGATATGTACAACCTCGAATCCATCGGCCAGTCCGGTGGTGCATGGGCCGAGAGCGTGGATCTAACCCGCTTTGTCGCGGCTGACAATGAGTTGGAGATGCTCAGCGACTCGGTGTTTCCAGACGTTGATCCACAGGAAATGGCCGAGGACGAGGACAGCCAAGGGAACATTTTTGCTGGTCTGGAAACGCTTGACCTGCATGGGAACATCCTGGTCAACTTGCCGATGGGTCTGAGGCGCCTCGCTTTCCTTACATCCCTCAACCTGGTTCGTACTGTATCCATGCCATTTGCAAAAGACGTGTTGCTAACCTTGGGTAGTCGTTGAATCGACTGTCGAACAGCTCCCTCGAGGTGATCTGCCAAATCACCTCGTTGAAGGACCTTAAGCTTGGGGGCAACCTCTTGTACGGACCGCTTGACCCATGCTTCTCCAAGCTGGAGAACTTGGAGATCCTGGACCTCCACGGCAACAATCTGTCATCGTTATCCGAAAACTTTAGCCAACTATCGCGACTTCGGATCCTGAATATCAGCGAAAACGGCTTCGAAGAGTTGCCCTTTGCTCTTCTGGCTGGTCTTCCGTTAAAGGAGCTCATTGCTCGCAAGAACCAGCTGCACGGCACACTGATTCAGGACGCCGTCGACGCCCTACCGACGCTTCAGACATTGGACGTAGCATCCAACCAACTGGCCCACATTTGCTCCTTCGGCAAGACCGTGGCAATGCCCGCCCTGCACCAGTTCTGTGTCTCCATGAACCGACTGCAGTCGTTGCCTGATGTCAGCAGCTGGACCGGCCTGCTCACCATCGCGGCTGACGAGAACAATATCAATGCCATCCCGGAGGGATTCACCAGCCTCCAGCAGCTAAAGTCGGTCGATTTCTCTAGCAATGATATCCGCATTATTCCCTCCGAGATTGGGAAGATGGAGAACCTAGTCAACCTCCGACTCAGTGGCAACCCGCTACGTGAGAAGAAGTTCTGCACCATTAGCACGGATGAGATGAAGTCGATTCTCGCCAAACGCCTAGAGCCAGCCCCTGAGGAGGACGAACAGCAGGCTCATCCGCCGCCTAGCATCACTCAAGACGAATACTTCACCGCTGACGACACAACAACAACCAGCGCAGCCCGCCGGCGATGACGACAGCCGCTCTGAACTGGACAACTTTGCCACGCCACCGACGTCCGCCCCAGCCTCACCAGCCCGGGCCCGCTCTCAAACGGCCTCATGGCCCGTCAAGTCCGGCGGTGTCCTCGATCGGTCCAACACGCAATCGTCCTCCCTCCACCCGGTCATCTGCTCCAAGCTCGTCGCAGCCCACAAGATCCACGAGATCCAGCTGCACCACAACCTCTTCACCACGCTCCCCGAATCACTCACCTTCTTCGCCACCACGCTCACCGCGCTCTCGCTCGCCCACAACCAGCTGATCGGCGAAAGCTACCTCGGCGGCGCCAGCGGCAACGACAGCCTCGACCTGCCGTCGCTCAAGGAGCTCAACCTCGGCCACAACCACATCACGGGGCTCACCCCGCTGACCACCCACCTCCGCGCGCCCCTCCTCCAGAAGCTCGACATCTCCTTCAACCGCCTCACCGCTCTCCCGCAGGGCACCGCCCTGCGCGACATGTTCCCCAACCTGACCGTCCTGCTCGTCTCCAACAACCACCTGGCCGACCTCGACCCGGAGACGATCAAGGGCATGAAGGTGGTGGATGCGGCGAACAATGATATTGCGCATCTGAACCCGCGGATTGGGCTGCTGGGTGGCCTGCAGGGCGCCGGGTTGGAGAGGTTGGATGTGAGCGGGAACCGGTTCCGTGTGCCGCGGTGGAATGTGCTGGAGCGGGGGACCGAGGCGACGCTGAGGTGGCTGAGGGGACGGGTGCCGGTTGCGGAGATGGGGGCGTGGAAGGGGGAGGATGGCGAGGATGTGGAGGATGTGGATTGAGGTGGGGTTGGGTGTGTGCTTTTTGTTTTCTTCCTTGTTTTGGGGGTGGGGTTATTACATTCGGTTCTTTTGCTTTCTTCGTTTTGGTTCTTGCCGAGGGTCCGACGTCCTTTTCTTGGTTCGGCTCTCTAGCGTTTTATTGTTTGTATTAATTTTACGGATACCAACCAGGGTTTTGTAATAGGTCATGGCCGGATATGACCCCCGACTTCAGGGGCTCAATGTCACCATGCTTTATGTTGACGCATTCAAGATGCGGTTGCTGTATTATTAGCTTGGGGTGGACGGATGGGTTAGAGCAGGGTTTGGATAAGAAGGCTCAAGCCGGGTTAGGTACAGTACAGATGGAAAGAATAATTGAGACGATTCCCTTGTTGCCTGTTGTAGCTGTTGTATGGCAAGTACTATCATCCTTCTTTACTCATCATGGAGCTCAGGCTACAAGATGGCAAGACCTTCGCAAACCGAAAGATAACCTCAAGCACCGTTCCTCCCCCGTGATCACATATCACCACCCCCACAGACACTTACCTAGTATTCACATCAACACTATCAGCAACTCACCCTTCTACGGCTCCAATCAACAGACCTACACCCACCACTCTCCGGCCATCTCAATACCCAGTACTCGCTATAAACTAACAACAATATCAACCTCACCCCCCTGATACCCACACAACCCAGCCTCAAACAGCCAACCCTCAAACAACCTCTGCTCAACCAAAGAAAAGAAAATGGACATCCTCCAACACCCCCCAACCGCCCCAGCACAGCCCATCTGCCCAGCGTCAATAGCCGTGCCCGCCCTCCCATCCCACCCAACGACAGGCCGGCCCACCGCAACAACACCACCTTACCCGCGCGCTGGCTGTCGGTCAAGGCGGTCACGGTGATGGTTCTCACTGTGGCGACGGTGTTTACCAGCGTGGCTGCTGGGATTTGTGGCGTTGGGGTGATGAGGGGCGGGGTTGGCGGGTGGGAGGGGTGAGGGCGGGGGATTCAGGCTCGGGTTGGGTTCGATGCTGGTGTTGGTGCCGCGGTGGATGCGCGGGTGATTATGTATATATATATATATATCATGGGGTGATGTGAGGGTAGGGGGTTTCTGGGGATGGGGTTTGAATGGTACTTAGGCGGGCGTGGGACTGGGTTTGGTATTGTATTGGATATTGGAAATTGGATGTGTGTGCTGTTGTTGGTCTCGGTTGTCAATGGGGGTTAAAGCGTTGATTACCTACCGGCCTTTGTATATTTTGGGAGTGCTGGGCTAGCGAGGGCCGGGAATAGCCTGACGGCGGGTTCTTCTTTCGGGGGGTTCATCATCATGTCTCTCCATAGCGAAGTTTCAACAAGGTTTAGGTATTCTCTGGGTTGCGTGTCGAGCGACCTGTGCTGCGCGGATCGAAGGATATGTGACCCTAAAACGGAAAATTGGCTCTCGATGGAAGACCTGTTTGAACGGTGTGGTACATACATATCCCCTACAGCCTATGGCTAAGGCTGGCCGCCGGACGGTACTACATTCGAGCATACTAAGGATACCTCCTTCGGTTCCGGGGGCTGAGGAGAACATCACGGAAAAAGAAGGATGCCGCGGCCCGAGGAAACAAAGAAAAGCAAAACCCACCATTACAAACTAGGCAGCCGAAGCCCCGACATTATCGCGCTCTCCGGGGCCTTCAGATCTCACAAACCGGGCCGAGCGAGTTTGGCAGTATGCTGTCTTGCACGTAAGATCGGATGGTAAACCTGGTAGGGCTTGCACAGCTTAAATCCGTCTTTTGTTTTGCTTTGCAATTCACTCGTCTCAGGCGGAAGGATGTGATGTAAAACCCCATGTTTGAGAATGAGGAAATCAACGACCAAGGGCCACGAGGCCGTCCGCTACTCCCGCTTGGTGACGATATCACGACAAAAAAGCGGTGCCACATTCCAGATTGGCCGCCCAAATGGATTCAAGATTGTCACAGCAGCCACAGATAGCTGAAAAGAATCACAATGACTATCACCGTGGCGCTTTGGGACTTCGATGGTCCGCAGGGAGTGTGTGATTCGTAGCAGCCTAAGCGAAAAGGGCAACGTCAAAACCCAACTTCTCTCTATTGGCTATGCCAACAACTAGCTGTTATTTGGGCTGTATCTCTGTGTCGTCGGGCCTACCGCGGTGTAGCGCGACTAGCGCCTTGGGATCGCCACGCCCCGGAACCGAATCTATACAGCAATATACAAGTAGTTCGAGCTGGAAGAAGCGTGTATTAGGGTAGGTCATAGGCGGGTCCTGGTTGGTCATACTTCTCCTGCAACAACAACTTCCCTGGTTGTCTCACCTCGTCACACGGAAAACTTCAGCTGCGATAGCATCCCTTACACGGGGGGAGGGAGTGCAGCTTCCCAGGGGCTGTAAACAAACGAACCAAGTATTTAGTTGTCCGGTAAACTATAAACAAACAAACACATCCCTTCCTTTTGTATACAGCTATTCGCGAGCGATGATTATATGCTTAGCTGACATTTCGGTTATTATTTAAGAATGAGAAACGATACTTATGCAATTAGCATGTGTCGGGTAATGAAGACTTATGGTAGACCGCCTATTCATAGCTATATCCATTACCGCTCCAATGCTCCAACCCGGTAGCAAATCACCACCTAGCTCGATCTCGGGCAATTTCGTCCCGTAATGTGAAAAACCTTGGCCTGGTATCACAGACCGCCGTTTTCAAGACGAGCAAATACTTCTGAAAACTCGTCAGGTTGGCACCCCATACATTCCCCTTTTTCGGCCTGCGGGTGGTCAAAGGGCGGTACTCAAAGTGAAATTCAAGCTGTTGGTAATGAAACTAGGCTACCTAGAGAATTTATGTGTCATTATATGACATGATTAATATAACTTATATCTCGATACTTGTTCGTTTTCTTATTATCTTCAATATTTCTCGCACATTTTGTCCAATGCATGGGACATGCCTTCCTGACTCTCGCGAACGGCGTCAAAAATGGTGAGCGGCCTTGGCTGACGGACAACATCGGCTGTTGGCTCCCTTCGAGGCTCTCCTGTATCAACCTCTGAGAAAGGGGTCACCTGGGTGGCTCGTCGGCGACAGTCGCTAGACTCGGAGCCCCAAAGGTTGAGTGCGTTGGTATAGGTTTTGATGTTTTGTCTGATCATTCAAGTCAGGCCCCAGTTGTTTGGAGTAACCCTGACCGGTGCGAAACTTACGTTATGCTAAGATAATATGCACATAACTTGACCAGCAAGTGACTCAATGTAAAGCCAAAGCCGACCCAGATCCAATATATGTCGCTTTTGGGGGCATTCCGAGACAGTGCCACAATTCCGGTGTCCACACGTCCTCGAGCCTTGCACTGGCGCGTGCCTGTGCTGCATACTTGGAGTCGGGAAGGCTCATTGTTGGTGTGGCCATCGTGTTGAGCAGTTGTTGTTTCGGGCGGAATGTTTGAGGAAAGAATGAAATTGAAATTGTTGTTGATATTGAAGTAGACTGGTTCAGCGAGAACCACTTCATTGGGAATGTGATATAAAACGCCAATATGTTGTACGCAGCAAGAAATGTTAAAAGAATTGAATACAGGGCTTGGAAAATATATATCATAGTCGTCGTCGCCCGAGCAAGGTGGCTCGTCGAGCTCCAAACGGTTAGGCATAAGATTAAAGTCGACATTTGGATATAGATCACATAAGGTTAATTTCGCCGAGAGTTTTGGGTGGTGGCATGCTTGCGGTGCGTTTGGAGAGCTTGCGTTTTGACGCAGGCGAGAGGTCGAAAAGTTGGAGACGACTGGTGACGACTGGGGATGCTGGGGCAGTTGTTCAGCCATTGTTTTATGTTGCACAGACGCTCTACCTTCATTTTCAGCGTCTTTCCAAGGCAGCTGGACAGAGTCCCGGGCAAGGCCGGCCAGGACAAGCCACACCTTTGAACTTCTCTCTTGGCGAGAGCTATTGAAAGCCTATTGGTGGGCGGCAACTCCGAATGTCTGGCGGCTCAGGGCGGCTCAGCGGGGAGCCGATTCCGGCACCCATCGCTCTTCTCCGAAGCAGACCCCCTTCTGTCTTCCCTCACACATTGTCCGCACCACCAGTCATAAGATAATACCGTGTGAATGCGTGAGAATTCTACCACGCTGAGATGCTTAAGCAATGGATGGTGTTTACAAATGTGCCAAACAGTTTCGAAAGAAAGCCGGGTGTGCTCCTTCGTAGTTGTGATAATGACACTGCCCCCTTGAGTCTGTGCTGCACACTTTCTCCAAACACCCTAACCCTGATGGCTATTCCCACCCCCTGAGCCTCGACCAGAACGCGCCGCGCTTGGTGAACCTCAGGAGCTCGTTCTTGGCAGAATTTCAAGAGTTACCTGTCCTCGACAACCACCACATCAACGCCTCGTCGATAACTGGAGAACTACATTACGTACGTCCGCCCCCTCTCTGATTACGCCCCGATCGCATTGACAGAACTCGACCGAATTTCGAATTACCAATCGCCAATTCAACTAACCAACCACCGCAAGCAGACCAAACAACAGCCGTCGCATTCCGCAACCTCCACATCTCCCTTTCCGTGAAACAAACGAACGACACCATGTCGCGCGCACAGCAGACCATCTCCCTCGCGCTCCTTGTGAGCTCCGTACGCGCTCCCACCCCGCCTCCCCCAACCACACCACCCACTGGTTCCCGAGCCAAAGCTAACCCTTCGCGCGCGCACGCGCCAACCACGAAACCAGTTCTACCTCTCCCTGTACCTCGGCCTCCTGCCCCTCCCGCCCGCTGTCCAAGAAGCCATCGTCCCTGTCGTACGTCGCACACCACCACTCCCCACCCACCTTTCTATACCATACCTCCCCCGGGTAAACCAATGGCGAATAATACTGACCCTCGACTGACAGCTGCCCTTCTGGGCCCTCGTCTCGCTCGGCGCCTGGCTGCTCTTCCGCCTCGGCTGGGGCATGCTCACGTTCCGCGACACCCCCGACGCGTATGCTGAACTGATGGCGGAGATTAAGGAGGCCAAGGCGGATTTGAGGACTAAGGGTGTGGATGTTGACTGAGCGGTGGTGGTGGGTGGATGTCATGGCTGGGCGATTCAGGGAGGCCGGGAGGGAAAAGGATGGATGTGGTTGGCTGCGGTGGGAGGTTGTTGTTGCTGCTACTACTATTGCTGTACAAAAAGATAAGATACTCCATTATAATGCCCATCTACGTTGGCTGGTCATGGGACGGCAGCTTCACTGGGATCGACGGTCTGGTGGCTCCAATCGAACCTCCATCGGTGGGTTGGGTCAACCGGTTATGGAACGGGGGGAGCGGGATTCGCGCGTCCCGGCTGGGTTTAATATCATATTCACCATTGTGGAGTGCTGCCTCATAAAGTAATATAGGACGACCCGTGGTCTGAACGGCGCTGCATCGCACACCAGGCGTGCAGAATAGGGGCATCATATTTCTCAACGAACTCCAATAACCACATCCCAACATGCATGGTCGGGGTGACTCCATGACCATCAAGTATGTGAATACAACCCTCAGGACCTCTGTTCCCCCGCAAGTAAACACACCACAGTCCTGACAGCAGCCAGCGGCTCCTCGCCCGCATGGAGGAGTTGGTCAAACAGTTTTGGCAGACCAGACAACCGCCCCCTCTCGTCATGATTATGCCCTGGCAGGGGGTTAGCACTCACAGCCCATTGGGAAAAAAGGTCAACAGTGACGAAAACTCACACTTCCCCGGCACGCCCACCAACACGCCAATCTCACTGCGCGCCTCTCCCGTCCAGTCAAACCCAACCCGCCACTGCACCCTCAGCATCGACACCTCCCGCTTTTTCCCACCGCCCAAAACCGGAACCTCCAAATCCATCGCCGTCCGCCCCATGAACGGCAACAAATCCGCCACTCCATGGGCCTTCCCCATGCTATCCACACTCCTATCCTCACTACCTCCCTCCCCCCCCTCCTCCTCCTGCTCCTCCTCTTCCTCCCGTCTCCCCTTTTCTTTCTCCCCGCCCCCTCCTCCTCCTCCCTTTCGCCCTCGCCCTCCACCGCCCAACCATCTCCGCCAATGCCGCCTCCCCACTCCCCACCTCCCGCTCCAACACCATCCACACCCCCGCCCTCTGCCGCGCCACACGCAGCCACTCGCCCATGGCCCAGCCCAGCACCGCAACATTGTGATGCAGCCCGCTGCTTCGCGGAGACACATCCACATGCACACCCCATCCCCATTCCTCCTCGCCCCCACCACGCGGTCAATAAACGGGCGCAGCTCCGCCTCCGCGGCCGGATCCAGCGCCGGCACGGCCAGCCCCGCAATGGCCATCGTCTTGGGTGTTGACCGTCATCTCGATGCGGGCGGCAAAGAGCCCGCGCGGGGCGCTGGACGCGGCCGTGATGCTGTGCTGCTGGAGGAGCGCACCTGAAGAGGAGCTGGAGGGGTCGGTGCTGCTGTCGGTGCCGCTGTCGGGGCGTGGGAGGAGCGGGGAGACGTGCGCGGTGAAGGTCAGCGGGGTGAAGACTTGGAGGAAGGGGAGGGCTTCGGTGGTGGTCATGGGAAGGGGGTGGTGGGAGATGGGAGGGGGGAGGTTGTTGTCGTTGTTGTCTGAGGGTTGGGGTTGTGGGGGTGGGAGGGTTGGTGGGCCGGTTGCGGGGGTCTGCTGAAGGGGAGGAAGGCGATGGGGTTGAGCGCGGAGGCGAGCCAGTTCTCGATGGGGTCTGGTTTTGGGGCGGTAGCCTCTGGCGGGAGGAGGTGGCGGGCAAGGAGGTCGATGATCTCGTCGGCGTTGGCGGGAGGGGATGGGCTGTGGCGGGATAGGCGCTCCTGACGGATGCGCTCGTTTTCCTTGCTTGCGACGTCCAGATCTCGCTCGAGTTGGCGCATCTCGGCTAGCAGTGAGTCGCGGAGCTTCTTCTTGTCAAAATCGGGGTCGACCGGCTTCAGACCGCGTATTTCGGCGTTCGTTGGCACCGGGTCCGCTGGTGCTGGGGCTTGGACCTGAGCTTTCTTAGCTGGTAACCCGAATGCTATAGGACCCTGTGCAGGTAGTTCCGAGGGTCGAAGTGGCGGTTGTTTGAGCGGCGAGGAACTGTTAAGCCTCTCGGCCAGCGCGCGATTCCGCTTAGGCCGCCTCGAAGGAGTGTTGTGTATCCCAGACGGAGGTGTGCTGACAACGGGGTCGGGGTGCTCAGGCGTTGGGGGAAGCTCTGGTTCGGGGGCGACGACTTCCGGGAGCACCCCCGGCGGCACATTCGGCCGCAGCCGCGCAGTAATTGCCTTCAATAGCTCGTCGTCCTCCTCGGGGCCCGGTGGTGGAAGTGGTCTCGGCGTTGGTCTTGTAGGCGTCCTTCCCGGGCCTGACCGTCTCGGAGGAGACCGTAAAACGCCGTCCTCATCTGAATCTGCCTGTCCCCTACACCACGACTGCGAGAACGTAACTCAAGTTGGGTCTGCATGGCGCGCGTCAAGCTTCCCGCACTATCGGGTGTAGCGGCGCGCGAGGCTGAGGGAGGCGCATCGGGCGAGGATCGTAGCCGCCTAGGCTGGCTCTCTCGACGTCTTAGGATGTCGGGGTTATGTCGCTCGAGGCTTGCTCTGGTCGGGGACGCAAATGAGGGGCGTCTCGGCGACGAATCGATGCGAGGCAAAGCATCTTGAGGCGTCGTCGACTCGGGTTCTGGCTCGATGGGGAGTGAGTTTCGAGGTGATGTTCTTCGCCTTTTGGACGCCGGAGATTCCATCGCGGCGAAATCTACTTTCTGTTCATACAATCATAGTCGCGAAAGTCTACGGCGCGAGATATCCGTCGATGACGCGTCGGAAAGCGTGGTTCGGTCTTGTTTCTCAAGCTGGTGGGCGGGCGGGGTGTCAATATTTTGTTTGGGCAGTTGCATCTTGGGGGTTGCGAGGGTACAGTGCGTTGGTCTAGAATAGCACTGGTATGACCCGCATACTCGTCCGAATCGAGGAATTCGAGATGGATGGTCTGAAATGGTCCAAACTCCACGAAATACCTATGAATCAGACGAGACCCGTTCAAAGAGTTGCTGTGTACTTCGTACATCAAATAATTAAATAAACCCGATATGCAGATGATGTTCGAGGGTTGGTTACCGGGCATCCAAAGAAGGCATGGACATACAAGTGCACGTGACGTTCTGGTACCTGAATCGTTCGCCCGATGACGTTGGCCTCGGCAAAGTCCTGGCGAGATCCCACTTTTCCATTTTCCCGCAATCGTGGCGGGACCCTGCAGATTCACAAAATCGTCAATTAAATCGTCCGAAAACGGTCCAACGAGTTTGTTCCTCGCGGCCGTGCTCACCCCATGACATCGCAATAACGAGACATTCACAACTGTCACTAGTAGCACGATAAATAGACGATACACCATAGAGACATATATTTATTGTCCAGACGACGCAATATGCGGAGAACCTTCATCATCAGCACCCGGCCGTCGAGCGCCGTTTACCGCGCGTTTGGCGGCCAACAAGCGCGGCGCACCTTTGCGACGCCGCCCATCAAGAGCGACACTCCTCCCTCGCCCATCGAGCCGTCCAAGGAGCAAGCACACCCGGTCGGACCCTTCTACGAAGCCATCCTCCGCACCCCGGGACCCTTGCCGCCCAAGAAGCCCGAGCAACCGCCCGTCACATCCAAGACCCCCGGTGCAGACGCCTAAGCCAACACCCGAGCACCAGCAGTCCAAGCCCGTGCAAGAGAAGCCGGCCGCTCCCGCCGCCGAGGAAAAGGGAAAGGCGGCTCCGGAGCCCGCAGCCGAAGCCGAAGACAAGAAGCCCGCGGCACGGCGCCCGCGCAAGCCCAAACAAAACGGCAAAGACGAGACCAGCCCGAGCTCCAAGGCCAAGTCCGTCCCCTCCTCCTCCTCCTCTTCACCACACACCTCTTCTTCTCCCCCACTACCACCATCACCACCACCACCACCACCACAAGCATCAGAAACAAAACCACCATCAGAACCAGAACCCTCAGAACCGCGGTCTAACCCCCCCTCCCTCCAGGCCCAGCAGTCCCGCGTCCTCTTCAGCGCCAGCCTAGCGGGGCCCTCTGAGCGGGCCGAGCGGCTCGCGCGCCTGCGCTCCGAGAGCCGCGTGGTCGCCGGCGTGGTCGTGCCCCCCAAACCCGAGGAGCCCGACAACTGCTGCATGAGCGGGTGCGTCAACTGCGTGTGGGACCGGTACCGCGACGACATGGAGGAGTGGGCGGCGCGCACGGGCGAGGCCGAGCGGCGGCTGGCGGCGCAAGGGGTGGGGGAGTCGGTGGGCGTTACCGAGGAGAGTATGGAGGGGGTGGAGAGGGGGAGGAAGGGGATGGATTTGGGTGTGCATGATGGGAATGTGGATCGCGGGGCGGCGGCGGCGGCGGCGGCGGTGGGTGGTGTGGATGATGATGGGGGTGGCTCGGTGGGGAATTGGGAGATGGGGACGGCGGCGCCGGCGGGGATCGTGAAGGACTTTTGGGATGAGGAATTGTATAAAAATGTGCCGGTGGGGATTAGAGAGTTTATGAAGCATGAGAAGAGACTCAAAGAGAAACATCGGCGGGAGGGGACGGCGGGGGTTAGATGCCGCTGGCCTGCGTGTATTATAATTCTGGTTTCCAAGCGGTCGATAGACTGGAGGCTCGGAGCACATGATAAACCGTCATCACTCAGTGCGGGATGGTCGTTGATTTGGTATGGTATTATCCCCCGTGCGGTTATCGACGCTTCCCTCGACGCGCCTCTGTCTATCCCGAAACCCAGACCTGCTCTGCGACTGCCAATGTGCCGTCACCAGATGCTTCCCGCCCAATAACTCCTGCATAATGCTATCCTTGTCAACGCACTCTGCCGAGCGCCACGAACAACTTCCCCATGGGAATACGTATCCCAAACGCCACCATATCCCTTGCGGTCTGAGGAGCCCAGCACGAGCGACCCAAATGGCCATTTTCTGCCTTTCGCGTTCACACATGTGATGCACAGGCGTGCTGCGACTTGTTCCATTCCCCTGTTTTTATTTCCCTTGAGCGTCGCTCACAGACTGTTCTTCGCCTTGGCCGACGCCGAGTTGCTGTCGTGTTCGTCAATGTCCATAGCCTCCCACGGATAGCAGATCCACTCGTCGCCGACAGTCCGGGCGGCTAGGTACCGGCCGTTCATGATCGACTCGGGAAGAATGCCCTTCTTCTTCTTGTCCTTGTTCTGTTCGATCGAATCGCTTGGTCAGCACAGTTTGGGAGCACACCAAAAAGAATAAAAACAGATACGGGTAACGCACGTGCAGAACAAAGATGGCAAACTCGGTCTTGAGATCGCTGCCAATCTTCTCACGGGCCTCCTCGACATCCTTCTGCAGCTCCTTGACAGCATACTCGAGCGTGGTGCGGGTGTCGTCGACCTCGTCGACGATCAGCACGCGCTTGCCGACCAGGTTGGCCATCTCGCCCAGCGCGGTCATGTCCAGCCACTGGGTGCGCGTGACCTTGGTGCCGGCGGCCTCGACCTCCTTGTCAGTGGAGTCGGCCAGCTGCTCGTACAGCGAGAGGCCGATGGCCTGGATCGGGATGTTGGGGCTGCCGGGCTGCTTGAGGAACGAGCGCAGGATCCGCGCCGGCACGTAGCCGCCGCCGCCGATGGCGATCATCAGCTGCGGCTTGAAGTCGGCCAGGATCTGCGGCGCAGCCTCCTGGCACAGCTTGTGCACCTGTTTCGCGCGGGTCCGTTAGCCGCATGCGTATCCATGTGGGAAATTAGCGGTTTGCCGGGCGGCTTACATCGTTGTACGTGACGTAGATTTTCTCGACCATTTTGGTGGTTGGCGGGGTGATGTGTCTCACGGTAAGTATTTGGGGGAATGGCGGGGTTGTCTATGTCCGTTGAGCGAGACCGAGGTTAGCAAATGCGGGGAGAATCTTTTTCATACAGAAGATACGACTCACCAGAGCTGAACACTCGAAGCAACAACAGAGAATATATTCATGTGGGGAAGTGAAATACACAGTTGGGGAGCTGTCAACCCACATGCTCGAAGGCAGAAAAAGTTTCCTTCGATCTCAACCCCACCATGATTGGACCCAGACCCCGGGCTTGAGGCAGAGGTGAAAAAAAACACAGGAGCCCGCCCCGCCCGAACAAGTCCCGCGGTCGTTGCCTTGCGCGTTTGCCCCGCGTTATGAGGTCGGCCCGCTCCTTCGGGGCTCCACAGTGTGACACCGACGCAAGAGGCGCTAACGGTTAGTGGAAGGTGCGGGCTGATCTGCAACTCTGAATCAACGGCGATCGCCGACTTCCTTCCCTCGAGTTTTTCTCACCATGTCTCCCCCATCAGACCAACAACCAACAACAAGCAGGTCTGACTTCCAAACGCGCCCTGCACCACAGATAAACCATACGGTTTCAGACGCTGTAGCGTTCAAGGTCTTTCAACAAGCGGCAGTCAAATTATCGAACCTTCATTCACTTGCACGCCCCCCTGGGCACTTTTTGAAATGTGATTTCCTCCGACATTCAGCAGCCCAGTCCTCTCCAGTTGCTCATTTGTAAAAGCACGCTGTGTCTACTTAGTACTGGCCATGCGGAGGAACACCATCATCCACTTGTGCTAATACTAGTACATGACAGGTAGCGCAAACCCGAACCAAGACATTCTGACATTAATTCAGTGGACAGGGGTTCTACCAACAGTACTGCCTGCAAGACGAAATTCATGAGTGAAATATTGACCAATTGCGGAAATTAGACTCGAAGGGACGCCCTCGTATCTCGTTGTTGATAGTTTAACTGCCTCCGTCCCAGCGGCCAGCCCCAGCCTATCAGGTGTTACCAAGCCTGCCAGGTTATTACTTGCAAATCACCCTTGCCCGAGGGGTTGTTACGTTGATTAGCGTTCCCATTTTCTGTTCTCGCCGCTCGCCCCGTTATCATCGTCGAAAACCCGTTGGCGCCCAACCCCGTGGCGTCTACGGATCGCCCGTGGGCGTTGGAAGGGAACCGATGGCAATGGGTTCAACTTTTGTGCCTGTGGTGTCTACATATCAGCAGGCCTGTCCTCAAAATATGAAAGGAGGAACGGCAAGCAAACAAAGCGGGAGTAACGGAGGGGGCAAGGAATGCAATTCTTCAGCGGTCGCTATCTCGGATTTGTTCTTGCTAGAGTTCTCCTCAGTTAGATGGACCGGGAGTGTTTTATCCTCCACCGCTACCGTACGAGCCCAACCACCTTTAGCACCCACTTTTAAAGGACCGAGGTCGCTACGATGGTTTGTATGGCTTGCGGTTTAGGAAGACCGCTAAGGGAGGATTGCAATCTCATGATGGTGATTCTCTGAGATTCGTTGGACACTGAGATGTCAGTTCTGCGGTTCTGTTACTGCGGATTGCCTATTGAATGTTCAAATAGCCCAGGCCCGTCGATATTAATTCATATTGAATTCTCACATTCATGCGGATTCGACGACAAAGGTGGCTTGACTATGGGTTAGCAAATCCTAGTTAGGTGCTAGCAACTTATAATTAGAAAGAAATACCGACAAATTCGATAGAAGACAACGAGAGCTAAGCTATCTCTATGGGTATGATCTATACGTCATAGAATCGATCATGCCATAACATGTACCCACATCGAGATGTCAGCACTTTAGTCATTTGATGGTCAATTGATACTCGTCCTTTAATATATTCCAGTTTCCCCCTTACTTTAATTCCAACCCGCGAGGAATATTTAGAAACTGACCTATGTGGGGTGTGCTTACATTGCATTCTCGTTGGTAAAGAGCTCCGAGGCCTTAGACCATCAGGCTGGATTATGGCAATCCTCTCCTTGGAGGTGTCTGCTGTTCTGTTTGACGCATGTGCTACTGACCACGTAATCGTGGCCTGCTTGCTCGTTTATCCAACTTCAGAGTATGATATAGCAACCTCAAAGGGTAGTTAGACGTACCTGATTCTGTTAGTCTTTCTATGTACAAGGAATTGATCATACTACTGCCACGTTTACATGTACCCACTTGCAGACGAGCATTCTAGTCATTCAGGAGTCATCCATGGTTATGCCTATGCTCGTCTTTTGATCGTAGTCCGTTTCTGGATAATTTTAGGGGTGAGAAATGGATTGACTCTGCTCTTATTTCCCCCTTGGACTCGCTTAGACATCGAGGCAGGAAAGACAAAGTTCAATTTGATGCCAGGGAAAGAATGATCCATCAACGGGCAAGTTCCCCCGACACGCTACAACCCCGGGCAGCGGCTCATTTGATTGTTGGAGGGTGTAGTTTGTTGGGATCGCGGGATCTCGAGCTGTTCTGAAGGTTGGGATTAACCAAAAGCATCCAGGGTCGAAGCAAGCCAAGCGCATACACACCATCCAGATGACGAGCGTGAGAGATTAGATTATATTAACCCTGAATGCATGCCGGTACTCAGTATCCTACAATACTATCAAAAGTCGACAACATACTGATCGACAAAACCGCTCGCTGATCCAAAGTAAACCTTTTCAAGTTTGTGGCAAAGGGGCGGCAGGAGAATATACTATAGCCATGATCTCATTCAAGCGTTACCAACGCCTTCGATCCTCTCCTGCGACCCTTGAGTCCCGCGCCCTCAGTCCTGAAACCGACTGAGTAACAGGTTGCTGCTCGGCAAACTTGGAGATCCAACCATGCGATACTTGTCCTCCTAATTTGCGTAGACTACATGCGGCTCAACGTTAACAAGCCATGTTACCATCAATACGCCTATGCTACCTTTACCGCCGCGCAAGGGGGCGTACTACGATGCACTCCCGTGTGCTTGCGTATCACGGTTTTGGACAACTGTGTAGCCGCCTCTCTGGCGCCCAGGCGCCATTGCGGGGTGTTTAATTACCTTCTGCTCTCATCATCCCGCTTCCTCTCGCTCCAACGCAGAGCGCACAGCAAGCTTCTTGGGACAAATCCATTTTCGGCTACATCCCAACAGAACTCATTTTCTCTTTTGAGATAAGCTTTTACGTTGAAGACTACGCGCGACGAAACTTTATGCTTGTTAGCCTTGTTCTCCAGCCTGATTTGAACACCATCACAACGGCCCCCCTAGATAATACCACCTACAACAGCGGCTGGTTCCCCGGCGAAGCAGAGCCCAACGAAGGTTGGCGTATGGACGTAGTAACGCTTGCTCTCTGCTCGCCATCATCGGAGACGCAAGGTCCGAGACCTAGCTCGCGCCATGACAGCAACTCGGCTTGCTATGCTACCTCGTTTGGTCCCTGCAATGCAGCTTCTAAGCGCCGTTCGCCCCGGGCGCTTACCCAGTTTCGACGCCACCCTCTCTCATATACACGGGCCAACCCCAAAAGATGTATCACGGGACGATACCATAGGGTACTTTGTCAACGTCCCTCACGACATGGACGGCATGCCCGTCTTGGTTTCCGGGCCCTCGAAGTCAGCCTCGACACGCAAACGGACAAGGGCGTCGTTGGGTTTGCGGATTTCAAGATCGCCAGCATCCCCCCAAGCCGCCTGGTCCGCGGCCTGCTTATCTTCAGTTCTCTCCTTACACTTGGCCTGTTGATTGCTGTTATGGCCTGGCGGGACGGTCCCGCTGCTTTGGCAGTCATCTTCATGGGGCTTGCGAGCTCGCTCATGGGCCACGCTAGCAGCTGGAGGCCGATGAACCCCTACAGAGAGGACCGGGCCAGGGGTGACCAGGAGGCCACCCGGGTTACCGAGGTCATCAAATATTACCGGTCTAACTTGGTTGTCGTTCGATGCAATGAGGCCGTCAGTGAGGAGCTGTACCAGGGTTGCATCGATTACTGCGGGTACCGAAATTGGGGCCTATGCTACGGTGTCCTCATGGCGACGGGAAGCATTTCTTTGATGCTCTCTGTCCTCATGCTGGGAAACTGCAGCTGGAGAGCGCAGATCTCCATTGCCGTGTCATACATCGTGCTCAATTCATTTATTGGATTGTCAGCATGCTGCCCCGCCGTGTATTTTGGGACATGGTATGTACACATATGATTCCGTGAGCGTTTTGACTCTCGGCCCTGGTCACCACAGTTTTGGAAAAGGAAGTGGCTAACAGAACCCCCGGTAGAGCAGATACATCGTGAACGATGTAACGCCACAGGATGCCCTGAACGCCCACGAGGATACAACGCCCAACCCAACTACTCCCGATGAAAGGAGTGCCGTACTCGAACGCTCTGGTTCGCTCTTCGAGAAGTAGGGTCCACTGGATGGTTGAAGAGGGCTGACTATATCCGGCCAACCGCGCCATGGAAACAATGGTTTACAGAGGCACAGCAGGCCATTGACGATGGAGACCGTGTTTGGCCGGCCGTTGCAAGAGAGTTGGAGCTCTGCCGCTCGGTTGGTGAGTTCAAACCAATGGTCAAAAAGTAGCTTACATTTTCAAAATGACACCCAAATCCCCCTGCATTCGGATGCATCACTCGATGATAATCCATCACCAACAATATCTTAGATACTAGGCAGAACAATGTTCTTCATTTTGCCACATGTAGTGGGCAGCAGCATTAGCTTCAAGCTGTCGTCAAGGGCTTTCCATACAATTCTTACACAAAGTCAGAGAAAGGGCAAGTTTAGTGGCACGGGGCCCGATCCCTAGTGGCACGGGTCCGGAAATTCTGCCGAAATTCTGCCACCCTCCCGGGTGGGCAGAATCTCCGCCCACTCATTCCATACTCCGTCTCTAACTTCTTATTTGACCTCGTCCACCGACTGCAACATCGTGTCCAAAAAGATTTATTGCATCTCCTTATTGGCTATATTATAGGGCCCATATTATATCACGATCCAACGAGCCGGCAATCCACTCTGTTGCCTGCCGCCTACCAAGATGCCTCTCGAGGCCCCTACCGTCCCTGCGGATGGATTTGAGTCCTTCGATGTACTCTACGCCCATGTCAACGCGTCAGCCAAAGAACAAGGATACGCAATCGTCAAGGTGCGATGCAGCGACTACAAGAACGGCGCGCCGAGGCGGTACGATCTGAGTTGCGTTCATGGGGCCAATAAAAAGGAGACCCGAGGTGTCGGCCTGCGGGACACATCTACCATCAAGAGGAGTTGTCCGTGGAGGGCGAAGGCAGTTCAGCGTGTACTCGCAGGCGATCGATGGATCTTCGAGGTCATGGTTAACCAGCATAATCACGAAGCTCAAGACCCCGTAGCCTACCCTAGCCACCGCAAAAGGACCTGGACCGAGGCCCAGAAGGATAAGATCCGCCAGATCTTCAAGACCACGGCTACTGGCTCCCGTGGTGTTGCCGCATTGATGCGAGAGCGTTACCCAGATCAGGTGACCCCCCGTTTTCTACCCCTTTTCTCACACCTTTATCTGTCTAACCTCCCACTTTACTTATCTAGGAGTGGCACCGTCGCGACATCGAGAACGAGATGAGCCAGGCTAAGGCCGAGGCTCTTGGTGGCTATACCCCTACCAGGCTCTGATCAAGCACTTCACCGACACTGGTATTAAGCACTTTGTCCGCCAGCTAAGCGGACATGTCACGGCCTTGATCTGGACATACCCATGGTGCGAGAAGGCCTGGAAGCGATTCCCTGATGTCCTCAGCCTCGACAATACGTACAAGACCAACCGCTTCGATATGCCTTTCCTCAACGTCACGGCGTTACCAATCTTCATACCACCTTCAATGTCGCCTTCGCCATCGTCAACAAGGAGGATGAAGAAGCCTACACTTGGTTGATCGAGCATCTCGAAAAGCTCCGCGTCGCTGTAGGCGCCCAGCTACCTACTGTAGCAATTACCGACTTCGAGAAAGCCCTCAAGAATGCGCTGGCCACCGTCTAGAAGACTGTCAACCAGCAGATCTGTTTGTGGCACGTGTTCAAGAACGTACAGAGAGAGGTCAAGAGGAAATGGAACTGGCCCGACGGCCAACAGCCCAGCCAGCAGGCCCTGCGAGAACAGGAAGAAGAGGGTAATCACGTGGACCCTACTTTCAGGGATCTAATCGCAGAGGCCCCTGTCATCGGCCCTCCCCTTTCGATTCAAGATACTGAAGATACCCCTGCCGGCTTTCTGTCTGTCTGGAAGGCCTGCGTATATGCCTCGACGATTGACGACTTCCAGATGGCGTGGCAGCACCTGATCGACCAGTTCGCCGAGCATCAAGAACCCGCTGTTTCCTACATCTTGTCGCCTACTTCCCATGGAGGAAGCACTTCCTCGAGTGCTTCACCCGTCAAAATCGGAACTTCGGCGTTCGGGTCACCTCTCGTACAGAGGGCAGTCACAAGGAGCTGAAGTCGTACCTGCTGAATTCAAGGGCAGAACTTCGGTTTCTCGCCAGCCGCGTCGAGCAACTCGTGAAGGACCAAGAGGCTTCATATAACGCCAAGAAGGGCGAGGAGGCCACGGCCAGCTCGGGCAGTACAGCAGCTGTCGATGGATGGGAGACCTACGCTACCGCCTTAGCCGCAAGGCACTTGGCCTCGTGGCGCAGCAACACAGGATCTGCCACAGCAGGGTCAAGAGTGACCTCGGACAGACTGCCTCCCAGAGGCACAGGGAACCACCCCCTGAGTGCACCGGGGCTTTCCACCAGCAGTTTGGCCTCCCTTGTTCCCACGATATCGAGCGTAAACTACGTAGCAACCAGGAGCTCAGTTACCTCGATACCCATCCCCACTGGCACCTTGAGGTGAGCCTCGCCGCTAACGACCCCTTGGCCGCGATCGAAGAGCCGCTAGTAGGAATCACAAGGCGTGGTAGGCCTACAGTCAGTCAGGAGGAGATCCCCGTCGCTTTGATACCCCGTGGAGATAACTACCGCCGAGCTTCGGCCGCCACGCGGGCCCGAGACCCCTCGCGGTGGGAGCTCGTTGAACGACAGGAGCAGCAGCAAGCCCGGGGCCGAGCCCGAGGCCGGCGGCCGCGGGGCCCGAGAGGACGGGGTAGAGGTCCCGCACGGGGGCAGGGCCAGCAAAATGCAGTAGATGGGGCTCAGGGAGGTGCATCAACTGGGCCTGATGTGGCTATATCGCTAGGAACGCCCGTATCAGACACGCCCCAGTCACAGTAGCTAGGAATTCATGCCTGTATATCCTGAGTTAAGAGCGTAAGATCAATATTTTCATATGCACCCAAATCGTTTAAAAAAGGACGTTTTCGCCGTTTGGGGGGAGGAAATAGGTCCCCTCCCCCCTTTACCGCACTACAGAGGAAAGGCGGTCAGCCGTGCATTGATGTTTTAGGAAGGCGGTGAACTGGACCCCGTGCCACTAGGGATCGGGCCCCGTGCCACTAAACTTGCCCCAGAGAAAAGGTGCAAAGCTACCTTTTGCCCCTTATTGTAGGTCGTAGTCATCAATGGCGAGGCCGAGGAACACACCACGTAGCCCTGGGTCTGTCTCGGTTCTAAGCGGTCCCGGCTAAAAAAAGGGCGGAGTCAATCCTCGAGTACGGACTGAACTATAGACGTCAAAGAACGGGCATAGATTTGACCAGAAATGACTTATGAATGACCATAAATGACCAAAATGACATCTCCAAGTGATTACATGTTGACGTAGAAGTAGCATGACCAATTTTGTGTTAGAAGAACCAAAGAAATCATCTTACTCCAAGCTCGCTGCCTGGGCCTTCATTGTTAACGCGGGCTACGATTACGTGATCAACAGCAAAGGCCTCGAGAAGGTTGCCACTGTCTTGGTTGGTTATTTAAGGTCTCGATGGATGTTCCTTAACCACAGGTATGAAATTTCAGTCGCTATCAGAGGGCCAATTATCTGTCCGTCCCCGAAAGGCCATTAAATACCTTGTAGTCATCATGACGTTCCGGCCATTTTTCAACAGCGTCATAAACTGGAAGCCACATGAGGCGTTGCAACCACTCCAAGATGTTCAAGACGCGGCCAATGCTAAAGTCGATTGGACTCAGACGAGGGTGGAGAATAAGTCGTGCCCAGCTCATAAAGATAGGTAGAGCTCAGGCAAGACCAAGTCAGAGCTAGCTACAGTTGAGTAATTATGTCCCTTGCCTCTCCTTCCTGTTACTTATGTTTCTTTTACATGCTGTTTCCGCCTTCATATCAATATTTTGAGGAAATGCCTGTTAATACGTGGACGCAATAGGCGCAAAACTTGAACCCATCGTCATCGATTCCGAAGGCCAAAGGGGGGGGGGGGTCATAGGGGCCAAGGGGTGGTCGGGTCGATAGGCCTTTAACGATGATAATGTAGCGAGCGGGAAAAACCGAGAATGGGGACGCTGAGGATTAATGTCACGAACACTCGGGCAAAGGTGGTTTTGCGAGCAAAAGCAGGCAGGTTTGGTAACTCTTGGGAGGCTAGGGCTGGACACCTAGGCAGTTAGACCATCAACAACAGAGACGCAGCGGCGACACAATTAAATCATTTCCCAAGCTCACGCTCAGAGACAAAACAGGTGGCCTGAACTGACATTTCATCGGCAGAGCTGATGTCACGATGCTGCACCTGCCCGATCTGGCACAACATATACCTCAGAACCGACGACGAGGTTGAAGAGATGGGCATTCATGGTAATTGGGAACCAGGGGCAAAAGAAGTGGTCAAAAAAGCTTTCTGGAAGGCCATCTCAGCTAGCGCGTCCAATAATACACAACACGGACCCCCAAGCTCTCCGGAGAAGTCTTGCATCACCACTTTGCTTGTCGGTCCGGTTGGGGACAGCGAGTACGTGTAGCGCATTATGGCAAGCTACGCCGCCGGTGACGACGATAGCGCCCTACCTGCCCAGCTAGCGGTCGTTGTAGCCTCCGTTTCCCCAGTATGTTCCTGAGACCAGTCCATCAGCCGGTACCTATTTACCCTTCGAGCGGCTAAGTCCTACTAATTAGACGAGAAACAATGGAGCGATATTGTGCAGCAGCACGCGAACGGTAAACAAACTATATTTTGGACAACGGATTGAGTCATGGTCAAGCACCTGTCAAAAGACCCAAAACCCCAACACGGAGGCAGGCACCTCGCCTCAAAGGTGCTGGTGAGGCTGCAAGTTATAACATGGTCGTGGCTGTAGTCCGGCTTCACCAACGCTTTCCATCCGTATGACATCGTTGTCCGTACAAGCTTGGTGGAATTTGTGGCCCCATTGTTCCTATCTTTTTATATTGTATAAAAAACGGCACCGTTGCAAGCGGTCTGTAAGCCGTTCCTACACAGCAGGAGTAGGGATGCAGGGACAAGATCGTCGGAATACGTGCTCCTGTCGGATGGCTGCGCGCTCCTCTCTTCCATGCGCATCCGCCATTTCCGGCTCAACAGCAGGGATGACTAAACTGCTGTCTTCGCCGAAGTCAGAAACTTGGGGTGTGGGAACGAGCTCTTGCTAAGGCTCAATGGTTGCGCTGGCGAGCAATTCCCGCCTTGCACACAGAAAACCTTGAGGTTTGGGAATGGAACACTCCAAGGAGCCGTTTCCGGCCCCAGTAATGGCAGGGATCCAATGCCAAAGCCGTTTCTACCAAGAGCAGGAATTCCGGATATGATCCTCGTAATACAGTAGAGACCGAAATTGGTGTCCAGATCTCATATTTTTAACCTCCTGTCCGCGTGTGTCAATTTCAGGGGTGATTGTGACTCACAGCGTGCGGCAGCTTAGGTCCAGGTACTTTGTAGAGTGACCAGTACATTGACCGCAAAACTGGCTACAGCCGAAGTATCGAGCACAAAAGGCATTAGCCAATTTTGGCGCTAATAGAGCGCGACAGATGCCAAAATACTTGTACTCTAGTCCGCACCCGGCACCCTAGCGTACCTAGGAACGCCCTTCGAACCACCGACCTGCCTGCAGGCGACGACGGGTTCCGACCCAATCATTCCATTGCCCTCGGATCATCGGATGCAAGTGCCGTTCTTACCCATTCCTACCGAGGCAGCCTCCCGCCCGCAACTCCGCTAAATACATGAAGACTTCGCAGTCAGCGAGTCACGAGCCTGATCACTTCACCTCCTATCGCGCGGGACAAATCTCTCCACACGGCACTCTGTTGAATATAAGAAAAGTGGATATGCACTGCCTTTCACAAACGAAAGGAACCTAACCTTTTCGAGGTGGAGTGCGTTGCACTTTTAACACACTCGCCCAACGGCCCAAGTTCCCAGATTTATTTTGACCACTGCGCCACATCAGCAGGCAATGCTAAATCTTTCATACAATTCACAGAATATTTCCGAGGACTTCGTCATGGCCGACCATCTCTCCATCTTGTCTGAGCATGTTCTTGGGGACATGACAGCCCGGTACCTGATCGCTCCGGGAGGACAAGTCGGATTATGGCTGTATCCCACGGCAATGAGCGACTTAGCACAGCGGCGCCCAACTGTGGCGAACGAAAGCTGGGTTCGTAGCCACTCAAAAGCCAGGCCAGCAATGGTTGTCGAGCCGTTGGTGCATGTCAAGCTATCGGGCGACGACGAGCCGCCACAACTTGGCACAGGCCGCACCCTGCTGTGGTCACCATCCATTGATCGGTTCCGGCTCCTCGATCAAATAGTGGAGGCCAATACAGTAGTCACAACGCTGTACGATGGCACCGGACTGCAAATCAAGCACCGCCTCTCTGCCGGTTTCCAGGGGCTCACAGTCCAGAGCGAGACCGTTTTCGAGAACAACTCTAGCTCTCCGGTCCGACTCGAGTTGTTGACGTCCTTCTCTCTGAGCGGCATCACCCCTTACGCCCCAGACGACGCACCTTGTCGCCTCCGCGCTCACCGGTTCCGGTCTGTCTGGTCCGCCGAGGGACGTATGGTTACAGAATCCATCGAGCAGCTCCACCTCGAAAGATCCTGGGCGGGCAACATGAACTTCTCGGAGCGATTCGGGCAGGTTGGGTCAATGCCGGTGCGGGGGTGGTTCCCGACTGTGCTGGTCGAGGACACGGAAGCGAAAGTAGTCTGGGGGCGCGGTTGGCGACTCCTACGAGCTGGCAGATGGAGCTGGGTCGGCGGTTTGATGATCTGGTTCTCGCTGGTGGCCTGGCAGATCGGGAGTTCGGTCACTGGACAAAGACAGTCGAGCCCGGCCAGTCCTTTACTACCCCGCAGGCTTGGCTAACATGCGTCGCCGGATCGGTGGATGAAGCTTGCGATCGCCTGATCAGCGTTGATGTTCCCGCCGTTGAAGCCCAGCCAGCAATGGAGCAGGACCTACCAATCGTTTACAACGACTACTGCACAAGCTGGGGAGAGCCCCGTGAAGACCAGTTACTCGCTATTGCCGACAGGATCGCGCCGCTTGGTGTCCGCTACTTGGTCATCGACGCGGGTTGGTACATGCCAATGAACGCTAGTGCACACTGGGCGACGACCCTGGGCGACTGGCGCGCACATCCGAGTCGTTTTCCAAATGGACTGGCAGGTACCGCGGCAGCAATCAGGGAACGCGGGCTTGTTCCGGGAATCTGGATGGAGCCTGAGCATGTGGCGAAAGACTCAGACGCGTTCGTTGAAACTGAGCACATGCTGACAAGAGATGGGAAACCACTAACGTTGGGGCTCCGTCGAGCCTGGAATTTGCATGATCCCTATGTGAAGGCGTATATTGATGACCGTGTCATCGGAATGCTCGGTCAAACTGGGTTTGGTTATGTCAAGATCGACTACAGCGAAACGCTAGGCATTGGTGTCGACCACCCCGACGGGCTGGGAGAGGGGTTGCGGCGCCAGGGCGAGGGCACCCATGCGATGTTTGACCGGATCAGAGAGGCGTTGCCCAACTTGGTGATCGAACTCGTTTCGGCTGGCGGACACCGTATGGAGGCGTCGTTTCTCCAGCGTACCGCAATGAGCAGCTACTCGGACGCGCACGAGACAAACGAGATACCCATCATTGCCGCGGCAGTTCACCGGCTGATGCTGCCCCGGCAGTCTCAAATCTGGGCTGTCCTGCGTCAAAGCGACTCTTCTAAACGAATGAACTACAGTCTGGCAGCGACATTCTTGGGCCGGATGTGTCTTTCTGGCGATATCCTTGACCTCGATGAAACTCAACTCTCCTTGGTGAAGCACGCAATCAAGCTCTACCAGAAAGCTGTTCCGGCTATCAAGTATGGTAAGAGCAGAATAAAGAGCGATATCGGGCCCAGCTGGCGCCACCCAAAGGGCTGGCAAGGCGTAGTTCGAACGACAGAGGACGACGGAATTGTCGTCATACACACTTTCGAGCAGACACCCGAGGACTTCTCCGTCCAACTTCCCGGGCCGGGTTGGCGGATCGTTGAGACGCTCACTCCTCTTGCAGTCAGCATTCATGGTGACTACCTTAAGGTTGTTGGTGCGTCGGTTTTCGATAGCCAAGTTGTTCTTGTGCAAAGAGGTGCAGTTTAGACTTCACTATTGGGTTGGTTGAGGGGGAGAGGTACAACGTTCTGCAGTTCAACACAGGGTCCTTCTCGTGGAAGGGGCACATACAGCGCATTTTCAAGTCGAAGAACGCGGAACTGAAAGTCAAGTGTGTACCAAGTACTATTCTTTGTAATCTAGTACGGCATAAGATATGCAATTCCCCCTCCGATCGCCTCACTTCCTTACGCAACGCACTTCCAGCTACCGGGTTTCTTCGGGTCCCCCTTGCCCGTGTAAGTATTCCGCAACGGGTACTTGCAGTGCCTCCGCTGAAACGCAACTTCACCGCCCGCCGTCCCGTCGACAAAGGCGGTGCCCAGAATCGAGTCCGGCGCCTTGCCCTGCTCTACCCATTTCACCAGGGCCATCAGCACGTTCTGGTCCGGGTCGAGGCTGGCCGTGGCCCCGCGGCTCTGGCCGATGAAGCTCGCCCCGTTGCCGCCGGTGCAGTGGCCCAGGCCCGAGATGCGGAAGAAGCGGTAGAAGCTGTCCAGCTCGGCGCTCGACAGGCCCATGGTTTCGGCCACGTGCTTGTAGCGCGGTGAATTGGAGCTTGTGATGATCTGGTCCTGCTGGCCATGGTAATGCAGGATCTTGGCGCCGCGTGCGTTGGCCGCTGATAGGTCGCCGGACCAGGTGCGGATATCGGACGGGTTGAGTGTGTCCGAGTACGTGTAGTCGGCCGGGCCGAGCGTCGTCGGATCCCAGTTGGGATCGTTGTACACGACATATCTGAACCAGTCGGCCGAGTACTGGAACGGCTGGCCCGAGTAGTAGATATAGGGGGTTCCTAGGAGCTCCGAGCCCGGCTGCATACGGGGGTACACGAGCGTACCGTTCTCGCCTTTAAGATCGGAAAACACGGCGCGGACGGTCTGCGCTTGCGTCTCGGTGATGCACGTACTGCTGTTGGCCGGTGTGCCGGGCGGGCAGATCAGAGCCTCGGGGCGGTAATCGCAGAGCTCAGGATCCTCGAGGATACCGTCCACGTAGCCGTCGAGGCCGTCGCACTGGTCCAGAATATTGGCGTGAACCGCGAACCACTGGTCAGGGGTCAAATAAGTTGGAGACCCGGCCGCGCCGGTGAGGAGATAGAAGTGCCCAGACCACGAGTTCAGATTGTTAAAATCGACAGCGGGGCGCCTGCCACGATGCCGTCAAAGTCCCCGGGGAAGGACTCGGCCGATTTAAAGCCCTGTCTGCCGCCCGTCGAGCAACCGAGATAGTACGACTTTGAGTGCTTCTTTTTGTAGAAGGCTGCCGAGATCTGCTTCCCGACTACAACGTTGGTATGGACGGACCGCCACGCAAAGTCTTTCACAACCTCGGGAGCGTTGAAGAAGGATATACCCGAGGTGCCGTTGTGGCCGTTGTTGGCGCCGACTGTTGAGAAGCCGAGCTCGACCGTGTAAGCCATATCGTCATACGAGAGGCAGCCGTTAAGCCCGCCATTGCCTGTACTCAGGAAGCGGCCGGTCCAGTTGCGCGGCAGCCATGCCTCCATGCTGATGCCCGACTGGCTCGACGTGGCAACGTGCAAAGCGACGCGGCAAAAGTCGACGCCCACGGCGAGGGCGGCGTGGCCACAGCTCGGATCCGAGTCGGGGAAGGTCAGGTTGGTGCCGGCAGGCACGTACTCGGCGAACCAGACGGTGGCATTGTCAATCTTCAGTTTGCTGGCGAGCCTAGAGCACTGCTGCTGGAAGCCGCATTGCACTGCCCCCGCTAACGCGGAGAACAGTGTGACGTAGAGTGGGAAGCGCATCGTGGCGGCTGAGACACTGGAGTGGGATTATGTCAAGAGCACTCAAGCCCATCGTCCAGAGGTTGAGGTCCATATTTCACCAACAGAGTCGTCCGCCGATTTCATTCCTGCACAACATTTCCGGAACCTTGCCGTCTCGATGAGCCGATCCTCGGTAAACCAGGTTACCAAGGTAGCCAGGGTTCTGGAACCTGGGTGGTCTTCCCAGGAGGGAAAGGTACCTGCGTCATGCAGACGCGAATGTAACTGCGGGGAAGAAAGCAGAGCGGAACCGCGTCAACAACCCGGTTATACAAGGTTCCGGGGCTAAATATATAGCATATGTATTGGCCAGCCACTGCACAGAAGCGGAGAGCGAGTTTAGCATGACTGGACCATCTCGACCATGCTGCCAAATGGCACTGGGACTATTGAACGCCCGCAGAGTGCGTGCATGGTGCGTGCAACCATGAGATCAGCCTCAACCGGCAGGCCTGTAAGGCGATGGGCATGGCCAACTTCTGAACACGTGTAGTCGCCAAACAAATCCGAGACCATCTCAGCCTGAAAAATCAAATAGTGTATGTACCTCGCCACTAGAGCTGTAGAATGCTGGCTGGGCCCAGCTCCCCACGACGTCATCCGAGCTTTTAGGATTGTGTCCAAGTCCCTGCTTTGAACATACCGCCATCAATTTGTTACCCACCGCACTCATCATCGACGGGAATGAGATAGGCGGTAAAATAAGAAGCCACCGTTCCCTCCTTCTCTGCATTGGCCTGATACAGGTCCCTGGTCAGCCCGAGGGCCTTCGGAGCTTGAAGAATGCCAGACAGTGTATCTTGAGCAACCAGACATGGTGTTGGTCGTAACGAGCCAGCCCTAACAACTTCCTTCTCGTACTCCTCGTATTATTGAAGCGAGCTCACAAGACCCCATGCGTCGTTGTTCGGAAGACGATTCGCCTCGCCCGCGACAAATCCTGCGCTGTGGTTGTGCGGGATGCAGCGTCTGCGGAGCCGGGGTCCTGGCAAATCCATCGAGATTACGGGTTACACAGCTCGCCTCACGAGATGCCTGATGCCTGATCTTGGACATGAGTGATACACAGTACATTGATAGCGCAGCCACAGGCACTCATCCGGAGCAAATATACACGGCGGACTGGGCTGGAAAAAGAGGCACTGGTCCATCAAGGGCCATTCGAAAGCGGGAAATCCTACTCGTGCATATTTATTGTGGATGAGTGGCTGCGGTAAGACCAATACAGAAGGAAGACGCTCGCCCCTGAGAAGAAACCAGCAGTTGCTCATCAGTCCTGGAGCACACGGGCTGACATCTCTAATCCCCGCCCTTTTCCACCAATACCCGTCCGCTCACCATGACCACCTTTCTCTCCGCGGCGTGCGTGCCGTCGGCGTTCAGCGGCCTCTCCCTGTTCGGCGCCGAAATTCTATCCGTCAACACCGTACCCGTGACCAACTATTCGGCCGATCCTTTGCCCCTGCTCAGGATTACATAGCCTCCGAATCAGGTCCGAAACTTTTGCAACTTGAACGTGTCCTAGACGTCCCCGGGGCAAAACGATAATATCATCGGCGAGGCCTGGCTTACCCTCGAGAACCTAATATGGAACGACTGTCTCCAGGCCGTCGGTGGTGCTGGATGGATGGCCGACCATGGCCTTTTCTCTGTCGAGATGTTGAAGGGCGTGCTTGGCGATGGTTATGCGACTACCACTACTGATGCCGGGCTTGGGAGTGTTATGGATGTATCCGAGTAGGTTTTGCTTAGCCCCCGAGAACGTTAACTGTTATAATGTGAACAAGTTTGTATCTGTGTCGCTCAATGACGAGGTAAGTAGTAGCGGTATAAAGTTAGATATAAAGAATGGCCGGGTCTTTTACTAACGAGTGATGTGTGTAGGTAGTTATTAGTAAAGCTCTTGTTAAAAGCTTCTACGACAAGGGACATGACTTTTTATACTGGAATGGCTGTTTTTAGGGTAGCCGGTAAAGTCTTATACTCGCCTAGCGGTATCCAATGGTGTAAGATGGTATCGCCGCCCGTGTATCCATCCTCTTCTTAACCCTAACGGGCCCGTCCATTTACTGGCTGTAGGAGCTCAGTGCAACAAACAGGTATACCGTCTCAATGTCGTCCATGGACTCGAAAAAGTTGGGCTGGAGGAAGCCGACAAGCGAGATGCCATCACCGCAATAACAATAGCGTACCTCGACGAGGACGAGAGGAAAGATACTCTGAGGAAATTCAAGGCTGTCATGACGCAGAGCCCAGGTGGTGCTGCGCTTCCACAAGCCATCTCCGTGGAGGTGCCCGTGGTGCCACTGCTAGAAACGGCACTGCTGACACGTCAGCCGCCGCCCCCACAGCCAGTTTCGCAGGCTTTTCTTACGTTGGGAAGGGAATCGAAATGGGTGAACCACCACGCAAGAGCAGAGCCAGGATCGTACTGGTCTCGACTCACGCTTGCCTCGCTGCAAGTTTATGTCGCCATCTACAAGATTATGTGTGATCTATCCACCGGAGAAGTTGACAGTACGTGTAATTTACATCTCTGATAACCAAGCACCACTCCCTCAGGCCAAGGTAACTAACAAAGTCATTTAAGCCGCTCGCTTCTGCAACTACTTTGCCCGCCTGAACCCCATCATCCATGCCCCGCGAGCTCCGAACTGGAAACCTCGTCAGGCTCCGAACTGGAAGCCTCGTCAGGCACGTGTGAGCACGGCTGCCCCTAGAAAAATATCAGTCAACCAAGATCGACGCCGTCATGGCGGCTATCTACATGGTGCACATGGAAGCGCGTGTCAACGAGTCCTTCCGCCCCAACTTCGGTCCGCCCAACTCAAATCAGTTTTCAGACCTTCGCGCCAAGTTCCTCTGGCGATACGCCAACTGGGTGCGCTGTGCTTGCGGATGCGGACGTATCTGGAGTTTTTCCAATGGCATGGAAGGGCTATCATATGATCGGTGGAAGAACGACAAGAATACGGGGTGCAAAGCGGACGTGATGTTGGCTAAGGCTGAGAAAGGGTCGTCGTCTGGTTCAGTTCTTTGTTTTCCAGAATTTTCAAGGGCGGCGCGGAGAAGAGACTGAACGAGGCTTTGAGGCTGTTTGACAAGAATCGAAACGAGTGGATGAACTTGCAGGGTGAAGAGGATAGAATCCAGATTTGGTCGACGACCTCCTGATTATTGGAGTCTCCATGTCGTGTCTCGGTAGGCTAGCAGGTAGTTCCTACCTTATTTTGAGAAGGGTTCAAGTGGAAGAAAGGTATGGGAAGAATAGAATAGGTCGAGGCATATTACGTCCCTCGTGTGGAACATCACTGGCTGAAGTGCTCGCCGTATTAGTGACGAGATGCCTGGAACTGGTATGGTTTCCCAACCGCTTTAAAAGGGCAAGGACCGTAGTACTACCGAAGCCGGGAAAGGCACCGCCAGTGTATCAGACCCCGGGGGGATATAGGCCCATTGCGCTGCTGCCAACCCTAGGGAAGGTAATAGAGTCAGTGGTCGCCAAAAAGGTCACTCAAGCGGCAGAAGCCAACGGCCTGTTACCAGACGAACAGATGGGAAACAGGGCACATCGCTCCACAGAGCTGGCTGTCCGGTTAGTAGTAGCCCAGGTCCAGGAGGCGTGGAGACAGAAGGCCGCGGCGTCCCTACTGCAACTCGACATTTCAGGAGCCTTTGACACGGTCAACCACACCCGATTGCTAGCAACGCTGCGGGAAATGGGCTACCCGAGGTGGCTAGTCCTCTGGACGAAAGACTGGTTGACGGGCCGCGAGGCCACCCTCCTTTTTGACGGCAAGGCAGCGGCACCGACGGCAGTTCGGGCAGGGGTCCCCCAAGGCTCACCCCTTTCCCCTGTCCTCTTCATCCTCTACATTTCCTCACTATACAAGCAGCTAAAAGACGAACACCCTCACTTGGCTATAGCGGGGTTTGCGGATGACACCAACCTCATGGTATTTGGTCGTAACCCCGAGGCTAACGTCCGGTAACTAGAGGCGGCGTGGGAAACGTGTCTACGATGGGCCGACAGTCGGGGGATGAAGTTTGCCCCGGAAAAGAGCGAACTCATCCATTTCAACAAGGGACGACGGCAGTGGACAAACGAGCTAAACCTCACCAACCCAGGGGGGGCACCAGCCCCGTCAGACCGACGGAGTCTGCCAGGTTCCTGGGAGTCTGGCTGGACCGGAAGCTCAACTGGAAAGCCCACCTTGCGGCGGTGGAAAAGAAAATGAAGACCCAGAGCTACGCACTGTCGAGAATAGCGGCGAAAACGTGGGGACCAGGGCTAGCCAAAGCGCGAGAAGTGTACACAAAGTGCATCCGGTCAGCGCTGGCCTATGGCGCATCGTCGTTCCACATCCCCACGGACGTGGAAGGCGAGCCGGTAAGGAAAGGCATCACCGGGGCCCTCGGAAAGGTCCAGAACAAAAGCTTGCGGATTGTGGCGGGAGCCTTCAAAGCCACTCCCATTCGCAACCTCGAGACGGAGACGTGGGTGCCACCGTTAGACCTGTATTTCAACAAACGGCTTGCAGACTTTGAAACCAGACTCCAGCGAACCGACCTGGACGACGGCCAGGGCGGCAAGAGGACCGCAGGGGGGATCATTCTCACTGCCTGTCGCAAGATACAGCAGAGGCTCCGCCCGAGGAGCGGCAACAGGGGCCGGCCGCGAACCGTGGGACTGCAGGAGCCCACGGCAGTGGAGAAAGCCGCGAGCACGATCGCGCGCTGGACGGGGGAGCCGCAGATACGGACAGTGTGGTAGAGGACGCCTGGAGAGCGAGGTGGCTGAAGGAAGGAGACGGCAGAGCCGTCATCAGACCGGCGGACGACCTTGACCATCAGCGGGAGACGCTGTTCCGGGACGAAACCCTAAGACGACACGACGGCCTGAGCAAGGCGAAGAGCTCTCTGCTGGTCCAGATCCGGACAGGGGCAGTAGGCCTACGGGACTTTCTGTTTACACGGGGAGTCCCAGAGGTCCTAACGCCCGCCTGCCAGTGCGGCGAGGGACGGGAGACTGCCGAACACCTGGTGGTGTGGTATTTGGCTCCACCGCTGACTCGAAGATGGGAGAGAACTGATATTCGAACGCGACGGGACTTTTACTCTGTTCTACACGGTATTGATCCTACATCGGCACGGCTCGCGGGGAGGGTCCTGGAATGGCTAATGGACTCAGGGAGGCTGATGATGTTCAGTTTGGCCAGGAGGCTTGAGCTGGAAGCGGCGGCCTAGCACGCACCTCCCTCGGAGGCCAGGAGGCCTCCTCTCTTTGTATACGCAGGCTCACGCACATGTACTTTCCTTAACTGTCGGTATGGGTTTTTCATCCGGCCTGCGAGGGCGCGGTTTTCCTGTACATTAAATAGCTGAGGGTCCGGCACGCCTTAGGGCATAGCGGAGTATGAATAATAATATTACGTCCCTCGTTGATTCCGCAAGCGTTAGGCGCCTTGATCACCTTTTTCTAAACTGGAATCAACAGTGACTCTCGACCAATACCGCAGCAGATTATTGTCCGGGTCGTGGTGCGCACCCTCTCGCAACCCGTAGGGAGTATCCGCCGGCGCCGTGTCAAGGCCCCCCTCCACGGCAGACCAAAGCGCATACAATGCATCGGTATCATCGACGTAGAGGTAGGCACAACCAGCCGTCGTCAGCGGGTCATGGTCGGGGTTTACCGACACGGGGAGCTGAAGGTCGTCTTTGCTGGCGTAGCCGTACACGTCTTGATACTGTCGCACAATGAAGCCCCGAGCGCGCGGTAATGGTCGAGCCAGCGGGCAAGGTTTGTCGTTGAGAAGACCGGGCAATAGAATAGAATTTAGGCATCTTGATTATTGTCAGCTGTTGACGCGGACAGTTGGGTGGAGGCCCCAGCTGTTGTGGTTTGGTATCGGCCACCATGGGGAACGGCACGGTATGGATTGGTGAAGGCCAACGGTTTATGAAAGATTTCTATAACGAGGTTGATTGGGGCAGCGAGCCTAGTCATAAAACAATGAAGCGGCGTGTCTGTCATTAACTGGCTAGTTAAATCCACCAGATATTTATTCTTGATTGGCTGAAAGTTCCACAAAGAAGTGAAAGCCGGTGGCTGGGTGGCTGCCTGGTCTTGGAAACCCCTCCTTTTTAGATCTTTTCTCTTTCTACCCAACAATTTGTCAGCTCGAAAATGCCTCCATCACACTTCTAAGAAACCTTAAGTCCTGTGGTTGTTAACCTCCTCTATCTCGCGCAAGAATCCACAAGCGACTCCTGATGTCGGAGCAACAAGGACCCCGCCCACCACCAGGTCACGAGGGCTTCGTCCTCGAGAGGCCCGACAACGACACCACCATTGAAAGCATGTTCGTGGCGCTGATGAGAAAGCGCGGCTGGAATGCACTCCCGCAGCAGGCAATAAGCCAGATGATAGAATACTCAACCGAGAAGAAATGGTCTCTCATTTACCAGGACAGACTCACTGAGTGGCAGGGGACGAGGGGGCGAGAAGGGAGATCGGACCTTGAACTTGAGACGGTGACCCACTAGAATTTGGGATTTATGCAAGTTTTCCCATCTTTCGTCATACGACAGGATCGTCTGTGCAAACAGTGCCTGGTCCAAAACTAAGGCGGGGGCAATTGAGGGCAACTCAGATTGTCGGACACAGGCGTACCGAGGGTGGTTGAGGTTCCATACACCAGGGACTATAATTCAATGTCTCAGGCTATTGTACTGTACCGCGAACGAGCCTTCTCTTTGACATGCTAGCTTCTAATCGCGGTGGTGACTTTGCTAGCCGTACGAGGCTACATTATCGCCGCTTTAGCCGGTCGCTGGAGTGATGTGCGTGTGTAGCCTCGAACAACTAAACTCGGGGGCCTTGAAAATGGGAGTTTTTAACGTTCTAGCTATGTTCACAGCCACGCAGGACATTTTTGCACATGAGGCAAGTGAAGTGACAGATGAAGCAAGGTGTTGTCGCACACGATATGGGACCCATAAGCTAGGGCCTCGCCGTGGGCAACATGCTTGGCCTCTTGGAAAATTTTAGGTCCTGTTGATCTCTCCTTCTTCAAGGTTCCTCTCAGAAAGTATGGAAACAACCCTTCCACAAGATGTATATGGAATATTGCGAGGCAGCATTCCGCTTCGCATTAACTTGCATGTTGTTGTAATCTGTCCCGCCCACTTGACGGCCGGAGCCAGGTGAGCTGCGGGTGAGCTGGAGGAGGGCACGTCGTGTTGCACCTCCCTACGGGAGTATATTAGTACAATTATGAGGGCAAGCAAGTCACCGGGGCCGTGGGGTGCGGGTCCTGAGATCCGCCTCGAACTAAACGGCTTCTATTCGACGTCGCAGAAGGATTGCGGCACAGACGCCCTTCAGATTCCCACATGACGAATGACAAATGCACTGTCGGGCTTGCCAACAATATCACAAAGCTTAATCCCGCTTTCCGCCCCCGAATCTTGTTACATAGCACAACTCCAACCGATTGACGAGATACCGTGCCTATCCGTTTCCAGAATGGCGTCTGAGCAGATCGTCCTCTTTGACATTCCCACAAGCGCGCCGCGCACTCCATGGTCCTACAACCTTTTCAGAGGTAAGCCCGGCCCAGTCTCCCGACGGCCGACAGAAACCAAGCCCAGGCCTTGACCTCTCCGCTAGCCCGCCTGCTCCTACACTACAAAGGTCTAGACTTTCGCACAGAATGGGTACGCCGCATCTCCACTTGCATCGTAATTTTCCAGGACTAAAACGCGCCGTGCCGCAGCTGGAATACCCCGAGATCGCACCGCGTCTCCAAGGCCAGTCCGTTCTCCCCCTTCCGTTCCACTCTTTCACACCACTATACCTGAGGAGGGAAGGCTCACCAAAACCCCCGCAGCGTCCCCCCTCACCCGACAATGACCCGCCCTACACCCTCCCAGCCATCCAGCTGCCCCCGTCGGGAGGAGGCTCTACGTGATGGACAGCCTGGCCATCGCGCACCACGTCAACGGCGCGCACCCCTCGCCGCCGCTGCCCGTCGAGACCCCGCAGCTCGCGCGCCTGCGCCCGCTGCTCCGCGAGATGATGGTGGCCGTGCGCTTCGCCTACGTCGCGCTCGTGTACCACCGGCTCCTGAGCCCCGCGAGCCAGGCGCACTGGCGCGCGACGCGCGAGGCCGAGGTCGGCATGGACATGGACACGCTTCACGCGCGGTGCGTGGCGGACCGCGCCGCGTGGGACACCGCGTGGGCGGCCGCCGAGGGGGCGCTCGGGGGCATCACGGCGCTGCTGGCGGAGGAGAAGAGCGGGCCGTTCTTTTTAGGCGACAAGGTCAGCTGGGCCGATTTTGTGTGGGGCGGCGTGCTGCTGTTCTTTGAGCGCATCGGGGAGGATGTGCTGGGCGAGTTGCTAACGAGGACCGGCGAGGGGAGAGAGGTGCATTTACAGCTGTTGGAGGCCTTGAGAGGGTGGGCTGGCTGTGAGGAGGACTAGACTAGGGACGGTGGCCAGGGGAGGGGGAGGATGAAAGATGGTGGTGTTTCTTCACTGGGAACAAGGAGAAGCACCTGTATTCCCTCCCTTCATTGTCGAGCTCCGAAACTTGGGGTTACCGAGAGCATCGGTATTGGGGCGAATAAGACTGTCTTGGTCAAAATACGGAACTTCGTTTGCTTGCCGCTTGGTGTTTGAGTTCTTGTTCCCCCTTATAGTCCAACTATGAACGCCGCCAGTCTCTTGGCGGAGAAACTGAGAGCTCTCAGGATTGGAAAACCGTCCCTCAACTACTCTTCCCTCTTGTGGCAAAAGGGATGAGGAGGTGGCACCCCCAGGTTGAAGAGGTTCACCTGATGTAGTTCCCCAGTGTTGGCCGGTGGGAAGCCTGGCTTGCTTGGTCTAAACCGGAAAATGTTGATCAAAACCCTACAGATTTGTCAGCGCTAGGGCCTGAAACACCGCCAGTCTTCACCGCTCCTATCCCCGAGTTGAACTGTGATATGCTGATGCTCAATGGAGTCTGCTAAACCTGTGTTCCCAAGCTAGATCCCCTCCGGTTGCTGGTGAGTGTTGAGCCACACATCGTCGGTTTGCGGAACACCATGAGTCTATTGCCTTTCAACCGTGTTTGATGGGGTTGAGTTGTAAGTTATAAGGAGCGTGTTCCTGGACCTAATGTCCACAGCTTTCCAACCAGTCCTTTACTTTCTGTGCTGTGCACCCTGACATTACTTTGTAAAAGAGAAGGGTATCATGGAGGTGAAACGGCTCATGGCCTTCTTTCAGAGGTCAGAGTTAGCTAGCAATTTACAACTGTTTCGCAGAGTTGTGGCTGTTAGAATGGGGGTAGGTGATTCTGCGGGTGGGTGCCAATGTGACAACACTTTTGGACACCCATTTCTATTACCATCGGCCCGAACAAGGTGGGATCATAGGGTAGTGTAGACATTAGGTGATGCTCCACATCAATCGGCCCTTTCGCTAGAGCAACCTAACTCTAAACCCCGAGAGGAGGATACAACGTCGGTGCCTGGGGAGGTGACATGAATCTTCCCATGTCTACACAAGTGCTTCTGCACCCCGGATAACTTCTGGGGTCCCCGCATGTCACCTCCTATCCATGTCTGCATTTCCCCGAGTGTTGGTGTGGCTCATGTGGGCATTTAGTATGTATTCGCACATGAGACAAGATTAGTTGAGCGAAAGTACCCCTGCTTACACAAGAGTCCGTCCCCGTACTTGTGTCGACACTGGCCTCTCGTGCCAAGGCCAATTAAGCAACTGAGGCCACCCCCGGTTCAGACTCTCTGCGCGCTCCGGATTCTTCATGTTCGGCCCGATTAGGTAGGTAGGCTCGTCTTTCGTCTCCACCAAAATGTCAAAATACCTGAGCCACTGGTAGTATGTAGATAAACTTGAACCAATACAGCAGTCCGGGAAGCACGGGGATAGTAAGGTAGGAACCGCACTATAGACCTTCCCAGGTTCGCTGCCATGCACCAGGAACTTTCATCCGTTGTCTCTTAGAGGTCCTCTAGGGACCCGGAGCCGGGCGGGGGAGGAGATGGGGCGAGGCCAAAACGGTTGGGGTGAGATTCCGTCTGGAGTTGGTTCTGTAGAGAAAGAGACGGGCATTCTGGATTGTTTATATAGAGCCATGTGCTCTGTTGTACCTGTCATTATCGCCTCCTAATATCCCCAGTCTGCATAGCAACTTGGCTCGTATCTTTGGCTCGACGCCACGGGTTTCGCCACTATGATTAGGTCTCTTATTCCCCTTCTGCCTCCTCCGCAGCGGCCGTCGTCGACGCTTTGCCGAGCGGCAAAGCCTCTGACCATGCCTCGTTCCATGCTTTTGCTGAGCGCGGCATCTTTGGTCCCATCTCGACCGGCTCTGCCGCCGGTCTCGCCGGTGGCCAAATCGCCTGCGATTCCCCGCCCGTGAGCTCGTTCTTTGCCGGGCTCAAGCCTCCGGTATGTAAGACATTGGAGCTTTTGGTTGCTCGAGACGTCGGCTGAAACTGCTGGTGCACCTCAGTTCCCAACCAACTCATGGTGGGCCCCCTTTGCCGCCTCTCCTGGAACTGGCACCGGCGCAGGCCCGTTCCCGTATCAATCATCCCTCGACGGTTACGGCGTCCAGTTTGGCATAAGCAGCGATCGACAATGGGATGGGACTTCGATCAAGCAGCCCACGCAGATGGACTGGCTTGCTTCCTTTACTGAGCACTCGGGAACATTTGCCAACCATAAGGCGACTGCGTTCGACACCCAGAGCGTCACCGTTCAATACTTCCAAGGCAATGCCTCAATGACGGCGTATTTCGTGCCAGGGTCTCCGTATATGACGTTCCAGTATACCAAGGCTACGCCGTCCTTGAAGTCTATGCATGGCGGGATCAAGTCGTTCAATGGTCAGGAATTAGCCGTTGGCGGAACTAGTAGGTTTCCCTTACACCTTTCCCATTCTATACCCTCCCTTTTCTTTTTCCGTTCCCTTCGTTGGGCACTTTGTCCCTAGTCAGCTCTGACAAAGAATATGCAGCGAGCGCGACCGGTACACAATTCACCGTAGTCGACACAGCTGGGACGACCTACCGTATCTATGCTCTCTCGTCCATCACGCTTACGGCCACCTCGGTCTCAACCAACTCTGGCACCATCAGCGCTGGGGGCCAGTTTACCGGGGTCCTCCGACTCGTGAAACTCGCTCAAGCCAGCCACCAGGGACTTCTTGACCAGCACTACCACGTCTACCCTACCTCGGTTGGGCACGACTACTCGTTTACCGATACTACAGGCACCCTCTACTTTACTTGGGACACGGTCGGCGACGGGAGCCAGCTTCTCATGCTCACGTGGCCGCATCACCGGACTAAAATGCAGAACCCGAACTTCCCCGCGACGACGGCATTAGGGTATCTGACGGTCAAGGTCCGGTCCAACTATCTCTCTCTTTTCCTCCGCCGGGGTTTTGAGCTAACCTCGTCTTAAAAAAATAGGGATGGATGTACCCCGCGATCGGCAATGTGTGGAGCATGGTTTACCAGCTCACCTCCATCTCGTGGGATGCGCCGCGTGCCCTTGATTCTTCGTGCTCGAGCGCCGTCCTCAACGGTCTCGAGTACGAGGTGGGCCAACTTAACACTTCCCAAGCCCCCATACCCGATTTCTATTACTGGGGGGGCAGTCTCGCGGCCCAGTCGCGACTGGCACTTATCGCGTATGATAAAATCTCTTTATTTTCTCACTTGCTTCTACCCTACTAGGTATCTTATCTGGTGATGACAAGATGAGATAAGATGCTAATAGTGCATCAACCCTCAACTAGAGATGATCTTGGACGGCCCGATCTTGTTACGCCGGTTATCAACTACCTTAAGGCTTCTTTTCAACACTGGTTTGATTCTGCCTCGACGACGCTTCCTGCGTACGAGACGGCGTGGGGCGGCGTCATTAATAAAGCTGGCGCTAACAACTCCTGGGTCGACTTTGGAAACGGCTACTATAACGACCACCACTTCCACTATGGCTACCTTCTTAATGTCGCCGCCGTTATTGCCAAGTTTGACGGCAACTGGCTAAGCCAGCATAGGGATTACATTAACTGGTTTGCAAGGTACCTTTGCTTCCATTTCTATCCTTCCACCCCCTCTCCCCTTTTCTCTTATCGGTACATAGGTACTGCGAAGCTAACTGTGACGCAGAGACATCATCAACCCGTCGCCGCAGGACCCTTACTTCCCAGTCGCGCGGTGCCGGGATTGGTTTGCTGGGCACTCGTGGGCGTCAGGTATTGCCAACGGAGCCGGCAGCCGGGACCAGGAGTCGGTCGGTGAGGCCATTAACGGCTACTACGGCGCCCTGCTCTGGGCATCGGTCGCGCTCTTGTAAGACCATGTCAACTACGCCAAGCTTCTGATTGCTACAGAGCAGCAGGCCGCACAGGTCTACTGGCACCTCTACCCGCAGGCTGCCCCGACCGATCGTGACAACCCGTACCCAGAGCCTGGGGTGCGCAGCTTGGTCACCATGGGAAATATCCAGGACTGGCAGTCCGGCGCCTGGCTGTTCTGGGGCAGCCAGAAGAGCCAGATCGCCGCTATCCAGATCTTGCCCCTCACCCCCGTGAACGAGGTAGGCCTCCCCTTATTTTATGATATGTTGAATACCATGTCTGCTAGATATCTTGGAGGGGAAAGCGTGAGCCGGGCTGATAATAGTTTTCTTCTTACAGATTCTCTACGATAATCAGTGGGTCGAGAATGTGTGGTCGTACACCATGCCCGAGCTTGTCGACCCGAGCATTGGTGATGAATGGTGAGAATTATCAGGCCTGAGATTGAACGCTTTCTGCTCTCCACGTTAATTTTCTCTGTTCTAAATGGTGACTAGGAAATGCCTCATTATTGCCGCATACGCCAACTCGAACCCACAGGTCGCCGCTTCGTGGGCTGGAAAGCTCACAAACTGGGGTCAGTCCTTCTCTCCGGCCCCCGTGGCGTTGGCGGTGACTAACATGTAGTGGAGTCAGGCACGGGAAACACCTTCACGAACGAGATGTACTTCATCGGAACGCGGCCGAACCCGAGCGGGGCGCCCATATGCAGCGCATTTCCACAGAACCCGTACGGCAACTTCAAGATCCAGGTCGAATCGTCAGGCAACTTCGTCGCGGCGTCGAGCGCCAACACCAACCTGATCGCCTCTGCCACCTCGGCGGGCGCGGCCGCAACCTTCGGCAGCGCCTACGTGCCCAATGCCGGCACGCTGCAGCTCGCTAGCACGGGCCAGTACGTGACGTCCGACCAGTCCGGCAGCAACGTCCTCGCCGCCGTGCGCACCACGGCCTCGACGTGGGAGCGCTTCACCGTCCGCCAGAAGGTCGGCGCCGCGGCGGACGTCTACTCCATCAAGGCCGGCAGCAACGGCCTGTACGTCACGGTCGCTGGTGACGGTTCGCTCATTAATAATGGCGCGAATGAGGCGGCGGCGGCTGGCTTCCGGTTTGTTGCAGCGTAAGTCCGGGGTAGGACTGAAGGGGGGTAATCTTGAATATCATGTTGTCTTGAGGATGTTGCGCAAAGAAAGACGGCAATGGATACCAGTGATCTGCAGGTGTTGGATTCGCCATATGGAACTGTCTTGCGGAAACCAGTGTTGGAAGTTGTGGCGCTTGAAACACGGAAGCCTGGTTGCCGATGCTTTAGTGTCAGAGGTGTTCCAGAGGCTGAACAAGAAGCTATTAAAAGGAGGCCAGGGCGATGCCCGCCACTGAGAGAAAAATCAATCAATTCTTTCTCCACATCTTTCCGTCTGAATGTCGTTTCAAACAATTAACAGTCAGATTCCGCACAACGATCACAAGCCGTTGCGTTACACCAAAAAAAGTTCATCGGATACGACAGTCAGACCTCCTTATTCGAAATCTTCGACCAATTAGATCCTACCATTTTCACCATTTTCGACCATTCCAACCGCCATTATGCCCACAGGCTCGGACTACGAATACACCAAGTTCAACAAGCCTAGCGACTGGGATGAGTGGAGCGAAGCCTATGAGGAGAAAGCTAAGCACGCTGGAATCCTTGACAACGTCCATCCAAACCGCAAACTGAGAAAGCCCTGGCCAACCGAGCCAGTCGTACCTCAATTCGACGACTTTCAGAAGAAGCAACCCCGCCGTGTCGCTCGAAGCTCCGACAACAACGACGATCCACCAGAGACGAGCGGAGCTGGTACCGAAGACGTCAACCGAAATGCCACTCGAAGGCGTGTCGCTGCTGCTGCCAGAACCGGGACATCCGGAAGATCCCAAACTGCCGGAAGATCACACACCGAATCTAGCAATCCGGACGATGATCACACACCACCCACAAGCGATCACGAAGAAGACGAGGATTCAGAAACCAATACGCCCAAGGCCACTCAGTTCTCAGATCTCACTGCTCTCGGCCAAACGGATTGGAAGGCAGCTTTCGAACTATACAAGGAAAACAAGGGCACCTACTACGCCAAGACTGCTGCTAGATCCAAATTCCACGATTGGATCCTCAAGAGCATCGGGCCGAACTATCGTCACGTCACGAAGGGCAAGGATATACCAGACATCTATCAAGCACTCAAGCAGTGGCTTCCGTTCAAGCGGACGATCAACAGGGACCTCAGATCTGAATATTCGAGCCATCTGAATCAGATCAAGAACTTCGAACGCAGGCTAGGAGATTGGGCTATTCGTTGGCAAAACCTGGTCAGCGAAGGGATTGAGCAAAATATACCACAGATAGCTACGCCTAGCTCGTGGTACGACGACCTCACGGACGCCTTGAAGGAGATCAGAGATGGAAAGACTTGGACCCTAGGAGAGCTAGCAACCCTGGAAGAAGATATCCTCGAAGGAAACTTCTCACACAACCAAGTGGCTGCCCGAATGCAGTCAGCGATCGGTGGAAAGATCAAGGACAACAAGAAGCGTGGAAGGATCGAAGCTGGTTTTCCGGTCCTCCACGGTAGGGATGCCGATAAGCCGGAGGAAACAGGGAAAGAACGCCGCCGCCGACGAGGACACCAGAGCAAAGACGAGCACCAGGAAGCCAGGCAACCACGAGATACGAAAGAAAACTCGCCATCACGACCACCCAAGAAGATTCGATCAAATGGAGACCGCTGCGAAGTCTGCTTGCAATACGGCCACAAGCTCGACAAGTGCTATTACACCTATTCAGCAGACGAAGAAACCCCGGATTGGTTCGAGACAGCAAGAGCGTTGTGATTGAAGATAGGGTAGCCAAGATGTTGGAATTCGACAAGCAGCTCGCCGAGAAGGTCAGAAAGGCGCGCGAAAGACGGAAGATGTTATGACTAGCCGCCGTTTCAAATCCGAGGCAGCACTCATCGCCGCACTAACCAAACCTATCCGCAACAAACGTACCAGAGCTCGATTCTTACGATCCAAAGCAGCTCTGAGCGCCAGCACCTACCCTCTTCGAAACTCAGCGATTGTGGATTCCGGTACGACGATTCACATCTTCAACAACCCCAGACGGTTCAGGAACCTTCGACCGGCACCGGCAGGAGATTTTGTCTACACTGGCGATACCGAAGTGCCGATCCTTGGGTATGGAGAAGTCATAATCAAGACGAAGAGTAAGTCCCGTTCTCGGTGGCTACTACTCGAAGACGTAGCCTACTGCGAAGACTTTGCTTGCAACCTGGTATCGTTACGCCAGCTTCACAAGAAAGGTTTCTATTGGGACAACAATCCACCAAGCAACTGCCTCCGAAGGAAGGATGGTTCAGTCCTCTGTGAGCTATCCGATCAATATGGCCAATTCGTGATCGAAGACGTTCCTTTCGAAACCACATTCAGCATTCCACGCTCACGCAGCGTTCCACACGGATCGGAAGACGAGCTGGACCGGCCGGCCAACAAGCGACGGCACCGGCAAGTTATGGCATGGCCGTCTTGGCCATCCAGGTGCTGTGGCACTCGCACATCTACAAGTATCAACCCGGAGCCAGATTACGAGGACCAGCCAGTTACGAATGCCCTGCGTGTGGCGAAGCAAAAGCGAAGCGCAAGATCCGCCGTCAGCTCCGCAAAATTCCTCACAAGGTTGGGGAGCGATTCGCAGTCGACTTCCTCGACCTAGCCCCAAGTCAGAAAGGTTTCAATTCGGTTATGCTCTTTACAGAACGGAAGAGTGGATACGTCTTTGACCTCTATCTAACCGAACGAAAGACGCCCACTCTTATGGCTGCGATCAACCACTTTCTGAAGGCCATGGAACGTCAGTATGGTCTACAGATCAAAGCTATTGAGTGCGACGACGAGTTGATGCGATCCAAAGCCCTGGAAAGCTTCTGGAAGTCCAAGGGTATGCGAATTGAGCGTTGTGCGCCAAATACGCAAGCTCAAAATGGAGGCGCAGAACGCTCAGGGGGTGTGATTAAGCTGAAAGCAAAAGCTATGCGCGCTGCGGCTCGTCTGCCAGAAATACTATGGGTTGAGATCTACAAGGCTGCGGTGTATCTTTACAACCGAACCCCGAAAAAGAGACAAGATTGGAGTTCCCCATACGAGGTATTCCACACCTTTCTGGCTACAAGAGACGGAATTCCCAATCCAGAGAGGAAACCCCAGCTTTCACACCTTCGGAACTACGGTTGCCGCGCGTACGCTTTGACGACCGAAGCTATGCTCAAGAAAGACAGGTTGTTCAAGCTAAGACCCAACGCGTGGATCGGATATCTTGTGGGCTACGAATCGACGAATATCTATCGGATTTGGAACCCTAAGACGAACGATATAGTCCGAGTGCGCGATGTGAGCTTCAACGAAGATGAGCTATTTTCTGGAAGCCTGGAGCAGTTCAAGGACGACCTTTTGAGCGTTACCAACGACGAAATGGAGGCACTTCTTAAAGAGTGCTCTCTACCACCGCTGAGCGCCGAGAATCGGATGGCCAGCGACGACCTTACCACACAAGAAGAAGATGAGAGACAATCCTTGACTGTATCGTTGTGGGGGTAAAGACTCTGATAAGATGTCAGAGCATGATGGTTCTGGGGGAGAAGACTCTGATAAGATGTCAGAGCATGATGGTTCTGGGGGAGAAGACTCTGATAAGATGTCAGAGCATGATGATTCTGGCGTCGAGGACGAGGAAATGCAGGAAGCGCCGGATCCGGAAGAAGAAGTTCAAGAAAAAGAACTTGATCAGTACTCTTCCGCGATCCTAGATCCGCTACTAACACCTGGGAACACTCCTCCTCCGCCAACGGCGCTCTTTGCAGCAGCCTTCTCCTCACTCACGCTTGAAGAATATTTCCAAGCTGGTGGGATGCCCCAAGAAGGGAAGAATCCTGAGATAGGATTGACCTCACTCACGCTTGAAGAATATTTCCAAGCTGGTGGGATGCCCCAAGAAGGGAAGAATCCTGAGATAGGATTGACCTCACTCACGCTTGAAGAATATTTCCAAGCTGGTGGGATGCCCCAAGAAGGGAAGAATCCTGAGATAGGATTGACCTCACTCACGCTTGAAGAAGATTTCCAAGCTGGTGGGATGCCCCAAGAAGGGAAGAATCCTAAAGCAGGTTTATTCGGCAGCGTTTACGCGCCAAGTGAAAAATCTACGATAGATGCGAGCAATCGCACTATTAACGCATGGCAAGCGGCGTTCAGCGCAGGGCGTCATGCAGCGAAGATCGCTGTTCTTGACGGCCAGGCTGTGGATAAGCACACACTGCGCAAGGAGCTTGACTATCGCCGAATCTCGTCAAGAAGGGGTCGGCAGCTGGCTCGCCACGAGGCCGCGATGATGACTGCTAAGGAATCTCCCCTTATGGTTCAGACTGCTGCTAACGGAAAATACCACAGAAGAGATCTTCCCCGACCACCAAATGGCTATAAAGAGCTCAAGAGGCATCCGCTGGCTAAGTGGTTCGTTGAGGGTATGGAAGTCCATATGCAGAGCCATCGCGAGATGAGGTCGTTCGAGAAGTGCCACCGGAGCCTTGCCAAAAACGCACAAGTCCTCGATTGCATGTGGGTATATACCTACAAATTCGACAAACACGGCTATTTGCTCAAGGTTAAGGCGCGGCTCGTGGTCAGGGGCGATCAACAAGCTAAGACTACGCTCGAGAATACCTACGCCTCGACCCTCGCCGGCAAGTCGTTCCGCACGTTGATGGCGATAGCGGCTCGTTTCGACCTTGAGCTGATCCAGTGGGACGTTGTCAACGCCTTTGTGCACGCCAAGCTACCGTACGACGTTTTTATGAAGCTTCCGCCTGGATTTTCGGAGGAAAACATGGTCTTGAAGCTCAAGAAGGCGTTATATGGGCTCAGAGAGTCGCCCCTGTTGTGGCAGAAGGACTTCACGGCAACCCTACGACTCCAAGGCTTCAATCCAGTACCCCACGAACCTTGCTGCTGGATTAAGAATGGCGTGATCATCTTCTTCTACGTGGACGATATTGTGGTCGCCTACCGTAAGGAGAATGAGGATGCCGCCAAAGCAGAGACGGTCGCTCTAAGATCACAGTACTCGCTACAAGGTGGCAGTGAACTACAGTGGTTTCTGGGCGTTGCAGTAATTCGCGATCGATCCAGGCGGATTATCTGGTTATCGCAAGCCGACTATATCAACAAGATGAACCGATTCGTTGACCCACAGCGCCCACGTCGCCGAAGAAAGATACCGATGACCTCCGTCGAGCTCCTACCGTTCGAAGGAACCGCGTCGCGCAGCCAGATTACCGAATATCAGCGCACAACCGGTACCATCCTATACGCCGCTGTGATCACACGACCAGACGTCGCTTTCGCCTGCTCGCGCCTTACCAGATTCAATCTGAATCCTGGCCCTCAGCATCAAGAAGCCGCGAATCGAGTGATCGAGTACCTACTCGGCACAGCCAACTTTGCACTCAAGCTCGGGGGCGAGGATGGTATGGCCACGTGGAGTGATGCCTCCTTTGCGGACAACACGATCGATCGAAGAAGCTCGCAAGGTTACGTCATGAAGCTATTCGGAGGGACGATTGGCTGGCGCGCCAACAAGCAAGATACGGTAACCACGTCAACCACGGAAGCAGAGCTTTTAGCCCTCGCACAAGCCACGAAGGAGGCCCTCTTTACGGATCGGTTAGTTAAGGAGATCGGCGTCGAGCTCGACGATGGATCAGTTCAACTCTGGTGCGACAATACGCAGACGATCGGCCTTGTAACCAAGGAAGTCGCTACGCTACAAACCAAGTTGCGGCACGTCGATGTCCATAACCACTGGCTTCGAGAGCAGCCGGAAAGAGGCCAGATCCGAGTCAGATACGTGCCTACTAAGCAGATGGTAGCCGACGGACTCACCAAAGCTCTTCCAGAAGTCGACTTTCTACGATTCAGAGACCAAATCGGTGTTGTGGATATATCAGACGCTCAAAATGCCAGAAGTGAGAACCTAAAGATCTTGAAGGACGAGGATCTAGAGGCACTGGAAGACGAATTCCAAGGAGGAGAGATCGAAGTTATTCAGTTAACTGCTAGAATGGCAGTCAACTGAGGGGGTGTGTTGGATTCGCCATATGGAACTCTCTTGCGGAAACCAGTGTTGGAAGTTGTGGCGCTTGAAACACGGAAGCCTGGTTGCCGATGCTTTAGTGTCAGAGGTGTTCCAGAGGCTGAACAAGAAGCTATTAAAAGGAGGCCAGGGCGATGCCCGCCACTGAGAGAAAAATCAATCAATTCTTTCTCCCCATCTTTCCGTCTGAATGTCGTTTCAAACAGCAGGTGTCATGTAGAGACGTTTCGCGAAGATATGTCTGTGTCAATATCTTTTTCCACGACACCGCCAATAAAACTATAATAATGGAAAACTAGGATATCAACTTAGTAAAGCAAACGCACCTAGGCACGCACCTGATATTACTAGTGGTAAACCCGCTGGAGCAACCACACAGATTACACTTCTTCTGTGAGCGTCGCCACGCATTGAGCGACTCGCGGCGGAAATTGCTGTTTCATCAGACGAGGTCTACGGCAAAGTAAAGATAGGCGCGTGGTTGGTGTAAGCTTGAACAGTTTTGCCCTGTTCTAGAATCAAATTCTTTGTTTTTTCTCAGACTTTTATGAGGTACTTAACTTGCCCGGTGACCGTACTCCGCCGCAGAAGCGCCAAGACGGTCCAGGGGTTGGCTCCTGCCCGAAGAAGGGGACGCCGGATGAAGACGGCCTGAGAAGCGGCAGAACCACTAGTGGGATTCTCCCTCCACAAACTCCAACATGGCCACCCACGAGCACCCAACCTTCCCACCGGGCGACCACAAAGCGTACATGCAGTACGCAGTCGAACAGGCACGACTATCCCCGCCATCGCCGTCCAAATTTTGCGTCGGCGCGGTCCTCGTCGATGCCGACCGCAACGAGGTCCTCTCGACGGGCTACTCCACCGAGCTGCCGCGAGACCGCCCCGGCGACCCCGGTTCGACACACGCCGAGCACTGCTGCTTTATCAAGGTTGCTGATCGGCACGGTATTCACGATTTTGATATCGCGTCGGTGCTCCCGCCGAATACGGTTCTCTATACTACGATGGAGCCGTGCAATGAGAGGTTGAGCGGAGCCCGGACGTGCGTGGAGAGGATTTTGGGGCTGGGGAACGCGATAAAGGTTGTTTATGTTGCTATCAGGGAGCCTGATACGTTCATTCAAAGAAATGAGGGGATCGGGCGGTTGGAAGAGGCTGGGATTAAGGTCGAGATGTTGGATGACGACACCGAATTGCGGGCACTCATTTTGGACGTCACTTTTGCTGGGCACCCAAAGAAGAGTTGAAGGGGTATGCTATTGGCGGCTGAAGCCTTGAAGTACTGGCTCTGGTGTTCGGACAGCTGCCCGGGGCTCGTACATACATGGGAGTCACTTGCCCCTCGCATGGATCCCCATGCGGCACCGGGACGTCAGGGTGCCACGAGTAGAAATATCAGTGATATATCTCACCCGGTATCTCAGCTCACCACCCATTACTAAGAGACGTGTGGTTTAGGTTCGCAAGACGGTTCTTGACGGTTGTATGCCAGGTGCCCAACGGACATTGCCCCATAGCCGGTCCGACGCCACACCGACACAAGCACGAGGCCGGCGGTCTGATCGCAGAAACAGCGGAATACAAATCCGAGCGGCGTTTCGTTCGTCTCGTCTCAGATTCCACCTTTCCTTCCTTTCTCCCTTCACTCATACGTTTAGGGAAGACCGTCATCAATCGTATCATTACACTTCCACAACAATGAATGGTGCAACTCAAACACGGATAGCACTGGCCCTCCTCGGTAAGCACTCTACCTACTTCCCACCTTTTAGTCGCTGATTCATCAGAGCACAACTGACAAACCATCCGAAAACAGTATTGGCGGCCGTGGTCGCCCAGGCACAGCAGTTCGGAGGTTTCTCGGGCTACAACGGCAATGGGAACCCGCCCAACAGCGACCCCAATTCCGGTTCCGGTCCCGGGTCCATCCCCGACTCCGGGCCGGGACCCTTGAATGGTGGGAACCCCGGCCCGCGCCCCGGCAACTTTGGCAGCGGTTTCGATCTCGCCGAGGCCGCGCGGATGCGGGCGATCCACGGCATCATGGCGGCGATCGCCATGGTCGCCCTGTTCCCGAGCGGCGCCATCATCATGCGTCTTGTCCCCGGCTCCTGTGGGCTGTGGCTCCATTCCTTGACGCAGATGCTGGCTCTCGGCATGCTGGTGAGCGCGGTGGCGTTGGGTATTCGTCTTGTGCAGCAGATGCGCGGCGAGACCGGCGTGGACTTGGTGAGTATTTTGTTCTTTTGATTCTCGAATCGTTTCCTCTTGTCGGTCTTGGATTGCGTTGCTGACGTGTGTGTGTCTGTGTCTACTAGATGGCCAATCCGAACTTGAACTATCACTTTATCATCGGTATCATCGTCATGGTCTTTCTGATCTTTCAGCCGGCTTTTGGGCTCCTTCACCACGAACGCTTCAAGCAAGTGCATAGGCGGCAGGTTTGGTCGTATCTGCACCTGTTCAACGGCCGTTTCTTCATCATGGCGGGCATCGTTAATGGCGGGTTGGGAATGTGGATTGCTGGAGCTCCGCACCAGCTTAAAGTCGCGTACATTGCGGCGGCGGGATCTATGTGTTTGCTGTGGATGGTGGTGGCGATATGGAAAGAGTGGGTGATCTGGTTGAACAACCGTCATCCCTGGAGGCGGGAGAAGGTTACCAACGAGGGCAGCATTCCGTTTTGATTTTTGAACTTTGTTAGGGTTGAACCGGTTAAGCCACCATGGAAGTTACATGTTATCTATCGGTTGAGCATTAGATTGACCCCTCAACGGATGATAAGTAGGTAGCTAATATTCAAAGCCATGGTAACTTTTTAAGCCAAAGTATAGTTAAACGCTGTTCCTCGTTCCCAAACGCGGGAGGGTCCTGACGAAATCTGGGTGTTCAACTGCGGAAGCCCCTGGCAGTTGCTGGCTCGTTGTTACGCTGCCATGCTACCACGCACGGTGCTGCATACGGTACCCTATGCACGGGCCACGAAAGCAACTGGGTTCTCCGCCTGCCACCAACTGCGATCGGTGACTCATGGCTGCGTTCTCTCTGCTCTCTCTTCCATTTTCATACTTATTTTTTGTTCAGTTAGTGCTTGAACCAGCCAATCCATAAGTGTCTAAAAATTCCATAACAACCTCCAAAGTTAACAAAAACAATCCGGTCGTTAGAACTCGCCATGTCGGAGTCGTCGGACACGGACACGAACAACTCGGCAGCCCCAGAGTTGGGGGCAGCCCCGCGCATACAGCTCTACCGGAGAACGGGCTTTATCGGTGTAGAAGACTTCGAAGATGCTGGGAATTACAAACCTGGGGGCTATCACCCGGTCGACATCGGCGACACCATCACCAATCCCACAAACGTGGACAGCTACACCATGATCCACAAGCTTGGGTTTAGTGGGTATTCCACTGTGTGGCTGGCAAGGCGACAGCGCAAGCATCCCATGGCCGGACACACCCTTCCCGTCTCGTTCCGCGCACTCAAGATCCTCCGGGCCGATCTCGGTGACCACACTGATCATGAGCCGGGCATTCTCCGGCACCTCGGCCAAGTGGGAACGTCGAGCCACCCAAACATCGTCGTGCTCGAAGATTCGTTCACTATCACGGGCCCCAACGGTCAGCACCTCTGTCTCGTCTTTCCTGTCCTTGGCCCGAGTCTATGCTCGTACAAGAGCTTGCACGAGTTGACGCCGTCCCAACGGCATTCGGTCTGCCAGCAGCTCGCAAGTGCCGTCACCTTTTTACACCGAAATGACATCTGCCACGGCGGTAAGGTTTCCTTTCCTTCGATACATTGTCAGCGAGATATCGGGTAGCGAACTGACAGGTATCTATTATAGACCTCACCCCTTCGAATATATCATTCAGGGTTTCCGGTATACACTCCATGACGGAACAGCGCCTGATGGAACTCCTGGGCCCTCTTAAACAAGAGACGCTACATCACCGTAATGATTCCCTCTCTGGCTCCAGGCATCGCCCCAAGAGGTTAGTTACCGCCGCTTCCTTTGCCGGCCTCTCCAGGCTGCTAACCAGCGTCCAAATCCAAATCATCGGCTTTGACGTCGCTTTTCCAACCAACAGCCCACCGCCGACGTCGGGATGTCCTATCCAACTTTTTCCGCCAGAGCTCCTCTTCGGTTGCCCGGCCTCGGCCAAGTGCGACATCTGGCAACTCGCAGCCAATATGTGCTATACCTATGTCGGCTCCTATATGTTCCAGGTTGGCTTCGAAGTCTTCACTCATCTCGTTGCCTTTATCGTAGAGTACCATGGCCCACTCCCCATCGATTGGAAGGGTAGGTTTGACTGGGGTCAATATGGCGGTTATCCACCTGGAACGTCAGGAGAGGCGTTGGACGAGCCAGAGTGGTGGTTCGACGGTACAGAGCCGACAAAGTCATTCGACGACCGCGTTACTCGAGCTGTCCCATTCCTTTCGGGGCTGCAAAAGGATGAGCTAGTACGTTTGCTCTGTGACATGGTTGTGTTGGAGCCTAGCCGTCGCATCTCGGCCGCCGAAGCAGAGCGGCGTCTCAAGTCCCCTGTATTTTATCCCATATGGGAAGAGGGTGACCGATAGGTAGTAGGAGGTAAGAGGAGTATTCTTTAGAAGCGATCTTGGGTAGATAAGTAAGTGAAATTGCAACCGAAGTCAAGTGAACACAGATTGTTGCTATCACTGTGTTGAACCCTAACCCCCACACTGTATGGGTCTAAAATGAAACTCAGCAGCTCTCAATTCTCATCTTTTCATCCTACAAAAGTCAAGACCCAGCATCGATGGCCGCCGCTTCACCCTCCCGCGACTGACCTCCGGCCCCTTCGTCCGGTTGGTTGCACGGGTGTAACCGGAAGCGGCGCGAGCTGCCCTTGGCGTCACCGGCGCGATGACCTTGGATGAGACTGAGATATTTGAGACCCCGCGCCTTCTGGCAACGGCCGACAAGCCCCTCGGGGATGCCGTTGGTGACCTGCTTACCCTCATCATCACCACATCGCCGACTCCCTCAGCGCCCTCGACAGAGCTGCTTTCTCAAATTCTCACCTCGTTCCGGGAATTCTGTCCCGAGCTGGGCCGCTGCAGAGTCATCCTGGTGCTTGACACGTACGATCACATCAGCTCGACCGCCCGACTCAAAAAAGGTCATGTCACGGCAGAAGGCGCCAGAAACTATGCCGCGTACAAGGAAAACGCGAAGCGGCTCATCCTCGAGGCGTACGCGCCCGACAGAAAGGACCACCGCTTAGAGGACCTGTTGGAGGACTACGACGAGGCCGAGTACGGCTCCACCGCCTACGCACAGCAGACGAACGCGGTGCCGCTGGCCATCACCAAGACTGAGGACGAGCGCATCCTCTTCGTCGAGCCCCTGCAGCGCCTCGGCTTCGGGTTGGCCGTGCGCTCGGCCCTCCGGCTGACCAGGACGCCCTACGTCTGGATCCAGCAGCACGACTGGGCCCTGGTGTCGGACATCCCCCTCCGCCCGGTGCTGTCTGTCATGCAGCAGCACGCGCAGCAGCCCGCTGCTGCGAGTGGCCTGGACGACTTTGAGACCGTCAAGGTGCCCGTCAAATACGTCTGCTTCCCCTCGGTCCGCATGCTCGAGTACGCCAGGTCCGACCACGTCATGCTGTTCCCCGCGCTGCGCGCCCTGACCAACCTGCACAAGCAGAACTTTTCCGTCGTCGTCAAGGAGGACGATGACGACAACAACGGGACGGGGGGGTTAGGCGGCGCAACCAACTTGCAGAAGATACCGCTCACCCCGCTCTTCTTCTGGCACGACAAGCCGCACGTGGCCGAGACGGCGCACTACCTTTCTCGGCTGTTCCCGGACCCGCGCCGCGCTGCCGAGGGGTGCCTTTATCGAGGACACGATTGGTCACCGTGCCCGGACAGAAATGAAGGACGGGTTGTGGCGGAAGTGGGCGTGTTGGTTGTATTATCCGGAGGAAGGGAAGCGGTTGTGTGTGAGGCATTTGAAAGGGAGGACATGGCGTGGGACGGAGGGGGAGTTGGCGCAGAAGTTGGAGTATATGCGGTTGAATCAGGGTGGGGAGGTGAGGGATGTTGGGGTTGAGGGGGAGGTAGTGGTTGATGTGAGAGATGAGAAGCAAATAGATTTGGAAGCGGCTGCTGAATAGAATCAATTGTAGACTATTTGGGGATGGAATCTAACATGGGACACCGAGACTGTCTAGAGGCGCCTCGTCGCAATGGGCTTCCCCCACTCCGAGATGGGCTTGTCCGTTGGAACTAGCCACACCACGCCGCCGTCCCATCCATCCCAACTAGCGCTCTCTTTTGCGTCGGCGAGAGATTCCTCTGACAGCTTGACGCCAGCCTGCATCACAATGACTGTGATTTCTCTTAGGGCGCCATCCATGATGGCCTCGTTCCCGCTAACGCCTAGCCTGTAGTTTCTATTTCTTGCGGGAGGACCAAGAATCACTTACTAGACCAGACTAACGTGGGGTCCAAACTCCTCCCTCCATGAGCTCAGCCTATACAGTGCGCCAACGTTAGCACTCCTCACTGCTTCAAACCAACCGAGTCGACGTCCACGCCATCTCAAACAATCCCCATGCCACCCACCCCAACATGAACATCAAACATCACAAAAGACAAGCGAAATAAACTCACCACTTCTCCGTCTCCTTCCCAAACTTAACCACCCCACCCGCATCCACCTCAACCTCCTCCCCCGTCACCCCCACCGCCCTCGCAACGCCAGCCAACTCCCTCACCCCCTCAAACGCCACCCGAATAAAACACCGCCTATAAAACACATCCTGCCCCTCTACCCTCTCAAACCGCACCTTCACATCCCCCTCCTTCCCCACCCCATCACCAGACCCGAAGCAGAACCCCCAAACCCAAAGAGCCGCGGCAGCAGGAAAGGGAATCCGATCCAACCAGCCCTGCGGATCGTCCTTGTAGGTCGTGGCCGGGTCGATGCCGCTGGTGAGGGTGAGGTGGGCGGGGAAGAAGTGGGGCACGACGCGCGGGGCGGAGGCGGCTTCGCGGGGGAAGCGGGCGGGGAGGGTGGTGGTGATGAGGGTGCGCAGTATTGCGTGGAGGGGGTCTTTTTTGGGAGGGTTTAGTATTCCATCTTGGTTACCGAGGGGGTTGGTTGTGTCTTTTGGGGTTGGGGGGCGGTGCTGTGGTGTGTTTTGCGGGCAGGGGAAAAAAGGGGGACGGGGATTGGGTTGGTGATTCGTGGTGATGAGAGGGAATTAGGGTGGTGGGGGGGGGAGACTGGTTGTTGAGTGATGGCTCGGGGAAGGGGGTGAGGTGACGTACGGGACTCGGGAGGCAGAAGCCAGAGGGAAGAACCGGCCATTTTGTTTGATTTGGTTCGGACGATGGTGGTAAGGTGAGGGCTGCAATAGTGTGTTCAGAAGATGGAAAGAGTTGGGATGACGTCGAGCTGAGTGGAAGGCGGCTGGAGGCTCCGTAGTCGGGCTGAAAGGTGCGGAGTCGTGGAGCAGGATTAGGCCGCTTCTCCATCGGGCCGTGCCGCTACACTTCTGATGACTTTACTGCCAATAAGGCTGAGCTGTACTAGGTATGTAACACTTGCTAGAGACAGTTGGGCCCATACATCTCTATTTGATCAATATTCTAGACCACAATACCTAAGCTTCACTGACCACCAAATACCACCTCGTGCGAGGTAACTACAGCACCGAGCTCGGTTCTTTTTTGGCTACTCGACTCCACTACTCATGAATCGTTCTTCACAATCTTTGTCTCTTCACCAGGACCTTCTCTTGCGCCTTCTCTTTGAACGGGTCGCCTTCTAGTCAGAAATCAACATGCGATTCACCAGCACCGCCTCACAATGAGCGACACCACCCCGCGGCTTGCCTGTTTCACATTCGAGGCAAAATGGCCGCCCTGGTCCACATCCGTCCCAAGCAGCTGAACCTGCAGCTGGATTCTTCGCTCGATGTGTTTCAATGACGCCCTACTCCCGCGCGATTCAAACATTGAAGCAAACCAGAGATCTCTGCGGAGCGGATACCCTAGCTCCAGCTAGTGATTGTCTCCTCGAGGCTGGACCGTAGGCCATGACTTCTCGGTTGCCGGCCACGCTTCTCGCGGGGTCAGACCAGCCAAAGCCCCGTGAGCGCCTCTAAGTCTCACTTTAGAGCCGGGTTAGTCGACGGCTTTTGTTCCGTGGCGCAGTCCCGCCTACGATTCGCCTGCGGAAAGTGCGTTTGGCCAATTTTCCTCCGGTAAATTCAACTGTGGGCTGCGGCATTCTGCCTCACTTCTTCCCCCTAAGCCTCCTTCTTGCGACTGGCTTCGACGGGCCCTCGGCTCCCCTGCCAGCTACCCTGGTGCTGCGCCTGATCTTCGTTTCCCTTGCGCCTCTACCGTGTCCATGGCGGACGCGGCTCGCTTGGAGCCGCTCCTTGCTTTCCCTGATGAGCCGGTGTTATTGCGAGCGCTGGCGTTTTGGGCGGTAGCACGAGTCGGTTTCCGCTGAGGTTCCCGTCGTGCTCTCTTGGGCTGCGGCTCTTCCACGTCCGCCGTGTTGGACTCATGGTTCTTGTAGCCATGCTCATCTACCCCGCCTTTCTCGTCCGCCAGGGTAGTCTCGACGTTTTGCTGAGCTGCAGCCGAGACGGAGGTAAAGTCGTCGTCGAAGCGGTGGCGCACAAATTCCTCGCTGTCCTTGTCCGGATCGTGCATGCGCAAGGCCCTGTCGTAGTCGCGATTGGCGTCGTCTATGGCGTCGACGAAGTCTTGATTCAGCAGAGATTGCGACGGGGGGCCGAACAGCAGCTTCTCTTCACCAGCCGGCACAATTATTACGCCGTACTTGAGGTCGGCAAGCGGGGGTCCTCCAAGGGCGACGACAAAGCTCGCATTGGCCAGATAGGCCGCTATCTCGTTCATGTTTTGCGTGCAGTGGTACGCGGGAAAGTTGGGGGGAAACTGAGGGCCCGAGTTGCCGGGGGCGCCGTTGGAGGCCTGTTGGCGGGGGATGGCGGGCCTGTCAGTTGGCAAACTGGGTTGAGGAGCGGCGTAATCCCAGTATTGCTCTGGATGGTAGCCATATTGAGGAAGGTAGCTGTCGTGATATTGTTCAGGGTGTCCATACTGGCCCTCTGGATGGCCGTTCTCATACAATGTAGGAGGGAGGCCGTTGTCCGTGCCGGGAGCAACGGGCTCAACTAGCCCTGAACGTGAACTCGTTCTCAAAGCCGTATCATCAGCCACACTGTGTCGAGGAGCGCCGTTGTCCGGCCCGCTCTCCGGCCCGTTCTCCGGTATGCCTCCTTGCACGCTCCCGGACACACTCGCGGGTTGGTGGGGGTTCTCGGGCTGCCCCTTGGAGTCGTCAGTGGCGGAAGCGGGGGGTCTTTGTGCTGTCGGGGCATGCGGGGGGTCAACAAGCCTCTGAGGCGGGTGCGCATCGAACAACGCGTTGAACATGGCCTCTTCGGCAGCTAATTCGGAAGCGGTTTGCTTTCTTATTTTCCTGATGGGCCGCTAACTTGGAGGGGGAAGGTCGGTGGAGGACACGGTTTTGCAATAACTATGGAAGTCGGGCGACGCCGAGGGAGTCGACCGCCCTCTCCTACGCGCGGCCTCTTTCCGTTTGTGTATGCTGAATCTTTTCAAGTTGTGACGAGTTAACGCAGGAGGGTTGTCGGCGTTGTTAGCGCCTTTATGCGATGGTGCGCCATTAGACATATTCTCTAGTACACTCGCTGGTACATTCGCTGGTACACTCGCGGTCTGGCGGGGACTGTCCGTGATGTCGCGCTCTTTAGTGCTGCAAACGGGAGACCCTTGTTGTGGTGACCGAACAGGATGCAAGGGGGCAATAGGTGACTGTGGAGGCAGATTCTCGTCGTACCACTTCTCCCACGCAGCGTCATCGGCAGCTATTTCAAAAGCGGTGCGCTTTGGGTGGTTGAGGATGAGGCGCTGGCTTGGAGGGGGGAGATCGGCGGAGGAGACGGTCTCGCAATAGCTATGGAAGTCGGGCGACGCCGAGGGAGTCGACCGTCCTCTCCTACGCGCGGTTTCTTTTCGTTTGTTTATGTTGAATATTTTCAAATTGTGACGGGTCAGCGCAGGAGGGTCGTCGGCGTTGTTAGCGCCTTTATGCGATGGTGCGCCATTAGACATATTGCGGAAATTCGAACGATGAAAGAACCACGGTTACAAAACACTAGAATCGTGTCGAGAGTGTATCGCTATCGCGGGGCCTAACCCAGCAATGCCATTGCGCATGAGCGCCGACGAGAAGTTTGAATGAGGATGGATTCAAGGCGCAGCCCCGCGCGGGAACGGGAACGGGGGACGCTTCCTGGGTGTGCTTTCTGTTGGTGGCCGCGGCCGCGTCTTGCAGGCCCAAGGGCTTGGCGGTATACCACTGAGTGCACTGTGCCACTCACCCACTCAAACCGTGCGCTGAAAACATCCAATGGTTACATCAGCCCCAAAATTCCTAATGCGACGTACACGACTTCGTACCAAACTTTCCTCCAACCTCATGGTCGAGTCGTACACGTTCTGTATCAGCCTTGTCCGTCAGCACACCATTCGGCGGCTGAATTCTCTAATGATTGGATACCTAGACCCAACAGGCTGGATCAAACATCGACAGCCGCCCAACGGCGCCATCAAGGGGTTTTTAGCCCCGATTGAGATGTGACGAACGCCTTGCACACCCGGCCAAAGATAATAGCCGCAGGTTTCAACCTCCCATCAGCCCATACTTCGCACGCAAACGGCTGAAACCTTGGGCTGAAAACATGACACAGTTTACCCTCCCACCAACGAGGAGAAAGAGGAGGGTGAAGGGTGTCCCTCTTCCCTCCTGTCCAATCCGCTAGCACCTGACTGAGGCCGGATGCACTCCGACACAGCTATTTGGGGTCCTCAGCCGCTCCGGATCTCGGGGGCTATCAATAAGACAGTAAAAGTCCCACGGCTGGCCGCCCCCCTTTTGATTCCACCAGACCTTTGATTCACAGACAATTATTGTACCTCGCATTTCTTCCTTTTCGTTTCCGTTCCTTTCTTTTTTAAAAATCTCCTCTGTTCCTATCTCCTCTCCCATCATCGCCATGCCTCCCCCCTCTGGCGCCCCCCCGAGCAGGCAAGGACCTGCTTTTCACCCTCACACCACAGAACAATGAGGCGAAGGCCGTCGTAGCCCTGAACCCCAGCCATGTTACGACATTTCCTGCGTCGCATGTCCTCGCTTGCTATGCCGACCGTCCTTCCCAGATCCCAGGCCGGCTCTTGTCATTCGGGCGCAATGCAAATCACGACATTCGCCTGCCCTCCGAACCCCCCGTCCCCCGAGCACGAAATGACAATGCTAGCGGCGAGAAAGGAGGCGTCCGCGGTCGTCAAAACTACGGCAACTACCGCAACGATCACTTCTTCTTCTTCTTCGCCCCATCCGGGGAGCTCATCCTCCGCGATCTATCGCCTTTTCTAGTGGCCATCGAGCTTGAACATTCTAATAGCAAGGAGGGATATATGTATAACCTTCACGGGAGGAACCCGCGCCAGCGCGTCATACCCCGAACTACAAGGTCCGTGTTCATCACGTTTGGCACCTCCACCTAGTTCTTGATGAAATGGGCTCGTGGGTACCGGGGTGAGGCCGGCGAGGCAGGACTTGCAGTCCAGAGCAAGCTTGTTGACAAGGCTCTCGCCCTCCACATGCGTGGCATATCTCTGACGGCCCCAGACGAGGATACACCGATGCCAACCACCATGCACCATTCCCACGAACTCCGCAGCCGCCACACACCCTCTGGTGGGTCGTCCCTTGCTGGCCAGACTAGACCCACCCATGACTACGGCCATCTAGGCTCAGGCACGTATGGACAAGTGTCAAAGGTCGTGGACCTGGCCTCAGGCGAGCTGTGGGCGGTGAAGGAGATCAAGGAAGACGCGAACTGCGACGGCTGGAAGAAGAGCTTCTTAGAGGAAGTCGAAATTCTCTTAGGGCTTCGTTATGTGAGCAATGTCGACCCGCGGCAGATAAGGACGAATTCGCTAATAAGTTTCGCAGGAAAACATCGTACATTTCGAGACCTACCAAGACTTCCGGATTGGTGGCCGTTACCAACTGTTTTTCGGACTGTACAAGGGCAACGTACACGAGTTGATCACCAAGGAGTCCCACCACTCGTGCGACGGTCCGGCCAGGGATCACGATATCCAGCCGAGTTTCTGGACCAGGTTCATTGTTCAAATGTGTTCCGCCGTTGAGTATCTTCACGCAAAAGGGATCGTCCACCGGGACATAAAGCCTCAGAACGTAATGTACGATTATGTCGACGGAAACGATGAGGTCAGCTTTTTTCGGGGACTTTGGTCTGTCTAAGACCACAGCCGATATGAAAAGGCAGGCGCCGGGCGGCGGCACCCCCTTCTATAACGCCCCCGAACTCGCCAGCACCAATACCCCGACAACCGCCTCGGACATATGGGCCTTGGGCGTTATGTTCGGCGAAGCCCGAGGCTACTGGTGCTATGAGGAGACGGGCAGAAGCGCCGATTTCTGGAATAGAAAGCTTGCCGCCTATGGCTGCACCAACCTCGTCCACAAGGACCCTCCGATGTTAGAACCTCAGAGCAACATCTACTGGCCATACCGGGTGCTTGCCTTCGCTCAAGGCACCCTCATTCCCGTCGCCCTTGCCCGCATGATGAGCAAAGCCGCAGACGGGCGCCCAACAGCGGCACAGTTGACCCGGACTCCCATCGCCGTCTTCACCGAGTCGCCACAAAGGCCCGCGGTAGCGCTAAACCCAGAAATGAAGACGGGGTCAAGACGTGCAGCAGTCCCCGCATCGCAAGTGGCGAGGAATTTGGCAATGAACGCCGTGGCAAGGGAGTTGGCAATGAACGCCGCGGCTAGACCCATGCACGCCCTCATACAGCAACGCGATCCTAGGCACAACCACCCACAGAATGCTCCCGTGCATGGGGCAAACGCTCACATGCACATCCCGGCGGCCTCCCAGCCTGTATTTCAGGAATTCAAAACCCCCACCTCCTCTGAGATGAACAACATGATCCAGGGACTCAAAACCCCCACATCCTCTGAGCTATACAACATGTTTCTATACCCCCAATCGGACAGTCCCCAAGCAGCAGCCCAAAGACAGCCGAACCCCATACCGCCGCACCAGCCCCCGCCACCCAGAACAAACACAAACACAAGGCCGCCGGCCTCTGGTCCTCCGGCTGGGCAACCAGCACCCAACAGCGGCATGCACGGACAGGGCCCCCAGCACGGGAAGCAAGCGCAACACGCACAGCACCCTTCCAACCCCAGAGCAGCGGCACCAGCACCAACACCGGCACCTGCGGCTCCCCGTCCGCCAAGCCCCACCAACGCCCGGTACACACACCAGCGCCCGCAGCCCTCCGGCCCCGCTCCCTCCCCTAACCCCAGAGCAACAACAGCATCAACAACAGCAGCACAGCAGCGCCAGCAGCGCCAGCACCACGAGCAGCAGCAGCGGGTTTCCCTGCCCTGAGGCCCGCGCCAGGTGGACCAGCTACAAGTCAACGGTGGAGAACACCCGAGGGCGGTGCAGCAGCCGCAACAGCAGCAGCAACAGCAGCACGGCGTGGCTAGGCCTACGAGGCCACCGGCGACGGCGCCACGGGGGGGGTTGGGTGGTGGGGGCGGCGGACGGCGGGCGCAGGAGACGCCGGGGAAGCGTTGATGTATTTTGTTATGTTATGTTTGGGTAATTACCTAAGAGGTGTGGCGCTTGAAGGGGGGTGGTTGGGTGATTGGGAAGGCGTTGGCGGGTATTGGGGTCGAGGCGCGGAGTTGGGGGGATTGTTTGGGTTGGGGGTTGGTTTTGTGGCGTTTGGGGTTTCTTTTGGGTAATGCCTTGCCTATGTGTGAGGAGAATCAGTTCGGATTGTTTGGGTTTGAGTTGGTTGATATAGATACTGCACCTAATCATATGGTTTTCGAGTTTTGGGATAATATATGTATGATGATGTGTTGTTGTTGTCGTTGTTGTTGTTGTTTTCCGAGCACACGTAAAAGATGCTGTGCCTCTTAAAACTTGTTCGTGTTACTTCCAGAGTCTGGGCTCTGAGCATTACGAAGGTGTAGTTACACACCAGGTCATAGTTGGTAGATAACTTCAGACGCCATGGCACAACAGACGTTCAGAACGAGGATAATCGGGGAGACTGAAGCTCAATCCGCACGGAACGCACTGCATCACAGGTCTCGCCGGAAAACCTTCATCCTCCTACAAAGTGGAATCACCGTCATTATCTTGTAACTGTCAACATCAAACAGCGCCCGCACCCCCCTCCCCTTCTCTCAATCAAACCCCCCTCTCCACCCAAGACCTCACAATCCCCCTATTACTCTCCTCATACACCCTCATCTCCACCCGCTCCCCATCATCCTCATCACGCACCACCACAGTATCGGCTTGCACAAACTTCCATCTCGGCTTCGGCTTCTCACAGACAATCTGCCGCCACTCCTCGTACACCCCCTACCGCACCACAACGGCTCATAGAGCTCTACAAGCGTCAACATCAGCGGTGCAGCGCCAGATGTGCAAACGGGTGAGATAATGCCCCAGGGCGGGCTTGCCGTGTGACGCGAACTTGTCACGGTCGACGTGGACCGTGAGCCGAGCCTCAGTAGGGTCATGAGTAACGCGGATGACGCCGGAGCCGTGTTGGAGGAGGTTTTGAGGATGGAGAAATGGGCCTGGGGGCGGGAGAGGGTTAGTTGGAGGGGTCGGGATTGGGTAGGCCGTATAAGCTAGCGGGTACTGTACCTGGTGGTGGACTTGGCCCCATGCTTGGCTTTCGACGTTGTAGTGCTCCAGCGCCTGAAGGCCGTCGACGCCGATGTTCAGATAGGTGGTGTAAAGGACTGCATGTAAGGGTTAGCGCAGTTACTGATTCACATTTGCTGTGGTGTGAACCTACGATCGTCAGCTGTGACTTCGCTATCATCGTATAGCCAAAGATTTCCAGCAACTTCTTGTCATCCATGAGGTATTCCGAGATCAGGATGGCTCGGCACTTCCACCGTCCCCGCCAGCTTTCCAAAGACGCTTCCCCATGTCTGACCGGAAAGGTAGTGCGATGATGCGGGTTTTCCGGTGATGGGACTGATTGTGGGTGGTTCTGTTGTCGAAATTGTAGATTCCTGGTGCGGTTTACTGAGGAGCTTTCCTGTTCCGTGACCAAGGAGCTCGTGGATAGCGGTGGTAATGTATCTGACCGTGTGCGTGCTCCTTGAAGCGCTTCAGCTCCGACGGAAGAACCCAATAGCACGGCAGCTCGGGGTTGTTGTTGGCACTGAGGACGATTCGCAAGCACAACATTTTTGAAGCCGCAGGTTTCTCGAATATATTCGTACTAAGCTCCTCGTTAGCCTTTTCTCCCAGGGAGAAATTTACAACTTACGTTGGGAAGATTAGCGGCCTCAAAGACGATGCTAGCGCACACGGCAATCGCTAAAATAATCTGTTAGTATTTTGGTACTTAACACAATGGCTGGTGAACTGACCATGAACGCTGGTGAAGTCGGGAGCCTCGAACAGGCTCTTCTCAAATGGACCTTTGCCGTCATTCACATCTTCAACAGCCCACGGGAGTTGCTGAATGATGGACGCTGAACTGTCAACCAAGCGCTTCAGTCTAGACACCTCTTCCGGGTCGGCGATGCCCACCATGGCCTCCCACTCAGACCTGATTCCAGCCGGGTCGCGGTAAGGCTCTATAAAGCCAATTAGGTGTTCTACTCTCGCAGATACATCCGTGACCCATTCCTTCTGTGACTCCTGAAAAGCTTCCAAGCTACCAGTGCGAAAGCATTCGATGTAGTGTGTCAAAATCTGGACTTGCTTGCCGTTGCTGGCATATTCTTTCGCTTTCTCCAGAGCAAAACAGACCTTGGATAGTTCTTCGGCGTGATCGCCTCTGACGAGAAAGATGTCATTGGCGAGCTTGTGGGGACTGTTGTCGGGAGTAGGAGTCTCGGCAGAAGCCTGTAACAGCTGGTAGACGGGCTTGCCCTCCCGAAGCAGCTTCCGGACCCGAGTATTCTCTGGTCCTATTGAGCGCTGTTCCATCAGCTCGGACACTTTGGCGATGTCTTGTTGGGAGACGTGTTCGGCGCCTGGATAATAAGCCGATTGCGCGTTTTTGCTGGGATATCCAAGACTGAACGGCGGGACTGACAACAACGGTCCGATGATCTTGTCCAGTCTGTCCTTGGTCTTCGAGGAGATGGCTGCGATCTTGTACAGAGTCTCGGTGGACAAGTCGGGGACAAACTTTTGATCACCTTCACCCTGTTTATTATCAGCGCTAGCGACTAAATCTGCGGCGTCAAACTTACGTAGTAGTTGCCCAGGTTGCATAGGAATGTGGCAGCATACTCCAGGAAAGCTTCCAGCTCTTCGGGGAGGACGTCGCATTGCTTCACCAGGGCGTCCCAATCTCCACTGCACGCATGATGGAGGTCAATGATGAAGTCGAAAATGTCTAGGCTTTCCGAGGACACCTGCCGCATGACAATTCTGCTTCCATGCCAGGCCGCCCTCGCCATGTAGTGCGCATAGAATTTCTCGCGCGGTTTGAGGGCGTCAAAGATTGGCTTGACGACGAGCTGGTGGACGACGGCGCCTGGAGAGGGGGTATGGGAGCTCGCGGTAAGGGACATGTTGTTTAATGACGGAATTGAAGATTGTTGTAGAGGAAGAAAGAGTTTGAGATGGCGAAGCTACACGTGGTTCGTGCCCTTTAAAAAAGGCAATGACAATGAACATGTAGGATGGAATGTTCAACTTTAACAAAGGAACCCAGCATAAAAGTCGAAAAGAGTTGGCCTTACAACAGCAGGAATCGAACGAAAAGGATTGTGCCTGTCCAGCAGGCCTTGCAGTACTTCGCAAGGGGCGTTGGTCAGGTAGGTACACACTCCTACCACTGCACCAGGAACTGTTTGCAGTGGCTGTTGTAAGTTAACTCCAACAACGCAATTTAGGTATATAGTCTGGGTTTCGTCATGGCCACTCGTTGCCTAATTTATTTACTCCCGGTAGAGCAACAATGGAACCCAAAACCCCGATCCGAGTCGAACAATCTTAAATCACCACTGGCAGCACACGCAGCTTCGCCAGTGCCTCGTCCACCACCCCCTTCACATCCTATGTCCAAACCTCGTGTGAAGCGCTCGGTAACCTCGTTGCCAAACTTCTCTGGATTTATTGTGACTTCCTCATCCCACCACTGAAACAAATCGGGGCCAACGTTGCGTTGTGGTTGCTGGCTGTTGGTTGTTGGAAAGGTGGCCCGTAAAACAGCTATTTCACCACCCTAAAATCGACATTACTAACTACCCTTTCCTTCTTCGGAACTGAGCAGTTGCCGCCTTAGCCTGAGCCAGACTGAGCCAGACTGATCGAGAGGGTCACTGTTCTGGGCTGCCTCGGCTGTATTTACCAGGGTCTAAAATGACCGTGGAGTCGTGAGGACCTAGCTTTGGGGCCTGCGCCACCACCATCAACACCTAGCCGCGATTTTCTTTACTCCAACGACAGCAGAGAAAAAAACCTGCAGTTTTAACACGTTGATAAAACATGTAGTATTTGCAGTCCGAAAGTCTTGCGGTAGACCTTTCTAGCATCTCTAAACTCGTTGCGCTTAGGTTGATTGTCCATTTTCTTTTCAAACAAACAACCTATCATTACAGACACTTCTTTCACAGAAATGCAATTAATATGACCAGATAGTGCAGCATAGACTATCATGGTTCAGTGCTATAACTTGTAATACCAAATTGACCACGACGATCAAACCCAGGGCGCTCATGGACAAGCCCCTGACCGCGACGACCAAGGTCACTCCGGGACCAGGCTTGGGAGCTAGACAATCTGCTCCGCAAACTCAGATCTGTCAGCCTGCTATATCATAGTTATAGGCATCTTAATAGGCTTGGTGGGATTGACGAGGCGGAACCGCTATGAAAACAAACGCCCGAGGTCATAAAAATCTCTCGTATATTCACAAGAGTTTCTCCAAGTTGCTTCAGCACACCCGAGGCTTACGCTCTCTGATGAGAGGCGTTTATCTACAAAGGTAATTGCGTATGGGGCCATAATGGCGTGTCGGATTTCTTCAGCTCCTAGGTTCTATTTGTCCCGGACCTAAGATTTGGCGTAGTGGTATCTGCGAATACGGCGGTAATTTTTATTTTTTAGGTGACGCGGTTATTTGAAATCTTGTTGAAGATAGATTGGGAACTTCTAAGGGCCAAAGGTGGGATTAGGAGGCAAAGTAGGTACCTATTACAGCACCCCCTCAGGTTGTATCAACTCAAGGCTAATATTTTCCATCTAGGTGGACAGAACTCTTCGACATTGCTACTGTAAAACGCGAAACAGTTTCCAAGACACTCGATCCCAACCTCCCTCATTCAACCTTGCAAAGGGCTCTACTGCTGGAGAGCTACATTGGGACATACTTCCACCCCGCTACAAGGGGATAAAGCTAGAACTAGAGAGCTCTGCAACAGCGTAGAAGAAGCCGCGGGTTGGGTTTATTGCACTCCGTCCGAATGCCAGCTGGACCATTAGGTGCGCGTTTGAGTACGTATTAGGAGATTATTGGTTTGTGGAGTGCAACCCTGTTTACAATCCTGCAACGCCTGTTTAGAGGAATCAAACCGTACGGGTTAAGTTAAGGCCTGATGGGCAGGTTTTGTCTCGCTAGAACTCCTCGCTATTTCATCTAAAAGTTTAATACCCGCTAGGCAAAGATGGTGGCTAGCTTACATTTATGATATCTCGAGATGAAGAATTGATGACAAGTTCTGATAATATGAGAGTTTTTATAAACGCCCGTAGAGAAATGTACCGCTGGTCTGGTAGTGTTGCAATATGAAAGTGTATATAAGTTAGATTCGGCAATAAGGAGGTTGTATTGCGAGTATATTATGGATGGACCATACTCCGGGCTAGACTCGGAGCTTCTGGTTTGCGTTACTGAAATTTGAGGAAGGACGGTCTTTCGCACTAAGTATCTCTCTATCTTAATGGATCTCTCAAGCCTAGGGACATGGGTACGGGATGTAAAGTCTAGATTTTATCGCCGTTTTGGTCTAAAGGTGGATGCTGCTAAATTCATTTTGCTGTTGATTACCTGGGTGGGAACTAGGCTACCTATTAGATAAAAGAGGAGTTTTGGATGACGTCTCTTGATGTGTGGTTAACGCGCTGATATTGAATGATGTTAAAAGGTTGAGTTGTGAGAGGACGTGCTCTAGATTTGTACGTGCTGAAGACTTGCTCAGCGGGGGATCTTATAGTGGTAGGTAAGCCACTTTTGAGCGAGGCAAAGAGTTAGCTATTTGTTCTGGACGCCTGAGAATCTCCTGCTCCGCTCGATCATGCTGCCTTGCATGCTCTTTGACGGCTGGACTGCTGCACGGTGGTTGGACAAGTCAGGTGATGCATCGTGCGACAACATCGCAACCGCCCCCTTTTGACATCAACAAATACCTTCAAAATGAAGTCAACCATACGAGAAAATGAAGCTCTATAAATTATTTGAGATTTAGAAGGTTGGTGATTCAGGTTCCCGCTTTACCAACAAACGGAGAGATAGCGATCGTCCGCACGGCAAGAGCAGAGATCTCAAAGGGTCATTGTCAGCCATTCCCACTCCCGGGACCTGTGGTCGGTTTCCGTAATCTCTCCAATCAACATGTCTAAATTCACCGGCTCGGGGCTTAGGCCGACGTCGGCTGGTAGCCCATGACCAGGTGAAATGTGATCTGCGTTGCCACCAAAGACATCCTCTCGGTAGAAGTTACTTGAAGGCACGTCCAACTCACTTGCCTCAGCGTCAAACCCGAAGGAATCGAGGCCAAAGGCAATCGCCGGGTGTGTGATCTCCAATAGGGATTGCTCATGAAAGATTCCCTGTGAGGCAGATCCCTGAGCGACCTGAGTGGCTGCGCTGTCTTCGTGGTGAACTAGTGATATTGTACTACTGGATGCGTTGATAAATGAGCTGAGGCCCCCCTCGTCCTGCTCCATCGCCACTGTCCTGAACGGTTCGGATGCGCTTCCGCTAGGATTTTGCTCCGGAGTTGTGGTATGCAGATCCGGTTGAGCGAGACTCGGAGATGCCGTGGGTCTCGCAACGTCGCCATCCACGATGTTTTCCGCCGGGGTTCCCCGATGCATTGTCTGGGCGCTCCCCCTTTGAGCACCCGAAGAGGAGTCTCCAGACGAAACGATGCGTCGGTTCAGGCGGAAGTACTCGAACATCGAGTCCATACCCACGCGGAGAACTTCCTGTACAGCTGCGTCTGAAACTCCTTGCCTCACCAGAAGCCCATTGGCTTCAAGCTCTTCACGCAAGATGGAAACGCCATCCCTCTGACTGAACTCACGTATTAGACAGAAGTCTTCGGACTGATCGGAATCGACATAAATTGATGTTGGCGGGGGTCTTCCTGGAAAGACGATGCTCCACATCGCGAGCCACTGATCTTCAACCGACCCTAAGACTTTGCGAGAGAGCTGTTTGCTTTGTTGGTGTGTGATCCCCTCCAGCTTCGCAGATACCCCCCTGGTACACGTAGCAAATAGCACATGCCTGTCGTAGTCTTGCCCGTTCGGGAAGATCTGAAAGCACCGATGACAGTAGAAGTCGGGTGTGTGCCGTCTGGCCAAGTGCTGTTTCACGTAGCTAATTGTCGTTATCTTCTTAAGAAAGCATTCCCAATGCTTCGCGGGATCTGATTTCCAGAAAGGACAGGCTAGGAACCTCGGCCGTGGGCAGTTCTCGATGCTAGATTTCCTGGTCTTTTTGCCTGAGTGCCTGCCATCATATTCGTCTTCATCCTTTTGGCGCCTGCGCCTTCGATTGGTAGCTGACTCTGTGGCTGAGCTTGAGCTACTTGGTGTCGCAGTAGAGGCGGTACTAGATGTCGCATTATCGCCTCTGCTAGTGCTCGTTTGATCGCAATCTCCTGGGGAGGCATTTTCGGATTGATAAGCAACGACAATTCGTCGCAAAACCTGCCTGAATATCTGGGATGCGGTGCTGGAGCAATCGGGTTTCGTGAGTTGCTCGGAGTCGGTGGAGAGAGATAATATCTCAACGCTTGGGGAGCTGCCGACTGATGAGGGCGCCGATTGTGGAGAAATAGAGCCCCGAGCTGGCAGCGTCAGCAGGTATTACCGAGAATATGGGAATGAAGGAAGACATATTACCGCTATCGTTCAATGCCATACGCTCTTTAATACCGTGAAGAAGCCGAGGGAGACCCATGAACCGGGAGTATGCGGGATGAGCACGAATTTCTTCACCGCAAGCAACGAGGTCCGAAGGCGTGTATTGCAGACGCCCTCCCCTGTCGCCAACCGGATCGAGACTAGGGCCTTCCGCCGTGTCCTTTTGCTCCCACAAGTCCATCTTGTCTGCCAGAGACATGAGTTCACGGGGTTGTTGGGAAGCCGAGGATTCTGGACTTTCGGCGTTGAGCAAAAGCTCAACGCGGCCAACAATAACCCTGAGACCTCACGTCAGAATTGCAATGCTGTAGCTTGGGACAGGATATACCTCTGAAAGGCTTTGATATAGCCCCCCATACTCAGACAGGGCCTCAGGGGGATATCGCGAAGAGTGGCAGAAAGGCCATAGATCAGGGTGGTAAGTATTTCAGTAATGCTATGCCTGTCCATCTGGGTAATGTGCGGCAGGAGATTGTCGTAAATGTCCTGACAAATTCCATGGACGTGCTGGTTTTGTGCGTAACGTTCGGAGGTAGCTTCGTGGGAAGTGGGCTCCAGCACGACGACTCCCGGCTCAGAGGTCTTCCTCGCTTCTTGGTGAGGTGGATCTTGTTTGACAAGAAGTCCGGCCCCTCCGCCGGCCTCGGGTTGTTTCTCCCGTCCTCCTGTGTGAGCCTTAGCAGAAACGTGCTGCACTGCTGGCCTTTTCGTGTTAATAGGCCTCCGTGAGGTACTGCTCCGGTTTCTCTTCCTGAGTACGTCTGTCTTCAAACTGAGGGGTCTAACTACGCCGTGGAGTTTGAGGAACAAGCCACAAGCGTTGCAGAGCGGATTCCCATCGGGGTCTCGACGCCACAACGGTGTAGTTTGTGTGAAGCAATTGGAGCATGTCGTTGGTGCCTCGTTGGGTGACTTGCTATTTCCACCTTGTTCGCCGGTTGATGAAGATAAGTAGCCTAACGCGATTGGCGAGGTACGTGCCTTGGAAGGCGAGATTGAGAAATCCGCTTTGAAAGGTAGACCTGAGAGGGTGAACAAGGAGTCAAGTTTTTCTGTCGTGACGGTTTAGCTGGGATTGCGCGTCAGGCGGCGAGTTTGAATTCGGTGTCATACGCTCTGCTTCCTGGCTCGTACAAAGGTGTTCGCCCATCAAAGATATTTCGACTTGTCGATCACATGTCGAGCATTTTACAGTCGGCATGAAGGTCGACTCTCTTGGCATGGTAGCCATCTTCGCTTCCAAATCCGTGCTATCGCTTCGTGAAGGCGAGCATGGACGCGCTGTAGCTTCTCAGTATGTGGGTACTGAAGAGATCCAGTTTCGATGACCGCTGGCCCGGTATGGTAATAGTGTCGATGCGTTGCTCCACAGTGTAGAAGAAGATGTTGGGTCCAAAGCTGGGGGAGTTCGAGGCCTCCTCGGCAAATGATCCAGCCAAGCCCACCGTTGTGCTGTTGCACATCATTGGCGAGAAATTGGCTGCCCCTGAATGGTCAGTCGTTGCGGAAATGTGCCTCAAAACTGACCAACCACATTGAACAACACATTCGTGTCCACAAACCACTGCCCATAGGCTGTGTTCATCAAGATGGCCATGCTCAAGGGTGGAATGACTTCCGTTAGGCTTGTGCAGTAGACGTTGCCCCTTTTCTGGGGGATCCAAACCAGCGGCAAAAGCGTGCCTGTGCTGTGACATCAATGTGGATGGGAGAACAAGGTGGTACATGAAAGAAACCAAGAGGAAAACAAACGCGAGTAAAAAAAGAATTTGCATAAAATCTTCTCATTCCCCGTGCTTGTAAAAAAATGCCTCCGTCGTGAAGATTCGGAAAAGTATCTCCTGCGTTTCCATCGCCGAGTTCAAGAAGGAAGAGACCACAAATTGGGGCATGCTCGCGTAGTAAGTACTCTCCTTAGTGCACTGCAACGTTGAAGATACTGAAGCCGTCGACAGCGCGTACTTCGTCCAGGGAACGCTCCATAGGCGAAAGGGCAAGTCTGAAGCGGCGGAAGCAAGTTTTATGGAAGCGCAAAATATGTGGATGGGGGCTGGCCAGATTATCAGGATGCACCCATTCTATGCGGCTTGCATATACAAAACTGGAGTGGTGTGTCTTGAGCATACCAAGGTGGAAGCGGCTATGTGAGTTGTCTCTTTTACCCAACCTAGCGGTGACCCGATCTTGATAACTTCTTTCTGCGCTCTAGCAAACATCTTCGCGATTCCATCGAAATCACAAAGTTCTTTGCCAAGATCAGGCCGGTTGAGTATGCGCGTGGCTTACTGAAACTGGCCAAGGCGTTGGTGCAGGATTCATCTCACAATGCCGCTGAGGCGAGAAAGCTCAGAGACGAGGCGGCGGCTTTCCTCCTGCAAGGGGACCCGAACCTGGTCGAGTACATTTCTGAAGCCTACATTGATACGTTGGTGCCTATCTTTTGGCGGTAATGCATGGGAGAGGTTTTAGTTGTAGTTGGGTAGCTGGCGCTGGGGTTATTGCCAGGCATTGTCTTTTCCTACTTTCTAATATCCGCGCTTGTTGACAGTCATTTGTGAATTCTGGGCACCCGACTTTGCCCCTGACGATGACCAGACTTGCCCACCAAAACCGAACTTTGTTCTCTCGCCGGAGTTTGGCTGCCTGCACAAACCAGAGCATCATCCGAGATTCGCGACTTGAACAAACGTGATCTGGTCCAAAAACCCACTTTGGCTTGATCATTGTTCGGATCAGCGGCCAAAAGCCGGTCTGCTGCGCCGTACCGAGGCCGCCCCCGGAGACCCAAGTCGGCCCCCTAGACAATTGAAGGTATGAACAGCCGGCGATTCAGCTAAATCACGGCCGCGGCCGTCGTAAGCGGCCCGTCAATCAAGCAAAAATGAAACTGGGAGTAGAAAGCCATTGTTATCCGCTCAACCTCCACAGGGGCATGTTTAAATGCTGTGTCCTAGCCTCGTATTCCTTCGACTCTTCAGACAACGACCACTATTATATACTTATACATTAAAAGCATTCTTTGATTTGACTATAATTAATAACCCGGACCCCTAACTTGGCCATCATACGAACCGTCACCAACCAACCTTGACTATCAAGGTCTGGCAACACACCAACCGCCACAACAAAAAGAAAAAGAAAAAAACACAAACAAAACTTCCACGGTCTATCCGCGAGCGGCATAACCCCCCACCGAAAATGCCTCTCGCCAACACTCTCCCCACCGGCTCCAAGCCCAGCACGCCCGGCCTAGCCCCTTCCCACATCACCCGCGTGACCCTCGCCAACGGCTACCGCGCCTACCACCCCGAGGACACCTCTAGCAAGCCCAAACAAAAGAAAACAGTCCGCTTCGTCAAGGGCCACACCACCATCCCCAACATCCCCTACTCCCAGCTCGTCGCCCCCGCCCCGGCCAACCACCGCCAGCACCCCACCCCAACCACCCCAACAACCACTCACTACACCACGCACGACGAACCCGCCCTAGACTCCGACCCAGACTCAGCCTCAGACTCCGAACCCGAAGAAGAAGAGGAAGAAGATGCATACACCACCCCGCCGATGACGCCGGCGCTGGCACGCAAGCACCTGCACAAGAAATTCGAGCGCCTCGCCCGCGACGACGGCAGCAGCACCATCGCCTGGCGCAAGACACCGCGGTACCGCGGCAGCGGGTTTGTGCAGGTGCTGGACAATCCGGTGGCGGAGGGCCTTGCGCTGGCGGGGGACAAGGGGTTGGGGCTGCCTTGTGATGCGTGGCGGGACTGGCAGGGGGGTCGGGAGACAGGGGGGGTTGCTGTTGTTGTTGCTGTGAGGGAGGGGGAGGAGATGGGGATTGAGATGGATGAGATGGTGGAGGAGGGGGGTGGGTGTGGGTGCGGAGTGAGAGTGGGAGGGAGAAGGGGTTGGGGATGAGGGATGTTGATGTTGGTGGGATGGGGGCGTGGAGGGGTGGGGAAGGGGGTTATGTGGTTACGGTGGTGGCTGCGGGTGGGAGGAAGGCGAGGTGGGGGAAAATTCGGGGTGGTGCTGGGAATGCGAAGGAGGAGGAGGAGGTGTCGGCGGATGATGAGAGCGGTACGCTGACGGAGGGCTCGGATTCGGAGGATGGGGATGAGTATGACTTTGTGCACGACTTCTCGCTCGAGGAGGCTCAGGGGTGGGTGCCGGTGATGGTGGCGGAGGAGGACCAGGGAGACGACTGGATGTCCTTGACGGGTTCGTGGATCAAGATGGGGGATGCGCCCGGTGATGGGAAGAGGAGAGAGGAGAAGGTGGCTGCTGGTTGACTGCTGGTCTGAATTGATTAGCAAAGGTTATTAAAGAGTAGATCCTCTCAACTTTTGAATGACAAAATGATAGGATTGGTTTGACTCAGCTGTTCGGAGGCCCAGTTGCTGCCGAGAAACCTAAGTTTACAGGTGACAGAATAGATCAGACCAACTCTGAGAGAATAGAGAAGTCGGTGACCGCTGCGAATGTCGCGAGCCCATTGTTGGGAGAAAAGAATGAGTGCAGTGACAACCCCAAGCGCCCGGACTATATGTAGAAGTTCTTTCCTGCAAGTATTCAACGAGGACCACCGCCCAGCGGCAGTGGCTTAATTGGCACTGGCGGTGGTCCTCCCGCCCCGAGTTCTGAGCTGCCCAACCGCGTACCGGATTCATGCGGGAGGTTGCAGGTTCGAGCCATACTCGGGGCGCTTGAAAAAGAGTCAAGGGGGTCCGCCCCCTTCTCTTCGGTGAAAATCCCAGCGGGGGTTTCGTAGCCGGCCACCTCCCTTCGGGGGGCTGGCCGGTGAGCTTTTGCTTTTTTCACCCACAGAGCAGTAGATAGGCAGATATCTCGCCATACCCGGTGGTTCATGTTAACAAGCTGGCGAGGGAGAAGGAAGGAAACTTGAAGGACTGTTTTCACGTTAGTTATTTTCAGAATGTTGAATATCTTTCGTGAAGTGAGCGGCACCATCTGCCAACGTGTGGAGAAGGGGCTTCTTTGCTGATGGATAAGCTCCCAGGGGACAATGCCTTTCAAGAACCAAGATATCATCATGCCATCCCGGGAATGTTGGAGTTTGCCAAAAGAATCGATCGCCCGTAACGGTTGCAATATCTGCGGTGAAGGGCCGATCGCTGGACTTTCTCCGCGCTGAACGACAGTATGAATTCCCAATCTCACAACAAAACAGGAACCAATCTCGGAAATTCACAATCAACCTATTTCTGGAACTGCCAAAATGAAACTGTAAAGGTTGCCCCGAGTCACGCCATGACCTCCACAATCAACGGCTGGCGTTGAGATCCCAGATCGTCAACAAGCCATCAACGATAAACCGGGGATAGCACGGACATCTGACCGGCGAGACGATCCGAGATGGGCAAGCCACGACGGTTGGAGAATGCAATGCGAGCGAAAGCATCAAGCGCCAAAGCGGGCAGCGCGAAGCGGCTCTGCATCGTCAGACGGCATGACCTTCTCGAAGATGAGCGGTGCTAATCTAGGACAGCCGATGCAAGCCACCAATCCGGGAGACAGGAAGAGTGGTCCAGGTCTCGCACTTGGCCGAGACTGGGGTCGCTGGGGCCTGCAGGGGAAGACCATCTCTTCTGGGAATTTTAGGCGTGAAGGCGTTGGGTGAGTCCAGATTCCCCTGGCTCGTGCAGAAACAAAATAAGGGTGCCCCAGCAGAACCGAACAAAAATATCCCACGCGCCAGTAAGACGGGGAGCGAGTCGGGTTGACTTGTCCCGATTTCCTCTCCAGTCCCCACTCTACTCGGCAGACCGCAGGGCTGAACTGGATGGTCAAGGTCACTGTCGTCTCAGCCCTGTTCGGATAAGCTCGCCAAGCGTGACGGCACGGTCTTCTTCATCTCCACTGACCCACCACCTTCGTGGCCGTGGCCAGTCATGGTGGAGCTACCCAACACCATGTCAGGAACTGACGGGGAACGATTGCCGCTTGGCGATGGCTTGTCAAGCCATGGAAAGGAATCAGAGCGAGAGCGACATGGTGCATGGGAGACGGCTGAGGGACTGAGAAAGGTTCCGATATAAAACAGCATGGCGTCCCTCAGTCACCTCTGCTTTGTTCGTGCTCTCACCATTCCATCCATCCAACACACCAGCTCTCCAGCAAACAACACTTTCAAGTCACTCATTTATCCATTTTCCGTCTTCAGCAGTCAACATTGATACCCGGCCTTTGCCAACCCACTTGAGTTAATTTCTCCTCTTAAACGAACCTTCCAACCACAACAATCAACACAATGGCCGCTCCTCAGCAACAGCAACCCGCCGCCGCCGCCGGCCCCATCAACAACGATGACGTCGCCGACTGGACTGCCCGTCTCAACGATGTGCTCGCCCGTCCCGGCGAGTACGTCAACTCTAAGTCGCCGGCGACCGCCCAGCCGTGGTACAACTCTTTCTTCGGCTGCTTCGCCCCCATCGACACCTGCCTGATGTCGTGGTGCTGCCCGTGCGTGGTCTTTGGCCGCACCCACCACCGCATGCGCAAGGGTGCCAACCTTGAGGGCTACGAGCCCATTAACACTTCTGTACGTTGACCTCCAGCCGTTCTTTCTCTCCAAGTCGAGGAACCTCAACTAACATCTACTCCTCCTAAAGTGCCTCCTCTTCTGCGCCTCGTCCTGCGTCGCCCTCCACTGGGTGCCCATGGCCATGCAGCGCGCCGACATGCGCACCAAGCACAACCTCGAGGGCAGCTGTCTCTTCGACATGGCTACCGCCTGCTGCTGCGGCTGCTGCCAGCTCGCCCAGGCCGACAAGGAGGCGGCCCACCGCGAGCCGCTGCTCGTCCAGCAGGGCTACCAGGCCCAGGCCGGCATGGCCTTCCCCGGCGCTAAGCAGTAATTTTGGGGTGGTGGTCCGTTTGATATTTATCTCAGGGAATGATAATGGGAAAAAAGACGCAGACAGTTAATGCGTGGTGGATGATGCTTGGGTTGGCGGTGTTGGTTTCTCTCATCCGGGTCATATTTCTCAGTTTTCGACTGCTCAGCGCATATGATACCTTTTCTAGCCTCAATCAAAAGTGCTTTCAACTCAGTTGACCTCAATTCCGGAATCTGGGCGTGTGAACGGTGACTCTCGGTTTCCACTCAAACCAACCTGTCACGAAGTTGACGAATGTGAACAATCTCAACTTTGCCGGACCCATCACAGTGATCAGATCAGCACCTTCAATCCTCCATGCATTAGCTTCTCTTGGCAGACTTAGCGTTGATGGGCTGAGCGATCCCTGTTCCACTAATTTAAATCCCGGCATTTGAACTTGGCTCGAAGCGGCATCCACCCCGACAAGTTCAAAGGCCCAAACGCGCCAACAACAGAAAGTCAGACATTTTCCAAACGGCCAAACGGCTCGTCTCCGTGACTGCATCAAACAGAACCGCTAACCGTTCCCGCTCTCGGCTCAGAGCAAAGGGTCACACTTGGTACGCCCCAGTTCAATATTTCTTTTGCTTGGATTTATTTTCAAAGTTCGTTCCTCTATCGTTTCGTTCTCTCCTTTTGTTTTTTCTAGTTTTTGTACACAACCTCAAATACTTTTTCTTTTTTTCTCTTTTTTTTTCTCTTTTTCTTCTTTTCTTTTTTTTTTTTGCTCGAGGTGGTTGGTAAAGATAACTACCTTACCTCTGTACCTTGGTTTTGTTAACCATCAGCTAAACAGAATAATATAGACGCAACTCCCCAAAACAAAACCAGTTGATAAAATTATCAAATATATGTGGAAACATGATTGAGATGAACTACTTATGGTCACTATCATTTAATAACCAGAACTATCATACCCAGCTCACCTGTCATGTCTATTCCAAATACAATTTAGGTAAATGAGTGGACATGTCCCCGAAAACTGCAGAGGCCAAACCTAGATTATGAGACCATAAGGTGCACATTTTCATCAGGTCGGGTCATGGTGAGAGCCATTCAGACTGCAGCCCGGGAACTTACACTGTATAAAGGGCCTACCACGACAGATGCAAAAGGGGGCGTAAGAATACGCACTCGTCTTGCAGTGCCAGCATCTAAGCGGGTATCCCGAATCGATGGGGCGGCCACCGCCACCGCCCGACCTTCCGCTCGTAGACGCTTCTACCCTCGTACCCTTGGAGCTAGAAGGCTTGAAGCTTCCACTTGTAAACTTTTTCATTGTGGTAAACGGTAGTATTGACGGTAAAGTGCAACTCGTTCGAAAGCCTAGATGTCTAGATGAACTAAACGCCGAGTTGGTCTTTTTCCGTGAGCTTCGTTTTGGCCGACTGAACCAGAGCCGGGTACGGTGGTCACTTACTAGGAACGTGCCGAAAATGCGCGCGGACAAGATGAAGAGCGGCTATTGTAAAGCAAAGGATATGGTGAGATGGTTCGAATTAGTGAATAAAAGCTTCGGGTCCCCGGGAGGTTCGACAAGCTATTATGCTTGATCACAGCTTTTTATGCCTCTCTTAAGCCCCCAACACCTTCCACCGGCGCTATCCATAAGTGCTTCTACTTCGCCGTTGTCTCATCAGTCGGGTCTGTCCTTGAATCAAACTCGGCCATAGGGCCACGCCGCCGAGGGTGGCAAACTACCTATTTAGGTCAACAGACCACCATGTGGCAAGTGTGAAAGTCGGTTAACTCGGGGTAGAAGCCATGGGTCAAGTAGCCAGCTACTTGACTTTCCCCGCAAGCTGGCCCAGACTGCAAGTACCTTGGAGGTAAAGCACACTGCACGATACGAGTTTCCGGGCTCCTTCCGTGACGAAACCTCAAACCAACGACAGAGTCTCGGCCCAAATAAGTGGTGACCCATTGACGGTCATGAGTCGTATTTAGAACATGACGTTCGGGGTTACCGTTTCAAGACCTTGGTCTTGAATGGTTGATTCAAGGTGTGATCAGCCGCACAACTACTACCCGCGTTAATCGGGGGGAATGTGGTCCAACTGTCGGGTCAGTTGGTTGGTGGCTCAACAGGGGGCGGCCAAGCGATATTGAGCGGTAGGTTGGTGGTTAGGTAAGCTGAAGAATATATGGCTACCATCAAAATAACTTGTTACTAGTAGAGAATTGCTGGCAGCGAAGACGGCTTACTGCGAGTTTTGCGAGCCCAGATTAGAAAGCATGTCAATAACTAATTCATGTTGTTCACACATACATCATGATGTGGCATCTGAAACAGGGACCCCGCCCCTGCGAGGCTGCGGCAAAACCCGCAGACACCAAACCCAACTGCACATATGTAGCTCGGCAGATCCTGGCCAGGAGCATTTACGGTTTGCCCCCATCGTTCTGCCGCGTCCCTCCAATTTTCATCTACATTGGCCGAGGTTCAAACGCTTTCTTGTCTCCCTTGCTTTTCATCATGGTTGTGTTAGGATACAATGAAAAGGAGGGAGAATGCCTCACTCCCTTCTACAACCTCATCACCACCAAATCCACACAGCTCAAACAAAGCGTCAAGCCGTGGCAAAAGGCCACCAACGGCGAGCTGGTCTCACGACTCTACAACAACGAGCGGATTCTCAACTACGCCGCTGCCCTCCAGCTCATCTCCAAGCGAACCACCATCCCCGTGCCCCGGCTCATCAGCTTCGGCTCCAACGACGACGGCACCGCCTGGATCGAGATGGAGCGCGTCCACGGCGGCGTGTGGCTGGACATCGTCCGCGACCAGTGCCGAATGCCGACCGGGAAAAGGCACGTGGAGGACGGAAACGAGTGTGACGAGTGCGACCGCATCGCTCGGGCCAACGCCCGCCGCTTTATCGCCGACGAGGTGCTCCCCCAGCTCAACTCGCTCACCTCGGACACGACAGGTTTGGATGGCGTGGTGATCCCGCCGCTTTGGGTGATGTTTCATGATAAGGACACCTACTGGCCTCCTAAGAAGTCGGAGTCGGGGAGGGAGGAGTATGTGTTTTGTCATGGCAACCTGCATGGGCATAGCATTTTGGTGCATGCTGAGACGTTGCATGTGATGAAGATTGTTGATTGGGAGGAGGCTGGATACTTCCCCCCTGAGTTTCAGGTTTGGTCTGTGAATAGGGCTGATTATGAGGCGCTGTATGAGGATGGTAAACAACGGAAGGGGCTGACGGCACTCATGCTGTAGGTGGGGGAGACCCTTCTACGTTGTTAGTTGGATGTATTTAGGATATTCTGGGACCAACGTATGTAGTTCTACTTCGATGAAACTTGTGCCGGCCAAGTGTGATATTCTTACCATGTGATTATACCGGTCCCATGACCGTGGGCTAAGACGCCTTCACTTACCTATGTTGAGAATGACGGCGTTGATATGTGACTGGTTGTGAGACGAGGTCGCTCACTCTAGATTAGCCCCAGGGTGGTTTGGTAGCTGAGCGCAATCACCTCAACACTTGTTCAGTATAGAGTCACGTATCTTCACCCATTGCCCACCTCTCTCGAATTAGACTATGCATACAACCGCCACGCCTCTTGGGAAATGCTTAAGGCTTACTTGGACGGTAGGGCATACGATGACAGCAACGGACTGTGGAGGAAAGCCCTCGCCGCAGCTTACTCCTGACAGGAATCATGACGACACTACCTACTTTTCCAATCAACGTGAACAAATGAAGGCGGGATATAATTTTATTGCAAGGCCGCAAAAGACATAAAGTGCCTCCTGAGCGGGCTCCTAAGTAGATCTTTTATTTTATAACAATAAATACTATCAACTTCTATCCCCCAAATTTCTTTACAGTCCGCAAGTGACGCGGAACTTGGGCCTTGGGTAGGACCATCTTCTCCGGACTCACCGACAGTGGGAGTCGGAATGCCGGGGCCGGCAACTCCGGTCGCGACTCTTCAGCCTCAAAATTAGGGGTATCCAAGTAACAAGTCGACTCCTCCTTTTCACGGCGGCCTCGTGAGGCCCCGTCACCGCCACCTCGTTGGGCCCCTTACTGTCGCCGCCTTGTTGGGTTCCGTAGCGGTTCATAGCCTCCTGGACCAACCACGAGGGCACAAGGGGATCAGTGTCCGACATCCACCCCAACGCCGACTTCCGCTTCTTCTTGCCGCTCAGCTTCCTCAGCTTGTGCCACTCGGCAACAATCCGGTCGCTCTTCACCACGCAACCGCGGGCAATCCTCGCCAACGTACCGCAGACACTTGCACACCCCGCACAAGGTCTGTCTGCCTTTGTAAGCGCGCCAGGGGCCTCGACATGGGCCAGGCGCGGCAGGTAGAACCGACCGCCGGAGGCAATCCCAGCTGAGCCGCGCCGGCTCCACCGCGCCCCGAAAGAACCTGCTAACTACCTATGTAACTCTCTTCAAACGCAACAGATCCGCCCGTCATACCCCAACCATGCACACACACACGCGGTCGACCACCTCTCTGGGACAACCCCTCCACCACCCACGGCGGAACTTCACCGGGCGCCCCCTGACCGGCCCATCATCATGCCGCGCCAACGCACCCATCCCCCATGCACCTCTGCTCCCCGCACAACCTTGCGACCCCGCACGCATGGCACGGATACCACCACGCGGCATTCCAGCGCACCGGTCTGGTGCGGGTATTTTTTCTCGCGCAGGCCGCACTCGAAGCAGAACCTCGCGCGCCGCCTGCCCGCGCGCTGGCCGTACTTGCCGCCGGCGCCCGTGCGCTGCCGGTCGCCGAAGCGGTCGCGCGGCAGGAAGCGGAAGCAGGTGAAGCAGGCGAGGCGGTCGGCGTGCTGCGCGAAGTGCTGGTCGGCGTGGTCGTAGAGGGCGAGCTTTTCGGCGGTCTGGGCGGGCTGGAGGGCTGGGAGGGTGGCCGGGTTGAGGGCGTGGTGTAGACGTTTGCAGGTGGCGGGGAGGGCGAGGGCGAGGGTGCGGTAGGGGAGGTCGGAGGCTATGCGGAGGAGGAGTTCGAGGGGGAGGGTGGCGAGGTTGGCGCAAGGGGTCGTTGGTGTTGTGAGAGTTATGGCGGTTGTTGTGGTTGTTGGAGTTGGAGTTGCTGTAGGGTCCGGGTCGGGGTTGGTGTCGGGCTTGGTACCAGGGCCTCGAACTGGGAGATCGGTTTCGGAAGCTCTCGTCGTTGTGGTTGTGGCCAGAGACCTTTGACTGCTGTCGGGGCTGGTGTCAGACTCGGTGTCAGAGCCGGAGACCCGGGGCCCTGGGTCGGAAGCCATTGTGGTTGTTATTGTTGGCCCGACAAGAGCCGTCCTCGTGTGACTTGTAGATTTATCGACGGTAGGTAGTGGTGGTCGATGGTGGGTATAAATGCCATTCATTGAGTGATGAGTCATGGGAGAAACCGCTGTGTCAGAAGAGCTGGACCTGAGTGAACAACCCAATTGAGATGGAAGTTGTCAAAGTGTTTTTGTTCCCGGCATGACTGCATCTTTAGAACAAACAACGCTATTTCACCCGTTCAATGACCCTCCAAGGATTGTGTTCCCTATCAGCACAACAAGGACGGCATGACTGACACGCACAACAAGGAGGGTATGACTGACACCGATTTGAGTCATTGATGACGCCCCGGACTCCGACATAGAGGACGGCTGCCAAGAGCTGCAGCACCCCGGAGAAAGGTACCGAGGGATCTGGGGAAACCAGCCTCCCGATGCAGACACCGACGCCGGTAAATGCGAGAAACGCTTCAATTATGGGTATCGTTTTAAAAGGCGAAAGACAATCCATTCCATCGCGCTCAAAACATGGCCTTCAAATGCTGGTAAACGCTCGCATCCTTCTGCGCCGCCAACCCTTCACCTCCCACCAAACCCCCCGTAATGCCAAGCCCCGGGCTGCCATAGCCCATATCCGCAGTCCCGGGCCCCGGCACGTTGCCGCCAGCCACTCCCGTCCTGCCGGTGTACCCCTCGTAGATCCGCAGCATCTCGCTCTGCAGCCGCTGCCCGTTGCTAAGGGGATCATCGAGCTGCATCGGCTGGGTGGTGCCCGGGGTGGGCGCGGGCGGGCTCGCCACGCTGGTTGTGCGACCTCTGCTCCCTGGCCGGCTGGGATCCCCGCTGTGGAACAGCCCCGGCACGCTGGGACTGTAGACGGAACTACCGCTGCTGCTACCGCCGCCGCCGACGTGCGCATACGGCGATGCGGCGGCCGGGAAGCGGGCAGAGTGATCCCCGAGGCCCAGCTTGGGCGCGTACGCGCGCAGCGACCGGATGGTGCGCCACAGGCGGTGCGAGACCCAGGACCGCGACGACATCTCCTTGACCAGGTCGAGCGCCATGTAGAACTCGTCGCGGCACATAGCGCTGAAGAGCAGGGGCGCGTGCGTGGAGGCGAGGAACAGCACCGCGATGGACGAGGTGAGAAACTGGTGGTAGAAAACTTGGATGCGGCGGTACAGATCGGTCTCGTTGTTGAGCTGCGCGAGGAGGCGGATGGTCTGCTGGGCCAGGTCGACCACCTTGCGGGCGAGTGGCACGTTCTCGGAAATACTAGTTGCGCTGTGTAGAACGGGGGTATAGAGCCAGATTCGCACCTGGGATGGTCAGCTAAGAAGGACGAGACAAGGATCAAAACAGACGACGACATACTTGGTTCAACCTCAGCCAAGTCCAGACACGCAGCCGCTGGAGGTCGTACGGCCCCGAAGGAACCGACGGCTCGCCGTTGTCCAGCGGGCGAGTCTGCATCTCTTCGGGTATGCTGTGGTACCACTCCATGATCTCGCGGTCGAGCTCGTCAAAGTCGTGGGGCTTCAGCTCGCGGATGACGGCGGGCTCAAAGTAGTCGACCAGCCTCCATATCTTGGCACCGAGCCTGGAGTATCCGATCATGGCTATCAGAAACGGGTGGCCCTCCTAGAGCATGTCAGTATTGCGGCAAAAGGGCCACTCTTGATCAAGGTCACCTACCGGGTACGGCAAATTCGGATCGATCTTGTCGTCGTGGCACACAAACGGCAGGCCCGTGCTAAAGCTCCAACGCCGGTCCAGTACGTACGCGGACCAAAAGGTATGCAGTGCGTTCCGGCGAAGCTGTGGGTCGGCAATCTTTTGTAGGCCCTCCCCCTGTGCAGGCCAAGCTCGAAGCACAGCCGGGCAACCTGGCCGATTAGGCGCCAGGCGAGGACCTCGTCATTAGAAAGGTAGCGGTAGCCGGCACACAGAGCCAAAAAGGACAGTCGGCTGACGTCGGCCGCCTCGCTCGTGAGCATCTTGTCGACGGTCGGCTGGACGCTGTCGTAGAGCCGCACGGCCCGGTCGCTGTTGCCGTGTTCGGCCACCACGAGAGCGCAGCACAGGAGGATTTTTAGGAGCAGGGTTTTGGGGTCGAGCACGATCTGTTCCAGGCCGGGCGAAGGAGCGGGGCCGGCCCGTCTGGCCGTGTCGGTCCACGAGGCGATGTGCTTGATGTGCTCCTTGACGGCCTCGATGGATGTCACGGGGTACATGACGTCGATCTCCTCGCAAAAGACCTGCAGCAGACGCCTCATTTCGGTCTCGTCGAACTCCCAGATGGGGTCGACGGAGCCCTGTGCGGGGGCATCGGGGAACACGGGGGGTAGCGAAGGGGACGCGTGTGGCGTCGAGTCCGGCTGTGTCCCGCTGTCCTCGTTGCTGTCCCCGTTGCCGTCCGCTACGCTGGAATAACCCATCTTATGTAGGGTATTCTTGGCGACGCCGACGGTGAAAGCGAGGCTGGTGGGCCCGTTGAAGTAAGAGGGGACCCGGAAGGGGAGGGCGGGCCGCTGGTAGGTGCCGGACGAGGCCGAGGGAGAGGGCGTGGCGGCGGCGGGGAGCGGGAGCACACGTTCCTGCAAGGGGGCGAGGCGGGCTGTCTCCTGGCGCAGCGAGTTCATGGAATTGAAGAGGGTGTCGACATGGTCCTGCAGCTGTCTGATCTGATCGGCCATCTGGCGGAACTCATCCGAGTCCTTGAAGTTGGAACAGCAGTTGGGAGCGTAGAGGCATTGCAGATTGAGGTGGCCACATCGTTGGCACGGCGTCTGGCCGTTGCACTTGATCTTGCGGCGTTTGCACTCGTTACTGTGAAGGGGTGGAAGAGCAGGGTCAGGAATTCCAATCTCTCTGCTGTCTCTCGGGGTACGGAAGCGAGATGCGTGGGTTGGATGGGTGGGTGCTTCTGCTGCCGCTGCTTGGTATGCACCAACATGCGGGTAACCGTCGCACCAGGGGGAGGGGGGGCAGGGCAGGACAGGAACAGGAAGATGATTATTGAAAACCTAAAAAAAAAAACTTACCATGCAATCGAGATGTACTACGAAGAATAGCGACAAAGCCCGATGGTCAGCCAAATGAACAAACAGTCGTAGCAACAACAACCACCACCACAACCACAACCACAACCCAACCACAACAATAATAAGAAACGTGCTTACTCGATTCCTTTTGCTTCTCTGCTGCCGGGCTGGGCCATCGTCATCTTCCTCAGCCCTCCTCTTCGCATTGGCAGTGACACTGCTGCCGGCGGCATGGGGATCGAGCGGTGACTGGGGGTGGTGGTGCTGAGGTGCGGAATTGTCTCCGGGGGCGGAAAAGGGCGACTGATGACTGTTGGAGCGATGTGGACCAACATGATGCGGCGACACGGCTTGTTGGGCTGCTTCCGTGCCCTGCGGAGCCGCTGTCGTCTCCAGGAAAGAGCGCAAATCGCTGACCTGGGTTTCGAGCTGATCCATTGACACAGACCGTCATACCCGACATACCCTTTTGTAGTGTTCAATGTGCGCAGAGTGCGCAAATGTGCCGCTCCTGTCCCAGAATCTGTCCCAGAATCGCCCACTGCCAGGAGTTTGGGTTTTCCGCACTTGCCGAGAACCGCACCGTGAGCCGACTGGGACCTGGGACTGGGAGAGCACCGCCCCATCAGCTCAGCTCAGGGAGCTGCCCCACAAACCTGGTGCCTCGAGTGGAGAGACACGTGATGCAGCTGATTTTGGCCCTTTCATCTTGGTGGCCGTTTAGGGATCGTGCACGGGTGCTCATCGTGCACGAGCTCACTTGTGAAAGAAAGAGGGAATGAACCCCTGGACTTGACGATTCTTGGCAGAAATTTTGAGATTGGCTCAGGGACGGAAAATTGAGCAGTCAGTGTCACAAAGTGGGCCAGCTGCAGTGAGTGTCATCCATTGTTTTGCTTTCTACATAATAAAGTTATTGATTGTGTAACTTTCTGATATCCATCAGAACCGGAAATGATAAAGTGGGTGTCAATTCAGGCAAGTTCTGGGCTGTTCAATTCTGCAAAGCGCTGTAAATCCGCCCCCGACATTCCCCAAACCCGACCCTGGCACCCTCCTCTCCACAAAACCCACGCAGCGTAACGGTATCCCCATCTTTGAGAAACGTCCTTGCATCCATCCCAGCCAGCAGGACTTCCTTCTTCCCGTTTTCCGTCATTTCCAACAGGCTGCCACGCTCATCGAGACCTCCAGGACCACTGATGGTACCAGACCCGAGCAGATCGCCAGTGCGCATGGGGCAGCCGCCCAGGGTGTGATGCGCCAGCATCTGCGGGAACGACCAGATCAGGTTCTTGGAGCTGGTGCGCCCGATGGTGGTTGTGTCGCCCTCGGCGGCTGGTAAAGGGGTGTTAGTCATCCACGGACAGCTGGTCATACCGAGCCAGAAAAAAAAAAAAAAAAAAAAAAAAAAAGAAACAAGGAAGATAACAGCAAGAAAATAAAAACAGCAAACTCACTCGTCAAATCCACCTCCAACCGCACATCAAACACCCCCTCGGCCCTCCCCTCCCTCAAATACCCCTGCACCTCCGGCCGTCCTTCCACCTCCACCCCCTTCACCCTCGCGCCCTCCAACGCATCCGCCAGCACCACCCACGGACTAATCGTGCTCGCAAAATTCTTGCCATTGAACGGCCCCAGCGGCACATACTCCCACGTCTGCACATCCCGCGCACTCCAGTCGTTCAGCAGCACATACCCAAAGATGTACTCCTCCGCCTCGTCCACGCCAATCGCCCGCCCCATCTCATTCCCGCGCGCCACGAAGCACCCCAGCTCCAGCTCGATATCCAGCTTGCGCGAGGGCGCAGTGACGGGGTGCTGATCCCCCGGGTTGAGCAAGATCTGCCCCGTCGGCCGGTGGATGGGCGTGCCCGAGACGACGATGCTGGACGCGCGGCCGTGGTAGCCGACGGGTAAGTGGAGGTAGTTGGGCTGGAGGGCGTTGTCCGGGCCGCGGAACATGCAGCCGACGGCGTAGGCGTGGTGGTAGCCGGCGTAGAAATCGGTGTAGTCGCCGATGGTCATGGGGAGGTGCATGCGGATGGAGGATTGCGGGAGGAGGGCCTGGGCGCGGAGGGTCGGGTTGTCGCGGAGGAGGGAGGGGTGAGGTGTGGTGGTGGAGAGGAGGGATTGCAGGGCGGTGCGCACTTGGCGGTGGATGGGCCGGCCCATGGAGGCGAAGGTGTTGAGGGAGGGTTGGGAGAAGGCTGAGGGGAGGTTGTTGATGCCGGGGAAGAGCTGGGCTGTGAGTTCTGGGTTGGCGGTTAGGACTTTGAGGTCTAGGGCGTACGAGCCGATGGCCACGGCGGCGTGTGGCGCGGGGTCATCTGGGGTTGAGATGATGCCGAAGGGGATGTTGGCAAGCGAGAAGTCGCTGGCCGGGTCGATGTCTGGCACCCACGAGCTTGCCATCGTGAATTGGTTTGGGTGTTGGTGTCAGGTGTTGTCTGCGATGCCACACCGTGATGTGTTCGGGGAATGGTTTGTTGATGCTGTGTGCTATCCAATGTATGCTGTTGACATCGAACCCTCCGCGGGGCAGCCCGATGCAAGCCGACGCCCCACTTATCCCGTCCCGCACCGTTCCGCGTTTTCGGAGCCGAGCGGTGGGCTCTCGAGTCCGGATCCACCAGATACACCACCTTAGTTTTGGGCGGTTAAGACGGGAGTGTGGGCTAGTTTGCGACCGGTCAGGTGTAGAGAACTTACTACATAGGAGCTTTAAGTTCAAGGACAGACTTACAAGCAGGTGCCAAGCAGACCAGAAGATCATCCGTCAGGGATGGAAACATTGAGTGATATGGCATCCGTTGCTCTTCGCTTATAGTCAAAACGTCTTGTTAACTAACTTCGTTCCAGCACGACTTTCTCAAAACCGTTCTGTGGCACTCTCACCAACAACCACGACGACGTCCACAAAAGGAACAAGCTCCCTGCAAGGTCTCAACGTCGGTGGTGGGCCTCACCACACCATTGGGGCCAACCGGGTTTGTCCCTGCACCGCCAAGCGAAGCAAGATGAGCGTCACCATCTCGAGATCGCAATGAGATGAGCTGGGTACGAGTCCCTTTTCACTTCTTTGCATCCTTTTCACGGTTTTACCTCCTCTTTTCCCCAATTACAACCACCAAGTCTGCAACCACCGTCCACCCTCCCTCAATCCGGCCACAATCACCACCGCCCACCATGGAAGCGGACGACGACACCGACACCCTCCCCTTCCCGGCACCGGCCCCGCGCCGTCCCGCACGCCGACTCACCCAGCACGCCCATATCCAGCCCGCCACAATCTTCCACCCGCAAGACCCGTCCCTCTCCCCAGAAGCCCACTTCCCCCTGCAAACCGTCTCCGGCCCAGACCGCGCTCCCTTCCCACGCTTCATCAACCGCTTCGACAGCCGCGAGATGCTGCTCGTCGTCGACGGGTCCTGCGTCAACAACGGCCGCCACGCCAACCGCCTCGCCGACCCCTCCGCCGGCTGGGCCTTTCTCTTCAAGGGCGCCGGCCCGCCCGGCATAACCTCATCATCATCCTCATTATCCCACCCCCACGCCCACCACAACCACCACCAACACGCCCCCTCCCCGCCTAACGAGGCTAACCCCCCAGGACGAATCGCCCTCCCCCTCGAGCGGCGCGGCCCCTCGGGCGATCCCGCCGAACACACCTCCAACCGCGCCAAGCTGCGCGCCGTGATCGGCGCGCTCCAGTTCCGGGACTGGGGCGGCGAGGGGTGGCGGCGGGTCGTGGTGCTGACCGACCTCGAGTATGTGGTCTGGGGCGCGACGCGGTGGCTGCCGCGGTGGGTGGCTCGGCGGTGGCGCAAGCCGCCGGGACGGGGTGGTGCTGGGCGGGCGAGGGTGTATGGGAATCGGGATCTGTGGGAGGCGTTGCAGGGGCGGGTGGAGGAGTTGAGGGAAGGGGGTTGTGAGGTGGCGTTTTGGTTGGTTAGTGGAAGAGGTGAGGTCCTCCTGTCTGGGACTGAGGCGGGGAGGGAGGAAGGGGGGATGATGATGGGGCAGGTGAAGGAGGCGGCGAGGAGGGCGGCCAGGGGGTTGGGGGAGGGAGCCGGAGAGGTTTACGGAGGTTTATGGGTTTATGGTGTAAATGGTGGGTTTTGGCGGCAGAGTCGGGATATCCAATGTTTTGGATCGAGTAGGAGGGGCGGTTGTGTTGTAGCAACCGTACTGGGTCGAATTAGCAAATACCGGCACGGTTCTGTTTCCGAAGGGCGGCTGGTTCCAGTATGAGGAGGAGTTCCTGTTTCCTAAACAACTCATCTGTTGTCAACGTAGCGCGGGCTATTGGAGGAGGTTAGAAGGATGGCTTGTCATTCTACAGAATGAGTCTCTGTGGGCGCATCCAGAATTCAGTCATGACCCATGACGTGTAGTCTAAAAAGTAGCCAAGTTTGCAGTACCAGCACCTCGGAACCCACCCCCACCTCCCTGTGCATGTGTCGATTGGTAGGTTTGCAAGGGTTGTAAGATTCACCGTCAAGAGACTGGAGATGAGAGGCTTGCTGATGTGATGTGAAAGGAACAACCGGACAGCGAGAAATCATGAAAGGTGGCTGGCAATTTTGGCCAATCATGATTCCTAGCAACAAATCAGCAACAAATCAGCATCAAATCGGGCGAAGGCGGGGGGCTGCATGGTGGCTGAGGGGAATCAGAATCCCAATTTCATCCTCAAACCCAAGATCTCGAACGTCCTCCGTGCGCCGGCATGATCCCATCGCAAACCTGGCGCTGACTGACTGGCTAATAATGTAATGCTGCCGTGACCGACAACAAAATGACCAACAAAGACTGGAGCCGCCCGGTCTTCCGCGTGCGCAAAATCCCGAATCGCATCTCCGACCTCGCCGAGGCTGCGCAGCTTCTCGGCGACGCGTTGACCGTACCGTTCAACACCATCATCATCTTTTCACTGGCCGAAACCTCAGACAGATATGAAGTACCACCATCCAAAGTCGCAACCCTCCAGCTGACGAGCGTGCCGTCATGCATCATCAACGACCCCCGTTGTGACGAGTGGGAGGTCCCCATCCCTGGGGGCTCCCATAGTGATGTCCTACTTCTTGACACCCATTTTCGGGGGTTGACGGCGCTCAACGATGTCGAGCCTGCAACTCATCGCGTAGAGTGCGTAAAAGCTTGCTTCTAGTCTCTCTTCTGGCCGTCACGCCGTCACGGTTCTGACCTCTCCAGTTGCATCGCCATTTCTGGTCTGGCAAGCCATCCCTTCGGGTCTTGGCAACCCCATGGTCCCGACAAGACTTTTATGTGGATCAGAGATGCCATCCCGAAATCTGTCCCTGGTCTTCGAACTGTCATCTACGGCTACGATTCCAAACTGGTGGGGAGCAATTCGTTCCAGTCCATCGGCGACCTGGCCCGATCGCTGATCCTGCAACTCAAGGCCGCGGGATGGAGCTCACCCTCCTCCAAGCCCACTATTTTCCTCGCCCACAGTCTTGGAGGTCTGGTGCTCAAGGAGGCCATCGTCCAAATGGCAGATCGCGAGAAATCTGTCGCGGCTATCCTGGACAACGTTTTGGGCGCCATCATGTTCGGCGTTCCTAGCTTGGGCATGGAGCAATCCCATCTTCTGGCTATGGTGGAAGGGCAGCCGACCGAGACCTTGGTCCAGGACCTGTCCCGCGATGGTGATAGCAACTACCTGGTACGACTAAACGAGCGGTTTGAGAGTCTAGCCTTTCTTAGAACAGCTCAAATCATGTGGGCCTACGAAACCGAGCGGACCCCAACTGTGGTTGTGAGTAGTATACTTCGAGGGGATATCTCTATTAGGTCGCTTACGTCGGGCTAACTTGTTCTAGCGGCTCGAAGACGGCTCCTGGTCTCGCAACGGTACACCCGAGGTCTTGGTGAGCCGCGATTCGGCGACATGTCGGTACTACCGCAAGGACAGATCGGTAACCATCCCGATCAACCAGAATCATTCTAACATGGTCAAGTTCTCCCGGGGCGATGTCACTATGGGAATGATTATAAACTTGATCAAGGAAATCTGTTCGCCGAGTCACCTTCTCTTCCAAGATTCCGACATGAATGCGGGAGTTTTTGTGGGAATTGACAATGGCCTTCTGGAAGGCGAGCCGGCCGTGGAGGTTACCTCCCAGGGTATGGGTATCGATCTACCCTGTGAAAAAACGCTTAGGATGTTGGGCAAGTTGCTTAATGACCTCGACGGTATGTTCAAGATTCTTTTACCCAGCCACTGTCCAGCCAAATTTGGTTTTGAAAACAGCACGGAGAAAGTCGGAATAATACGCCACCCGGTTCCCGCTAACATACCCGTCGACAGATTTTCACAACTCATTGCACTGCCCCGAGCTGGACCTTCGTATCGATCAAGTTGATGACCCATTTACGGATACATTTAAATGGATCTTCGAACTTGACCAATTCTCCCGCTGGCTACAAACGGGATCTGGCCTATTTTGGATCCATGGGAAACCGGGCTCTGGAAAGTCAACATTGATGAAATACATTTTCCGCAGCAAGGAAACCTGGGAGCTCCTCCACAGTTGGCGAACAGGGTCCCTCGAAGTGACGGCGGCCTTCTTCTTTTATTACCGTGGAAATGCGATTCAAAAGTCCTTCGAAGGCGTCTTAAGGAGCCTCATAACCCAGATTCTAAACCCGCACCGTATCGCCTATCAGGAGCGGTACAGGCCTACCTGGGAGAAGTATAAATCTGTCAAAAAAAAAGAAAGGAGGGCTGCAATGAACCATGAGTTACGTAAGGGACAACTATTGGGTACCAGGGAACAAATCGAGAGGTTGAGAGAGCATCTCCAAAGAAATCAGGACCCCCAATCGGAATTTCTATTGAGCAAGTTCGAACAGCGAGAGCAAGAACTAAAGTCCCGGTTGGACCAGATTGAGCAACAGCGACGACAATCGGTGGACGCCATTGTATCGATTGCGGCAGATTTTGAACAACACAGCGCCAACCCGACGACCATGTTTTTGAGAGCAATAGTTTCTGACGTCTCCGAGGTTGGACATCGATCTATATCAAAACTGGAAAGGGTCCTTCGTCGCCTGTTGGAGCAGGAAGTGGTAGAAACGGACCTCGTCCTCTTTTTTGATGCTCTAGACGAGTTTGACGGCAACCTAGATCTCATCAGCCGCTTCCTCAAAGACCTTATCCGCCCCCAAACCAAGTCCATGACGCGGGTAAAAGTCTTGTTCTCAAGTCGGCCCTGGAAACAACTCAAGGAGCACTTCTCTGAATACCCCGGTTTTGCTTTGCAAGAGCATACGAAGTCCGACATTGAGCGGTATGCGGCGGGAAAGGCTGCAAACGCTGGCGCTTATGGTCACTCTCTTGCCCAGGTTCTTCCTTTTGTTATCGCTAAAGCCGACGGGGTGTTCGTGTGGGTCAGGTTTGCCCTAAATGTTTTGATCGAACAAGTATCGTCCCACCGGGGTCAAATTTCGGCAGACGCGCTAAAAGAAAAGATTCTGACACTGCCAGCCGATCTCTTTGAGTTTTATGAGCTGACTATCGAACGCATCAGCAAATCCAGCCGAAGACACACATATGCCCTTCTCGAATTGCTCATCCGCCACAATGGTCCTCCGCTCACTACCGTTCAAGTCAGAGACGCTGTCCTTGTCTCTGGGTGCCATACCTACGAAGAGGCCAGATGTGTGCTCGAAGCTACGTCCCGTCATCGCGCGCTCTCTGGGGCAGAAAGCTACCTGGAGCGGGTGAACAGCGAAATCTACTCTTGGGGGGGAGGGCTGGTTGAGATCAAGAAGCACAGTCCCCGGGAAGTGACAGAAAATAACATCGTCTATCGGCCCCAACTCATGCACCAAACCGTTCTCGAGTTCGCCACCGGGCTGTCGTTCAAGAGGACTGTGGTTGGTGACTTGACCAGTATCATCAGCGAGAATGGTCATTCCTTCCACCTGAAGTACTGGTCCACGAAAGCACGATGGGCTATAAACAACAAACACTCGACAATCTCGATGCTCCAGAATCGGTTTGAGAGACCATCGGTGATACCCAGTGCAAGAGCCTCGCAAGGTGGCTTGTCCATGAAGAACAAAGAAATCCTGGGATACCTAAACTACCACGCGAAGCAATCAGAGTTGACAACAGGACGAAGTCAATTTGAATACCTATACAGCATGCCGCTACTAATCGACGAGGACGAGGATGAGGACACCCAACCGAACAGTCCCAGCCGTCCCGGCCATGGCAGCGAGTTTCTGTTCCTCATCGCTTCATGCGGTTTGAGTCTCTGTCTACGGGATTGGATCGCTAGCAAGCCAGGGGAGTTGGAGAGGGTGATGATATCAATAAACACAAATGTCATTGACAAAGCTTCGTTAGCGATGTCCTACCCTCTTCTTAGTTCTCTGGTCTTTGCCCCGCCACAGGGAACCTACCACGCTGGGAATCTGACAACAATCAAGCTGCTGCTTGAGAACGGTTACAAGCTAACGAGAGAACCTCAATTCTTTCGCTGGCTGATGAAAGAGACATGGTGCGGAAAGTTTGAAGGCAACCCAGACTTAATCCCCGACGAGAGCCTACACAAAATTATTCGCTTGGCTCTCGACCATGGCGCAAATCCAAGAGACCGCGTTCGCGGTATCAACATCCGAGGCACCGATGTTCCTATCATACACATCGCACCACCTCAACTCATCGAGGACCTGATCCGCTACGGCGCAAAGCCAAACGCGGTCGACGACCGACAGCGCACGCCGCTGGATTGGGTCATTCGGTTTCCCCATGATATCTCTTCCAAGCCGAGGGATTGGGACTTGAAGCGGAGATATGTCACGTGCAACCTCTTGCTTCGCCACGGTGGGACCTGCAACCAGGGAGGAACAAAGCTCACCCTGCGAGAGGTGACTGACATGCTGGAGACATTCAAGGGAGAGGGATATGATGTCGGGTTTCTGACGGCGCGCTTGACAGAAATGACCGCTCCTGAGGGTTTGCGAGAATATGAGACATGGGCGCAGTCCGGCGAGGATGAGACATTGGCTGTGGAACAACCTGAAACTGGGCTGATTTATGATGGCTTGGAAGATGGGCCCGATATGGTGGCGGCGCAGGGACGACGGAGAGTCCATATGATACATACCCCACGGCAGGGCACGTTATCGAGAAGAGCGCTCGGCGACAGGCTCGGCGAGATCCCTAGTCTATTGTGGAAACACGCACCCAAGGACTGCAAAGTGGAGTGGAATCGAGTTTCGACTGTGAGAACGACGAGGCAGTTCAAACACCCGGCAGGACAAGGCGAAAGAAATCGAGATAGAGTTAGGTGAGGAAAGTATTTCGGCTATGAAAGTGGAGTAAGAAGGAATGTATTTCTTCCCGTATTGATCTCGTGATATTCTGAGTCGCGTTGGATACCAACTCATTATTTGAGGTTAGGTGGTGTCGGAGCTATGGTTAGGGTAGCATGAGATTGGATATCATCATTCATGATTCGCACCTGGAGGCCCGATGACCTCGGGTCTAGAGTCTCGGTGATCCGTCGGTGACAGGCACCTTAAGGCCCGCGCGAGGCAACGAGATATACTTCCGGTAATTAAATACTCGTTTTGGGGTTTGGACCAAGGCAACTACTGACTGGGGTGATAAGCCGACGGCTTTTAGCTAAATTGATGTTGACGAGACGAAAGGCAGCCATTCTACACTAACGGGCAACCTTTATCATCCGAGACTCAATTTATAGACCACCAGGGTTCTTGAGGCATGTCAGCTGGAATGTTGAAGCGGCTAAGTCGACTACAAACAAAAAGAGCGGTGATCCAGTGGTCTGCCCGCTAATGGGGAGAGCTTCAAGCGTGGGCAACCCTGATGGGACACGAAGGCACACTCTCGACCGTGTTTGTTCTTCTACTTTAAATACGGGGGGGCTGGTTTTGTTTATTTACTCAAAGCTCAACGATCCAGTTCAGAAGGGTAATCGTCCAGGAGGCATCAGATAGTTTAGGTAGGTAAGCTCGGTAACAACATCCGCCCGGTTTCCCTCCTGGCTGGATTGCCCTCGGGTTGAGAGTTTGCGAAGGGCGGTGAACAAATAACTAGCCCTGTCTTTCCTTCTCTCTCCTCTTAACATTTGGTCCTGTATGCGTGCGACATGTGCGACACGTGTGACACGAATACGCTATCATGTTGACTCGGCTAAGATTTGTCCAAGCCGTGCATTTGCATCCCCCACCGCTCTTATTTCCGGGGTGTTGTTGTGTCGAACAGGTATATTCCAGGGGTAGGAGGGTTCTGTTCCTGACATCCTGTTGTAAGCATGCCTTGGCGTGGAGTAATGTTTCGCCGACCTTCACTCAAAGATTCAGTCGTGATATCCGAAAAGAGTACTCTTTGCGGCCTCACCTTTCCATTTCTGTGTAAAGAGCGGGGAAGGCCAGGTCGATCCCCAAACCTCCTCACGGAGCGTACCCACGGCTGGGCGCTGTGGACGCCTATAAGAAGCCCAAGCGACCTCGACCCTCTCACAGATTCCGAGCAACAAGCACACTCACCGACCCAGAGTAATCAACACATTCACCGACTCATCCTCTCCCTTCATACACCATAACCTTTCTTTCTTCACGCCAACCTCGACCATGGCCCCAGCGAGACAGTACCCCGCGTGGTTCGAGCGCGTCTACGCCAAAACGAAGGAACCAGAAGAGAAGGACTTCGACGAGGACATGTCGGAAATCGGAGACGGCGAGCGCCCGGAGTATGAGTTCGACGGCGACACGGTGGACGAGAAGTACGACTACTATCACTCCTTCATGATCCAGCGCGACGCGCGCAAGGAGCATCTTCGGCAGCTGAAGGAGGGAAAAGCGAGCCAGCTGGAGCTGGAACAGCGCAAGAAGGAGCAGATCCAGGCCGCGTACGAAGCCATGGCGCAGGCGGAGGCGGCGGGCGAGGACCTGAGCATCGACCCGCTGGTCTTCTACACCAAGCTGTATAACCTCTACTCGCCCGAGTTTGTGCAGTGGACGTACGACCACTACGAGCTCATCGGCACGAACGTGGGGTTCCTGGAGCTCCGGATTCCGGACGAGGAGACCATGGAGGTCAACGGTAACCTGCTGCTCAACGAGTTCAACATGAGCAGCCACGAGGGCCATGAGGCGCAGAGCTCGGCCGGGACGACCGAGCATCGCATCGCGCTCTCGGCGAATGAGGGGAACCAGTCCGAGAACCTCGGGATCAACCAGAAGGCGGACACTGGTGACTGGAGCTTTGGGCTGGTGATTATCAGCGAGGACAACGTGCTGGTGCGCGTGAGCCGGGAGTTTGTATTTAGAGCGTTCTCCTTCGAGCCCCCTGCTGATGCGCCGGAGGTGTTTGAGTTTTGGGGCATTAGCCAGGAGACGGATGGTTAAGGCAGGAGACGCATGCTTGAGAGAGAGGATAGATGCTTTGAGAGCGGAGGTAGATGCTTGAAACAGGAAAAGGATGCTCAATAAATCTGCCACCGTTTTGTCGTGCCTCCCTATCTGTGTGTTACTATATACATACCGATGTCATGACGATTGTGTTGTACTTCTCTCTGTGTAACGGGTCAAGTCTCATTGCCGGTGTCCGTGGTTTTGAACTCGGATAGGGATAATATTGACTTAAGCGGGTACATGTACCTCCCACCTTGGTTAAGGAACCACAGATTTTTGACCGTTGTCAAGGACTGCTCGAGTTTCGACACTTCTGACTCTCTGTATGGTGTCTCGAAATGACGGCGTTCATGTTTGTTCTTCTTTCCGATTTGAGGAACATGGTGCACGACGGCAGGTACCTCAGGTACCTTAGGTAGGACGGCAAGCCGATAAAATTTCGAAGGCGATGTCGGTTTTCGGACTCGCTGCGACTTGGCACTCCCGTCCCCACTGAAGCTGTGGTTCGCTCGGCGGCCGTCGTATTCCGGCGGCAACAGGATGCAATGGAACCTGAGAACCTGCAGGCTGCAGAGAGGAAACACCGACCCACCGCCCCGCTGTCGGTCCCGATTGTCACGCGCCTTCCAGAAATCAGAATCACACCATTCTTTTGAGGTTCCAGTTCCAACGAGTTATCAGATCTTTTCTGTGTAACCGCTGCTGGGTTTTCAAGAGGGGTAGAGGGGTAGCTTGGCACCCTTCGGTGATGGAACAGGCCCAAGACTCCCCGGCGATTCGGCCCGTTTTGGAAAAGAACTGCTTATCAGATGGATCAGATTAGATCTATTGGTTTGCGGCGGGGCCGATGGAGCCTGGGCACGGCGGGCATCGGACTCGCCCGCCCCTTCTTGGGTTTTCCGCCGGTAGTGGTCGCACTTCAATTGGTGCAACCTTCCACAGGGAATCCCTCGCCCTGAGAATGATGCGACAACTAAAATTCTGCGTGGGCGAAGATGCCCAGATGGGACATTTCCCACGTGGGCATCGCGTGAGTGGACCTCCACTTCCCCCAGGACATAAATATTGCCTGTGGGAACTGCTGATCTTAGCTGCAGACCTAGTTCCTGTTCGGTACCGCGAGTGTCTCTGTCTGTGTCTCTGCGCGTGTGCTGCATCGACACCCTTCCACCGACCATGGCTCGCAGCGGCGATAACAATCCGCCTCTCGAGGCTGCCACCACGATGGACAGCACACACTCCGACCTCCCCGGCCGTACCTCTTCGGTCTCGGCCTCCCCCGCCGATGAGAAATCAGCCGGTGTCCGCCGTGCTGAGGCTCTGGCTGCTGTCTTGACCACCACGGACCGTGTCTGCATCTTTCTGGGCGTCTTCCTCGTCGCCTTCGCCTACGGCCTTGACGGTACCGTCCGCTATGCCTACCAGCCCAAGGCCACCGCCTCATTTGAGCAGCACTCGCTGCTGGCTACCGTCAACGTTCTCCGGTCCGTCATCGCTGCTGCCGCCCAGCCCACCTCGGCCAAGATCGCCGACATCTTTGGTCGCGCCGAACTTGTCATGCTCTCCGTCTTCTTCTACGTCCTCGGCACCATCATCGAAACGCTCTCCACCAACATCCCGACCTTTTCCGCCGGTGCCATCATCTACCAAATCGGCTACACCATGATCATGCTGCTCGTCGAGGTCATCGTCGCCGACATCACGTCGACGCGCGCCCGTCTCATCTTCAGCTACGTCCCGGCCATGCCCTTCCTCATCACCACATGGGTCAGCGGCAATGTCTCGCAGGCTGTCCTCGATGTCACCGACTGGCACTGGGGCATTGGCATGTGGTGCATTATCTACCCCGTGTGTGCCACGCCCCTAATTGTGAGCCTACTTCTGGTCGGCCGCCGTGCCCGCAAGCAGGGCGTCATGGAGAAGTACAGCGAGGCCGTCAAGAGCTTGCCCTGGGGACCTTTCCTCGTCGACCTCTTCTGGCGCCTGGACGTGATTGGTGTGATCCTCCTCATCGCCGTTTTCGCCCTCATCCTCGTCCCCATGACCATTGCCGGGGGCTTTGAAGCCTCGTGGACGGCCCCACAGGTTCTCGGCCCGCTCATCGTCGGCGTCTGCACCATCCCCCTTTTCGTCTTCTGGCAGCTGCGCGCGCCGCACCCGCTTGTGCCCTTCTACCTGATCAAGGACCGCGCCGTGTGGGGTGCCCTCGGCATTGCCATGCTGCTCAACTGGGCCTGGTACATGCAGGGCGACTACCTGTTCACGGTCCTGCAGGTTGCCTTTGACTTTGACACAATGACGGCCACACGCGTGTCATCTTTCTACAGCTTCTTCAGTGTCGTCTCTGGCTGCATCCTCGGTCTGGTGGTTTACAAAGTCCGCCGGCTCAAAGTGTTCATCGTCGCCGGTACCTGCCTCTTCATGGTCGCCTTCGGCCTGCTGATCCGCTACCGCGGCGACACCGACTCGTCCAGCCGGGCCGGTGTCATCGGCGCCCAGGTCGTCCTTGGTCTCGCCGGCGGTATGTTCCCCTACCCGGCGCAGGCGTCGCTGCAGGCCGCGCTGAAACACGAGCACCTCGCCGTCATGACCGGCCTGTACCTGGCCACCTACAACCTCGGCTCGGCCTTTGGCGGCGCCGTCTCGGGCGCCATCTGGACCCAGGTCCTGCCCGGCCAGCTGGACCAGCACCTCGCCAAGTTCAACAACGGGACGCTGCTCACTCTCGCTTATTCCAACCCCTTTGGCTTTGCGGTGGAGTACGCCGTCGGCACCGACGAGCGCCAGGCTGTCATCGAGGCGTACAAGTACGCCCAGCGGCTGCTGACCATCACGGGCATCTGCTTGTGCGTGCCGCTGATCGCCTTTGCCGCCGCGCTGAGGAACCCCAAGTTGAACGACGAGCAGACCCTGGCCCAGGACACGCCGGCCGTGAGGGTTCCTGCCGTTGGGGAGGCGGAGAGACGTGGGGATACCAAGGAGATAGCGTGAAGGAGATGGCGTGATTGATGATACCCAAAGAAATCTTGGTCTGTCCGGTCAGAGCAGGGGTAACTTATCTCTCGTCGAGAGCAATTTAATGTTAATGAATAACCCCCCTACGGGGCGAGCCGTGCCTACCAAAACCAAAACTCTGCCATCGATGTGCTGGGGATAAATGACCGTCCAATATGTGGCCCCATCCGCCATGGTCCTTATGATGACAGCCCACGGACTTGCCCTCGCGGTAAGAGCCCCTGATGATTAATCACCAAATCACCAAGTGGTCTAGACACACCGAGCGGTATTGTTTTATGAGCGAACGACTATTAATGCTTCTTGCCCCTCGAAATGACATGGTGATATCAGGACGGGGTCGTCAAGCGAAAGTTCACAATGCTGCTGATAGAAACAGTAGCCCTCGACTTGTGACACAGGAACCCCAATTCATCTTCCGAGACCGTGTAATGTACCCCATAGATAAAACAACAGAAAAAGAGGCATCCCTCGAGCAGGCCATTTCCCCCTCAAGGCGATCCACGATGCCCCCTCACCTGCACCCCCATCTCGACGCTATCATAAACCGCCTCGAGCGCTCTCGCCAACGGCACGAACTCCCTCTCGCTGCGCGCCACGCCCTGCACGCACCCGGCAAACCGCCCCAAACGCCGCAGATCCCCCGGCGCAGTGACGGCGTCCGGCTCGCTCGCCAGGCCGCTCGCCAGGTGCGCGTACGCGACGTACGCGCGGTACGTCCCCAGCGCGCAGGACAGCGCCTCCGGCCCGGGCAGCCGCGCCACACGCACCATGTGATGCACAATGTCCACGACCTTGCGCGCCGTGCGCAGCGAGAGGCCGCTTGGCGCGATCGTATGGTCGCTGCTGCTGCTGCTGCTGCTGCTGCTGTCGTCCAGCGGCGGCGGCGGCGGCGGCTGGCCTTCGCTTCCGTGCCGCCGCCTGGCCAAGGCCGCCGCCCGGAAAAGCATGAACAGGATGCAGGTGTGCCCGGACAGAGCGAGTTCGGATATGGTCCATTCGTTGAAGTCGTCGCGCTGGCGTGACCCGAGCCATTCCTCCTGCTCGTCGTTGTCAGGATATAGGCCGGCTTTGGTAGTAGCTAAGCTAAGCCAAGGGGGGGGGGGCGGTGTTGAACGACTTACGATTCTCCATTCCTCGAACACCTGTTCGACTTGCACGCACAGCGGCTGGATGGTGCTCAAGGCATCAGCACCGCCGTCGGCGTTGAGCTTCTCAAGAGCCTGAAAGAAGCCGATGAGGATGAGTGTGATCCGGCTCCTGGCGAGGAACACCATGGCGGGTGCGGCCTCGTCTCGGCCTGGTGCAGAGTCGAAAGCGAGCCACGGCAAATTGACGCGCCAGTTGTTCAGGTCAAACGGAAAAGCGGGCGGCTTGTTGTTGACGAGCCGGTGGAAGAGATCGATCTGGACGAGATTCCACATGTTCGCGCGGCCCTCGTCGCTCGTCGCCACGCCGCAAGCACCCAGGGCACTGTCTCCGTCAAGACTGTGTAGCTGCAGGCCCTGGGCATACGTGCAGGCCTGCTTGTGCATCTCCCAGCTGAGACCGTAATCGAGGTTCTCTGCCGCGGTTTGTGTCTAGAGATAGAGTGTGTCCGTTAGCCTATGCTCTTTCGTGCCTCATTTATTTTGTTTTCATTTTCTCTCCACGGGAGGCTGCGTTGTGGTTGGATCGGGACGAACCATGAACATGGCGGCAATAAAGTCTGTGATGGAGCCGGTTGCCTCTCTTTGCCACACCGAAACGGCTCGAAGGCAGCATATTAAGATCTGCCGAGTGGTGTGCGGATCGGGGCCGGTGAACGAGTTGCTGCTTTCATCGAGTCGAAAACATCCTTGGCGCAGAATGCAATAGTAGATGACGAGGATGCAGGCATCGACCTGGACGTGGTCCATGTCGATGAGGTCTGGCATCAAGTAGATGAGTTTCTCGTCAATGAGCTTCGGATCTTTCAGTGCCGGGAAGATCTTGGGACTCATTTTGGTGAAGTAGTCTATTCGGTATGAGTACCTCGTGTTTGTATCTGACGCATCGTAGGGTTCCATAAATTGGGGGGAGACGAACTCTTGACCCACGACCTTGCCGTATCGGGCGCGATGTTGATCCCCGCGGTAACAAGCTCATTGGGACCGGTGATCCGCTTCTTCCTCAACCGTTGAACATCACTCATAGCGGCGCTAAGCATCGATGTAGCATTAAGCGACGAAGGAAGACAAGCACTTTGGGACTCCAGAGGCTCGACTGAGTTGGGAGTTCTAGCCCTTCCCGAAGACCTGCATGGCTGGCACTGGGGTGTTGCCAAAGCTGGACTGCAGGAGTGATTCGCTGTGGGCGTAGTTGAGTCTGGTGATGCCTCTAGCACCGAGGATTGCGCTTCGACGCGTTCGAGTCTTTCCAGAATTAGGGCGAGAGTACTGCTGTGATCTGGTCTGGGTCGAGTCTTGTTAGCACGGGTCATAGATATTAGAGGGATAGTTTTGGCCCGTCAGAACAGATCTTACACGGCTAGGGGGTTTCTTTCCCTCTTCCCCCTCGGGCGTCTCTCAGGATACACACAGCCCAGCCCACAGGAGGCGCATCGTTCGCAGCGCGGCAGCGAGCGGCTGCACCGCGTCTACTATGGTCAGAGAAGGCCGCGGAATGGCATGAGAAGCACGTACTTTGTTGCGCCGGCAGTTCGAACACTAATGTGCAATGCATCAGACGTCAATCAACACTCCTCTTTCCATGCTCTGTAGGTTCAAGGGGCCAGTTCTAGTCATCGTGGTGTCCTTGAGACTGAGTTGAGACTGAGCTGGGACACTTGGAGCCCGAACGGCATTTCCACATACCGAAATCCGGCTTTTGGAGGCTGGCTCATCCATTGAAAATGTGCCCCTGATTTCGACCGCACTTTCGGAGTTTCGGACTGGGCGAGCGTTGGGGGGCGCAAGTCATATTTTGGAAGTCCCTGCTGCGTTGCGGTCTTAGTACTGTACAGTATGTACAAATTGCCTTCTACTTAGTGGGTTCGTCGTCCTTGGCGCTGGGGAACGGAGGCGACATTCGCCTCGGCCAATTCAATGAGACCCACTCTTACCGCTGCGCACTTTCGCACTTTCGCTCGTTCGCACATCCGCACGTCCATCAAAGTCGGGTGTAAATCCGCTACGGCATCCCATTGGCATAGAATGATAGAAACCGTATCAACATTCAACAGGGCCTTCGTCTCCATGGACCCCATGCGCAGCCGCGCGGCCCGCGCAGCCCGCGCATTCCGCGGAATTTCCTGTAACGGCTAAACTTCAAAGGGGCACCACTGAACCCTAGCGTCGAATTTCGGTGGACTCCATCACAACTTCGGTCGCCGTCCTGGCACCAAATATGCATCTCCCGAGGTCTCAGGCGAGTCAAGCCATCCAGGGGTTATCAACAGGATGATGAGAGGCCCCGTTCTCGGCCACCGCACAATAACCATGCCTTTGGTCCATGAGACCATGACTCCACCGGCGTATGCGGCTCTGTGCCCTTGGAAGTTGGCGTCCTAAGAGATGATAAACGGGACAACGCCCCCTTTCATTGCCACTAAAGGTTCAGATGGTGTGCATGATACTTCACTCCCTTCTTCCACCCTCCCACATTTCCTACCTGGCAACCTTGGCCAGCCGTCGCAATGCAAGCCCATATGAGCCTCCACGGCCACGAACGCCCGGATCCCGAACCATCAAAAGACCACCCCTCCATGGTGGCACCGGAACTGGCTCTAATACCACTGTGGTCGAGGAATCCGTGAACGAGCAGATCAACGAGCTCGCCCAACGCATCACCTCTTCATCTCTTGCCCGAGGCAGCTCCGCCATTCTCCCAGAGCCCTCCGACAGTAGGCTGGATCCGAAAAGCCCGGACTTCGACTCCAAAACATGGACGAAGGTCTTCTACGACACGCAGATGCAAGCCCTTGGCGGCACGCCGCCGAACACGGCAGGATTGGCTTTCCGGAATCTCAACGTCTTCGGCAAGTCAGAGGTGTCCAACTACCAGAAGACCGTCGGAGGTCTCCTCTACGGCGCCATGGACCTTGCGGCCCGTCTCCTTGGACAGAAGCAACCCCAGCGCGTGGGCATCTTGCAGGATCTTGAGGGCGTCTTGAACAGCGGCGAGATGCTCTGTGTTCTGGGCCCGCCCGGTTCCGGTTGCTCTACTCTCCTCAAGACGGTCGCTGGCGAGACGTTTGGTTTCCAAGTCGACAAGAACTGCATGCTGAACTACCAGGGGCTGACGGCGGAGGACATCCGTACCAGTTACAGGGGCGAAGCCATCTACACGGCCGAGGTTGACCACCACTTCCCCAGGCTCACAGTTGGCGAAACGCTCTACTTTGCCGCGCGCGCCCGGTGTCCCAGACGCCTCATGCAGCACAAGCACGAGTACGCAGAGCATATCCGCGATGTCATCATGGCCATGCTCGGCATCGCCCACACCCAAGAATACACGGGTCGGAAACGACTACATCCGAGGCGTCAGTGGCGGCGAGCGCAAGCGCGTTAGCATTGCGGAAGCGGTTCTCAGCTACTCTCCGTGGCAGTGTTGGGATAACAGCACCCGCGGCTTGGACTCAGCGAATGCCATCGAGTTCTGTCGGACTCTGCGGCTCCAGTCAGGGGTCTTCGGTAATACCGTTCTCGTGGCCATCTACCAGGCTCCACAGGAGGCATACAACGTGAGCTCATTCATCTCTTCCCAGCCCTCATCTCAAGCTAACAGCTGCGGCCAAATAGTTGTTTGACAAGGTCATCGTTCTCTATGAAGGCCGCCAGATCTTCTTTGGCAAGACGTCGGAGGCGAAGGCATATTTTGAGGGACTAGGCTTCCAGTGCCCCAAGCAGCAGACGACCCCCGACTTCTTGACATCCATGACAAGCCCGTCTGAGCGCGTCGTCCACCCTGAATGGAAGGGCAAGACACCGCCCCGGAGCCCCGACGAGTTTGCTCGGGCATGGAAGGAAAGTGAGCACCGCAAGATCCTCATCAACGACATCGACGACTTCCAACGCCGGTTTCCAATAGCGGGTTTGCAATCAGAGCAGTTCCGCATCGCTCGGTCAGCGCAGAAATCCGGCTCACAGCGGATCGGGTCCCCCTACACACTGTCGTTCGCCGGCCAGTTGACCCTCAACCTTTGGAGGGCCTACAAGCTCTTGCTCAGCGACCCGTGGATGACCATCACCATGCTCTTGACCAACTTCTTCGAAGCAATCATCATCTCGAGTATCTTTTACAACATGCCTCCAGATACCTCGAGCATCGACAAGCGCAACCTTCTCATCTTCTTCACCGTGCTCATCAATGCGCTGGGCAGCATTCTCGAGGTCCTTACCCTCTACGACAAGCGAAAAATCGTCGAGAAGCACCGGCGTTACGCTCTGTATCACCCCAGTATAGAGGCTGTCTCTTCTATGGTCATGGACCTCCCTTACAAGCTCGCCAACTCCGTCTGCGTCAATGTTACCTTGTACTTTATGTGCAATCTGCGACGAGAGCCTGGGCCCTTCTTCTTCTTTTTCCTTCTTACTACCGTCACCATCATCTCCATGTCGGCCATATTCCGCTTTCTCGCGTCCGTCACAAAGACTGTGTCACAGGCACTAGCACCCGCTGCGATCATGCTGCTCGAATCGTACTATACAGCGGCTTCGCCATTCCTCAGTCCTATCTCGACGACTGGATTGGCTGGCTACGCTGGATCAACCCTGTCTTCTATATCCAGGAGAGCCTTGCGCTCAACGAGTTCGTCGGCCGTCAATTCCCCTGCGCCAACTTCGTGCCGAGCGGGCCAGAGTACGCAGCCAACTCACTTCCCGTGTCCGCCAGGGTTTGTTCCGTGGAAGGGTCAATCAAAGAGGAACCCTTCGTTGATGGCGCTGAGCACCTTCACATCACGTACGGATTCGTCAACGCCCACCGCTGGCGGAACTTTGGCATTGTCGTTGCCCTCACCGTCTTCTTCCTGATTTGCCACCTCGCGGCAACCGAGCTAATTAGTTCGGAACAGTCCAAGGGAGAGGTTCTCATCCTTCCGCGGAGAGCCCTCAAAAAGCAGAGCAAGCCCGGTCGTGACGAAGAGATGGCAGCAGCAGAACGTCGGTACATCTCCGATAAGGAGCATAGTCAGGACGGCGAGGTTCAGAACATTGCAAAGCAGACGTCCATATTCCATTGGCAAGATATATGTTACGAAGTGAACATCAAGGGGGAGACGCGTACGATTCTGGACCACGTTGACGGCTGGGTGAAGCCGGGGACGCTGACAGCTCTCATGGTTGGTTTTTGCTCCTCCCTTTTTCGCTCTCTCTCTCTTGCACACTGATAGCTGACCTTCTTCCCAGGGGGTCTCTGGGGCTGGCAAGACCACGCTTCTCGACGCATTGGCATGCCGGATCACGATGGGCGTTGTGACGGGGCAAGCACTGGTCGACGGTCTTCCTAGGAAGTCAACCTTCCAGAGAAAGACCGGATACGCCACCCAGCAGGACCTTCATCTTCATACAGCAACAGTACGCGAGGCACTGTCCTTCAGCGCTCTGCTACGACAACCTGCTCGCTATACTCGGCAGGAGAAGCTCGATTACGTCGAGGAAGTCATCAAACTCGTCGACCTTGGCGACTGCGCTGATGCGGTTGTTGGCTCCCTGGGTGAAGGCCTTAACGTGGAACAACGGAAACGTCTGACCATCGGGGTTGAGCTCGCGGCACGCCCGGAACTTCTTCTGTTCCTTGATGAACCGACATCTGGCCTGGATAGCCAAACCTCCTGGTCGATTTGCAATCTGATGGAGAAGCTTACGAAGAACGGCCAAGCAATCCTGTGTACCATCCATCAGCCATCCGCAGCCCTGTTCCAGAGGTTTGATCGCCTACTCCTCTTGGCAAAGGGTGGCCGTACTGTCTACTTTGGCGAGGTTGGGCATGGTTCGTCGGTTCTTGTTGACTATTTCCGGCGCAACGGCGCACCCGATTTGGAGCCTGGTATGAACCCGGCCGAGTACATGCTGGATGTCATTGGCGCCACGCCGAACGCCAAAAACACCGACACGGACTGGCCCGCCGTCTGGAGAGCCAGCCCCGAGTACCAAGAGGTCCAAAAGGAGCTTGCCCGCCTCTCCGAAAAGGCCGACACCACGCCAACGTCAACAGACCCAATGGATCGTAGCGAATTCGCCGCTAGCCTTCCCAGACAGGTCGCGCTGGTTACCAAGCGCGTCTTCCAGCAGTACTGGAGAACGCCGAGCTACATCTACTCTAAAGCCGTGTTGACAGCAGGCTCAGTAAGTTCCCAAATGTTTTCACATCCGTCTTGTTGCAACCCTCCCCCCCGGTCCCCGCCCTTTCCCCAGCTAACGTGGCATTGTAGGCTCTTTTCATCGGTTTGGCGCAGGTCAATGGCGAGAACACGGGGCGTGGGTTGTTCATCCAGATGATGTGTGTCTACATCTTCCTCGCCATATTCGGCAATCTCATCGAGCAGGCAATGCCCATGTTCGTCAGCCAGCGCACGCTCTACGAGGCACGAGAAAGGCCCGCAAGGGCCTACTCATGGGTTGCGTTCCTCTTCGGCACCATAATCGTCGAGTTGGTCTGGAACTCGGTATGTTACGCAGGCCCCGAACCTCCCCCCTATCTTTATCATGCTCGACATGCTAACAACTGGCCTACAGATCATGGCAATATTTTCCTTCCTCTTCTGGTACTTCCCCATGGGCCTCTATCGCAACGCACAGCACACGGACGCAGTCCACTCGCGCGGCATCACCGTCTTCCTCCATGTGTGGGCCTTCTTCGTCTTCTCGGGCACGTTCGGCAACATGATCATCGCCGGAATCGACACTGCTGAGGTGGCAGGAGGGATCGTCAACCTCTTCTTTGTTCTGATGTTTGCATTCGCTGGGTGAGTAGTATCCGGTCCCGTTAGCCACCTTTGCCCGTCCGCTTACCTGCCGCCCCCGCACAGCGTCCTCGCCGGCCCCAATGAACTCCCCGGATTCTGGATATTCATGTACCGCGTCAACCCCCTAACTTACGTCGTGGAGGGCTTCCTCGCAACAACCCTCGCCGATGCGCCGGTCCACTGCCTGCCCAGGGAGCTGTTGCAGTTTGACGCGCCCGCGGGGCAGTCGTGCGGCGAGTACGCTGCGCCGTACATGGCCGACCACGGGGGCTATCTCGTCGGGAGCAACGACACGGCCAGCTGCACCTACTGCCCCATAGCGGACTCGAACGCGTTCCTGGCGAGTAAGAACATGAGTTTTGACAACCGGTGGCGCGACTTTGGCTTGGTTTGGGCGTATTCCGTGTTTAATATTGCTGCTGCGGTTGGATTGTACTGGCTGATGCGTGTGCCGAAGCAGCGGCGGGCTAGTAGCAAGAAGTGATTATTTCTTACTTTGCTCAGGTAGGATACTGGGGTTCACATCACCCACTCCATTTCATTAGACATGGAATTAATTAGAAGAACGTAGATTAGACTGGGCCTCCTCTCATATATTCTGATAATTATTAGCAAGCACCCAAAATAACACGCATCTCAGTTGAGTTCCCGATATCTTCCAGTTCTGGTTACACCCCTCGCGTGTATGCGGTGGTGGATAGTTGGCGTCCATCTGTAGGTACATACCTTAGGTACACGTAGGTAATTTTGAATACAACTCTCCGGCGGCTTAGGCAGGAGTTTGGCTTTAAGTTGTTCCCAGGTCCTGATCAAAATCAGACTAGGGCCTTCTGATTTCGACATAGTGGTTGAACCGCTTCTTTTTAACTCTCTTCTTGACAATGTCATTACCGCTGCTTGACGGGGTGGCAGGACGTGGAACCTTATTGCGTTTTGATTTATTCAAAGTGGAGCCTACTGTACATGTTACCTATGATTAACATGTTTCTGCTATTATCAGGTCTTCCGTAGCCACCACTTACATCCTTTTAACCCTCCCGCTTCAAAACATTTGCGGCGGCGAGATTACCCACACATAGAGCCACCTGAAGTGGGGTACCCAAGCGACCGCCATGGATATTCACTTGGGCTCCAGCATCTAAAAATGCCCCCAGCGTTCTCAAATTCCCGGCCAGGGCTGCGGCATATAATGCTGTGCCGAACGTGCCCACAGGGGCATTGACATTGACCGCTGGATATTGTACCATGATTCTCACCATCTGCTCCTCATCCCTAGGACACACCCACTGTAAGGCCATGGCCTTGATATACTCGTCCTGTTTGTTGACATCGGTGGAAGAGCAATTTAACGTTAATGAATACGCCGCCCCGGACCGAGCCGCGCCTACCAAGCCCCTACCAACCCCCTAATCATTACCGCCACCATTACGCTGGTTATAGAAAACCGTCCAATGCGCCACCCCATCCGCCACCGCCTCAGCAAGCTCATCCACCTTGCCCGGATCCTCCACCTCGGCCGTGTCTTCCAAGTCGAGCAGCATGACCCGGTCCCCCCCCACTAGGTGATAATTCCGCGGGTTCTGGTCCGCCGGCCCCACGCCCAGCTCCAGCAGCGCCCGCACCGCCGGCTTGATCCGCTCCTTGAGCGCGGCCTTGCTCAGGGCCCCGGCGGCAGCCGAGTGCAGGGAGGCGTCACCGACGTCGGAGAGCAGCAGAGCCCGGGTGGTGGTGGTGGTGGTGGTCCCTGCGCCGCTGTCGTCGTCGTTGTTGTTGGTGTTGTTACTGTTGCTGTTACTGTAGTGGACAACGCGCCCTTCCCCGTAGAGCGTGGGAATGGCATGGCCCTGGATCGGGGCGAGTTTCTGGTAGGCTTGCTTCTCGGCCTCGAACTCGGCGTCCCACCCAGGCTTGAGCTGCTTGACGATGATGGTGGGGGGGAGGAAGGGGCTGGGGAAGAGAGCGCGGATGCTGTCGCGTACCGCTGCGGAGGGGAGCTAGTTGGTGATCTGGCGGAGGGCAGTGCCGAAGGAAGTGTGGTGGATGTGCAGGCGGAAGACGTGGCGATGGCGGCCGTCGGGGTCGACGAACGTGGCCGCCCCGCTGATGGTGCTCCGGGAGAGGGTGAGCTTGAGCCATGCGTGTAAGCTCCTGCAACAAGAACATTGAATGAATCAGACTTCATACCGTGCAGGGAACCCCCCCCTGGGCGTGATCGCCATGCTGTACGACGCGCTGGTCTGGTCTGCTGCGCGTTGGTTCAGCGCGTCTCTACAGAACCATTTTGGAGATTGGTTTTGTGTCATGACTCACCTGCGGCGACTGCTAAATATCTACTAAATTCCTAGGAGCCAGGCACTCTCGTATGTATGTAGATGTAATTAACGCGACCTCGTTGGAAGGAGGGCTATTTTGATCGAGGTGAATGGAATTGCCAAGCTCGGCTGATCCTTGCGAGCGGCAGATGTGACAACGGTGAAGCTGAAGTAGATGAGTTGGACACGGGAGGAAACGGCTACCAAGAGGATCATATGAAAGGTCCAACGGTTATTTTACATGTAGTTCTTTGGTCGTCATCTCGTTGAATTGTTCGATTCCTCTAACGCCTAGATACACTCGGGTATTGTTGAATTTCAAAGCCACACCAGAACACCAATGCTCAAGGCACGCCATTGCGGCCGTTCACCGCTGGGCAAAGCACCACCTTTCTACCCATTTACGATCGCCGACTCCTGTCCTGCAGGAGCAACGGGAGATCGGGTCCGTGGACGATAAGAAAGTGCTGCCGCACGCGGTCCCGCCGCTCGTGTCCGTAGACACATCCAGGCAGCGGGCAGTCCATGACGCGCGTCTGTTCGGCGTGCTTGCTGTTCTTATGCTTGCTCCTGCCAGCTGCCGTCTGGAAACTACGGTCGCACCCGGGGTGCGAGCAGGTATAAACTCTCCTAGCATAGGTCAGAGATGTCGAATATTTGGATGGAGCCCACAACTAGCGGGAGTCGACTCACTTTGACTTGGAAATCCTATTACGGGTACTCGACGCCCGGCTCCGGCTATCCGAAGAGGACCGAGAGCACACCCGTTTCGTCCTGCGGGTACTGCGTTGTGACCTCAACACAGCGGAGCGGCCATATATCCACTCCATGAAGATACGCCAGGCCTCACCGGCTGACAAAACATTCTACCAGTGTTCAGTCAGTATCATCCTCCACAAGATCGATATAATGTTGCGATGGAGAGAAAACCCCACAGGACTTACTCTTGAGACGCAAGTCAACAATTCCAGCACTTCCTCCATGGACTGCAAGCACCCCAGAGCTACGAACTTCTTCGCCGCCGATAGCAGGCCGAGAAATACGGGGTCTGCTCCTTCGCGGGGAAACTGATCGAAGAATTCCTTTCTCGTGTGCCGCTCAAAGCGCGATCGGTCGTCAGTCCGGGACAGGCCGTCGTCGTAGGATGGTCGTGTCTTGGTGGTTATGCCGTTCCCAGACAGGGCGTACAGAAAGCCGCCCGCGTCCTTGATGAAGTTGACAACGGCAAGGAAGATGTGCGTGCGCTTTGCCGCATCTCCGTTGGTCTTGGTGGGCTTATGAGAAGCCTCTGACGGCGGTAGGTAGCGCTGGGATTGCGGAGCGGCCAATACCGTCCTGTTGTTGCTCGGCGCTACCGTCTCTGTGGTCTCTCCATCTCTTGACGTGCGACCAAACGTCTGTTCCTGTTCCGAAAAGCCCCCCAGCTCGAAGAACTGGAATTCGGCGTAAGAGAGATCCGCAAGCTGCAGAACCATCTCCTCTAACGTCGGAACGGTCCCATACCCAGCGTGCAGAGATGGTCTGGACGCCGACCGCACATCTGAGCCAGATACTAGCGGGTCCTGGCCCCTTAGGCAGAGATTAGAGCCCAAGCAATCATCCTCGAGAAGGCGGTAATGCGGCCGCACATCCGTCGAGGAACCCTCGATCAGCCCTTTTGGAGGTTGCTGCAACTGGGTCTCCGCCTCTGGCCACAGCGTCTTCGCCAGCCAGGAAAAGGCCTCCCGCTCTTCGGGATCGGGAATCGAGTCCCTCCACACCTCGAGCCCGAGAAGGATGTGCTCCCTCTTGAGGCGGCCACGCTCGAACAATAGAACCGACATGGCGTAGGACAGGCTGGCGAAGGCGAACACCCCCGCAAGACCTGTGGGCGACACCCCGTTGAGGATATCACGGAAGGTGAGGATGCCCTTCTCGCGCATTGACTTGGCGCTCGGATAGGCGTGCGCGAGTTTCGATGCGGCGGGTAAGGGGCAGTTGGAGATAACCTCCTGGAAGCGCCGGTGGTGACCGACCATCGCTCGGCGTAGACGTCGCAACACAGCCCATCGCGTCGGTACATCCCTATGGGTGGGTGTGCCGTTGTAGCATGTTGGAACCCTAGCAGGACTCTCACCGCACACGAGATTCGAGGAGTCCATGCTGCCATCTCGATGCCGACCGTCCACCTCCGAAACAGCGGGGATGCCCGTCTTCAATTGTGGCAGTAGTTCCACCGAGTTGATTGGTCCATGAAATTGGGAAGGGGAGGAATCAGGGTCAAGAGTTGTTGTCACCAAGGAGACCTCGCTCGCATAGTCAAGGAGGCGCAATTCGTCGTATAGGATGATGTTGTCCGGCTGGCTGGTGTCGTGCTCCCGGTCCAGGGGCTCTGCTTTGTCCAAAATTCGCATTCCGGCGAGCAGGCCATCGGTTTCGGCCAGAACCCTCTCCAGCTGGGCCGGGCCGGGGCCGATGATTAAAGACATTGAGTCGTCCAGTTCTGCGGACATGTCTTCGTGGTTTTCCATTGCCGTGTTTGTCGAGAGGAATGGCGCAAGGGAGGCACTGGGAACTCGGCTCAAGTCGCGGCTAGTGCCATGCCATAGACATAGACCTATTGGGGCCTGCAGACATTGAGCTCAATTGCATTATTTGATCCATGTCAGGACAATTGCAGACCTCGGGAGGGCGCAGTTGTTCAGCCGAGGCGTTTGTCCTGTCAACAGTAATTGCATGGTCATCCCATGGACTTTAGAAATTCGTAGAATCCGCACTTGACGGAGGCCTGTCAAATGGAAGACGGAAGAAGGTTCCAGAACTTTGGTAACGATCAACTCGCATGCACCGCCACCGGTACGAGACGCCTGAGGGATTACGTAACGGCTGTGCCGCGTTTATGTATCCTCAGCTCAGTCAGCTATACCTGTCGCGGCGGGGCAAGCAATAATGGCATGTGTCTGCACAGGTGACTTGTCGAGAGACGGTTTCATGCGGCAGTTCAGACTTGGCGGCGTACCCAACAAGAGGGTGGGATTATGTCAAATTCCGCTTCCTAATAACTAAATAGCAGCAATCATTAGAGCTGTATAGAGAAGCGGAGAGAATGTACGTAGGACAGCATGGAAGCTGGTCAGGACAACACCACCATGCTGGTCCCAAATAACCCCAAACGGGACAATTGTCCATGCTCTCCGGACAACAGGATAATAAGCGGATGGTTATATTACGAGCCCGGCGGTGTCGGCCCAGTGATAGCGAGAAGATGCTCAGAGTAGGTTCCATACCAGATTCCATACTAGCATTGACGACAAGATGGCCGATCGCGAGAAGACACCCTCCACCCAAGCAACACAAGCTGGTAGCTACCTTAACAAGAAAGATTCAGGGAAGAAAGGTTCGGGAAAAAACGGTATGCTTCATGCATTTTTTGTTTAGATCCCATCTAATGGTAATTAGAAAATTCGCAAATGCTTCTTATCTGGCTTCAAGATCACCCCAACGGTTCATCATTTGCTGAGAGCTGGTCGACGGAACGAGCACAAATTTACCCTCAAAACCGCCCCCCACGACACTAAAGCGTCTCTCAACACTTCTGAGTTTTTGTTCTTGGTGTTCAAAGAAATCTGTGCGTGCCTAATAGGAGGCTGCGGCGCCTGTCGAGCCTGAGGCAAGGAATTCGGGATATTTCGCAAAGAGCTATAGAGTTATCCGATTATATGTTAGATCTGTAAAAAACCAAAATTCCTGTTAGTACCCTTCCTTGATCTAGTAAATGGCAAGTCTAGCCGGGATAGCCAGAAAGGAGCCTTAGAACAGCGTCAACAAATCTCGCTAACAGGACTCACCCTTTAGCAACACCGCGTCGTCAACACGTGAAACACTAAAACCAACCTTGCCAGCTAAGGTGACACTAAAGTTACAGGGAGCGGTCGGCTAAACGAGCAAAGACGTCACAGAATGTTACGCCGAGCCGAAGGACATATAACGAATCAATAATACTACTATAGACTGAACACTGGAGTTCAGACTACAGGTGCTATGGCCATCTGGTGGGGTTTACAGTACTGTGATTGGATTTGTATAGTCTGCAGCTATATACTGGCAGCAGCACCAGAGAACGCCGCGCTACATCTTCTCAAGCAAGGGTTTCAAGTGCGGAATTCAAATGTGGCCTCGCCAACAAAGCCGCCTGCCTTCGTTGATAAAACATCCCTGAGATTGAGATTGGTAGCCCCTACTAGCTTGGAAACTGGCGTTCACCACCAAGGACCACCTTCCAGATAGATGAGTACCGGTTGACTACTCCATATCCCCACATGCTCTCTCTGCCGGAGAACCCGACTTCAATCGTGTTCCTCGTGCTTTCCCACGTCTTCGCACGAACTGTATCCGAGAATAACACCTAAAAGGTCTGAGGAATCGGCGCTTCGGCCAGGTCAGACAGCCCAGCTTCCTTCTCGATGGCCTTCTTGCTCGGAGACCACTTGTCCTGGAGCGCCCTGTCCAGCGTGAGTGCATAGACCTCCTTGGGCCACCACTGCCCCCAGCTTGTGAGGAGGATCTGCTCCGGGTCCGCGGGGAAGTCGTCGCGGGTGAAAGCGCGGAGGATGCTTTGCGCGCCTGTTTTTCGTTAGCTTCGTTTCCGTAACACACATGACTAAAAACGCCTACCTTCGGCAATGGACTGGGCACCGGGCATATCCTCGCTAAACAACCCCGACTTCTTGACGAGGTTCGTGCCGGGGATGAAGCCTGGCGAGACGGCCACAACGGTGGCCTTGCCTGCCAGCTCTCGGCGCCACCAGTGCGCGTTGGCCAGCTGGACAAACTTGGTCTGGCAGTACGTCGTGTACAGGTCGATGACCGTGTCCGCCCGGAGATCCCGCTCCAGCGATTCTGCCGTCGTCGTTAGTATCACTCCCACTCTCATGTCGGATAAGAAGACTGAAACATACCCGTTTGACCCACGAACCTCACCGCCCCCGACGAGACGAAGATGACCCTCGACTTGGACTCAACCACCTTGTCGCGGAACAGATGCAGCAGGTAATGTTGCGCTACAACCGTTAGCAAGCCCATCCCAACCCAGACCCCACCAACACCACAGAAAGAAACAGCCCCCCCCGACCCCCCTCAGCAGGCAACACAGACAAACTCACAAAGATGATTAACCACAATCCCCTCGCCCCACCCCCACGGCCCGACCTTCTCCTTGCTATTCGGCTCCCCCACGCCGCATTCAGCAGCAAATAATCCACCTTCGCCTCCGCCCCACCCTCGCCACCACCGCTCAATCTCTTAAGCGACTCCCTTGCGAAAGCCCGCGTATTAGCCAGATCAAACAGCTCCAGCGGGAGGACAGTGACGCTGTGGCGGGCGGTGTCGTAGCGCAGGGTGTCGAAGGCGGCCAGGGTGCGCGGGACGTCGCGGGCGCCCATGATGATGCGGTATGGCTGGGCGGTGGGGGAGGTTGTGTGGGTGAGGAGGTGCGAGAGGAGTTCGAAGCCCTGTTTGGAATGTTAACTGTGGGGTTGCTAGGGGGGTGGTGTCGCTGGGGGTCTGGTGGTGGTGGTGGCGGCGGTGGTGACGGGGGGTGATGGGGACGGCATGAGGATAAGATTGGGTTAGATGAGAGTGAGATGGATGAGAAGGTCAAAGTGGGTAGAGTGAGGGTGTGAAGGAGTGCTCATCACGTACCATCCCGGAGGAGGCACCGGTTGCGACGATGGTTTTGGCGAGGAGCATTTGGGCGGTGGTATTTGATGGTGATACTGAATTGTTGGTCAAGGTGGGAATGTCGAAAATGAATGAGAACAACGGGAAACGGCAACCCATAATGAATGAGGTATCCGTATATGTATCTCAATTCAGTTGACGTTAACCCCCTGATGCCATGTACATACACCCCCACGTCTAAGTCCGTAACGGGCGGGGCTGAGTTATCTCCGACTCTCGAATCGTGAGGCCGAACAGTGATTATCAATCAATTTGGTTCCGGGGCTCAGCCGAGAATTGCTCCTTTGATCCTTTTCGGAAGTGTTGTGAGACCGGGCCGGAACCAACGCCTGCCGCATCTGCATGGATTAAGCGAGCCCGTCAGCGATGCAAGCAGCCCGAGACCGGAATAAAAAAACGGGCGACGTCGAGTATCGTCTGCTACTTCCTGGGTGATGGCTGAGACACGCAGCGGGAGTCATCTCATATCAACATTTACATCGTATATCTATTTATGAACAGACCAAGGAAAGGCATCATTAGATCATCACTCATCGTTGCCATGCCACATCCGCTCGTTGCGTTGCATCCCAAACACCCCAGAACCCATCCAACGTCGTGTGTATAACCGACATCACACTGCTCTGAAGCCATCCAATACCGCTGAAAGTGAAACCACCCCTAAAACCCCATGTCCCTCATGTCAAAGTAGCCAGCATTGCCTTCATCAACCTCGGAGGAGGACCTATCAACACACGAAGAAATCAGCAAAAGTTCAGACACCCAGTAGTGCAACCAAACAGATCCATACCCACGAGAAAGGAAACAGGAAAAAAGGAAACGAAACGGCCAATTAGTATGTAAGGGTGGGTGGCCAAGCCAGAACTTCACAGCCACAGAGATGAGAAAGTACATAACCACACAAACACACAAACACACAAACACACAAACACACAAACACACAAACACATAACATAGACAGACAGACAGACCAAACCCACCATCCAAAACACCAAAACAACAACAACTACCGATACCTCGGCATGCTAATAGACAGCCTACCTCGCTTATCCTTCTCAATACGAGGCCCGGCGCGCGTCGGTTCCTGGATCTGCTCGATCTCCTCCTCGTACAGAACGAGCTCGCCGGTACTCAGGCGCTCCGCCCGCACCAGTTCGCCGCCGCGGCTCATGCTGCGGTGTCGGCTGTGGCTGTGGCGGTGGCGGCTGCGGCTGCCCTCGCGCCGCGCCAGCTGCTTCTCCAGGTGCCGGATCTCGGACCGCAGGTCATCCGTCTCGTACCGGTCTCGGTGGCGCCGCTCGCCGGCTAGCGCGACAGGGCCGACGGGGACGTGGCCTGAGACCTCGCGTGAGCGGGAGTCGACGACGATGGTGGGGGCGCTGCTGGTGTAGGTGTCGTAGGAGGAGGCGGTGTCGTACGTGTCGTACGACGAGGTGGTGTACCGGGTGGGCGAGACGTCACGGACGACGGTGGTTTTGACGACGTCAACGGGCGGGTGGTGGTGATGGTGTGGTGGGTTGGCATCGATGATGAGGGGGCCGGAACCGCCATGTATGACTTGGGCGGCGACAGGCCGCGGCGAAGCAGGCCTGGACTCGTAGATCTCGGTTCGGCGCTCGATGCGCTCTTCGATGATATCGCCTGCGCTTGAGCGAGCAGCAACGATTTCGAGTTCACCTGTGGGCGTTAGACGAGAGGGTTTGGGCGGGGGTGATAAAGACAAACTTTTCTTGTACTCATCGCTGAGCTTGAGTAACTCGTCAATATTATGCTGGCCGAGAGCCTTCTGCACGATGACCACGTTGCCCTATAACCGTCAGCATTCACCGTCCGGTTCTCCATCACCACGGATACAAACTCACCTCCTCAACATAGGGATACCCGATCTCAATCAAGGCCCGCTTCGACACCAACCGGGCCGGGATGCGCGTCTTACCCTTCTTTGGGTACTCGCTCCTAGCCGTCAACGTGGTACCTCCGCTCTCACTGGACGAGCTGCTCGAGCTGGACGACCTCGACCGGCCGCGGCGCTTACTAGTGGCCCTTGAATCACGGCTCCTCGCGCGGCGCCGGGTCCTCACCACCTCCCTCTCGCGCACCTTCTCCGGATACGCATGAAAGTCCTCATCCCCATAGCGATGCGGATCCGACACCTCGATCTGCTCAAACTTCTCCCGCTCAAACTCCTCCCTCTCCACATAACCCCTCGACGGCGGCGGCAGCGCCTTGGTCCTCGGCAGCGGGATATCCACATAGTGCGGCACGCGCTGCTCGTCCCTGCGCGCCGGCGGGCCATACTCCTCCGCCCTCTCGCGCTCCCAATACCTTTTCGCCGGCTTCCGATCAAAGGTATCCAGGCTCGACTGCCTGCGCAGCAGCATGCCCGGCCTCGGCGGCGGCGGCGGCGAGCGCCGTCTCGGGGGCGGGGGCAGGGGATTGTCATCATACACGACCCGCCGCCGCTCCCGCGAGCGTTCCCTTTCCCGCTCCCGCACCACCGTCGACTCGACCTCGTCATCATCCCGCAGCCTGCCAAACCGCGCTCCCGTTCGCGATCCCGCTCCAGAATGGGCGGCGGCGGGCCGACAGAGATCTCGTCGCGCTCGCGGAACCCTTCGCGGGTCTCTCGCACGCGCTGCTCCCAGTCTCGCTCCCGCTCTCTGTCCCTGTCCCGCTCACGGTCCCTTTCACGGTCTCGGTCTCGGTCGCGGTCCCATGGTGCCGGCGGCGGAAGGCGTGCGGTGGCGGAGAGCGGGGGCTCGCCGTGGCCGTGGTCGCGGCGACGGCGCGGGTAGACGTGGTCGTCGTCGTCTTCGAAGCGGTCGCGGATGTCGCTGAAGCGGTCGCGGTCGCGGTCGCGGTCACGTTCGGCTGTTCGGTAGGCCATTTTTTTAGGGGTTGGATTGGGGGCGGTGGCCGAGCCTCGTGGAGTTATGGACTGTAATTGCAAAGGAGGGGTTGTTGGTTTTTGGTGGGGCTCCGGTCGGCAGTTTGGTGCGGAGCCTTGGAGTTGGAAGCCTGCCTGCGTGAGGTAAATTTGGCTTTCTCCGTGTCCCTGGAGATATAGATGCCGTCCCTGGCGATACCTTGATATCGGACGAGGTTGGCAGTTTTGGGGGCAGGTGTTCGGATGGATTTTATTTTCGTGGTGCAGAAAGGGGAGGGGTGCAGGAGACGTGCAAGGGTTCCTCGACGGTCTCAAGTCCAAGATGTTGGTCCTATGACGACACAAACTGACCGCGGCCCACCAAGCAAAAGAGGGAGCCAAGGCTTTCCAGCTGGCACACGAATGGGTCCGTGTGCCGCCCCCTGCTCGTTTCACGGCAGTGCAAGGTTGCGAGGACCCTCGAGACCCACTCACTTTTCGATGAAAGCCTCCAACTTCTCGGGTTCAACGAAGGCTGCATTGCATATATTTGACTGATCGCCTGGGCCTAAGGCTACTTCGGGATCTGTGTGAGCCCGAGAACTCTCGTGGCAGGTTCATATCCATTGGGCAATTTGGAGTATCAAATCGACAACAAAGTCAGAGACAGAGACGCATCGGAACTTGTTCGTGCCGAGAAAGCCACCTCTTGGGGTTAGAGAAAATGCAGCCGCTCCGTTACATGATTGCTTTTAGGTAAGATGTCTCTCTGCTATTGTTTGTCACCGTTGTATTGGGCTACTGCCCTTCTCAAATGGAACCTCGGGCATCTCCGTCCCATCCATCTCGATACGAATAGCCTGTAGCCCAGAACTCGACTCACCGCTGGGAATGTCTCGGCTGTGCTCGCTCTCCATGCACGATGACGTCCTTGCTCAGCATTTTGTTCTACAAAAAAGTCGTCGTTTTCACACGCTTCACTTTACATGTGGAACGAAACACCCTCAAAATATTCGATGAGACGGACAACCGCGGTCTTTTAACCCCTATTTTGCCTCCCTAATACCATGCAGAACTTTTGGCGTCCCGGATCTGGTGCACTATGCGAAAATATATAGAACCAAGCGTCGCCTTTTCCCAATCAACTCCGAAATGATGTGGCCAAAGTAAAAATGGAAACCCGCTCATACAACCCAAAGCACGCCGCTAGCGGCTTATTGCACAACTTCGACCGGAACAGTGGTTGCCGGCTCGGCGGGGCGGTCGTGTAGCGTAAGGTGGAAGCTACGGATGATCGAATCCGCGTCGTCAATGGCAATCGGCCGCACATCAGCCATCGCCTTGATCTTGGCAGTGCTAGAGGGGCCTTGTCAGTTTTATATCGTCTTCCACTCAACAGGGGGTCTACATACACCTCCTTGACTTGCTCATCAGTCATGACCAGGCCGAGCTGTCCGACTCTGGTCTTGACGGCGTTCCAGCCCGTCAGACGCGAGGCAAAGTGGACGTAGCGAGTCAACCCGAAGTCGGCGGGGTTGAGAATCTCGTATGTGCTGGGGTTGTTAAGGATCGCCTTGGCGTGGATGCCAGCCTTGTGGGTGAAGGCGCAGAAACCGGTGATGGGGTTGTTGAAGGGAGTGTTGACTTCGACGGCTTCGGCAACCATATCCTCAATCTACAAGGGGTCAGAGTGGCTCAAGGTTAAGCTGTTGAGTGCGACTCACCTCCTTGAGCATCGTGAGCTTGTACTTGCTCTTCACGTACTCAGGGGCGCTCACGACCATGCGAGCAAGGAGACCGCCGAGGGCGTGATACCATTGCGCTCACCGACTTTAAATTGGTTAGAGAGAGTAATTCACTAAACGGTGCAAGTTCATGTGCACTTACTGCCGAGCACACTGGTGTCAATGTGGGTAGCACCAGCCTCGAGGGCGCAGAAACTAGGAGGCAGTTAGAAATTGCGATTCAGCGAAGGCCGGGAAACGACATACGCATTGGCGATACTGCAGCCGGTATCGTCGTGGAAATGTGTCTCAATATCACAAGCTAACAATGGTCAGTATGATCCTGTAAGTTCGGAGCACCTTCAACATACAAACAACACCCCTGAGGGTCCGGACAAGCTGTTGCACCGAGTCAGCACTGAAATTAGTTTTATCAAGTCACGAAGTACGTACGTCGTAAACCTGTCTGGGGGAAGCACAGCCAACAGTGTCGGCGATACCAACGCGGTTCACGCCAACCTTGTCGACGGCCCTGTACAGGGATAGGAGGTCGACGAGGTCAGACCGGAAAGAGTCCTCGCTGGAGACTGTCATTTGTTAGAATTCCGAGTACTCAACGCGACACGCGCCAACTACTAGGTTGGACAAGGGCTGGCTGCGGAAACCGGGTCGACTCACAGCGCACTTCAAGACCCTTAGACTTGATGTACTCGATCACCTCGATCGCCGTCTTCTCGATGTAGGCCATATCCTTGCCATGGCTGTGTTCCCGGAGGAAGCTGGACGTGCCAATGACAACGTCCAGGCCGTCAACACCGGTCTCGACCGCGATCTTGGCATCGCGCATGTCGCAGCGGACGTCTTGTTGGCTTTGTTAGTTGATGCGCGTGGTGGGGTGGACCGTCGCCGAAGTCGGTGACTCACGTGTCAGGATCTTGGCCTATTTGCGCGCTCATTGTTAGTCGGCAAATCCTTCTGTGTGTTCGGGCGCACGGAGAGGGAGCGTACCTTCAGGCCGAGCTTGCAGATGGCTTCGCAGTCCCTGCGCGACTGCTCGGACGCGGCCGGCGAGGTCAACTCGATGTAGTCGACGCCGAATTCATCGAGGGCTGCACACGGGTCGCGTGTTAGTGGGCGGGAAAATAGTCGAGCGGGGCAATTGTTGTTGGAGTCATACCCTTGGCACTATTCACAACCCAAAGTTAGTAATTGGTTCCTAGAGGCCATCCACTGGTAACTGCGCGGGGATACTGACATCTTGATCTTGGTCTCGGTGTCGAAGTAGGCGTTGGCGAACTGCTCGCCCTCTGCTCAGGGGGGTCAGCGGGGAAATCGAGGGGCAATCGATCGCCGGTTACGGACCACGCAGAGTCGACTCGATAATCTTGAACTTGTTGACATTGGACAGGAAGTCGCCCACGGGCTGGTATGGGCTCGATCGGAATGAGGCACCCTGTAGTCACAGGCATTAACATCACGACGTCAATTGCTCATAACAACCTAGGGGGTAGGTAGTGGGTAGTAATTGTGTCGATAAGGTGATAAGGGAGCTGATGCAGTGCAGGGCAGGGGAAAGCATACCCCATTTGCGCCATTGGCACTGCTTGAGCCGTTTGCTGCGTCTGTGCCGCACATTGTGACTGTTGTTCTTTCTGTCGGATTGGGGTCTTAGGTCTAGGTATCTTGTTGCAGGAGCAAACGTAAAATCTGGGGAAAGGAGAGATCTAGAGAGGCAAGGAAATGGGAAAGAAGCGGGCAGCTTCCCGATGTCGCTTGAAATAGTCGATTTCCTGTGCCCCTCCCAGTGTGAGTGACTCAAGCAGAGTTTTTTTTTTTCGTCGGCACCTGTAACCGCAGCAGCTGCCCCGCAGTGGCACTCAACAACGCCCTGGAGATCTCGAGACGGGCCCTAAAACGACTGACTTGATTGGCCGGGTGTCTGGAAACGGCGATTTGCGTCACGTCACAGGCCGCGCCCTGCGGGCTTTACCCGTCCATGGATCTTTTCAAGATCCAGGAAACCTCGGGATCACCCCGTTGGTTGCATTGGCGCCCAGAACAGAACCTGGAACGAGGCTTGCTGGAGTCGGTCCCAGCGAGAATCTGCAAAGAAATAAAACAACAAGCACCTGGTTGGACCCCTCCAGCGGCGTTCCCGCCTTGCTTGCGACCTTACCTGGGAATGTGTACTGTAGTTGGGGGCTGCTGAAATATGTCCTGGTAAAAAAGCGGACCGGCAAAAATGCGAAATATCTGATCTGCAGCTGCTCGTGTGCGTTATTCTTCCTCCTATCGAAGAATGCCATCCCGCGCTGTTGTGCTTCCGGTGCGGGTGTGAATGACTCCCAACAAGGGAGGGACCCCTCAGGTCCCGTCCCACATGGAGTCCCCGATAGCCGCCCCGCACCGGCCGATGTTGCCCCCCGAACCGGTTGTGGACCCGTTGGTTTGTGGGGACCCAGTGGGATGGACATTTTGCGATTTGTGTAACATGGGGCTTTGAAGGATGACACATCCTCTACAAAGCAATGGCTACTTTACAAGCCGAGCTCGATAATGCCATACTCATCCCTGAACAACGACGGAGTTCAAACTTAGAATGGTGGAGCAGCTATTGACAGGTAACACCAATGTCCATAAGTACATGTACATGTCCATACACTTGGTTTCTGTGTTTCTTTCCAGGACAAATCCACCGTCTACGCTGTCTCCTCCAGGGGCCAGTTGTGCCAGTCGTCGTACCAAGCGGCCGACACGCCCGGCTTCTCGGGCCAAATGCGCCGGAAGATGGGCATGTATTCCATGCAGCCGTGGTATCCAGGTCCCTGAATTACCTCAAGCATCGGCACTAACAAGAGACGCTGCTTTCAGTCGATTTCCTGCGCGCGGATCATGTGGCGGGCATCATCGCGCACCTCTCGTTCAAGCAGCCAGTGACGGCCGAGAGCAGTGATATAGGCACGCAACCCCCAAGTTCCGGACAACATGTGGGGCTGCTGTGGGAAGGACCGGCCCCTTTCGGGCTTGATCACCATGCGGTCCAACGCAAGTGCCGCGCTGTAGCCGTAGGCGGCGGCTTTGGCGGCGCAGATCGTGGTAAAGATGGCCCGCGCGAGGGTCTCGTCGACGGCCGTGTTGATGAAGACGTCGCGGATGTGACCATGACGGTACGGAAACAAATTGCCACTGAGGTACTGGCTGTCGAGGTCGTCAAAGTACGGGTCAATTGCGGTATCGAAGGCCAGGGCCCTCCTGTTAACCCCGTTTTGTTGTTCACGGGGAGGCGCGGCTCGAAACCACGGGGGAGGTGACGCGTCCAAGGTGAGGACAAGGCGGCGGAGATTCTGGAAGCGGCCGAGGGCTTTGTAGAGAGCAACCTCGGCGGCGCTGCCTCGAGAACGGCGGACTGTAAGGGCCAATGTCTCGACGCATGGGCAACAGGCCGCTAGTTCAAGGATGTCTGCTTCGTTTAAGCTTTGCCCGGGCACATCCTGTGTCCGCAGCCACAGCTCCCGTAGACGGTGGGGCAATGCGGCCGCGATAGAAATATTGGGTGGTCATGCGATAATCTCCAGGCTGGTGAGTTGGGGTAGGCCGTGTATAAACTGTTTAACGTCGTCATAATATGCATGTTCTTGTCCCTCTGCACAATTGAAGAGCAATGTTGTCAAACAGGGGAAGTTATTGGCTCGTATGAGACCCCCAAGCGCTTCATGCCCGACGACGCGGCTTAGCCTCAGGGCGCGCAGGAAGCAAAGCTTATTCGCTGTCCAGCTGTCCACAACCTCCTTATCTAGAACGAGGGGAGGATTGGTAGAGAGGATGTCAAGTCCTAAGTCAAGAGACTCGAGTTGGGCGGGTATATAGGCCGAGTCTGTCTCAACATTGGTAAAACCCCTCCATGGAGGGTAGGGCGGTAGCGGATTGCCGTCATCGTCGTAGGGAGACCCGCGTTCCAGGAAAAAGTGTACTTCTTGCAGATTTGGTGCCAGGCCCCTCACCATGCTATCAATGGCCTCGGCATGGTAAGCCGGCTCCCCGTCGTCGTCAAAACCATACGTGTCGTAGTACCACATCCAGATGCTATAGAGGCACGGTGCTGTCAGAAGAGCCAGCTCGTCAGGGTCAGTTTCCGGAAGACCTAAGCTGCGTAGCGTGAAAGTGAAGACGTGGAGCCGACAGCGTGGTTGATATTGGAGGAGCGCTTGCAGAAGGCAGGGCGGCACCTGATGAGGGCTCGCGTACAATACGTCGCCCAGACCATGCAATCTCTGTACAAGGCGGGCCAACGGTTGACAGGCCGCGTTCGTCAGGGGGGTGTTATCGTCATCGTCATCAAGGGACATGTCAGGAGGCTCGGTTGGGACGAGGGAAGGGTGGCCCTCGAGGCCTTGTAACCTGTCCTTGTCGCCGTCGACGATCTCGGATAAACTCAGTGGGAGGCCAAAGGACCAAGATGGGGCGTCGCAGTTGTAGGCGGAGACGAGAACACCGGGGCCAACACCTTCGTCCCAGTCTGCGCCCGTAATCAGCAGAGTCCGGGCATGAGAGAATGCCGCGTTTCGCGTCAAAATGCAGATGCATTCGTCGACATCTTCTTCCAACTGGTCCTGGCTGATGGCTGAGAATTGGATGGTGTGGAAAAACAACCTCTTGGCGATGGCATGACAACTTTTGCTGGCAAGTGCGAATGATAGCAGGCTGGGGCGGTGCGAAAGGCCGACATACTCGCAAATAAGAGCTAGGATCTCTACTGGAATACTCTCTAGAGATGAAGTAGGCATTGTCAAGGGATGGGAAGGGATGGAAGATACCAAGGCCAATTAGTTATGCGAAGGAAGGACCCAAGATGGACCTGAATAGTTATGATGAGTCAGCAACTCCAGGTTCCACTGCAACCCGGCTGAACCCTGCATTCCATGCACCCGCGCCCGGAGGAGAGCACTGCTTGGTTGGCCCAGGCCCCATGCTCCGGTACGCTCTTCCGTTGGCATTGACCAACGCAACACCCATCGGAAATCCAGCTTCAACCAACCCTGACATACCTGACGTTCCATTGCAGCCCGATGCCGGTTCCGCTACTTTAACCACAAGCCCGGTGTGCTGTCAGGTGATGTTTTATTGATGTATTGTCGTGTCTAGACCAAGTCTAGCTCGACAACAGCGCATCTTGAATGACAGTGGTCTGACTGCATCTGCAGCAAAACCCTGCGCCTATGATACGCCACTGCACCGAGGTTGTCGGTCGGATCCTGACTCTCGGGACCACTATAAATCCAGCACGGGATGCTGCTCCGATTGAAGTCGCCAGCCAGTGTCATCAGACGATCGACAGGTCCCTACGTTCTACCCAACGATAACTTGAGAATTCCGATCATCCAGTCCTGGAAACTCTTGTTGTCTCACATAATCTGTACATACATCTGACAGCCTCCTAACGCATGCCACCCACCACCTTCGTGCTTAAACGCCCGCATATTTCTAAAACACATCTTCAAAATTTCCCTTTTCCAACATGTGCATCGCTCTCTTTACAACGGCGCACCCCGATTATGCCCTGGTGGCGATCGACAACCGGGACGAGTATATCCTCCGACCAACAAGCCGGCCACACTGGTGGACAGCCCAAACCGACTCGCACACCGCAAACGGGTCAGCAAACGGCATCAACGGGTTGTCCACAACAGAACCACAAACAACGACGCCGGACAAGATTGAGGCCCTCTCCAGCCTTGATCTCCAGAGACCCGAACGCGGGACATGGATGGGCATCACCAAGGGCGGCAACTTCGCCGTGCTAACCAACTACCGCGAGACGGACACCGGCAACGCCGACCACCCCGTCAGCGGCATGCGGAGCCGCGGCGGCATGGTGACGGCATGGTTGACGGCTGACCCGGCTGAATCGACAGACCAGTTTGTACACCGCATGTTGAGCGACGGCGGGGTGAAGGGCGTGGGCGGTTTCTCGCTGGTCTGCGGCAAGCTGCGCAGGGTGGCGGGGGAGAAGAACATCGATCCCCTGGCCATCATCTCGAACCGCTGTGACCACGCCGGCCAGGTCCCCTGGATATGCGAGGAGCGGGGTTCCGTTTACGGCCTCAGCAACGCCATCTATCTCGACCAGAGCGACGAGAACAAAGACACGCTCTGGCCCAAAATCCGCGACGGCAGGGAATTGCTGAGCCGCGCCGTGGACGCCACCGCCGGCGGCAACCAGGAAGATCTCGTCGCGTCGCTGTTCCACATCCTCGACACGGACAACTTCCCCGCCGACCCCACCACAGACCTGGAAGAGGTCATCCCGCTCCTCAAAAACTCCATCTTCATCCCCGCCCTCGGCGGCAAGGACCACCAGCAAGAGATGTGCAAGGCGCAGGAATCCGGCACCCCCGAGATGAGGGGGCGTAACCTGTCGGCCGCCGAGACCGTCACCCTCGCCGCCCGCCCGGACGAGCAACAGCCGAACGGGTTCCAGGCGGGGCTGTATGGCACTCAGCGACAGACTGTTATGCTTGTGGATTGGGACGGGAATGTCACTTACATCGAGCGCGCCCTGTGGGATTGTAATGGTAATGCGATACCGAGAGGGCAGGGCGACGAGACCTTCAGGTTTAAGATTGAGGGGTGGGAGCGGGAGGACGAGTTGCGTAACTAGGCGTTGTCTGTTTAAAGTCATGGCTGTTGATTTACGACTTTTACGCGAACAAGACGGCGTTTTTTGGTTTAGAGGGGGGTCGCGGTTCGGAGCAGGTCTAGGACCGGGGTGCTTGTTCTAGGTGTTCGGGGGGTTGTCGGTTTGGTTGAGCTTGGATGGAAACTTTTGGTATACGGTCGGTTGCCGGGGTGGGAAAAGGAGCATTTTTGGTGATTATCATCATAGATCATGTTCCCCCTTCCGATTTGATGTTGGTGAGAGTGATCGTTTGTTGGAAAGGCAAGATCTTGGTAAATCGAAAAGATGGGAGTGTCGCTTCCTTCTCTCTTGACACCGCTGCCCACCGGAGCGCTTCTTGGAGGGAGCTGGTTTCTTCGATCCGGAGTGTTGGGCTAGGTCCTTCCCTCACTCCTTCCCGCCAGCCACTACTCGACTTTCGTGTTGACATCGCATTCGCCGCCACCACTACAACAACCACGTCCTCGTAACTTCTCTATGTCAGGTCTTTCCGCTCATGTTTCATTTAGCGACCATTCAGCGCTACCGAGGCATTCTCTTGTTATTATCTTGGGAAGGTACGTGTTTATTCCCACACCTTGGAGCGCAAAGCTGGCCATCAGCAGAATCGACTCGGCTTCCAAACACAACCGGGCCTGGTGACCGATATTAAGCACAACACCCAAGCACTTGTTATCACTCTTCCCAAAGTCTGCTTTGGTCTTCATATCGGTTCTGCCTGTATCTTAAATTTCTTGCTAACCTACCATGACCAGAACATCGCGGTTCAACGTCCGGAGTTCTAAGCGGAACTCCAGGTCCGAGCTAAGGTCGAGCGATTCGTACTCTGATCGTGACATCTGGAATACCAAGCCCCGCTACCAAGGTCTCAAGACTTCGGTTGACTCGAAGTGTTCGGGAACAGCGCACAGCGTACGATTACTTGGGAGCGACATCGACTACGCTGCACCAGGCACATGCGTGGCCCGAGAGATAAACCCCTCTATCTCGCTGCGTAGTATGTGTGCTCTCCCTATCTAGATCTACCTTGTGGAGACCGCTTCTCACTCGTGTCTACGCAGGACTGCTTACCCAAAGCTGCGGCACTGGTTCTGACGATACCTTGACGAACACCAAAGAGGTCACGAGCCTCCTACATTCGCCACCCATAAACCACAAGCCGATCACAGTACCTCTTTCTCCGGCACAGAAAGCGCCTACAGCCGCATGTCGTGTATCTTCCAACCAGGCCCAGTTGAAAAGAGACAGACGACGCGCCGCCCTTTCAAAAATAACTATTGCCGGCCCTCTCTACAGTTTATCTGTTCTCTTCCGTCAGCTCTTGTGGGGCTCCCTTGGGCTTCTAAGAGTCGCTTTCATCTCGACGTTGAGAATCTTCCTGTGCTCAATCACTCTCAACTGGTTCATCTTCACTGAGGTCTTCCAGACCTGGCACCCATTTGCTGGCGAAGTCCCCAGAGTGGTCATTCTCAGTGGAGCCATTATTCTGCTCAAGGCTTTATCCGTCCTCAGCTGGGTCATTGGTTTCTGTCCCCGCAAAGGATGGCTACTGTCACAGGAAAGCGAGCCGGTTGGGACCCGAGCCAGAAAGGCTCGTGGGCTCAAAGGCATGGCCCCGCCGGCGAGATCAAGTTTAGCGGGAGACCAGTGATGGTCAACCACAGGAGCAAGAGTAACCAGCCCCGCCCCCTTTATCTCCACCGTCCCCGCGACTCTTCATCTTTTTTCAGTGATACTACCAACGGTGAAGGACAGACGATTGAGGTGAGCCCAAGGGGTATTACAATATTGCAACCTGGTGTGGGCATTCCAAAGTCTCGGACATTCAGCGTCATTTCCAACATTACTCAGTCCTTTTCCCATGGTTCTATTTCCCGCCAGGGGACCAGCCACAACGTCGGTGGGGAGTCTCGCAACCAGACTAATAACCACCGGCTCGTTCCTCGACATACTCCTAGCCCTAAAGCGCAACATGTTTCAACTTATCAAGCGCCAGCAACGCCAACCTTGCCTCCTGGCCAGTCCAACAACATCGAAGAAGTCTCGACAGCCATGCCACCACAGTACTGGGCCGGCCGCTTCATGGCGCTACACGACCGCTTCCACAGCGAGCTACTCGAACCTCACCATCTCACCCGGCTCTGTGAAGCCCAAACAGCCCAGCCACTCGCCGATTTCTCACGCCCGGCGTCGGCCGCAACGCAGAACAACCCGTCAACATCCGCTTATTCCATCCCACGACCTACCGCAAACCAGGCCAGTTCCTCACGGCAGCTAAGCGGCACCCGCCTCCCCCAGTCCGCTACGAGCGGCGCCATCCTGCAAAGCACGTCCTACAACTTGCAGCCCGATGCATCGTCCAATCCTCACGGCATATCCACACCCTCTTCAGCCCACAAACCCACCACCATCACCACAGCCTCCTACCGCCGCCGAAACCAGCAATACCACCTCCCAACAACGGACGAAAACTCCATCCCAGAGCACCCCTCTACCACAACCATCTCTACTACCCACCCCCGGCGCCCCATCAAAGCCATCAAAACCATCAAAACCATCAAAAGCAACATCCACCGCCGCCACGACCACGACCACCGCCACCAAAAACGACGCGCACGCCACGCAACATGGACAATTGACGACGTACCTCTCCGACGACGAAGAGTCGCGCGTGCGCCGCGTGCTGCTGCGCTTGGAATACATGTGTGTCACGGAGGCCACACAGCTCTCGCTGCGCCAGTGGCGGGTGGGATATGCAAGGCGGACGGGGCGGGCGGAGTTCTTACCTGAGCGCGATCCTATTCCTATTCTTTCTCCTGTTGTTGCGCTTTCTGGTGGTGGCCGGGTTGCGAGCGGTGGCGTTGCCTCTGGTGGTGGTGGTGGTGATGGCCGGGTTGCAAGCGGTGGTGTTGGCGGTGGTGCTACCGCTGCTGCTTCTGGCGGTGTGGGGGCGGAGGTAAAGGTGGCAAAGGGGTTGGTTTCATCGGCCTCGGAGGTGAACAAGAAGGCAGGGATACATGGCGGGGGCGGAGGTGAGGGCCATGACTATGACGGGAAAAGCGGTGATGGGGCAAAAGAGGGGGGAGCGCCACTTGGTACTAATGGGGCGAAGAGTCAACAAGGAGATGGCCGGCGGCTGGCGAGTGAATATCTCATTGACCGTGCGGGTGGTGGTAGTCAGTATGATGGAGCGCGTGCTATTGTGAGCGGAGACCATGGGAATGGGCATGCTCATACTCATGCCCATGGCCACGGACATGAGTTTGGCAGGCGCGGGAGGGAGATGGTAAGACGACTGAAGCGGAGTCTTGTCGGCGGAGCGGATAAACCAGAGGATGTGGTCAAGGAGACGGTCGGAACCGGCCACGGCAGCGGATCAAGCCGTGTAAATGGGGAGCCTGGGGAGGGGTACATGGCGGATTTGGAGAGTTTGGCGATTGAGGAAAAGGAAAAGGGGAGGAAGGGTGGGAGGAAGTTTAGCTTCTTCTGATAGCGTTGGTTCGGGTTTTTGGTTGTTTGGGGTAAGAGTCAGGTTATTTGTTGGTTGCGGGTGACGGATGGCATGCCGAGTTCTGGTGTCGGGGCTCCTTACAAGTTACAAGAGTAGTAGCCCTGTGAGGCTGGGCATGTTTAATTTGTACATTTTGTGGTAGGCGAACCCGATGTATGATACCCAAAGCATGTGGTAGCTTAGGCATGGCTAGCTGTGATCAAGCGGAATGGGATTGTGTTAGATCAGTCTCGCCTGGCTTGTTGTAAGTAGCTGGGCCGACAACAATTACATCGGCGAGCCCCAGACAGCCCGTTCATCAACTCATGATTCTCTAGAATGTGTCACTAAAGACCAAAACAAACCACTTTTCAACGCCCACAACTCCAAGTAATGCGGTAGTTCAAACTTCCAAAACACGCCCACCCCACCCCATCACTCCGCCTTCTTCCGACTCTTAAGGTAGTCCCTCAGTTGCTCAATCTTGCTGGCATAAAACATCCTCTTCCTATCGCTCCGCCACACTAGCACACCAATCTCGTCAGCATAGCTGCTCAGAGAGACATACTCCTCGAGAGAGTCAAAGTCCTTGAACAGGAACCCGGCCGACGTGCGCATGCGCTCGTTCTCGAGCTGCCACAGGCGGATCTGGTCCACCACCGTCGGCGGCAGCACAGGCCGGCCAGTGGCTGCCGCAGCACGCACCATCTGGTCGTGGGCGTGCGACGCCAGGTAGCTGATGATCTGGTCGGCGGTGATGCCGAAACCGATGGCGCGGCGGATCGAGTCCCGCGTCAGGCGGCCCGTGGCCATGCCGGCAAAGCGCATGTTAAGCTGCGTGAACAGGGCCAGGACGGCGATCTGGAGAGGGGAGGAGGTGTAGGCGTAGAGGCGGTAGTTTGTTTCGATGATGATGGAGCCCTTGCTGGCGGCCGACGTCTCCGGGGTTGTGCCCAGGCTGGAGGCGTCTCCGGGGTTGTTCGCCGCCGCGGCGCTAAAGCCGGACGAGACGGAGCGAAGGGACGAGGCGGAGCTGGTTAGGGTGGTGGCGAGGCGGGTGGGGAAGTACTGTCGCGTGTCTTCGCGCGGGATGAAAATCAAGCCGAAATCAACGAGGGCGGGAAGCATGTTGCGGCGGGTCTCGGTGAGAGCGTCTGTGTTATAGGCGCGTCCAAGCTCGAGTGACGCCAGCATGAACAGGAATGACAGCATGTCGATGCTATCGGTTTTTGCTGCTGCCCCTTTGGCGTCCCCCTTGGCACGGTCGGCCGCTTCGAGCCAGAGGAGGAGCAACGTCCAAACTTGAGCATTGGCTTCCTGCAACAGAAAGGTAAAACCGGCCTGCGTGATTCCAACACCTGCCCTTGTGTCATGCCTGGGCTCGACCAGTCGCCCGATCAGCAGAAGCTCTTTCACACTGGTCTTGGGGCCTCCGCCCGAAACACCGCCTCCTCCCTCGCCGTGTACCGGCACACTGTTGACGACGTAGTGTAAGATATCCTCCCATTTTTTCCGGGCGTAATGATCGAGGTGGGCGATGTCGATTCGGGGGTCGACCGGCAAGGTACTCGGCACGCCAAAGCTGTTGTGGGAACCGCCTCCCTCGAGGGCCAGACGTAGGCTGTTCTTGAAGTTGGTTGTGAGTTGCATCTCCTGCGGCTTGTCCTTCCCAGGTGGTGTGATTTGGATGATGTGTAGCGATCGGAGAATCGAGAGGGCTCGGTCGCGCTGCATCTTGCCCTCGGCGCGGACCCAGACATCGAGCTCGGCGAGGAGTAGCGGTGACGGCATGTAGAGAAGAGCCTGGACGAAGACTTTGGCTAGAGGAGGAAGCATGCGTCGGAAGATGGCAAAGGCGGTCGACGGTTGCTGGTAGAGCTTGCGGAAGGTAGTGCCTGGCAGCTTCTCCAGGTACTCGGAGAGCTGGTACGATTGCTGGCCGCCCGACATTTTGGCGATTGCTTGCGTGGCGCAGCAGAATCGAATATGTACTATCGCATTATCGGTGTCGTCGTCGTGGCTCGCGCTGCCAGAATCGTGATGCGGCAGCGCGATAATGGGATGGGTTGTCTTTGTTGAAGTGGAGGGTTGAAGTTGAAGTTTACCTCTCAGCCTCGCTGGAGCCTTGCTCAAATTCACGGCGCCGGTCGGGTGGAGCCCTGCAGGGAAACATGGAGCGCTGTTGACAGGGGCCAATCGGGCAATTGAGTGCCGATTCAAGCAACGTCACAGCGGGCCCGGGGGATGCTCGGCTTGTGCAGGAACTCGGCTCAGATGAACCACTGATGAACCGCTTCTTTCAACCGTCAATTCCGTGCCGAACGAGATAGTGTATCAAAATGGCGACAAGTGCAGGCACTAAACTAAAGCCCCTGAGATTCGTCCGGACGGTATGTACCATTACTCTTCATCTACAGTAAACAATAGGCAAATTATTTAACCAAATATGCAGGTCTTGAACTCGTTCATGGCCGACTCGGGGCTCGAGCCGCGGTAAACAAATACCCCTTATCCGGGAACAGAGACACAACCTTAACCACCAAGGAACCGAGAACTGACCACGGCCCATGACTCTAGATTGTTAGGGAAACAAGTAAGTCACCTCACTTCATCCCAAACAAATCCCAAGCTCACCACACCCAGTTCCGCATCTCCAACGCCTCCGAGGGCATCGTAGACTTCGAACTAGACATCACCAAAGACCACACGGTATGCCCAACCCCCCTTACGACCAACCCCCCATAACAACCCCCTTAATAACTTCCCTAGAACCGTCTCAAAATCATCCACGGCGGCACCATCGCCAGCCTAGTCGATCTCGGGGGTTCACTGGCCGTCGCATCCAAGGGGTACTACGCGACCGGCGTGTCGACCGACCTGAACGGTGAGTTTCCTTATATTCGCCCTACCCATATTACCCATCCATGATGGTCCGGACAATCCCAGTAACGGAATCTAACACGCGCCCCTCACTCAGTGACATACATCAGCAGCGGCGGCAAGGTAGGCGACACCCTCCACGGAACCGCCGTCTGTGACAGGAGTAAGTGGAAGTCCCTGTGCACCGACGTTCCCCCCCTTCCCCCCCTCCCCTCTTCGTGGTCCGCTCAAACTGACGTCCGACGGTTAGTTGGCAAGACACTCGCCTACACCACCGTAACCTTTTGGGACAATAAGCGGAACATAGTTGCCAGGGGCAGCCACACCAAGTGAGTTGGCATTCCCGGTCCGAGTTGGAAATCGGCAGCCGGAGCCTAAGCCGAACTGCAGCTGGGTAGCGGGTCGATTCCTGTTTGCTAACACTGCCAAAGGTTCGTCGCCCAAGCTGTCGCCGCCAGCACACCCTTTATCGCTCCCGAAGGAGCACCGATTTACGAGCATGGGGACCATTGAGAGCGTGACCCATGTGTACGAAACCACCGGACTGCCCATTGCGATTTGCCATGTAACTCATCCTTAACCAGCACGCTCACCCAAAACTCGAACGGATGGCACATAGATCTCAATCGGAAGAAGCAATTGTGGGTATTTGCGAGACGGACAACGTCAAGTTAAGAGACGGCCTGTGTCATCACCTCATTGCAGTAATGTTGTCCTGCGTCTCCTTCTCTGCACACCCAACTTCACAACCCATCTCTAGGGATGGTCACCCCCCTTGTAGCTACAACTCATCGCGTCCCCGCCCAGCTTCTCGCACTCCATCACCGGGTCCCCAACCAACCCCTCCTTGACCCCAACCATGTTGGCCCCTTCCACACCACCCCCAACGCCCAGGTCGGTAGTAAACATAGCGCCCGTGAACGCGACGCTGCCAAAGTCCACCAGGGGCACGCCGTCGCTGTCCCAGAAGTCCTCGACGATCCACTCGGCGCTGAAGCCGCACATCAGCGGCGCCTGGTCGTCCAGCCTCGCCGTGTCCGTCTGGCCCGTGTTGTGGTTGGTGATGCCGAAGGTCGCCGACGTGAGAGAGGTGGCGCTGACGTTGAGGGTGATGGAGTCGCCCGCGCTGATGGAGAAGTCGGTCAGGTAGGTCGAGCTGTTGGGATACCACTCGAACCTGTGCCATCCATGTATTATTAGTACCAGCCGGACAGCGGTGTTCTTTTTAGCAGAAGAGAGTGGGGTGGGGGTGCGGGTGGAAGCGGGCTGCTTGCTTACCACGCCCAGTACGCCGGGTCGCTGTGGTTCATGTACATGTCGACGCCGACCTGGAGGATGGCGTTGGGGCAGGCGTGCTCGCCGTCGATGCCCACCCAGGCTGAGACGGCGTGCAGCTTGTCGCTTTGCGCACCGACCGGGAGGCGGATGGAGGGGATGTGGATGGTCGCCGTCACGGACCGGTAGCCGGCGCCAGTGAGGACGGCGCCCGCCCAGTTCTCGCTGTAGGTTACTCCCGGTAGATCATCGGGGGAGGCCTGGGAAGAGTCTGGGAAGAGAGTGTTGAGGCGGTCGGCGAATCGCGAGCGGCGCACGGAGGGGAGGGTGGGTTTGGTAGAGGGGCTGGTGAAAGGAAAGAAGGCGGCGACTGAACCCAGGAGGGCAGCGTGTAGGATTGCGGTGAGCTTCATCGTGAAGGGTGTTTGTTGTGAGTGTTGAATTTGAGGGTTCAGTAAGGTAGGGTCGAAGTGCCAGGAAAGAAGATGGTTGCACGTCTCCAGCTACCGACTTCACTGTGTCCTTTCTTTTTTCTTTTCCAAAATCCGAATGTGGGATTTGGATCTAATGCTGCGACTTGGGGTTAGGGCATAGACTCAGACCCGAAGCAAGGCAAGAGCCAGTTCACTTTGTAACAGCGCAGCTTCCTACACGTCAGTCGCACTCTGCCTTCTCTCCGAAGTTGAGAGCGACACAAGCCGGAACAGTTCTTAAGATATCCCGAAACTGAAAACACGATCTGAGAATAGGCTTCTTTAAGAGCAAAGGTTAAGCCTCGTGTTACATCCATCAAGTCATCCTTTTGCTGGAAGAGTGGAGAGTAAGTCGAACGGTATAGTGATCTATCAAGGGTGTATGGTAGATACTTGGCTAATCTTCTTCCTCTGGCACTTGCCAATACGCATATCCCTTCATTCTAGATCGGTACCGCCTGAACGAAAGCACAGAACCAACAATGCTGATGATCGCCGTGGCCCCCCCAACAACGATTGCGAGTATCTGGTCCAACTCCTGGAAAGAAACATTCGGGGCCGGTCCCAAAGCCGCCTTCGGCACAAAAGCAAATTGGCAAACATAGAATAATGTAAAAACACAACCTAGACCGATGATACCAGGCAATACGCTCGCCACAAAAAGTGCCAACAGATGCCCCATGATCACAAACACGACGTAAAGCCCCTGCAGAATGGGAGAGCCGCATTGACCAGCCGCCTCGAGGCTGTCAAAATACGATAAGGGCGAGTCGGACCCGGCGTACGTCAGGAGGGTGAAAATCCCGGCCAACAGTCCAAAGCACCCCATGAACAGTGCCTGAACAGTCCAGTACTCAGAGTACGAGTCGTTAGGATTCAAGGGCCAAGGCACCCAAAGGCCCCGGACGAAGTGCATCAGCGCGCTGGGGTACCCGTAGGCTAAGCCGGGGCTGCCGAACCTTCTGAGGCCGAACTGTGAGATGGTCACGCCCAGCATGGAGTTCGGCGTGCAGAAGCCCTTGGTATATTCCGGGCATATCCCCCGCTTCGCCGTCACGGCGATGCCCGCCAAGGCCGTAACCAGCGTCGCCACAACCCGGAAATGCAGCCGTCGGGAAGACAGCGGCCACCAATACCACCCGCGGGAAGGCCGGGTCAACCAGCTGGTGAAGATGATAAAGACGGCTAGACTGATAAAGCTGTCGAGCACGCCCATCGCCGCCCGCACCGTCAAAAGATCGGTCGCGAGGATGGGGTCGTAGCCCGGCGGCACGGCGTCGATGCGCGGGCGGACGAGCACGTCCATGGGCGACAGCTTCTCGCCCCGCAGCGAGATGTCGCCGATGGCGATCCATACGACGACAAGGGCGAGGATGAGCTCCGTGTCGGCGTGCCAGAGCCAGCGCGCCTCGTGCGCTACCCGTCTGTACACATGTGGTATCCAGCTGCACACATTTGCTGCCCATCTGTACACACCGAACGGTTTCCAGGACGGCATCGTCTCGGATGTTTTCGGGGGCTTGGAATATGGAACGTGCCTGAGCCCGGCGATCACGGCGGCGATAAGGCCCAGATGCCAGGCAGCGAGGACCCCCCACCCGTAGTACCCCGAAACGGCGACCTCGGGGTCCGGGAGGGGCTCAAAGTCTAGAAGTGTTGGCTGAGTGAGGGTCAGGGGTTACCTTGGGGGGGTCAAATCATCTCACCGAAACCCTTCATCTCGTAGACGTGATGGAAGTGTGAGCCCCTCCAGTACTCATAAAGCGGCTTCTTCATATCCTCGGCGCAAAACTTCCCAAACTGGGTAAACACGGCTCGGGCGACTTCCGGGCCGGGTTCCTTCTCTGTGCATTGTGTCCACACACACTCCCAGACCTCGGGATAGTATGAACGCCATGCTTGGTGAGGGACGGGGCAGCACGGGGTCGGGGCTGTGGAGTTATACTGGTCTTTGGCGCAGTTGGAGCCTTGGTATGTCCAGGTGTAGTCGGGGCACCCGAGGCACGCGCGGGCACACTCGGGGTATGCGTCGTAGTGCGAGTCGATCTGTGCGGCGCCGTCGCACGGCATAGGCACGGGCGTCCAGGGGAAGTCTTCTTGTACCATGCTAAAAGTCTTGGAGATGGGGAGTGAGGTAAGAGAGAAAGTCGATCTGTATTACCAAGTATGGACATACAATATTGGGAATCGGGTTGAGTGAGGAAGTCACCGGTAGGAGTGCGTAGTCGTATGTCGTGCCATCGTATGTCGCAGCCTGCTGTAGCCGCGGAGGGATGCACTGCCACCACCACCACCCCTGCCCTCTGTACCTATCAGATGCAGTATCTTGGACATACCTCACGCATACACACACATACACAGAATGCTTTTGATGTCGAAGATCGGAAGGTGTCATGAAATGCGCTGCCCAAAACTCGTGGTCCCAAACCAGCGGGCATAGCGAAGAGAGCCAGCTGAAGCTCCGTTGGGCTGGGGCCGCTGGAGTCAACACGTTGCTTCCAGCCTGCCCTGGGAGGTCCAGTGGTCTTCCCATCCGGCTGTCAGCTGCGAGCCTGTCGTGTTCCGATGTTCCTCTTTCAACGGCCCCGGATGAAGAGCACGGCCGGAAAGCGTGTTTGTCGGGACGGACCCCGAGTCGGATCCCCGGCCGGCAGTCACCCAAGTCCAGCTCATCCTCGGCATGCCGTGCAAAACGCCAAGCCTTGGGCTCGGGTGATTTCGAAGGATTTGGTCGCGCACACTCATGCGACCCCATTAAGGCTTGGTGCGAGGCGCAAGGTGGCTTGGCGGCAGTGTGACGACTGGGCAAGTTCGGATGAAAAGCGGGTCACTTCCTCATGTTTGCCTGGGGGATTTTGAGCTTTGGAAATTTCCCATCCCAAAACGTTTTGAGAATCGCGACAGCTGACGACAAAATTTAGAAGAGACGAATTGTTGGATGATGACAACGTGCGGATTTCATTCCTCAGTAATGGAGTGATAATCTGTACTCATGATGGAGATATTCAAAGTATGTGCGTAGGATGGATTTTCTCTTTGCCTCCCCGAACCGCCTCGCAGTGCGGCCGAGGACACTGACTTGCCAAGGTACCCGTCCCACTCACGCAGACGGAATGTGACCCAACCAATTGCCCAATAAAGTTTGGGAAGCTCTATACTTGGTAGCGGCGTGACATTGCGCCGCTGATTACTCTCTTGGGCTCTCACAAGCTTAATATAACGAGTCAGTGTGTCTGCTCGAGGCAGAGCCGCAGGCTTTCAGTTGCTGGGTCCGTCAAAGCCCCTGCACGTCTCATCTCCGTCTCGTCAGGCGGCTCGAGCTTCGCTCTGCATTTTCTTTTTCCTCCATTGACGACAACTCCTCGAGTAGCGGCGTCAAACTAGCTTCATTACTGGTTTGAAGCAGAGCCACTGAGCACTGTAAAATACCGTTTCTGAGCGGCCATGGCTTCCATCAGTGAACTCACGGGCTACCAAATCGGCTACACTGTCCTGGCTGGACTGTACGTCACGCCACTAGCTGTGTTATGGTTCATCACCTTCTGCCTCGCGCGCAGGGAACAGGACCGCGCGCGCGTTGGTATCGCTTGGTTGAAGGCCGTGTTCCCCGTCTGGATTTTGTAAGTTACCAGTCCCGCCCTCTGAGCTTCAATTCTTGAGAACGATCCAGCTAACCGCCATGGCTCTGCCCAAAGAGGGTCACTGCTCGTTGTAATTGCGAGCGCCGTGCAGCTCTGGGTGCATTTTGACGGCAACGACTACCTTTCTTTTAGCAGCTGGGCGGCTCTGCAGAGAGCCACTGACCACATTTATGCTACGGCCAACTTCCTATTGCACCTTGCCGAGATCTTCCTCTTCATTACCTTTGTCGAGCTCGCCGGCGGCTACATGCTCTGTCTGAAGAACCCCAGCGACATAATCCGAAGCCGTAAATTTGGCCGCATCGGCATTCTGGCATGGAGTGGTGTCCTCTTCGTCTTGATACTCACCACCTTTGCCCTCCGCCACTCGTTTGTCGTCAACTACCCTGATGCATATGAGGGCGACGTCACACTGGCCAGTTTCAACGCCCAGATCACCAACTTGCGCGTGGAAGGCGCCGTCACAATCCTCTTGTGGCTAACCAGCATCCCCATGATCGGTTTGGCTTCGTTGACGGTCCACAAAGCCAAAGATCACCAACTTCTCCGCCATGTATGGTCCCCAACCCCCTCTGGTCGTGGTTGAGTAATTATTCATTATTTCTTGCAGGGCTCTGTCCTCTTCCTAGTGACCACCATCCTCAACTTCATCCGCCACACCATCACCATGGCGATCTTTATCCAGGGCTACCTTTCCCAACCCGTCAGGGCCCTGAGCTTTGGTCCCGGTGTCGAACCGTCCGTCACCATGATTGTCGAGCCCTTCTTCAACTTCACCATCATGTTCGTCGTACTCGTCATGCTCTTTTCTCTGTCCATCCGCAAGGCCAAGGGCCTGTGGTTGAACCCGCGCCCGGAGTGGGCCTACCCGACTGTGACGTACGTCCATACGACGCACTACCCCCAAGGGCCGGTGCCAGTAGGCATGATGCCGGGGCAGCCGCAGTATATGCAGCAGCAGCCGATGCAGGGAGTGCCGGCGTATCTGCAGGTTGCGCAACAACAGCAGCAGCAGGGGCAGGGACAGCAGGGATATCACTATTACCCCCAGCCGGCGCAGCAGCAACCTCAGCAAATGCAACAGCTGCAGCAGCCCCAACAACCTCAACCGGTACATCAACAACAGACTCAGGAGCAGCCAAAGACAACTGACAATGTCTAAGGTCAGACACTCAGTATCACGATGACGTTTGAAGGGGCTGTTGACGGAATGATGGCTATTTTAGACGGGGGATGGAAGGGGGGATATGTTTATACCGATCATGAGAGGTACATGACCATTTGTTTTACGGGGGCCGGGTGTTTCCTTAGATGTACTTGAGATACCAACGGATTGTTTTGCTTTTCCCCAAGAGCTGGCCAGATTCCAGTCTTAATCACTGACAAGACCACCGCTGTTCACATGGGACCTTTCTTCACTTCAGTCCTTCGAGTTCTCATTGAAGTATTTGTCTCCATATCACCACCAAGATCTGCACTTTAACGCTACGAGACAAGTTAGCCGGGATGGATTTGACTTTCACAGGCTCGGGAACAGAATGGAAACAACAACGCAAACAGAAAAGACATACAACACCGAAGATTCACGAGCCGTTACCGACCTGAGTATTCGTCCGGCCCACAGCCAGTTCGGGACCTAGCATAATCGACGGCCCGTTGAGATTACCTCTTCGGCCTGGAAAAGATCTGGTTCAGCGGATCAATTATCGCCGAGAGTTTTGTTGACACGGCAACGGGCGGCATTAGCACCCCCACCATCACTAAAAGGCCGTTCGGTATCTTCGCCTTGTCTTTGCGATCCGACCGCCGGGTGTTTGGCCAGTCTATCGTCAGTAACCCTAGGGAAGAGACAAGGAGGACAACTCGTGGACCCTTTGAAAATTGGACGAGCAAGCTGATATGGCTGGACTGGTAAAGGGAACAAGGTTTCGTTGTATTGCGTTTCTTGCACAACAACGCGACCTATCAAGGGTTTCGAGTTGCCGCGGAGGAAGTAAAAGGAACGCCGCCAAATGTTATCCGCAACCGGCGCATGAACTCCCCAAAGGATGGCCGCCCCCTATCAATAAAGAGTCGATAGAAAACGGTCATTCCGATGGCGGCCACGGTCAACGGGATAGCTATGCGCCATAGTGTCGCAAGGAGCGGGCTGGTGCGTATCTCGACCGCTTTGTTGGCTGTGTCGAAGTCGGTCGCAAAGAGCTGACTTCCCACGACTGCGGCAACACCGGCAGTGGGCAGGAACAGGACGGTGATAAAAGCAATGATGGTCACGGACGCCGAGTCCTTGATCATCAACTGCGAGTCTTGCTGCGTCACTAAATTGAAGGCCAACGTCGTGGTGTTGTCGACGCGTTTGTGGAGGCTGCCGAGGCGAAGCTTGGTCGAGTTGAGCAGCGAGCGGCGATATCGAAACATTTCTCGAGCTTGTTCGTGAGGATCTAGGATTTCGGTGCCGGAGCTCCCTCCAAAGTGCTTTTTGCCGACGCTTGTCAGGCTGCCGTCTACCACCAAGAGGCACGAATCAACCGCCTCGCCTAAGTGGACGAGATGTGTGGTCCAACTGTGCAGTTCGGCGAAGTTGACCGTGTCGGTTGCTCGCTGTGTGCTGCCTCTAGCATCCGCGGCTTGGAGGACCCGCTGCTCTGGGTAGTCAGTCTTTCTGCTCGGACGACAACAACAACAAAGGTTCGAATCGCTAAGGGGAAACTCACACGTTCCAGTCCCGAGATCTCGTCCAGCAGTCTCCAGACGGCCGTATCTACCTCCCTAAACAAACCATCCAAGACCAGATCGAACAGAGCGAGCGGCTCGGCCTCTACATCGTGCCAACTCCCGGCCGCGATGAACTGGTCCAGACGCGCTCTCACGCCCGGAGTCGGACCAAACAGGACCAGGGTAACGTCTCCATGCCGATTCTTTCGAAGAAAAAAAGCAGACTTGTACCATCTACGTCCTGTAGCAGAGTCCTGTTCGACGGCCTTGCACAGATAATGGAACCATGCGGCGAAGCCTTGTTCGTTCGTCCTTGTGCCGAAACTGTGGCAGACGCCCTGAAGCCGTTCTGTCAGGAACTCTGGTGGAATGGAAAGCGCTCTGCAGAGGGCAGTAATTCCAGGTGCGAGGTCGCCCAGCAGCTCGTCCAGGGGTGCAAATATGATGCGGATTCTCGCCCTTCCTTCCAGATGTTCCGGGCGGAAGTCGAGACCGTTTACACTCCTTTGGCCCACCGAAGAAGCTAGAGCCAGCGCACCTTTTGGTCAGCATAATACCCGGAGTGACATGATTTGAGTGGATGAGTGGTGCGTTTATTTTACCATCTGTTACCTCCCAGATTGTGACTGGAAACTTAGGAGGGAGTCCCAGTCCGCGGGTAGCAATATCAGCCGCCCTGTTGAACGGTTCGTACGGGTTTGACACCCGTGTCCACGACATGTTGATCGAGAGGTTTAGCTCTTTTTTGTTTCTTTTTCTTCAGAATAGTTACCCGAAATTGATCAAGTCGATCCTGTCGTCGTCAAAAAGCCGAGCCCACGTTCTGACGCACACCGAAGAAGCTGCCTTGCACATGAAGAGGGGCACCCAGAACGTACCGCCACTCTCTTCCATTTGGAAGTTGAAACAGGTGCTGACCCCTGTTCCAGCTAGTCTGGTATTGTTTCACAAATAGCGGGAAATTGCAGAGAGACAACCGGTAGGTTCCAGGCCTGGCTGTATGCAAGCCACCGGCTTCGCTATGGGTGTACCTGAAAAAGAGGCTGATCGAAAATGGATACTATGCAGCGGCTGAGTTTTGCACCCGATAGTGTGCAGGCCGGGAGGGGCAAACCACGGAGCCGGAACGATATCATGCAATGTGGCGTCCAGGTTTACCGCAAGGCTACCAATGAGAGCGTAAAGGTTGGGTCATCCTGCCCAGCAAAACGCCAATATTGGACGCCTTCGGCAAGGGGGAGAGGAGGCCAGACCATTTTAACTTTGCCACCTTCAGCTGTGACGAGGCTCTACTGCTGGCGATGGTGGAAAGGGGAAGGGCTATAGTAACCAAGCATGCAATCTTGTACCTACTGGGTAAGTTGCGGCCGGGGTTTGCCGTAAGTGTGGTGGTACACGCGCTTCCTCCTAATCCACGGGCCGCGACCGTCGCAGGTCGAAAGAATATCAGGTATATATAATAAGACCACATCCGGACGGACCAGAGGGCTGGCTGCTGGGCATCTCCATAGAAGGCCGACCAACACCGCCAGTCTCTTTGATTTCGTCCGCCCTCGAAATGGTAAATCTCGATTTCAAAGCAAGCCCTTGAGTGACACCCGCCAATGCTAACCTACTGGTTATGATCAGGCTCACCAACCCCAGCGCGAGCGACACGGCAATGCGATTGATCCACGAACTGGCCTGCCCGTACCGGTGGCACCAATGGGGACCACCGGTGATCTGGGAGGACACCAACCGCACTCGCCCTGGGTACAACAACCGCCTCAGGGTTACCAAGCTCCACCACCACCCCAGCCAGTCCCGCAGCAACAGTTCATGTATGCTCCTCCGGCCGCTATCCAACAAGGGGTAAGTGCATGTTTATTTGCTCAACTCTCGACGTTCCCCGCTTACGCAAAGCAAGGGTGCACATCCGCAGGAAGGAGTCATGGTAAAGCTTTTTCGAGGCTGTTGCTGTGTTGCCGGGTAGATGCCGACTAAGGGGTTGTACTCTTTTAGGTCCCAAAGAGCATGACAACGGTTGATCAGTCTGAGGTTGGCCGCAAGGGCCTGCCTTCATGGGTTAATGCAGCAGAAAATGTACAGTACCCATGTCTCCTCCCACAATCTTGCTGGTGCTAGTGTCCATGAGCTAAGACCTGCCTGTGTGCGTCACAGTCCTCCTCCCGAAAGGCCGAGAAGGTTTTCCCCGTCCAGCTGAAAGCGTGGCAACATATCTTCTCAACGCCCACCTCCTTTCGCTGGACCTTTGTCAACTTCTTCCAGAAACCCGGCTTGGTGTATGAAGATCAAAAAGAGTACCGCCATCGTGACTTTGCCGGTCGTGTATGCAGTAAGCCCAAGAGCGATCGTTACCTGCACCACCAAGACGGCCACCTTCGTAACCTGATTGTCCAATGCACCGATGACATCTTTGAGGCTCCAGGCAACTCAACATGGCAGCGCACCTATATCCGCAAGGTGTCTCCGCTCAAGGCTCGTGTTGCCACCTGGGTCATCGATTTCAGCTATGATCCGGAAAGTTGGGAGGATTGGGGCGTCATGATCTTGCGAGCTTTGCCTGCGGCCATAGCTATGACATTTTTCGTCAGTTGAGCCCGTACCTCCATCTCTCTCCCTCCCTATCTTTTCCATCCTGGGTCTGTGTGTATACTAACGTATCACAGTTCTGGGACTTCACCCAACCCCGAACCGAGTTTAATGGCACCTATGCTCCGGTTCCTTACGTCTTTCACCGCGACGCCAAGGTATGGGGCAACCCTCTTGAGAACCGAAATCCGGGGCTCTCCTTAATGGCCACCAACAACCAAGTCTACCGTCTGCTGAAGCCTCGCCACCTTTGCTTCCTTCTTGACCCGTACGACGACCATCCCCACGGCATCCGAGTCCGAGCCGTCAGCGAGTGGGAACACGATGCCGAGGGGGGACAGAAGTCCAACCTCGACTACCTCTTTGTTGCGTGGTCGTGCAAGCAGTTCAGCGACAAGTCGCCCGAGGACATGATGGCGCTCATCCAACTCGCCGAGCGCGCCTGCCGTGCGGCCAAGCTCCCGGCTTTCTGGATCAGCTCGCACTGCATGCGCGATGCTAACGAGCTCGAGGATGATGTGTACCGCATCTCAGACATTCTGCGTGGTGCCCAGCAGATGACCATCGTTGTCGGCCCCTCCCTCCCAGTCACTCCCTCCACCACCGACGCCGCCGCCGCCATGCCGCAAGCCGGCAAGTCCCCAACCGACACAGATACTCTCCTCCGTCAGTGGGGCAGCCGGATGTGGACCTTCCCCGAGATCCTCCTCAGCCCCGGGACGAGCGTGACAGTCTACAACCGTGCCGATCCGGGCTCGCCGCTGACCGTCTCCAAGAACCAGTTCGCGGCGCGGGTGTGGTCCGACAACAGCGACGCGCTGGTGTCGGGCCAGCTGCTCGACCACTACATCGGCACGCTCGAGCTCAGCCGCCTCGAGCTGGCCGTCATCCTGCTCAAGTGCCTCTTCTCGCGCCAGACCCAAACCTGGCTCGACGGCGACCAGTCGTACGCGCTCATGGGCCTCCTCCGCCTGCGGCCCAAGATCGACCAGACCGACAGCCAGTTCCAGGCCTTTGCGCGCATCTCGCTGAGCAACGACTCGGACAATCTGCTCGAGCGCGCCATCTCGGTCCTGCCCGCCGGGGGGGTGGCCCAGCCCTGGTACGACTTCACCGACGCGTACGGGTCGCAGCTCTGGGACATTGCGCCGTCGTGCCAGGTCGCGGCCATCTGCGACAACGACACGGTGGTCATCGACGGCGCGCGCGGCGCCAGCATCCGCTGGAAGTCGTTCTACTTTGTCGCCGCCTCGACCAACCTCAGCTGGAAGCGCTGGCTCGCGACCCTGCTGATGGAGTACCAGTTCGCCTTCTTCGTCACGGCGGTTACCCTCTGCGGGGTGGGCCTTGTCCCCGCGGGCATCGTTCTGCTGGCGCTCTGGATGTGGCTCTGGCTCATGACGCCCAACCTGGTCCGGCGGTCGCTGGGCGGCAAGCTCACCGACGTGCAGGCGGCGCTGTTTGGGTTTGAGGGCTACCTCAACGCGCCGACGGTCGAGCGCGCCATCTTTGGCGGCAACTTCGAGCGTCTCTCGTGGTCGGTCAATGGCAGCCCACTCAGTAGGTCGTTCGTCAACGAGTTTGGCGAGCGTGTGGCGATGGATCCCACCAAGGACGCGAACGTGAGGATGAAGGTCGAGGCGGCAAAGCAGGCAACGTCGGGGCAGATGAGAATTTTCACGCTGGTGGATACGTACAACATGGAGATGACGCTTTTCGAGGCGGCGCACCCCCCTACCTCGGTTTTCCTTTGTGGTGCCGAGGGCGGCATGCAGAGGGCTGTGGCGTGTTCTTACGACTTTACCACGCAGACAATGTACCGCGAGACGGTGCTGAGGATGCCGACAACGAGTCTGAATCGGATGAATAGGGCGTCAAGGTTTCGTTTTGGCTTGAGGAGGCCATACGAGCCGGTCAGGCCGAGGCCGGCTGACGTGGTCCAGGTCCAGGTCTAAGTGGAAGGGACTGTCAACCCCTTGTATACTTTCTTCATATTGTGTGATCTAGGGTGTTGGTTTTTGTTTCTATGAAGGAATGTCACCTAATGTCTTGCTTGGCTTTTACGAAAGAAATGAAAAGGAAGCCTAAAATCCCACAAAGAGCCCCGCATACCTGTGTGCAATAGGATCGGTATTCCTAATGAATATCTTTCTTCTGTGTAAAGCATCCCGAAATTGGAAGCTCAGGAGCCCAGAGAATGGGATATGAACCCCAGAACAGAGATGGGTGTTTCACTTTTGGCCCCTGCCTTCGTATCACTCAGCACAGCACCTTAAATAGAACTTGAATCAGAGAACTGTTAGACTCTCCGCTTGTCTCCGCATCTTTACCACGCGCTTGTCGACCTGGCACCTGCAACTCATGGTGTTGATTTTAGGGTGATGTAGTGCCTATCATATCAACACTCGATGTATTCCAAATCCATCACTCGCCACGCATCCAATTATGAGGACCAAGCAAATAGCAGGAGATCATCTAGATCAAGCCCAAGTAATAAGACCACAATCTCTATTGCCTCGTTGTATGCCTCCTCGTCCATTACGCTCGGTGGTCCAGACAGAAGGGATGGCTGAAATGCAGCAGCTAGCCGCTCAGCAGTCATCCAGTTTACGGCCGAATGGTCGGAAATTGCGGACATTAGATCCAATAGATAGAATAGCAAGGCGCGGTTAGGCGGCGGGAGTGCTACACATAGTTCCTGCGCTCTGCTGACACATTCCCATTCCCGTGCTTCGTCTCGCGCAAACTCGGGGCTTACAAAGGGTCCTAGGGTGGTTTTGAACCCTTCGTAGCTGGCCAAAGGTATGACCGATTCTGGCAGGCTCTTGAGGAATTGAAGCAACACCCCGGCAGCGTCATAGACGGTGTAGCCCGTCATCGGGGAGGGCGCGCGGTACGGGGAAGAGTCAAAAGCCGACTGTATTTCCATCATGGGGGATGAAGTTTGCCCCGGAAAAGAGCGAACTCATCCATTTCAACAAGGGACGACGGCAGTGGACAAACGAGCTAAACCTCACCAACCCAGGGGGGGGCACCAGCCCCGTCAGACCGACGGAGTCTGCCAGGTTCCTGGGAGTCTGGCTGGACCGGAAGCTCAACTGGAAAGCCCACCTTGCGGCGGTGGAAAAGAAAATGAAGACCCAGAGCTACGCACTGTCGAGAATAGCGGCGAAAACGTGGGGACCAGGGCTAGCCAAGGCGCGAGAAGTGTACACAAAGTGCATCCGGTCAGCGCTGGCCTATGGCGCATCGTCGTTCCACATCCCCACGGACGTGGAAGGAGAGCCGGTAAGGAAAGGCATCACCGGGGCCCTCGGGAAGGTCCAGAACAAAAGCTTGCGGATTGTGGCGGGAGCCTTCAAAGCCACTCCCATTCGCAACCTCGAGACGGAGACGTGGGTGCCACCGTTAGACCTGTATTTCAACAAACGGCTTGCAGACTTTGAAACCAGACTCCAGCGAACCGACCTGGACGACGGCCAGGGCGGCAAGAGGACCGCAGGGGGATCATTCTCACTGCCTGTCGCAAGATACAGCAGAGGCTCCGCCCGAGGAGCGGCAACAGGGGCCGGCCGCGAACCGTGGGACTGCAGGAGCCCACGGCAGTGGAGAAAGCCGCGAGCACGATCGCGCGCTGGACGGGGGAGCCGCAGACACGGACAGTGTGGTAGAGGACGCCTGGAGAGCGAGGTGGCTAAAGGAGCGGGACGGTAGAGCAATCACCAGACCGGCGGACGACTTTGACCATCAGCGAGAGACGCTATTCCGAGATGAAACGCTAAGACGGCACGACGGTCTCACCAAGGCGAGGAGTTCTCTGCTGGTCCAGATCCGAACGGGGGCAATAGGCCTACGGGACTTTCTGTTTACACGAGGAGTCCCAGAGATCCTAACGCCCGCCTGCCAGTGCGGCGAAGGACGGGAGACTGCCGAGCACCTGGTAGTGTGGTGTTTGGCCCCACCGCTGACTCGAAGATGGGAGAGAACTGATATTCGAACGCGACGGGACTTTTACTCTGTTCTACACGGTATTGATCCTGCATCGGCACGGCTCGCGGGGAGGGTCCTGGAATGGCTAATGGACTCAGGGAGGCTGATGATGTTCAGTTTGGCCAGGAGGCTTGAGCTAGAAGCGGCGGCCTAGCACGCACCTCCCTCGGAGGCCAGGAGGCCTCCTCTCTTTGTATACGCAGGCTCACGCACATGTACTTTCCTTAACTGTCGGTATGGGTTTTTCATCCGGCCCGCGAGGGCGCGGTTTTCCTGTACATTAAATAGCTGAAGGTCCGGCACGCCTTAGGGCATAGCGGGGTATGAATAATAATATTTCCATCATGCGCTTCGGGTTGCCACTTCGAACAAAAATGTCGACCGCCGTGGTGACTAAGACGATGATGAGTTGTTCAGAGAATCAGATGGAATTCAGGTCAACCTACGGGATGGCTTCAGAAATTCCCCAGTCCTCGCTACGACAATGGGGATATAGCCGTATTCGATCATGCCGCCTTCGGCGTCTAACAGGCTAATAGGTACGCGAGCGCGAGTGAGACCATCACTTAATGGCGCCCCGAAAATCCTCGTAGGCTGCTCAATCTCGAGGGGCGGTTCCTGCTTTTGCCGGGCGGCTCCTGTGAGCTTTCCCAGGAGGCGTTGAGCGGGTGCTTCTTTCGCCTTTTGCGGATGAGGCCGCAATGGGGATGATGTGTCCGCATCCCTGTCTAGTGTAGGGTCGACCGCTTGGGGCTGAAACTCGTACGACTCGTTGTCGTTGATGTCACCAGGGTATATGGGAATGGCCAGAATAGCGATGTGCGATATCTCTGAGAGACTGAGTCCGGAGAGCATGGACCAGGACGCTGTCTTGCCTGTCGACCTCACTGTAGAGAAGCAGTCGGAGCCGTCCCGGGACGCGTTTTTGTAGGCGCGAGAGGTCATCAACAACTCCTCGAAGACGAACACTCGAACCCCGGTGGCTGCCCAGGACGCCCCCCTCCGGCAGCCTGATCCCCACCATCACCCAACACATCCGGCGAAGGAAGTGTAGAACGATTCTGAATAGTTGGACCCGGGTTTATCCCGTGGTTCTGCAGCTCCAATGCACTGAGTCGCTGATTGAGGAAGGCGTAACGGTCCAGGGCTTGCTGGACCAGATCACAGAGCCTATCAACCTTGTCTTCGGCGTCATCCTGCTTTTGGCTATAATATTTATAAATATTAGCCAGAACATAAAGATATCAAGAAGAGAAAGGCTCAACAGACCAAGCCAAGATGGTCATCATCAGCGACAACGAAGATTTGTGCGACTCAAGTCTTTGTAGTACATCTTTGATATCTTTTTCTTTCGATAACCATCGGAATCGATTCAGAACACCCATCCCGCTCTCAGACTGCAGACTCTGAGCAAAACTGTCGAGTTCTGAAAATGTCGTGACACAAGCGGCGAGTGTGACAATTACTTGCTCGACCAAGATAAGCGACGTTCTCGATCTCGAGGCACGAGATGTTCCGATAACGAACATTTGCAGCTGTTTCAAACACTGCGGATATCCTCGACCTGATTCCTCATTTTGCGGCAATGATCCGGTGCGTCTCGAGCCTTGTTGATGACTTGGGTGAGGGCTTTTGCGATTTGTGCACCGGTGGTGAGGAGCCTTACAACACTGGCCGCTACACTGAGTGGATCGGCCATTATGGGTTCTAGGAGGGTCAATTACCGCCGCGTGGGCATATAACGCCAGGAAAGGACGCGATCCAAATGGCGGGCCCTCTTGACAGCCTCTGTGTTTCGTTTTGAAGTCAAGTGGCGGTGCGGCTGAGTCGTCCTTGCTCGCCAAATGGCTCAGGAGTCAGGCATGTGTGCACCTGATACTACCTGAAAAAGACATCCATCACACTTGATAGGTACGTAATTACCGGTCTTGCGGTTCCGAATCACACGGTCTCCAACATGAGACAGCATCGTCCAATTTCTCGGACTGAATAGATAATTGATAATTACCTTACTCTGGGTTTCTGGGCCCTTCAGACCAAGCAGAGAACTTTTATGGGCATATGGACGTTCATTTGTATTGAAAAGCAGCCTTGTCCTTGAGCGCCTCTGCGTCCTACATGTACATACCTATGTTTGCCCTTTAATGATGTGCCCGCCGCGGCTGTGAAACACCTCTGCGGCGCCCGGCATGTCAGCTCAGCCCTTCCGTAAACGCTGGGGTAGAGACCAAATCCTACTCAATTCTCCTCTGTTGCCCTCCAATTGCACATGTTCATGTATTTCAGACATAGGCATGTCGCAGTTTCTTGCTCCTAATCCTTTGAGACATCGTTGAGGTAATAGTATGCGTTCTAGCTCTTTCCCGCGGATACTCACTGTGCATAATTAAGCGAGCTAAGTCCTGGTAATTTAGTCTGTTAGATATATGATTCTGAACTTCTCTCTGTGTAAAGGAACAATACTTGATTTAAAGGACTCAGTTTCATATCCAAGAGCCTCAACGAGCGCGCATGCTCGACATCCTCTCAGGTCTTGCAATAAGACTGGGAAATATTGACATCGCCGTCCCGTCTTCCCGTACGCACTAATCGTAAGTATCGCTCTCCATCATGCAACTTTATTCCCCGAAGTTTGGCATATGTTTACCTTGCAGTGTTTATGCATGCCGCCATTATCCCGAAGCTACCAAGAAGGATACACCCGGAGGGTATTCTGATCTCGGCTGAGCTCTGGGCAACATGGGAGCAGGGCATAGTTTTCTGGCTGGTACACGAAGCGCTCGCAAGCTCATGGAAGCCAGTTAGCCGAGCCTTGAAGTTCGTACTCGTGTCCGCGGGTTTCTGTCTAGATTGCTGGTGAGCTAGAATTAACGAAGAGTTGCGTTGCCGGCGCGGCTCTCCCATGAAGAAAGAAGCGGGTGTACTGACGAGATCCGAGACCACTAGATCGCTGGCCAACGGCAGAGAGGCAGAAGCACAGGAGGTAGATAACTGGAAGTGAGACTGGTCGTGTTACGAATCAACATCCCCGAACCGCCCCTCATGCCCCCTTGGCGGGTAGTCCGATCGCCGAGTTCTGGAATCCGAACAAGTACCAAACTTAGATTGTTACACAGGAGGCTGCGTCACCCACTTACTGTGTACAAGTAGGACTGTGGGTTAAATAACTCATAGGTTCAGGCTTGCCTCCCCATCTCGCCACCGCCCCGCGTTATCTGCATCCATCCCCTCCCGCATCATCATCCATCTTCAGTTCGCCAGTGAAAACAGCAAAAATGGCGGCACAATATGACCAGACGAAGATCTGGTCGACGCTACTTACCAACAGGGGCTACTTTGCGGGGACCCTAGTTCTCAACCACACCCTGCGCAAGACGGGGTCTAAGTACCAGCTCAAGATCATGGTGACCCGAGAGGTCGAGGCCGACACTGAGTTCATGGAAGCACTTGCCATTGCCGGCATCTCCACCATCGTCGTCGACAAGATTGAGCCTGCGGCCAGGGATGGCAAGGTCAACAAGGGGACATGGGAGAAGCTTGCTCCCTGGAGCATGACCGAATATGAGGTGGGTTTTTTGTTGCTACGGCTATTCAACGAAGCTAACAAAGTGGACAGCGCATCGTTCTCCTGGACAGTGACCAAGTCATTCTCAAGAACATCGATGATGATGATGACGATGGACCTCCCAGAGGGTTTCGTCGCGGCGAGCCATGCTTGCACTTGCAACCCTCGCAAGCTGCCGCACTACAGCAAGGACTGGTGATCTACCTTCTACCAAAAGTGCTCACACATTTGCTAATCGGTCCAGGATTCCTGAGAACTGTGGCTTCACTGCCGCCAACAAAGAGACGGGCGAGCCGGCGCCCATCACCAACGAGAGCCCCAAGAACCATCACCTGCTCAACAGTGGAACCGTGATTCTTCGGCCGTCCAAGGCTGAGTACGATGCTCTCATCGACGCCATGAACACCCACCCCGACGTGCCCAACATGCTTTTCTTCGATCAGGACTTACTGGCCATTGTATACCGCAACAAGTGGAAGCCGTTGCCATACACCTACAACGCGCTCAAGCCCATGAGATCGTGCCACGGCGACTTGTGGAAGGATGAAGACGTCAAGATCCTTCACTACATCCTTAACAAGCCGTGGAAGAGCAGAACGTACGGCGATGACGTGATTGAGTCAACACACAAGCTGTGGTGGGACTACTATGCCGAGGTTGAGAAGGAGTGGACCGAGAGCCCGGATGAGAACAAGCGGAGGCTGTGGAGGGATGTTGTCCTTCCCGTGGTTGCGCAGGAGTGATGTTCGGGTTTCTCCTTGTGCTACCAGCGTGGATGTGAGGTGTAAAGGCCGAGGACAACAACTCAGGGCATGGGTGGTTGGGCAGCGGGCTGGTGAAGGTGTCTAATACCTGCGAGACTGGGGATATCTTATAAACAATTTCTTTAGCTTCAACATGCGCTGTTCAGTTGAAAGACGCCATAATACTGATGCTAAGGAGAAGCAAGTGGAAGTACATCTCGGAGGGTGGAAAGGAATCAAGCGTACGAAAGCCGTCTCAGTCACGTAATGTTAACGGCTCACTTCTGTGGCTGACCGGTCAGATCATGAGCTCGGTCAACGGTAATGACTATGCTCTATCCTGAGACACCAAGAGGCCTGCTCCTTACCGACACTATCTAATCGCTCGATCCCGTGGCCCAGGGCAAAGGGCTTCCCCCTTATATACTACCGTCCCAGACCTAGTATTCAGTCTCTTCTCATCGCTCATACGAAGATCTTGCGAAACTGCCAGTGGCATGGTACACACAAGTTGTATCAAACCGTCTACGGCAAATACCTAGAGTGGTAAACGAACAAAGCCTTGTCGCCGTTGGGCCTCGTTCCAGGCCTAGTGTCAGCCACCCAGGGAGGGTGGGGTTTGCCCATTTCCCCAGGCCTTCACCCCGACCTGGGTTTCGCCATCTTTCTCGCGGATATGGTCGTATGTAACAGTCGTGCAGAAAAAAGAGGCAGTAAGTAGGTAGGTACCGGTCTACCCGAGTCGGGCTGCGCAGCCTGACCCGTAGCGCGCGGGACCAACCTCCAAGCAATGGTCTGCACTTGTACTTGTACTTGTACTCCACCAGATGCCTTCCCTGCGCTGTAATTGAGAGTCAAAGACAAATGTTGCCTGAAGGAGGTGGCCCTGACGAACATTTTTCCGCCCAGGCCGAGGATAAGCATTCTGCCGGCCTCTTGCGTGAACTCAGGCCATACTAGCAGCGGCAACAAGCCGGCAAACGATAGGGACCAACCATCATATCGGTTTGAGAGATGGCAAAACAGAGCTGGGTTGGCATGACGTCTCATATCATGACACGGGTTTTGAGCCGCGACGCCACCATACATTGGGAGGCGTCACGGCGTACCCCATGCCGCAGGGAACATGCACCTCCGCGGCGCCGTTCAGAAAGGGGATTCGCTAACGAAAACAACAACCATGATAGCAAGTGAGAGTTCTACCACACTCCAGATACATGTCGTATACATTGTATAACCCGCTCAAGTTCAGTCCGTAACCAATCCAAGAACCCCCAATCCAGCCGCCCCTAAATAAAACACGGATGCCCCCCTCCCCCATCCTCGCCCACATCCCGTAAACAAACCATCCCCTCCCACCCACCCGTCCTTCCCTACCAGCCAATCCCCCAACCAACCAACCCCCCTTCTTTGCCCATCTCCAGCAGTACCGAAAGAAAGAGACACGCTTTGACACTCAAGGCCGCCACCGAAACCGCGGATGCCGCCAATCCAAATCCTGCACCTCCAGCCTCGACAACCCGGCCAATTCCTCCTCGGCAGCGTGGCGTCGCTCTTCGCGGCGCTTGTTATCCCACTTCATCCAGAAGAGTGTCGCGGTCGCCACCAGTAGTACCGTGCAGCATGCCGCCAGGTTGAGCCCATTGCCGATGGGGTAGTTGGGCGTGTCCCAGGGCAGGTAGCTCCAGGTGGCGATCAGGCCGCCGATGTTGCCCATCATTACTAGAAGGGTAAGAGGGTGGTTAGTATTTGGTAGGTAATGGGTGGAGGAGGGGGGGGGGGAGGAAGAGGAATAGAGAGGAAAGGGGGAAAAAGGGGAAAGAGGAAGGGAGGGAAGGGGGTAAGGCAAAGAAAAGGGGGCTTACCATTCAAGCCGATGGCGCTGGTCCGCGCAGTGTCGGAAACAACGTTGGCGCTGACCTGGGAATTCGCCAGCGGGCCCATGGCGAACAGCGAGCTGGATAGAAGGAAGGTGGCAGCGTAGCGGGCGGACGGGTTGGTAGTGCCCAAGAACATGCTATACCCAACAATAACCAGCGGCGTGGTCAGGATCATGATGATCTGGCGCCTGTCCAGGTACCAACTCAGCAGCGGCAGGGCAAGCGTGAAGAAGCCGCCGACGACGTAAGGGGGCACGGTAAACAGCTGCTGCATGACGGTCGACTTGTCCGGGTAGATGGTGCGCACGATGGTGGGCGCGAAGAAGGCCAGCCCCTGGACGGTGATGTTGTTGAGCAGGAACAGGAACGAGGTCGATAGCGTGACGGGGCTAAGGATGCCCTGCATCAGCTTCTTGCTATCCATGCGATCCAGAACCTCGGTGGTGGCCACGCGCTCCGACCTGACACGGGCGATAGCTAGCTCCTTCTCCTCTGCGGAGAGCCACCGCGCAGTTTCGGGCCGGTCGGTGAGGGTCAAGAAGCTGGTGGGTTGCGGGTAGTTATCAGCACGCGATTCCTGGAGGGGTTGTCAGGGGTAAATTCCAGCTAAACTCACCTGATGACGGACAGCCCGATGGTGATGATACCCTCAACGACAAAAATCATGCGCCAACCGGTAACACCGCCGACGTGATCAAGAGTCAGAATACCGGACGCCAGGAGGCCACCAAAAGCGCCGGCCATGGGGGCCATGACGATGTAGAGCGACAGGCGGAAGGTGAGCTCGGAACGACGGTACCAGCGCGAGAGGTAATAAGCGATGCCCGGCATCATACCGGCCTCAAAGACACCGAGCAAGAACCGGACACCGGCCGCCTGGGCGAAGTTGTTCACGAAAGCCGTAACCAGCGAGACGACGCCAAACATGAGCGAGATGGCCGGGATGAACCAACCCGGCCCAACCCATTTGCACATGATGTTGGACGGGATCTCGAACACGATATACGATATGTAGAAGACGGAGAGGAGCGCATTGTAGTCGTAGCCTTTCAGGTCCAGATCGGCCTCGAGGCCAGCAATTTTGGCATTTCCTGTAACATGGAGCCGTCAGGAACAAAACGGGGCTCGAGTGTCAAGCCTGGGTGGTTTTCTTACCGATATTTGCTCTGTCAATGAAGCAGAACAGATAAAGCAGTGAGACGGTCGGCACAAGATACAAGTCTAGCTTCCTGCGCAGTCTCGCCTCGGCCTTGGGATCGAACTGCTGGACGGGCTGGCCATTCCTGGGTCGATTAGTCAGTTCAGTCTCCATGTCAGACCCGGGCGATGGGGTATGAACCCGTATGGGGGTTTCTCACTGATCCGTGGCGATGGGCTGCACGCCGCCGGGTACCTCGGTATGGTGGGCTCCGGCTTTGGAGGAACCCGATAAGGAATCCCTCTTCTCGTCGGCCATAACGGAACGTTTGTGGGAAAAAGGAACCACCGAGTCTTTGGGCGGCGTCGGTCTGGTAAGGGTGGGCGCAACTCAACTCTGGCCTGCTTGTCGAGTAGGCTGTGTGAGAAGAGCGGACAGAGAGAGAACGAGGCCCTTGATGATGGATGGGCAGTTGGGACTCCTTTTTATTGGTTTGAACTGGATGACCTCCGACTTCCATGGTACCTTGCCATGTGCGCAAATCCTGGCTATCTCCGCTGACCCAATATCTGCTCCATCACGAAACCCCATTGCTGACGAAGTACTCCATCGAATACCCCATGGGGAATTGAACTTTTGCCCCATAATCCATGACCTTCCTCCGTCCCCAGTGGCCGAGTGGAATCCCGGGGTGGTTATCGGTGATGGGTGTCGATTTGGTGGATGGTGTGGGTGAACGGCAGTCGACTTCGGCAAGGCGCTGGGTCGGAAACGGGCTGGGAATGGAGCCTGGGATATTTCTGAACGGGACCCGCCATCGGCCATGTTGCTGATTTGCGGTTAGTAAGGCGCGACCTCGGGCATGCCACAGACGCGCACAGCTGCCATGCGGAGTTGCCATTCTGAGCCCCACTAACCGCGAACCCCGCAACCCCGATTCTTGGCGCCCTACCCCGACCTGCGAGTGCCTGCCCAAACTGTTTGGGACCCACTGTTCTAGCCTGAAAAGAGCCGAGCAAATCCCGGGTTGTGGGAGGCGGCAATCGAAGCAACCCCCATTCCAAGATGCCAAGCCTTCTGCAAACCTCCATCGTTTTCAATGGAGAGTTTCTGGATGGACAACCTCGAGACAACATCCACCTTGGACCACCCAGAACCCCATTAGAACCCCGTCCACGTTCCAGGCCCCGCGTTGAATATGGGGTTGTGGTTCTCAGCTCTCCAATTCATTTCCTAAATTTCGGGTTCCTCAAGGCTCCGCCGCCGACGTCGCGTCTTGGCATCAATTCCGGAAATCTGGCCCGCCCGGCCTCAACTGCCCGTTAGTTGCTGTCTCGCAGCGACCTCCCTGTCGTTGCTGCCGCCAAGTTCGGCGGCGCAAAAACGCTTCTTGATATTGGCCTGCCGTTGGTCAGGAGTTTGTCATGTCCTTGGGTTGTCCACCATGAGCACCTCCACCCTGCATCCGACTCATCTGCCGTCCGTGTCCTGGTGGTGTTCCTACCCTACAAATAGACTATTACATCGTGTACCAAGTACGTTGACAGCATTACGTGTTGGTTAATATTGGGTCCTCGAACTTGTGGACCGCATCAATGACTGAGCTGTGGTAGGCCAAGGTGGTCTGTAAGAAGCTGAAGGACCAAACCTGGCCCTCCTCATGCTCCTGTGGTCACACATCTCGATCGAGTTTGGACGCTGGATGTTAAATCACTTTGTCAGGGGAACATTTCCAGGTTACGCAAAATTACCTCTGTTGCAACTGATGCAGCGCCTCGCCCCATGTCCATCTCTAGCTCTAGTAGTGTACACAGGATTGAGTTCTTCGACCCTAATTATCAGAAAAGCTTGACAGCATCGGGGCTGTCTCAATATCCCCCCCCCTTCCCCCCCGGTTCAGTTACTCTTCCTGACATACATAGCCATGCCGCCATGAAAATACTCGTCGTTGAGCGGAAACGGAAGCTCGACATATTCTTTTTCCAGCATCTCGGAAACACGCGACGACGCGGGGTCGGCCCTAGTACACTCATTAGTTGGATCAAAACCATAGTTAGGAAAACGACGGGAGCTTACCAACGAATGGTTTCGTCTCGTTTTTTGAGGTTGTTCCAAATGATTAGAGCAGGGCGGGCAATATCCGCCACAATCTGCCTGACTAGGATGTCCGGGAAGGCAGAGATGACGACACTGGCTTCGTCAATTTCGAGAAAGACCCCCGGATCGTCGACTACGGGTAATGCCATTTTCGTGAAGAATCTGCTTATCGACTGGCCCATAAATCGGGTCCTGGGCAAAACATTTGATTTCGGGACGGCTTTTACCACCTGTTCCCTTTGTGTCGCGTTGGGCCAAGAAATCCCGTATCGTCAACGCTAAAGTGTGCTGGGTCATGCTGCCCTCGGTGAAGTAGAAGGCCTCCCCCCGGCTCATCGAGGAACATGCGAGCGCGACAATTTTGTTGATACCAGGAGGTAGTGAAGCTGAGGCAAGGGCGGCTTTGAACTGGGCAAAGTGCTCGTTGTCTTGCAAAGATTGCCTTGTCCTCCGGAAGGCCCGATTTACGGTGGCATAGTCAAAGGTCGGCGGCCGACCGCTCATAAGCTCGTTGGTATGTACGTTCCGAGTCTCAGTCGCATGGACGATCTTGACTGGCAAATACGTAGATTTGATTGAGTAATGAGCCGGATCTCGGATTCTCAGGAGGTCCTCGATTCTGCGATAGTAGAGCTGTGGGTTTGTCCTAGGGAATATATGTTAGAGAGCTGGAATAGGCTTGAGTAAAGTACAGTAGGAAAAGCTGTATGAGGCGAGTTAATTGTATTCATTCATACCTGATAGTATAGTAGTCGGGCCCATGAAAATAATATCTACAGTCTTTTGGAGTCTCGATAGGAAATTGGACTGCGACCCCGTCCAAGCCAGTTACAGAAACTGCCTTGCTGCTGCTGTCTTTCAGCTGTCGGGCAATATCACGCAACAAATCCTTGGTATAAAGAGGTACCCCAGCCTCGTACATCTCTCGGATTAACCGATGTGCTTCTATCTGTCCCTCGCGCCTTTCGTCAAGGCTCATAGGTGGATCTATCAGCTTTATCCCGGTAGTGAAATCGAAGATCACGGGGCGCTGAGGGCGCTCGTCACCGCCATTAGACTCAGATGACGAGGACATGATGTAGGGGAGAGTATAGAAGTAGATGATCCAATTGGTATTTGACTTGCGAGTGCCGGCTCGGTGAAAGCGATGTTGGCAAGAAGAGGGAGCTCGGGGTGGGTTGAGAACCAACGTTTTAAAGCACTTGTCAACAAGGGGATACATTGGTCCTGTGTGACCAAACAAAGGACAAAGCGTTTTATTGGCTCGAATTAGGGTTTCACTGAACGAACATTCAAACCAAAAGTCATGCTCTAAAAATATAATCAAAACAAAGCGCAGGGGTGTCGAGTGTTACAGCTGCGAGAGGTACATACCGTGGTAGTCACGTAGATTTCAACAACAACTCGCCTCCTTCCCGATATTTCTTCTTGATATTCAACAGCGGTTTACAACTTCTAATTCTAAATCTAGCCTGGTGAAGGCAATGTCTTCAAGGAATAGAGAGTTTCGCCGTCTGATACAAAGGGGCGGACAGAAAGACAACCGACCGCGGGGGTTGTGAAACTTGAGCCGCCATTACAAAACGGCGACATCATGATTGTGGGCTACGGGTATCGTACACGTCCGCCCGCTAGGGAGCTCATGTTTAATTCGGACAATTTAGGTCGTTTTCTTTTACAAATTATGAGTTAGCTCAGGATGGGTAAGGTTACCCAGGTAGTGAAGATGGGAGTTTAAGATGCTCGACGGCATCAGGTAGCCCAAACCCCACATTTGGCCCGGCCGCGCCTGGACAGCTTTGCACCACACCGCTCCGCAAGTTCTCTCCACCCAAGCAACTTTGGTAGCCAACCTCTCTCCCAACTACAACAATCTATCCGAAGATGGCGTATACCGAGGATAACATGCAAAAGGCTTTACAGAAGTTCAACCAAGGAGGTCACTCCTTACGGGCGGTCGCCCACGAGTTCGGGATCCCGCGTTCCACCCTCCGCAACCGACTGGACGGTCACCGGCACCGCTCCGTCGCCTTCGAACGGCTTCAAATCCTCTCCCGGTTGCAGGAAGTCCGCCTGAGCCAGTGGGTGTCGGCCCAAGTGGACTTGGGCGTTCCGCCTACGCAGGTCCAGATCCAAGAGTTTGCCTGCCGCATCTTGAAGGCGCAGGGCGACTCCCGGGTTGTTGGGAAGAATTGGATCAACCGGTTCATGGCGAGGCACTCGATCGTGCTGTCGGCGAAGGCCGGAAAGAAAGACGAGGTAGATGCGGACCACGACAAAGAAGCTTCTGTTGAAGAGGACGAGCCGGAAACGCCAGGTTCAGACACTTCCTGCATTGTTGTTCGATCAACTCGATCAAAGAGGAGGTGATACAAAGTGGCCCGAATGGGGGCGGCCAACTTCGCCAATCACAGGACAGGGAGTTTTTTAAGACACTCTGTTCTGTTGCGAGGTGTTGGTGGACGCGTCATGGTGTTGCCAGGCAGCATCCAAACATGAATATTGGACAACGTGGAAGACATCGGGACAAAGGATAGAAACTTATTGTGGTAGCTAATACAGGCCGCGGCCGATATGTTTCTTTTTACCGAGCCCGAATTCAGATGTAACTAGGTAACAAGAGTGGAGGTTACTTCTTCCCATGGCAGTTGGGCTCCCGTGCCCCGCAGTGGGGTGCTCCATCGCGGGGCAGCTCCAAGCATCCGGGCCGTGACGCAACATCCTGGTGGACGTTTAACGAGGAACAACGATCACAGAATTTGAGGAAATCTGGGTTGGGCGGAAATCGTAAAGCCTCTAGCCTACAGGAGAGAAAAGATACGGTTTGGCCCACAAGAAGAAGCCTGAATTGTCGTTTACACCCAACCTCCGCATCTATGCCCTGTTGTTGAGTGGGGCACACCGCATCCGGCCCCTGTTTGGGCTTCCGTCAGCTGGCTTGCTCTCGTGCCGCGCTTCGCCTGCGCTTGTCCGTCGCTCCGACCATTGCCCGAATTTCAGGTCCAACCCCCCAGCTTTCGGCACGCCGTGGCTCTTCGTCACCGTTCGACATTACACCTTTCTCTTGCTACCTACTCACGGCAACACTCGATAGACACTTGCCCGCCAGATTGACAAACTACAGCGCGCCGCCGCGACGGAGCCGACACCATGTTCGACATCTTTGCCAAGTTGCTTTCGTACGTCATCGCGGCCACCACTCAAACGCATCCGCGACGCTTGGACTGACCTCTGTTTGCACAGCTCGATCGCGTCCTTCCTCTTCCCGCTCTTCGCCAGCTACAAGGCCCTCAAAACATCCGACCCGGCTCAACTGACGCCATGGCTAATGTACTGGGTTGTCCTCGCCTGCGGGCTGCTCGTTGAATCGTGGATCGACTGGTTCCTGGTTTGGTGCGTCCCCCCCTCCCCTCTTCCTCCACCAACCACGCCTTTATCCTAACCACCACCACCACCGCGACAGGATCCCCTTCTACGCCTACATCCGCCTCCTCTTCCTCCTCTACCTCGTCCTCCCGCAAACCCAAGGCGCCCGCCTCATCTACGAAGAATACATCCACCCGCGCCTCGAAGAGAACGAGACGGCCATCGAGGAGTTCATCGCCTCCGCCCACGAGCGCCTGCGCAGCACGGGGATCGCCTACCTCAACCGCGCCATCGAGCTGCTCAAGACCAACGTCCTGGGCATGGCGCCCTCCCCGCAATCCGCGGCTGCGGCGGCGGCGAATGCACCCCCGCAACAGCCCCAAACCGCCCAGTCCTACACCCAGTCCCTCCTCGCCCGCTTCACCACCCCGTCTCCCCGGTGGAACACCACCCCCGCGCCAGCGCCCCCTCCCACATCTGGTGGTGGCCTCGCCACGGACTTGTTCGCCCTCCTCAGCTCCGTCACCGCCGCCGCCACCACCCCGACCCCGACCCCTTCCACCTCCGCCGCGCGAGACCTCCCCTACGGAGCGGGTAGCAGCACCGGCGGTGGCGGCGGCAGCATCATCCCCGACGCGATCCGCGCGGCAGGCACCGCCGCGCGCATGTCCTTTGTGCGGGCGCAGCGCGAGCGGCTGCGGTTCGTGCTGTCGGCGCTGGATCGCGAGGAGGAGGATGCTGCTGCGCAGGCACAGGCTCAGGGTCAGGGTCAGGGTCAGGGTCAGGGTCAGGGTCAGGGTCAGGGTGGGGGCAATGGTGGGGGGTTGTGGGATAAGCGTGAGTCGGTGAGCGAGCAGAGTGTGGGCAGTGGGTTGAGCAAGAGCCGGTCGGAGGGGGATTTTGAGAAGTTGGATGCGCCTAGTGGTGGGGAGGAGGAGGATGGAGAGGGGGGCGGTGGTGTGAGGAGGAGGGGTCCAGAGGGTGCTGGCGGGAAGAGTGGCGGGTGGATGCCGTGGGGTTGGGGTGCTGGCGGTGCTGGTGAGGCTGGCCGGAGTTCGGGGATGGAGAAGTAGACTTCGCTGTTTGTTTTGTAATGTCAAGCGGTTCGTTCTCATCATGGATGGTTTGCATGCCGCCGTATGGTATTATGTGGCGGCGGGTATGGTATGGGGATTACATTTTGGAGGCAGCTATGCATATGGGATGGGATGATAGGGTTTTCGGGATGGCGTTTTCTCTTCTGGGGGTTTACCACATTACACACGGTCCGGTTCGGATAAAGGCCGTGGATAGATCTAGGTAGTCACATGGCACTGGTCGATATTCTCCTGAGGTGGATGTACTCTCGCAGTAGCATTTCATGGATGAGATTTTATGTATCATACAATAATGTACAGGCCTGTCAACAAGCCGGTAGCAGTATATCCGCCTTTACATGCCCCCCCCCCCCCCCCCCCACCCTCTATGCGAATCCCAGACGTGACGACATGACGAACACCAAAAACACCACCCCCTCCCCCCCCTTAATTTCTTTTTTATCGTTCCGCTCACCCTCTCACCCCCGCCCCGCGACCTTGTAAGGGTACGCGGGCTCGCCGTCCTTGCGCGTCCAGATCTGGCGCTTCTTCTTGTTGACCACGTGCTCCACCCACAGCTCCTGGCAGTGCGCCTTCTTGAAGTCGCGGATGAAGCGCGGGTCCCACAGCTCCGACGCGATCCCCAGGTCCTTGCAGCACCGCAGCAGCGCGTTCGACTTGCACCCCTCCCCCGCCGTCGGGATCGTCTCCTCGGAAAAGTACTGGCATTCGCCGCGCGCTTGGGCGATGAAGCTATGGTGAAAATGAGAATTAGTGTTGCGTTTGGTAGAGAAATGGGGATGGGTGGCAATTGGCGAGGGGGAGGGGGGGGGAAGAAGAAGGGAGAGGGGCAGAAACGTACCGGCCGTGCACGACGAGTGCGTACTCGCGGGTGACCACCTTCTCGCCGACGACCAGCTCGCCGCGCGGCGCCAGGCCCCAGCCACCGGGACCGAACGCCTTGTTCAGGATGCGCCGGTACTTGATCTCGGGCAGGTAGATGATGCCGTCGGGCTTGACCTCGATGTCGTATTTGTCCAGCGGCTCCATCAGCACCGCCGCCGTCTCCGGGCTGAAGGGCGTCGTCGACAGCCCGTGGAAGGACGATGACCAGTCGATGTTGCCGCCGTTGCCGTGTGGCCCGCCGGTGAGCGCGGCCGTGAAGGCTGCTGAGGGGGCTTTGGTGCCCCCCGACGACGACGACGACGACTCGGGGGTGGGGATCTCGGCGGCGAGTTGGGGGTCGACGTCCTCGATGGTTGCCGGTGGCGGCATGGCGGCTTGCGGGTCGAGGACGGGGTTGGTAGGCGCCGCAGGGGTCGCAGCGGCAGCCGCTGGTGTAGCGGGTTTGGCTGCTGATGTGGAGGGCTTGGCTGCTGGCGTGACGCGGGCACGGGATGCGGGAATCGAGGAAGATGCGGTTCGGGGTCTGGGAGTGTACGACGACGAGGAGGCGGCGCGGGCTAATTGCTTGAGGATGGGTGACCGCCGCGCAGGCGATCGGAGGTATTGTGTCGGTATTATGCTGGGCGATGCCACCCGTACGGGGCGAATCGCTTGGAGGACGCGGGACCGCATATTTTCTGGGTTGCGATGTGTGGTGTTGGAGGTTAGAATTCTTGAAATTCTTCTGCGGCAAGTCGTCAAGGTTGCGGCGAAGGCTTGGCGGCAGGGGTGTGCAACCACGATGTATTTTATCTATGGTAGTGGGGAGTTATCAGTGGTTATGTACTGAGTCACTGGTAATCTGTAGCGAAACAGGGAATTATTTGACTTGTGAGATGCCGATGGAGGAATTGAGACTGTTATTTAAGTAGAGTGGGATTTGGTGTTATGATCTTGGTTTTATGGCCTCTGACACCATGACGACAATTACTTACTGCTCGTACGGCTGATGATACAGAACAGAACAGTCAGTCAACGCTGTACTGTACTGAGTGTGTATTCGGTCCCAAGTTTACGCATCTTTCGTGCTGGTGCGTTTATCGTTCCCCTGGGCCTTCCAGCACTCCCTGAACCTTTCCATCTAAAACCCAGAGTCGCGTCAGTGCCAATCTTGTCTTCAAACTAGACATTGGACTTATACATACCTCGTTCTTGCAAGCCCTCCAGTCCTTTGTCTCGTAGTAACAGTCGGTCATCTTTGCATTCTCATCTATCATGTTCACCGGTCAGTTGTGGGCCAGTCGTTGTTGCTGTTGTATTGGGAAACAGCATCCCCGGCAATCTCCGGGTCTCTGTTCCGGATCTCAACAATCGGCAGGAGGTCGTTGAGAATCCGGATATGAACAGCCTGAGAATCTGTGAATCCTTTACATACCAGCGCAGCCAGTGCTGAATATCCGCTTGTCCCTGCGTGATTGCGGCTCAGAGTGAGAAACAGATCCGTAAATTAGAGGCATCCAAAGCGGCAAGAAGCGACTCATGACACTTCCAGCACTTAACAGGGCAACATCGACTCACCACTCATCCGGTTCATCATCCTCCTCTTCAGCAACAGGCACTTGTTGTTCTGCCTTTTCCGGCGTAACCTCTTTTGATGTTGATGCCCCCATTGGTGATCCCATTGAGCTGACGAGTCGGCTCAGTTTGTGGAGAAGGTTTTCGTTGAGTGTTTCGTTGTTTGGGGATTCTGGAGAGTTTTAAGTGGTGTGCCGAATCGGAGCTCACATTTCACGCATTTCCACTCATTTTCCCGCATTCCCATTTCGAGTCAACAACCTCGTACCGAATCGGTCAATCATTTGACATGGCACCACAGAAGCTCAATGTTTTAGTGTACACAGGTTGGGACAACTTTTACTCTTTTCTTTACTTTCTACTAACTTACTTTAGGCACCGGATCAACCCTTGAATCTGTCCGTCACTGCATCTACTCCCTACGCCGATTACTCGGCCCCAATTACGCCGTGAACCCCATCGCTGAGTCGGCACTGCTCAAAGAACCCTGGGCTCCAACTTGTTCCCTCCTTGTATTCCCTGGCGGTGCCGACCTCGGCTACTGCCGTGTGCTGAATGGCGCCGGAAACCGCAGCATCACCCAGTTTGTCCGTCTCGGAGGAGCTTTCCTGGGTTTCTGCGCCGGTGGCTACTATGGGTCTCGTCGTTGTGAGTTCGAAGTTGGTAGCCCTGAATTAGAAGTTGTGGGCAGCCGGGAACTCGCCTTCTTCCCCGGTACATGCCGCGGTGGCGCCTTCAAAGGGTTTGAGTACCATAGCGAGCGGGGTGCCAGGGCCGCTCAGATCACTGTATCGAAGGCGGCCTTTCCGGAGTCCCCATCGCTCCCCGACGAGTTCAAGTGCTACTACAACGGTGGCGGGGTGTATGCGGACGCCGAAACGCTCACGGGCGGCTCTAGCAAGGTTCAGATCCTCGCTGAGTATGCCGAAGACCTTGCCGTTGAGTCTGGCGCGGCCAAAGCCGCAATAGTGTACTGCAAAGTAGGCGAAGGTTCCGCTATTCTCACTGGACCGCACCCAGAGTAAGTACTGTGGTTTGTGCTTAAGGTTTGCCCGTTTAACACGTATAGGTTCGATGCTGTGAATCTCAGCCAGCAGTCCGACGTCCCAGGTTATGAAGATCTTATCGAGACACTGAAAGCGGACGAGGAAGCAAGAACCTCTTTTTTGAGAGCCTGCCTCACGAAGCTTGGTCTCGAGGTCAGCCAGGGGGCATCACCCGTTCCCAGCCTGTCCAAAATACACCTCTCTGCCCTGAAACACACCGACGTCGGCGAGACACTGTCCTCGTTTGAGAAGATTATCACGCGAGATGGCGGCGAGGAGTACATCAAAGGGGGCAATGATCTGTTCCATCTGGAAAAGCCGGACTCGAGATGGTCTTTGGCCTCTCTAAGCGAAGCCTTGTTGAGCGAGATCGATGAGCCAAAGAAGAAAACCGGTCGAACCTCTCCAGACCCTACGGCTGACTACAGCCACGTCCCTAAACGCATCGTTTCTCACGAAGATGCCTGGCCGGAACCAAAAGAGACGCCCTATTTCAACCACTCGGCCTTCTACTCGAGTCTTAGGGAGTTCAGAGCGAGGGAACCTGAAGCGGAAACATGGGGCGATGTGCTGATGTACGGTGAGGTCGTCACCAGCACCAACACTCTGCTTGAGAAGTGAGTTGTTTCCGTCCATGAAAGCCTAGTGATCTAACAAGGCCTAGAAACCATCACCTACTCTCCAAGCTGCCCACAGGATTCACCCTTGCCGCAACAACTCAAGTTGCCGGCCGCGGTCGGGGCGCCAACGTCTGGGTGGCGCCCCCTGGCTCCTTAATCATGTCCACAGTCATCAACCACCCCGCCCACTACGCGGCCTGCCGACCCATCGTCTTTATCCAGTACCTCGCCGCCATCGCCACCGTCGAAGCAGTAAAATCCTACGACGAGGGCTACGCCGACGTGCCCATCAAGATCAAGTGGCCCAACGACGTCTACGTGCGCGACCCCAAGAAGCCCCACGAAGTCTCCTATGTCAAGATCGCTGGCATCCTCGCCAACTGCGCCTACTCGTCGGGCAACTACCAGGTCGTCCTCGGCATCGGCATCAACACCAACAACGGCCGGCCCACCACCAGCCTCGACGCCTTACTACCCCTACTCGAAAACAACAACAACAACAACAACAACAGCAAAAAGCTCGAGCCCTTCCGCATCGAGCGCCTGCTCGCGCGCATTCTGACCCGTCTCGAATCGCTCTACACCCAGTTCTGCCGCGACGGCTTCTCGCGCGAGCTGGAGCGGAAATACTACCAGCACTGGCTGCACGCCAACCAGATTGTCACGCTCGAGGCCGAGGGCGGGGTGAAGGCGCGCGTGGTGGGCATCACGAGGGACTGGGGCATGCTCATGGCCGAGGAGGTGGCCGGCGACGGGATCAATGGCGCGCTGAGGGCCACGGGCAAGGTGTGGGCGCTGCAGAGCGATGAGAATAGCTTTGACTTTTGGAGGGGGCTGGTGAAGAGGAAGATCTGAGACCGATCCGACGACTCCGTGCGTCGTTGTGTAAGGGGATGGTGGAGGAGGAAGGGAGGGGGGTGGGGGGGGCGGGTCGGATGGGTTGGGGTTTCGAGCACGGGCGTCGCTACCGAACGGCCTGCCGTGTGTGCGTTCGTTTTTGACTGTGCTGGGTGGGTTGTGTGGCTCTGTGCGTTCCCGCTTGGGATCGAAGCTGGGACGTTGGATCGAGAGTTGCGACTGGATTAGACAAGAACTCAGTCAAAAAGAGAAGGGAGCTCTGGAGCTCTGACCCTTCTTCCCCGCAATGGGCCGGGAAGTGCTGTGGTTAGGTGACATGGAATGGTTACATTGCGGGGAGACGGGAGAGCCTGCCCACGTTCACATCCCGATCTGGTTGTCTCACGGTCCCGGGCATTCCCAGAGATCGCTCTAGTGATGAACTCACGACTTGGGTTGGAGCGAGGTTGGAGGTGGTGGTGGGCTGGTGACGGCGTCGATAGGTCAACTACTATTTGGCACTCACTATACGGCAACGACAATCACTTTGTTCTGCCACCATCTCAGGTGTTCCACAATGAGCGGTACATCCATCCATCAACCGCTGGCAATCCAGATACCAGCGGGGCACGGCTGCGGCCCTCCCGCCCATGTGCCGAACGCTTGGATTCCGGGAGCCGTTGCTGCACCCCAAACCGTGCGTCCGTCCCCGTCATCCAAACGTGGTTGAACACATCGACACCCGCCCACGTGCACACTCCTTGCGTCCGTCCACATTCGGAGGGATTCCTCACGAGGTAGAAATGGAAGACGGTGATAGCCCCTGCGTTCTTGGCTCGACCTGGGAAGGCCAACTCTTTGACCAGCCTTTCGTATTGTTCCTCTAGGGGATCTGGCGAACATGGAGCCAAGACACGACGAATCGGCCCGCTTCCGGCTTAATATCGCCGTGTAATGGGAAAGGTGTCAAGAATGACCTACCCATAATACAGTCCCAATCAGGCAATGACGCAGCTCTGGCCTGCTCACCAAGAGAAAGCAGACCTCCCTGCCCCGGCATTGACCTGTATAGTTCCCTCGCACAGTGACACCTCGCCAGTCCCCGTCCCCGCATACTGAATTCTTCCGTTATCCCGCTGCACCCCATATCGATGCCGCCCCGGGAACCAATCATGTCTCGCTGCTTTGGGCGTGAGGTGTTTCTCGTTCCGTGTCTCGAGAGATGCACGACTTGCAGGTTTCCTGTCAGTGCTGCTCCGTGCCCTGCCGGGAATGGAATGATCCGGATTGAGAGCGTGGATGGGCAATCTATGTTGATGGCTTACTACTCGGTTGGTGTGGGTATGATGGGAGGTCAAATACAATGTGGTCACCGTGTTGGCTTCTCGGGTCGAGTCATCTCATGTCGACCACCGAGATTACAACTTTGAACCGCGAGACGAGCTAAGAAAAACGAAGAACCGGATTTAGTCCATACAACAACTGACTGGATTGGCCCGGTGACCCGTTGATACTGGACATCATAACCTGGAACTCCAGGTCACAATCTCCATGAACTTCACACCCCGTTCGGCGCCGCAGTCAGGATGTCTCCCCAGATGATCACGGACATGGGCCACACCAAGTTCAACCTCACTTACCCGTTGGAGACGGGCAATGCCACATCAGTAGCCGACCTCATGAGAAGATATGAGGTAGGCATTCCTCGGAATCCTGAACTAGCTCTAGTATTAACACAACCAGACCCTTCCCAACGCGCTCGTCGGCATCCTGGTCCCGCACATAGCCTGCACCTTATTCATACTAGCCAGGATCTACTCCCGCCTGTTTCTCCTCCGCAAGTGGTTCCTAGACGACACGCTTATCCTCCTAGCTTGGGCGTTTGCCACAGCCGTCTGCATCATCTACAGCATCGCGGCGCAAACCCAATCCCAGCAACCTCCCTACCGCGACCTCAACCTTCTCACCACCACCGCCGCCGCAACCACAACCACAGCACCCGCCACAACCCGCGCCTACATCTCCCTCATCCTCTACCAACTCGCCCTCGTCCTCACCAAACTCTCCATCCTCTCCTTCTACCACCGCATATTCTCCCCCTCCCCCCACCACCACCACCACACCCATACCCCCACCCCCCAAAAGAACAAGAACAAGAAACCCCTCGAAAAGACCCTCACCCACGCCACCACCCTCCTCCTCCCCCTGCTCACCATCCCCCTGCTGGTCCTCTCCATCCTGCAATGCCGCCCTAGTGGCACGCACAAGCAGTGCATCCCCCTCCGCCCGCTACTAGTTACCTCCACCACCCTGCACGCGGCCGTCGACCTCTGGCTGGTCGCGCTGATCCTCCCCTGCGTGGTGCGTCTGCGGGAGGTGGCGGTGCGGCGGCGGGCGGTGTTGGGCGCGGTGCTGAGTCTGGGCGGGGTGTTGGGGGTGGTTGTCGGGGGGGTGAGGCTGGGGTTGGTTTTGCCTGCCACCACCACCACCACCACCACCACCTCGAGAGGGGGAGGGGGTGGAGGCGGGGGGCATGGAGGAGGGTATAGGGGTGATGGGGGGGATGGGTTGGGGGTGGTGTTTTTGGTGATGACGGTGTTGGAGCTGGATGTGGCGGTTGTTTGTGCCAGTGCGCCGACGCTGAGGCCGGTGTTGGCGAGGGTCTGGCCGCGGTTGGGGGGGTTGGTGGAGTTGGGGAGGGCGATCAGAGGTGGTGGTGGTGGTGCTGCTGCTGCTGCTAGAGAGGGAAGTGTGGATTTGACGAGTGTGGTGAGCTATCATGGGTATCCGTGGACGAGGGAGGCGTCGAGAGCGGGGAGTAAGGCCAGTGTGGTGGGTGGGGATGGGCGGACGGGGGGTGGGGTGACTGTCATTCCGCCTCTCCCGCCGACACCGCCGGCGATGGCCATGCATCGTACACCGACGACGTTGAGTTTGAGGAGCTTTGTGAGTGGCATGGCGCCGAGGAGCCGGGGGCGGTTGGAGGGAGAGGACAGGACGGGGTTGTTGGAGGGGAACCACGGAGACGATGGGACGGCTTCGAGGAGGAGGAGCTCGCTTGGGTTTGAGGCGTATTACGAACAGTTTGCTGGGTACGACGATGTGGAAAAAAGAAGGAGCCGTTACACAGCAAAGGGCGAGGCCGAAGCACGAAGCAGTCGTGGGAGTCAATGCTACAGCGGAGGGTGGGTGGATAGTCAGGAAAGCTTCGTCCTTGGAATGAACGACCCGCAGAGTCCAAAGCGGTTAAGCCCAGTACCAGGGTTGAGCGAGCCTGAAAAGGCAGAGTTGAGACGGGTTGGGAGTCTATGAGGAAGATACCCTGGGGTGAGAGAATAGGATTTTGGGTAGAAAATATCCGTTTTACCATTCACACCATCGCATTTCATTCTTCTCCATGTCAATTGCTTTAGCTGGGCTATCTAACATACACTTCGTGACGGTGTAATTCCACTGTCGTCTGGGGAATATTTACCTCCAGGTAGATGCTCGAATGTTCGACTTATACGCGGCTGGGTGGAAGTCAGGGGGGCTTGGCAAAAAGGGGTAATCGGCAGCCGGGGCACGAAAATCACAGCTGCCACCAGATGGATATCTGATGTGCATGAACCACGAGTTCGAGCCGCTCTGAGTCGATGCAAAGGCCGTAGATCCGTCCGAGCCCTACCTCTATGACTTCATTTCTCTTACCTTGGAAGGATCCGGGAAGTTGACCGTCCGAGCCGAGACTTGGGCCCCCGAACCTTTGAACTTGAACATGTGAGATGGTGTGTTCAGGTTGGCAAGCATAGGCAACAATCCTGTTGTATTCCAACTAAACGGCGTATCCCGTCCTGTAACATCAAAGCCTCAAATTAAGGGATTCAATTACAGACTTCCAGCAGCGTCATGTGCTATTGCGAGACCGAATTCCAAGGAAGACTTCTTTCTTCCCGATCTCCTGTCAGCAGCTCTTCCCTTTTCAGTAACCATTGTTATGCATGTTATGCCTTTCTATTAGGCTCAACCTAGGTAGCGGAGAAGTGGCCACATCCTGTCTACGCATTCCCTTTTCTAGAAGCTTATGAGGGAACACCCGGATGCCGGTCACATCTTTATGATGACATCTCATATTCGTCGATCCTTTATGGAGGATTGGCAACAGACCCACAATCACCTGCTTCTCTCTAGGCCTTGTATCCTACGGAGGGTGACCCGGAGTCACCGTTCACATCACCTGGTGCCACTCTGGTGTTTGATTCCTGCCCTCCTCCGGTTCCGGCTTGGGATTGGCTTGAGGACCTTCATCACATCACAGCTTCATGCCTGAACCCTGCTCTTGCCGCCCTCGGGGGTTAAAAGACCTTGTCTACGGTTATCGCCTGGGTTACCGCTGGTACACTCTTACCCGGACCCGAAAGCAAGGAAATATTTGCCATTTATATGCTTGGATATACCCGGGCCATCAACAAGTCCTTGACCCCTGTTACTTTCTTATTTATCATGACAGGAAACCTTATTCCTGTCCCTCACGGCGCTCCATCTTCAGGATGAGCTCTTAGGAAATGTTGGTTGCGCGAGGCCTGGGACCCCTTCTCTTGGGAGGTTTTGTTACCGCCTTCCATGACATTTTCGCCTCACAACGAGATACCCGGTCGGTCTTTCATAGGGACAGCCAAAAGCAACCAACTCCAAGGACGGAGCAAGAGACGAAACCATCATCAGCTTTGAGTTTGCAGGGAGCAAGTTATGGAGACAGGTCTGACTGGGTGCGGGGCAGTTGGAGTAGAAAAAGGGATGGCACATCATGCCAGGAAGACGATTGCCCTCAGTCACTTTTCATTTTGTTAGTTGTGTCACCTGGATTCACCATTCTAGCGTGCTAACACCGAGACGCAGGGATGCTACGCCAACCCTTTCAGACTCAACGACTGTCAGGACACGAACTGTTTCCTCCACAGTTACGTCTTTCTCCGGGACAACAGAAACAAGAGTTGTTGTTACCGAGGTTGAGGTGGTCACTATTATCGACCCCCTCCAGCAAACGCAGACCTCCGTTGCCACAGCCACGTCTTTCTCTAAGGGAAGACGGGGGTTTGAGGCTCCTTGTCAGACTTTGTCGTTATCAGTACCATCTCTTCTTCGTCGGGTTACAACATCAAGCCCTGTTACACAAATCGCAATTCCCGAACGCAACAGCTCGTTGGGTGAGGGCATTAGGGGTAACGGGAAACGAGCTGAGGTTACCGTCACCACTACTGTCACCGTGACGACAACAGTCTTTATCCCGAGGGTTGTTACCGCAACAGTTACTACAACCGTGTTCTCGACTACGTTCGTTGCCCCCAATGCTGAGACCACGGTTACCGTTATAACCACAGTGGTCTTACCGTTCCTTCAATTACGGACATAAATCATTATCTCGGCAAACAACGGTTTCCAGAGCCCCTAGCAACTCCATTACACCCTCCACAACTTCGTTTTTCAAGGGAACCCGATCTTTTCTTTCCAGCTCGCCGACCTCACTACAATCGCCTCCTTCCTCTTCAGCATCGACTGCTCCTACCAACCCCCTTTTTCCACCACCATCGGAAACATCACCATCCCCTCTAGCAACCGCCCAAATAGCAGGCATCACAACCGGTGCGGTCCTAGCTCTTCTCCTCTTCCTAATACTGACCGCCCTTCTACTCCGTCGGCGGGCGCGAAAGCTCCGTCGCGCCCGAGCGCAAGCCAGCATCAGACAGCAGCTCACACCGGCTACACTACCCCTGCCCCCATCACTACCATCACTACCACCACCGCCACCACCACCACAACGGCCACTACCCCAACCACCACCAGTAACATGGTACGAAGCGGCACCCTCCCCCACAGTCCGCACCGGCCCCGGCCCCGGTCTTGGCCAGGACCTCGGCGTAGCAAAGCGGCGTGCCCCCCCTCCCCTACCTACCGCTGGCGCTGGCGCTACCGCTACCGCTACCGCTACCACCATCCCCGCTGTGGGCTCAGACTCAAACACCACAGCAACAGCAACAACCACAACAACCACCACCACCTCCTCGCAAGGCGGCCACTCCGGCCTAACAGGCGCGAACGAAGTCCGCATCGTGATCCGCGCAGCGCCGCGGGCACATGCACGGGCCCAGACACGGAGGGAGGTAGGGCGGCGGGCGGGGTCTCGGGCTGAGGCCGAGAGGGGTTATAGCATGGAGGCGCTGAGTCCCACGGGGCGGGCAACGGCGTCGTCGAGTTTGGATGGTGGTGGGATGGTAGCGGGGAATTCGGGGAATTCAGGGGGTTGGAGCGTGGCGAGTGAGAGGGGGAGTGAGGTTGATTTTGATCTGGGGTTTGGTGGTAGTGGTGATATGGGGAGGGGTGAGGGTGGGGGGGAGAAGGCTTGGTGGCGGGTGTAGGCGGGGAGGGTGGTGATAGGTGTTGGTGGTGTGGAAAGGGGTAAGGGGTGGTGAGGTGGAATTGTTCGGTTGGTGTTCAGGGGTTGATTTCGCGTACATATTGGGAATGGCGGAGGTGAAGAATGTCCGCGTAATAGGGATGGAGTTGCTTTCGCTGTAGATAATCGCCGTTGTAGATATTATAATATATGGTGAGAGTAGACTGGCATCATCCGTTGACCTTTTTAGCCCTCTGTCTATCGTATAATTTGCATGGGCTTCTTGGAGATGGTTCGAACTCCAGATTGGCGGTTGCCGTGAGTAATTTGGAATTCGCTAGGGGTGATTCAAAGCACCCGACGGCATCATATATTCGACACTCGTTGCATGATCACCGCCAAGTCCACGTTGGGGTTCGTGGCGTTGACAGGTTGCGTGATCGCCGTGAGGATCAGACTGGGTCCCCGGTTCCCGGTTGCCGTCCGGACCATGACATATTTTACTCAAACCTTGTGGGCAGTGCGCGGAAGAAATGGTGAAGTTGTGTATCGGAAACAAGGTCGTTGCTCCAACACCTCGCCGGGGCAGGCAGCTCGAAGCCTGCTTCCTTGGAGAATAATCGTTTCTTTCATTCCCATCTCATTCCCATCCCCACTAGATCAGCCCCAACTCCTGCCACCATCTGTCTAGATGCACCATTCCGTTCGCAGGTTGCGGCCATTCCTCGCCCAGCTTACACCGATATATGATACATCTATGAAAACAAACGGTGAATAGCGGGCGACGTATGGCAGTCTAACCCAATGCGCTCCAAACGTCCACCGCCGTAAATCCCAACCGCAACGCCAGGCCTGCCCAAAGTCGAGTGAAGATGTGTACATGGGAGCCGCAGGGCTGTTGCCCTGGCTCCCCTGGGTGCGCCGCCAAGAACGGTTTCCCGTCGCTCTTTCGCGGGGAGGTATCGTCGTCCCGTGCGGCCGCACCGCTATTCGTTTTCTGCCCGCTTTGCCCGCCGTCTCGGGCCTAGCATTCATGTTTTGCCGAAACGAGAAGGCGGGCATGGCGGTAAAAGGCGAACCCGACTACCTGTCCTTGTAGATCTTGGGGTTCCACCCCTCTTTCGTTTCCGCCTCTTGTGCGGCCTTTTCTATCGCGGGTTTCACCTCAGCCTCGATCCGTTCTCGCGCACGCAGAATCTTGCTCTGTAGGTAGAAGGAGCCGCCCTTCTTGGGCTCGTTGTTGTCGAAGAGGCGCTTGAAGCGCTCCATGACCTCCTCCATGTCGGCCTTGCCGCCTTGGGGTTGCTTCACGTTGAGGATCTTGCAGGCCTCCTCGAGGGTCATGCCGCTGCTAAGGCTGGCCCGCCCCGACACGCCGTTGCCTGACTTGGCTTGCGCGCGCTGGTACTGGCTGGAGGCCGATGCTTGCTTGTAGGCTTCGGCGAAGGCGCGGCCCACCACACGCGTGCCGACTATGACGACTTGGGTTATGAGACGGTAAGCCTGGAAGGAATGTAAGGTTAGCAGGTGGTTGTGGGAAACGGGAAGTGTGGAATGAAGGGTTGGGACTGCGATGGCGAGCAACCACTGTGGGGGGGTGTGCCGTTGGAGGAGATGCGTGGGGGTGATCATGCTCACCATTGTGTATTAATCGCAAGCGTCGGCCGCTGTGCTAGCCGTCTTGTTGATAAGAGAGTGTATTCGTGGGGCCTTGGGGTGGTGCGGCCGTCGTCGTAAGTGTCGCGATGTTTTTTCGAATCCCGTGGAACTGCAAATGGCGAATGGGCATGACGGAGCCTCTCGCCTTGGCTCAAAAAATTGTCGGGCAAAAAAGAGACCCTGCCGCCGATTGCCGGGGTCTTTTCGGCCGGCTGGCCCCTGGTTAGGTGGGGTGAAATGACTGCCCGTTGCCAGCTGTCAGCCACCGTCTGACAGCCAAGCCTTCATTCAGCTGCCACGTTCTGGCCCAGGGTCGAAGAGAGCTTGTGCTTCGGAACTGGAAGCATGCGTGCGTGCGTACTTCTGGAGAAGCAAGATCGCAACATCCCGTCATAGCTAAAACGAAGAAGCTGTCAGCGCTGTCGACCATAATTGCTACCGCCAACACCACCACGCTCATTAATCCACGTTTCCTTACTTCGACGATTCACAACTTACAGGCCACCAATTAACGGGATCATCGACTGGTTGAACCCAACAACTCCCCTTTCAACGATCCTCGCCACAATGTCACAATATTACGGCGCACCGCCAAACCAGGGGTACACTCCAACCGGTGCTCAGAACCTCCAGTTTTACTCGTCCAACTATGCACAACCAGTCTCGGGCCATGCGACGCCATCACAAGCATCCTACGGCTACGGCGCGCCCTCGTCAGGGGCATACGGCGCATCCGCCTCCTTCAATTCGGGGTTCGGGGATCCAGCAGACGTGTCTGGGCGCATGGGCGAGCAGGGCGGTCTCCGGACGGGCTGGCTCGCCGCTTTCTCAACAGAAGGCTACCCTGGCGAGCCACCGCTGCTAGAAGAGCTGGGCGTGAACGTGGGACACATCGGGACAAAGGTATGTCCCACCATCCCCACCACCACCCACCACCCGCCCAAATCCCCACGACCTTCTCTCCGGTCCCCATGCTAACAACGACTCCCCTCCCCCCAAACCAGACCCTAGCCGTCCTCAACCCCTTCAGCCGCATCGACCAGCACCTAATGGACGACAGCGACCTCGCCGGCCCGCTCTTCTTCTTCCTCCTGTACGGCACCTTCCTGCTCCTCTCCGGGCGCGTGCACTTCGGGTACATCTACGGCCTGGCCGTGCTGGGCTCCGTGCTCCTGCACGGCATCCTCTCCCTCATGGCGCCGACGCAGCACATCGACCCGGCCACCGGCGCCCCCATAGCCACCACCACCACCACCACCACCCCTTCCTACGGCAGCAGCAACCCCCACCCCGGCGGCGGCACGTCCGCATCCCACCCGAACGGCGGCGGCGGCGGCGGCGGCGGCAGCAACCTGACCTTTGCGCGCTCGGCGTCGGTGCTGGGCTACTGCCTCCTGCCGCTGGTCACGACCAGCCTGGTGGGCATCTTCATGCCCATGGACAAGCCCGCGGGCATCACGCTGACCAGCGCGGCCATCATGTGGTGCACGTGGAGCGCGAGCGGCATCTTCTGCGCCGTGGGCGGCATGCGCGGCATGCGCGCGCTCGTCGCCTACCCGCTGGCGCTCTTCTACGTCGGGTTTGGGATCATTGCCGTGTTTAGCAGCCGCGGCAGTGGCTCGTTTGTGAAGGTCGCGGCGGCGGCGGCGGCGGCAGGGGGTGCGGGTGGGGGTGCGGGTGCTGGGGGGATTTGATTGAGGGCTCATAAGAATTTGTCTGCTCTTGGTTTGACGGTTGATCGGGTCAGGGCAAATAGTTTGTTTGGGCGGGTTGATAGAGGGGGACTGGACAAGGGCTGTAACTGCAAGGCTGTGTACGTTATGCTTACAGGGAAGGGGGCGTGGTGGTTGGTGGTAGTGTCATATATACACAGGATGCGATGATACCGACCCCTTGCCTCCTGTTTTACTTTTGCATTGTTAGGATAGAGGAGATGATAGAGGGAGTAGGTAGGTGTAATATCAAGAGGTAAGCACTCAGTCAGTGGAGGACAGGACAACTTCCGAAGATGGGTTGCCAACAACAACAAACACCATCATCACAGCTTCGCCTCCCCACAAGCATATCACGTCACACATGTCAAACAAGCAGCAACATCAAAATCGTAATGAACTGAATTCCATTGATCTTTGAACACCAGCCAATGCCGTTCCATGCGCCTAGTAAAGTAGCCCATTCCCTCGTCGCGAAGAGTCGCCAGCAAGGCAAAAGGCATGAAACTCGTGAGACAGGCTAAATAATGCCATATAAAGCGCGCGCCCGTCCCAAATCCGAGATGAAAAAAGACCCGGCCCCCCAATCATCATAAAAAACCAGGCCAGATGTGATGAAGCCCCCAAAAGCAAAGAGGTAGCAAAAGCAAGAGAGAAATACAAGGCCCGTAGCCTATTACCAGCCCAGGTCCCAGAGACAACAAAAACACCCTTTCTCGCCGGCTCATCAAGTCGGGGCGAGGCCATTCCCAGACCATCATCTCGACCATGTATGCATGCATGCATCCGCGCGTCCGTGCATGCCAGTAACCCGAGCAATTGTCGTGTCACCCAATTCCATCGGGGAAGATCAACAAGACGAGACCCGCGTCGGCGCTTCCTTCGCATCAGTGTTTAAATCCCAAGCGTCAAACGCCCATCCAACGTCTTTCTTCCAAAAGAGAGCGAGCCAAAGCAAGGCTCTCTTGATATCAATTCCATGCCATCATGTGCCTTTTCGACTCTAGTTCTCCTCCGCCAGCGCGCCGACAATGCCGTACTGCCCGCCGGCGCCAGCAAAGATGATCTTTCTGTCGCGGATGGCGGTGTTGTCAATGAGGGTGGGCTCCTTGATGTCATCGGTAGTGCCCTGGCCAGTCTGGTAGTTGCTCGAAAAGCCCCACGAGTACACTTTGCCTTCCTTGGTAATAGCGAAAGAGTGATCGGTGCCTGCGGCGACGTGGACGACGTCCTTGATGTCCGGCACAACGGTGGGGACGACTAGGATGCGGGGCTGGTTGCGCTCGTCCCAGATGACATTGCTCTCGGAGAAGGACCCGGACGGCTGACCGACTTGGTGGCCGTCGATGCGGCCCCATGTGAGCAGCTCGCCTTCCTTGGTGCAAGCCAGCGAGTGGTGCTCGCCACCGGCGACGCATGTCACCTCGTACGGCGAGAGCGCGGTAATTAGCTGCGGGCGCATGACAAATCCACCGTCCTGGCCAGCCTCGTCCTCGACGCCGAGCTCGGCGTAGTTGTTCAGGCCCCAGCCAACGACGCGTCCCTTAGTGTCAATGACGAACGAGTGGTACGAGCCGCAGGCGAGCTTATCGGCCTTAGCACGGCCGGGGAGCGCGCCGATGCCGGTGGGATAGAGGGCGGCGCTGTCATCGCGCTCGAGAAGGCGACGGGCAAGCTGAGCTTGCTGGCCGGCACCCCAGGCGTAAATCTTGTTTTTCTCGTCGAGAGCGAGCACGTGGTTCAGGCCGGCGGCGAGCTGCTTGACCTTGGAGATCTCGGGGACAAGGGCCGGGGTGCGCTGGACCAAGACGCTCTTGCTGAAGCCGAGAATACCTTCGTTGCTCTAATAGATACTTGTTAGCATGCGACAATCAAAACATGTTAGATTCAATTTACTCGGAATGTGCCCCATCCGTAGACCTGACCAGTCGTGGTCAAGGCAAAAGTCGCGCTGTCGCTAGCGACGATTTGCACCCACTTGACATCCTCGGGAACGTCGCTCATATCAACCTCTGCGGGTGTGCTCTCCTTGGGGTTCATGCCGGTGTCGTCTTCGTCATCAGAATCCTCATCTTCGTCTTCGACGTCCCTCAGACCGCCGTCCCAGGTGGTGTCGCGACCGAGCGCGCCCTGGTCGTTGACGCCCCAGGTGAGAATCTTGTTATCCTTGGTCAGAGCGGCAACGTGCATTCCGCCGCAAGCCACTTGCACGACGTTCTTGAGGTTGGTATTGAGACGGGGACGCTTGACGTCAATGGGCTTCTTGCCATCGACACGAACACTGCCGAGGCCGAGCTCGCCAGCGGTGCCCTCGCCAAAGACGAAAATGTCCATGACCTGGGTAGGGGGCTCGTTGATCGCCTTGAGCACGCGCGCGACGCGCTTGGGAGCTGCCTTGGCAGCGACCCTCTTCTTTGCCGGGGCCGGGGCCGCCTCGGTCTTCTTCGCGCGCTTGGTGCCAGCACCGTTGGTTTGAGCATCGTCCGCGACGTCATCTTCGGGCTCGCTAACCTCGTCGTCGTCGCGCTTGCGCTTCACGCCATTGGTCTTGGGCGCCTCGTCCTCGTTCTCTTTGTCAGATTCTTCAGAGGCACTGGGCGCCTTCTTGCGCTCCGGCACGGCAGTCTTCTTGGCCGCGGTGGCCTTCTTGGGAGCAGCAGCCTTCTTGGGCGCAGCAGCTTTCTTGGGGGAGGGCTTCGCCGCGGCGGTCTTCTTTGGGGCAGCCGCCTTTGTGGCGGCGGTAGTAGCCTTTTTTGACGCGGCAGCCTTCTTGGCCGGCTCGGCCTTGGGCTCTTCGGCTACCTTCTTGACTGTAGTGGTTCTAGTTCTCTTGGGGGCCGGGGCGACCTCGGTCGCCGCAGCGGTAGCTCTTTTGGGAGCCATCGTTGGAAGTGGTTCGATGCGCGGAATGTACGATATGGCGCGATGCAATAAATTGCAAATAAAAATGGGTAGACTTGAGCGAAAAGACGCGATGTAGAAGTCGATTTAGTAGATCAAGTCAAGAATGGAACAGCTTTTGTTCAGAGTGCAGTTGTTGACAGGACAGTTTGGTTGTGCGAAGGAGAGGGAGAGGGTTGAGCGAACAAGAGTTGGGGAATTTTGAGTTGCAAGGCGCGACCATTTTTTTGGGCCCCAACCCGAGTTTTGTTTTGGCTCCCGGGGCATCAGCGCAGTGCCTCAATAGGGAACGTGGGGTTCCACAATAACCTCCATTCCGCATCCGGCGATGGTCTTTCAGATTGAATGGTACTTGCCGCTTATTCAAAATCGGAACAATAGTATTGATTTTTTCTGCACTTTTCGTCTCGGATTATCCAATTGATCGGATTTACTCCTTAATTGACCCCGATCTCGAATCCCATCTGGTCCCAACTCGACGACCGGACTTCCGATGAGCTCATAGGTTCCGTGCGCCGCAGGTACCCGGTACCCCCAGTCGTCTCCAAATTTTGGAGAATACTGCCAGGCGGTGACGGAGCTCCCCTGCTCTCTCCAATGGCTCTCTGGCGAGTGTGCAAGTCTGGTTCGGTTTTTCTGCGAGCACCTGGCCTGAGCTTCGTTGGACAATGACCCACTTTGGGCGTCGTCGCGCCGCCAAACAGATGGTTGCCAACGCGTCGTGCCTCTTGCAATGTTTGACATGGGCCAACACTCCGTGTTCTTCGCCGCAAGGTATTGGGGCCAGGTATTCAGACACATGTTGGCAGTAAAGGCTAGGTCTCAGGTATCCCGTCAAGTCACCAGCCATACCCGCATCATCCTCGACGAGAATCTCGCTTGTAATTAGGTAGTTACGACGTCGCTAATAAAAAGAAGAAAAAAGAACAGGTAACCGTCTATCGTCTAACTATTTCGCCCGTCAAACACGCATGAAACCGAGTTGGTGGCTGATTCTTTGGGCACTATTGCGCGGCTTTGTGACCCGGCCGATAACACCCCATGGTTTCCCTCGAGCGCTGAAGAGCCAGCGTTGACAATGCCTTTCATCCTCGTTTTCCTGCTGAAGAGTCGTGTCGCGGAAAAAGGAGTTCACTGGGGGGTGGTAAAGTCGAAGAGCAGTAAGGCCATTTCCTCGTCCAAGTCCGGCTCGTGTATAAACCGATCGACAATTCCAGTGAAGTGTGCAAAATGTACCCAAGCCCCTCTCGAATCGCCCGCCCAGATGCAGTCTGCGAACTCAAACGCCTCATCCACCGCCTCTTTCTCCGGGATCGGCAGCAATTCCCAATCCATTGTGAATCAACAACCAGGGCACGAATGACTCCGTATCCGATGCAAACCAAGATTTACCTCTTGGTCGTGAAGTCCGTCTCGTGCTCCGACGGGTCGAATGCACCGTCCTCAGAGCTGGAGCAGTCGCAAGAGCCGTCACAGGGACCTGACACATGACCGTATTAGCCACTGAAGCTGCCCAGCGACGACGACGACGATGATAAGAAGCGGAGAGAGTTAAAGACAAAAAAAACTCACCAAGGCACGGCAGCCGCAGTTGCAGTCCTGGCCGCACGACACCACGTTCTCCTTCTCGTTCTCAGCCTCAGCGCGCGCGCAGTTGCACTGGCCGGCAGGGCGGGCACTGCACGAGCAGCGGGATCCTTCGACGGCGTTCTCGGTGGCGGCCGAGGCACAGTTGCACTGGAGAGCGGGTTGCTTGCCGCACGAGCAGGTGGCTTGCTGGGCTGTTCGTTGGGGGGAGAAGAGATAAATTAGCGGCGATCCAAAGAGGAAGAGGAATGATTTCTATGTGCTGCCGTGGTAGGAGATGCTCGCTTCACTTCCGCTGATGGTGGCGACCTAGGAGGACGGCGGTGGAGAGAAAGGAAAAGAAGAAGAGAGAGGACTGAATGGGAGGGGAGTAAAATGTAGGCTTACCACAGATGCACTCAGCGCTCTTGCCGCAGCAGGTGGAGGGCTTGGACGCCATTGCTGTGTTGTTGTGGTTGTTGTTTTGTGGTTGGGAAGGTGAGAGTGGAAGTTAGGTAAACGTTATCTAACGCTTAACAAGTGGAAGGATTGAGTTGAGTTAAGTTGAGTTGAATCGAGTAAGAGAAGTCGGCAAGTTGATAACCACAAATGTGCAAGATGGGAGTTGGTTGATGTGAGATGTCAAGAGTTGTTGTGCATAGGGATGCGCAACAGACTTTAACTTATACTCATGCTTCCCTTCGAGTCTTTGATGTTACACCTGGCTGTTGGCGGCGAGGCGGCAAGCTGAAACTCTGGACTCCCAGCGCCGCTTCGGGGCCAGGCGCAACCAAATCGGGTCATCGTTGCCTTTGTGATTGGCTGAGCTGTAAAATTCTAACCAATGAGGGGAGATGTATTTGAGATCTTGCCAATTCCCAACCATCTTCGAAGGGTGCCATTGGCCGAGATCACACCCGCAACTGGCGTGGTGGGTGGAATGATGGGAGACTTCGCTATCCAGGCTCCGAGTCTTCCAGAATCATCACTGCTAAATCCGACTTTCCAGGAAAGGAAGAGGAAGCACATCCCACTGCGCTGCCAGGGTGTGGCTGCCTGGTTTTGCACGACCTAAGAAGGAGTGGAGGAAACTCGCTCGTTTGTCGGGGCACTGCAGTCGCATGTGCCGCTGAGCAAGTTGTCGCGAGTATTTTGGCAACATTTACGGTTCGCGCCGTTCTGGAGGTGAGAATACCACCAACTTGGAGGGATAAGCATTCGGCGCAGAGATGTTTGGACTTGTGGCGCCCAATCCTTCCTCGTATGCCCGCTGGGAAAAGCAAACGACCCCAACTCACTTAGGGTTATGCGCGTTATCTACGCCACAGTTGTGCGTATTATCAGGCAACTCAACTGACAGTGAGGCACCACCTCATGGACCTCTCGGGCTTTGCATTTCCGCATTCGTCGCCTGTCTTGAAAGACTTCTATTGTCCCTCATCTCGCTCATCTCAAGGGGTGCCATTCAACAGCCAGCTTTGCCAAACAGGTAAACTTCCACATTTTGCCCCTCCCCGTTGAGGACAGGGAGCGGCAGCACCGTCTGTTCCCGAATAGCCCATCCGTCTTCGGCCATCAAGTTGAAGAATTCTTTTTCCGACGAATGTCTAGTTTTGGTGGCAACAAGCACTTGGGTTGCGACGGGCAACTCGGTGGTTGACGGATGCTGCACAGAGTGGCTGTGGAGCGCGGACAGCGTCTTGACGAGGGGCGACAGCGTGTCGGTGTTGTAGGTGCAATCACACAAGACGACGAGGTCCCATGGGCGAGAAGCGGCTTTTTCGCCAAAGACACCGTTCTTCCCATCTTCCCAGTCCAAGGCTTCAAAGTCGAGGCTCGCTGGCGTGTCGCCGAGTTTGTCTGCCTGACGGGCCATATTCGCCCGTGCCTTCTCCTCTGCCTCGGGAAGGTCAGTGATGAGAATATGCGGCGCGTCACCTTCCCGCTTTAATGATATGATGCGCGCCAAACCAATACCCATGACTCCAACGCCACATCCAAGCTCCAGAATACTTAATGGGTGGCTTGGTGTTTGGAGGATATTGCGAAAAAGGGCAGCGGCTTTTCTTTGGCACTGGCTGTGCTATCCAAGCACATATCCGCAAGAAGAGACACCATGACGATGCCCGAATCCCAAATATGGCGCGCAATGCTCTCGCCTAGATCCTCTTCAATCTGCAGCGGTTGACCAGCAATTCCAGCAGCGGCCGTATTCCCGGCGGACAGTCGCAGGCTCCGGAAACATACTGAAGGCGCACGTCCATCGGCGGGCCGCGGCATGTCCGCATAAACCGGCATGATTAGGCCTTGGTTCCCGGGAAGAACATCGCCCGTCCCCATAGCCGTGAGCTGCCGGTCTAAGGGCCGTATCTGGATGGTCTCGATCGGCTGCAGTGGCAGTGGCAGGTCCAGCTTGAGCACTCTCATTCCGGCCCGCCATGAGGGCGGGTTTCCTTGGGTCAAAACGACTGGGACAAGCTCGTCTCTTCCATCTTTGTTCTTAGTGTATGCACCAATAACGACGAGCTGGATGGGGTTGCGCGGAGAGAGGAAGGCGTCGCTCAAGTCGGTGGTGATGGCTAGTACGATCTTGACCGTGGCATGGGACCTGCCTGCCTGGACCTCGGGCGGCCGACAAAATCTTATGTAATGCATTAAGGTATTGAAGGGCCCAGGTCAAGCTTTGGGTTTGTTATTGCGAGCTGGGTCGAATTATCGAAGTTGACCTAATAATGAATGGGATGCGGCGGGAAATCTCTGATACTCGACCAGTCGCGGGAATCAGATTCTGAGCGGGGGTTAGGGTCTATTCTCCCCCTCCTTTCCGCAGCAGCAAAGCAGCAATCAACAGCAACCAGCAGCAACCAGCAGCAACCAGCAGCAACCAGCAGCAACCAGCAGCAACCAGCAGCAACCAGCAGCAACCAGCAGCAACACCACTCCCCCCCGATAAGGATGGATGCTCCCATCCCGCCCCCACGTTTTCCAACCTTCCTAGGTAAGGTAGGGAATCTCAAGTTCCCTCCGACTCCTGAGAAACCCAACTCATCCCCGCCACCACAATGCGGGCCCCGCCGAAGTTCTCGGCCGGTGCCGGGGTCATCATCGATTAACGATACCACGAGCAACAACAAATAAATAAATAAAGAAATCGGTCTCGCCCATCTCGATCAGGTAAAAAAACACCAACCATCTGATCATTCTCTTCATACCCGCACTGTTCATTTCCAACCAACACCTCCAACATGGAATCAGCAAGCGCACTGGTCTCTGTCTTCCTCGACGTCACCGAAAAGCGAATCGTGCCGCTGACCCGCACCGGCGTCTCGTCCGGTAGTAAGGTTTTTGGTGCTGCCATACTGGCTCGGTCAGACCTCACCCCGGTAACGGTTTCGACCAACAATGAACGGGTATCGCCACTTCTGCATGGCGAGATCAACTGCATCCAGGAGTTCTTCGCTTCCGGACCCGAAGGCCGACCGGCCACCAAAGATTGCGTCTTCTTCTCCACCCACGAACCTTGCTCCCTCTGCTTGAGTGGCATCACATGGGCAGGCTTCAACGAGTTTTACTACCTGTTCACCTACGAGGACAGCCGAGATCTGTTCTCCATCCCCTACGATATCGAGATCCTGGAGCAGGTCTTCCGGGTTCCCAGCCCCTCAGATACGCTCGAAACTCTAGCTGCCCGTCCGCTTTACAATCGCAAGAACAAGTTCTTCACTGCGAAGAGCGTAGCGGATCTTCTCGAGGACATATCGGATGATGACGATCGGAAGCGTCTGGCCGGCGAGGTGACCAGGGTCAAGGAACTTTACAAGTCGCTCGACGCAACCTACCAGACGGAGAAGAGGTCCGGAGCTGAGAGCGCAAGTGTTTGGAAATAATGGTTGCCCGGATACACCAGCATTGTTCGGATGGCACATTGTGATGTGATGCTTGCGAGGATATGACGACGGCAAGTCCGTAGGCTATATAAATACCAGCCGCGATGGCTGGTGTGCAGATGACCACTTCCCTCTTTCATCATTTTACTTGCAGCTTAATCTCACCATCCTCACCTAAATTTCTGTCAGCTACCCGTACTTTCTCTTACAACACTAGTACTTTCCTCCTCTGGATTAGAAACCAGATTCATCACCAGACCTTCCTCGTTTTATCACCCAGTTGAAACAGGTAATCGCAATGTCTCGCCCAAATTCGTTATTGGAAGGATCCGAGCCTCTCAAGGCCTCGGAGCGCAGTTCGTGGCCGCAGTGGGGACCCATAGAACCCCCAGCCTCTCCTCCTCAGTTAGTGGTCACTTTCCTTTTCTTCCTGTTCTGTGATTTGCCTTACCCGGGCACTACCCAACACCATCTTGGGCCTATCCCTAGTTACCAGCGAACATTCGTCACATATTTGGAGAGTATCCTTTCTCACACATCGCTCTAGGGGGGTCGATACGCCTCCATCGGGCGCCGAGGAGCCTTCATCTAATAACGAGGAGTCTTCATCGGATGCCGAAAAGACTTCATCAGGCGCCGATACTCCTCCATCGAATACCGAGGAGCTCTCGTCAGATGCCGAGAAGCCTGCATCGGACGTCGATCAGTCTTTATCTGAGGTCGACAAACCTCCATCGCCGAGCCCAGAGGGGCCGGAGAATAGTCGGCCATGGAGCCCAAGGAGAACCATGCCGTGAACTAGAATCCTCCGGCGGCGCAGTCCTAGAGGGAAGAGGTCGAATACTCGGGTGTCCAGCCAACGTACTCACGATCGGCTACCAGCTCCAGACCGCCACAAAACCCATACCAGCCGTCCGCTCCAGCAATTGTATACAACGATGGCACCCCCAGGTTCCGTAACGACTGGCAACCTACGAGGCTGTCCCAGTTGACTCCTATCGAATTCACGCGGCTCCTGACTGCCGCCGGCCTCCGGGTCTGGGAAGATGTAGAAGGCGCCGTGGTCCTCTGCGAATCGAGCGGGAGGACTCGGGCAGAGTTGCCGGGGCCTAGTTCCACAGGCAGCCATGAACCAGCCCTTCGCTCCACTTACTTTGAGGACCGTTGGAGACGGGTCAATTTGGGAACTGCGCCTCGCACAGAACTGGTGGAGCTCCTTGTCGCAGCGCGTCTCGGTGCCGAAGAGAACTCGGCCGGTGACTTGCGACTAGTTGAATGGGGTGGGCCTACGCGGGCAATACTTCCGAGACGAAACAGGCGTCCTCGAGGGGCATCCGCCGCCTAGGATGGCACGCCTGATGTCCCTGCGAGCCTCCATACCGGGAGGCGTGCTCCGGATCAGGGATTACCATGGAGACCTAGACAACCCGGTCCTGAAATGCTTCCAACACAAGGTTTACGCCGCGAGAATACCGAGCCCATCTATGGCTCAAGGCCGTTGAGCTCCTCAACCCCCTTTCAGCGAAACGCTCATCCGGGGCTTTCTCCAGCCTCAAATACACACTTTCTCACCACACCCATCACAACAACACCGACCCAGATTTTCAGTCCAGAGCCACCAATACGATCTTCATCCACCTCACCACAAATAAGCACCACTCCACACGCTTCAGAGCTGAGTGGGGTGAGCCACCCAGCATATTCTCCCAACGACGCTTCGAACCAGGCATCCGCCGGGGATTCACCAGCTTCATCGGAAGGGGGCAATATCCCACGTTCTTCGAAACCCAACCCGTCTTCCCAGCCATCCATGTCTGGTGGCCAAATATTGAGGCCGCCCGATGGTCACCAGCACTGGAACAATCCAACATCACGACGAGACTTGCCACCGCGGCCGCGGTTAACCAAGCTTGCAGAGATCTTCCGTAACTTCTCGGAGATGCAATCACTCGTTACCTATGTGGAGGCCTGGAGACGGGCATCATCTCCGCGACCAACAACCGCGAGAGCCTTGGGATCTACACGGTCAGCTTCTCCCGGTGCTGAATTTCGGACTTCGGTTAGGTCACGTCACCAGGATACACGATTGGATCGACTCGAAGCGACTACCCAAACATCGCCCACCCGCGCAGAAGCCTCGCGCCGGCCGCCCCATCAAGTTTCAAGACCCAGAAAGACATCCATGGGTCGAAGACAAACACGAGAAAGCCGACACGTTGTCCACTATGTCGATGCAGCCACCCAGACATTGCCACTCCCTTCACGTAACTCGATGCCGCCACTTCAACGCTCTGGCCGCAAGTCAACGACTGGGAAATCTCCGACACCCAACGATAATGCTGCAGCGCGTCAAGCTTCGGCGGCTTCTCGAGATCCCTCTCCCCAGCAGCTTTTGCGGCTGCTCTCGGAGTCACGCTTAGGCAGCCTCTCTACTGGCGCAGGACCCAGTACAGCCGAGAAGCTGAGATACTTCCAGACCCAACAGCCGTATTTTGAAGAAGTAGAACGTAGAGTGGCGCTTATGGCTTTCGAACAGGCACCACTAGACGAGCTACCACCTGCGGCAGCCCCCGATTCAGGAGAGGTTCCAGAAACTGGCCCGCCTCGTTCACCTTTGATAGCACCACCTGAAAACGAAAATTCACACTTTCTTGCTAGACGCATACAATGTCCTCTTCCGTCCAATGACTATGGCAACACTTCAGATGAACAGTCCCTCCACGAGCCACGACCGCTACGAAGGCTCGATAATCCCATAGGAACCTTAGAAAGGATGTCAAGCGAGGATTACCCGGACAACCTGGCGGTTAGTGATAGTGAAGCTATCAACAGATTCTCCGGACCGGGGCACAGGGCTTGGCGCAGCCCAACCGTTGCTGAAGCGGCCGAACACTCCAGCCTTCCACAAGACGCGCAAGTCACAGACCTTGAATCGGCAATGGACTCAGCCGACACCCACGCGGCAGCCAACTGGCAGGGTGAACCCTACTGGACTCTCCTGCGCCCGACGGGCGCTACTCGGCAACCGTTCTTCATACCCCCCATGTCGCCGGGTACGTGGCGAAGGGAAATGGCATCGAGGCGAGCGAGGTCTTCACCAGCCGATGCCAACTCTCGGGGCGATGCCCCCTGGCCCACCCTACGCCCAATAAATACCATCAACCAATCCTTCTTCATACCCCCTGTGTCGCCGGATACCTGGCGGAGGAAGGTGGCATCCAGATGGCGGAAGCCTAGACGTACCAGACCAAAGAAGACGTTCTTTCGCCCGCGACTGGACGCTTCGCCTTGGGCAGCCTACAACTATAGCCATCTCCCGCGGCCTGGCGCATCGAGACTCCTCTCGTCACCGATCAAAATGCCATCCCAATGCCAGTACCAGCCCCTGCCCCTGCCCCCGCCCCCGTCCCGCAAATCGAAAGACACGACTACTCCAGGACGGCGCCCCCCCGCATACCGTGCCCGGCGAGAGGTTTATGATCCTCATGTCGAGTTCAGAATCGGACCCGGAGCCTGGCCCGGCTAGAGCGGGCTCGAGGAACCCACCTGCCGCATCAAAGAAGATGGTCCAACAAGAAAAGTTGGATCTACGGCGATATTCTTCGGGGTCGAGACATCGCGGCGGTGGTGGGAGGCATCAAAGGAGAGGCCGAGGTGCAGGCAGATCTTCGGGGAGTTGGAAGTCGAAGGCGACACGCGATTTTGCCATGGATAACTGGTTGGTGGAGAGGCAACACGAGATGAGGCGCTGGATGGACTCGTGGCGTGCGGATAACAACTTTAAAGGGTCAGAGCAGCACAGCCAGTCGGAGTGGTACGTTGGCCAGCCACCGCCCTTTGACCCCCGGAGGGATGGAGAATTCCAGAAGTATTGCGGGTCCGAGCAGCAACTAGACCGGCACGCACAACCGGAGGAGTGCCCGGAGCCGGCGTGGTTCCCGGACTCGTTGCATTTTGCAGAGCCAGAGCCGGAACCGGAACCGGAGCAGGACACAGCGCCGGAACATTACGCAGAGCCGGAGCCAGAGCCAGTGCAGTACACAGAACACGAACCAGAGCAGGAGCAATACACAGAGTCGGAGCTGAAGTCGGGGCACTATGCAGAACTGGAGCCAGAGCATTACATGGAACCGGAGCAGTACCTAGAGCCGGAACACGACGCAGAGCTGGATCTGGAGCTGGAACCAGAACAGCACACAAAGCCAGAAAGTTCTGTCGACCCTGAGCAACCAAAACTGGCATCCCACATGCTCGCAGAACTACCAACAGGGACGGGCGAAGATCAGAGTCAGGTTCAGGAAATCGAAGAACCGGCCGAGGAAAGTACGCCAGGCCCATCCAATACGGTGACCGAACAACACCCACCATTGGAACAAAAAATGGATTCCTCGACTGGTGTGTCTGGAGTCACAGATAAAACCCAGCACCCACAGCCACCTCCGCAGCCCGATCAAAAAAGCGGGATCGACTGGGCCGAGTCCTCAGACGAAGACCCTGAGACTGGATTCTCCGAGTAGAAAGCGAGGAATCTGCCCCAGAACCAGCCCCCGACCCAGAATCTGGCGCCAAAAACACCTGTAGCGCCATGGAAATCTGTAGCGTTCGGGAAATCTGCAACCTCAGCACAACCTGTGAAGGCGGCGAAGCCTACTAATCTCGAAAAGCCGGCGGAACTAAAAGTCCCCTTGATGAAACTAAAGCCACGGCAACCAGCTTCGGTTTCAACTCCAACCCCAGGGCCAGAGTTGGCCCCGGCTTGGGCCCCTGCTCCGGTCCCGTCCCCGCCTCCGTCTCTACCTCCGGCTCCCACTCCAGCTGCTTTCGGAACGAAACTATGGAGCCACATCGTTCGAGGGGGAGCAAAAGCCGACGTAACACCGGAACGAAAGCAGGGCGGTCCGGCAGCACCCGTTTACCAGCCAAAGACTGCATGGGCGCAGGGGCCTCCGCGTCCGGGCCGCGCTCGACCTCCTGTCCTCCGAGAGGACGATTTCCCAGCAACCCTGTCCGAGAAGGCAAAGGGGAAGCGGCCGGACTATTCGGATCAGAAGAAATCTCAGGCGCCAGAGCAAACCAAGAAACTGTCTTTGGCAAAGAGGAAGCAACCGGTCGCGCAGAATACCTATAACGCCCTGGAGGAGCTTGTCGAGCAGCCCAAGGATGAGTCAGGAAACCCAGGATTGTCGCAGGATAACAGATTGGCGGGTGGCTGGAGGGTGCAGAAGAAGGGTCGGGGCGGCGGTTTGGCGAAGGGCGCTGCCTGGGAGACTGGGAAGCTACGGCAGGCCGACGAGGGCATAAGCTCGGAGAAGAAGGCACCGGCTGAAGAACCCGCGGAATCGGCAGAGCAAGATGAAGATTATAGTTTAGGGATGGGCCCAGTTCAGGAGTTTGAGGAACGCGAGGAGAAGGTCGCAAAGGATGGTGACGGCGACAGCTCAGACCAAAAGCCCGAGGAGAAGCCCACAACATCTGACGAGGGCGGCAACTCTACGGTGGTCCCGGCTGAAGAACTCGAGAAGTCCACGAAGAATGATGAGGACAACAACTCTACGACGGTCCCAGTTGAAGGATTTGAGGAAAAGTCCACAGAGGATGATGATGGCGACAAGTCGGTTCCACAGTCCGAGGAGGAGCCTGCGAAGCATGACGAGGTCGAGAGTTCTACACAAGCCCCGGTTCTAGGATCCGAGGCGAAGCCCGCAGAGAATGACCAGGGCGATGAGTTGAATAAGAAAACTGAAAAGCAACCCACGAAACATGGTGAGGACAACAATCCAACCGAAGCTGTTCCAGACCTTGACGCAACAAAGCAGCGCGGTGAGAATGGCAACTCTGCAAAAGCCTCGACCCAAGACCTTGATCCGACAGAGCAGCGCAGTGAGGGCGAGACTACCGAGAAGACGATACCTGCCATTGTCCCAGTGAACCAAACCGGTAAAACGACCCGCACCCGCCGCAAGAAAGCTGGCAAGAAGAAGAGCAAAGCCAAAAAAAGGCGGCCGAGCAAGCCCTAGCACGCCCTGCGTCACCCGTCTCACCCAGCGCATCCAGCGTGACCCTCGGCCGCGAAAGCCCAATAATATTCACCCCCGAGGAAACCCCACCAGACACCATTATCATCACCATGACCGAGCAGCTACCCGCGGTCCCCGAAGATATCCCGCTTCTCCCCCCACTACCGGAGTCATCATCATCGTCACCAACACGGTCATCGCTATCCTTACTCCCCCCACTACCAGAATCATCCCCATCAACACCCACACTCTTGTCGCTATCGTTACTTCCCCCACTGCCGGCCCCATCGTCATCATCATCATCGTCACCAACACAAACCCCCCTACCGCCGCCATCCAAAAAAGCAAAGAAAAGACGGACCCGCCAGCAGCCAGCAGAACAACCAACCCAACAACCAAATATACCCCAACCATCACCACCACCACCGCCGCCGCCCGCATGCCGCGTCCGCCTCTCCAAAGCCGACCTCACCACCATCGCCCGCCGCGGCAGCCTCATGTTTGACGCCGTACGCGTCGGCCCGCACGCGCGCCTGACACCGCCACCACCACCACCACCACCACCAATGCCTACACCGCAGGTTGTGGGCAAAGGCAAAGGCAGGAATGGGCGTGGCGGCAGCAGGGACGAGGAGATGGTGGTCTGGCGGTGGACGCCGCCGCGGCACATGCGCTTTGAACAGCTGGAGCGGATTATGGCCGGGGATGGGATGGTTGCGCAGGCGGTGGTTGGCTTTGCGGGGTATGGGCGGGGGGCGGGGTATGGGGGGGGGATGGTGTGGAGGGGGTATTATGGTGGTGGTGGTGTTTTGGAAGGGGGTTGTGGTGGTGCTTTGGCGGGTGATTGTGGTGGTGTTTTGGAAAGGGATGGGGGTGGAGATGGGGGTATGGAGTCGAGTGGGAGTTCGAGTGGGAGTTCGGACGAAAGTTTGGATGGGGGTTCAGGGGAGGAGGATGGTGATGAGAATGGTCAGGGTGGGGTTAGTGATGAGGATGAGGATGGGGATGGGAATGATGGAGGTGGTGAGGGGAATGATGCGGGTGATGATGATGGGGGTCGTGGTGGCAGCCAAGAGAAGGGGGTGGTCAGAATGAAGTTCGGGGCATGGGTGGGGAAAAGGAGAAAGGGGAGAAGAAGCGTGAAGGGGATGATGAAATGAAGGGTGCAAAAGATGGAAAGAGGGAGGCTGCCGGAAAGAAGGAAAAAGCCAGCGAGACGGAGACGGTGAATGTTTCTTTTCTGGCCCGGGTCAGGGGGCAGACGGAGGCACTGGTCGAGAGGTTTGTCCCGGCGGGGATGGGATTGACGCGCGAAGAGTGGAGGGCGAGGGTCAGAGAAGCGTGGTTTACGATGCTGGAGATGGAGGATGGTGGAAGTAAAGGGTTATTAGGAGGAGCATAACTTTTCACGTTGTTTGTTTGTCAGTAAGGTAATCCATAGCGGAGCTAGACTTACAGATATCACATTCAGGGGTTTGTTTACTTTGGGGTTGCTTACACATACATGACAAGGTGAGTGGGTGAGGTACGGAAACGGGATAAAGGTTCCCAACTCTTGGTAAACTTGTTAAGCTAAGGCATGCATGATAGATGTGCACAGTACAGTACACATCGCTTTTAATCTCACCCTCACTAACCCAGACTTGCCCATCTCGAAGTAGCCATACGCTAAACCCCCCTCGAACCCCCTGCTAGTGTTGAGACTTGGAGAGTTGATCGCACACACCCCTGCCCGTGACCGATGACGTCGCGGGGTAACATGCACGACATTTTCAGGAAGAAACGCGGGGTTGTGGAGAATTCGAGATCTCCCTCCCCCCTCAGCTTGCTTTGCTTTGAGAAGCGAGGCGAGACAAGCCCTAAGAATGCAGAGCGAAGAGAAGCGATTACGTCAAAACCAACCACTGCCTACCTCTCGAGACACATTACGGCAAGAATATCCAAAAGCAGCAATCCGGCTGTTTGCCAGGTTATTCCTAGAGGTTGGCTGGCAGGGAGGAGGGAGGGGGAGGGGAAGAACGAGGAACCAAATCAAACCCAACCAAACCAAGCCAAACTAAAGGAGGAGGAGGAGAACGGCGGGCCGGAGCTGGCCGCTCTGCCATGCCCCGCCCGACCGTTCGTTCGTTCGTTCAGCCGAGCCGCTGCGAGCCTTGTTGGGTCGGGTTTCTTTTCCAGGTTTTTGACCCCGCGCTTCCCGCCAAAACTGATGAAAGTCCAGAAACCCCGCTCTCACCCGCCTGCCCGCCCCAATTGGGGTTTGGTCTGCTTTGGCTCTTCCCAGCCCAGTCTAAATCTCAGTCTAAGTCTAAGTCTGGGGGGGGGGGGGGGGGCGTGGCGCTTGGGGATCGACGCTGCACAGCTGTGTGCAGTGCAGATGGGACTACCTAGGTAAGGTAAGGTAGTGCAGTGTGGTGTAGTTAACGCTCACCCCCGGGCAGCTGAGGTCGACTCGGCGCTTGGGCAGGTATGGTATGGTTTGTACAGCACACATAAATGTGAATAGTGGTGAGCAGGTGAGGAGTCAGGTGTGCATACACAGTAGTGTGTTGTATGTATGTACGCTCTCTCGCCCGCGGCTAAACCACCGATCTCCCTTCCCAGCTGACACGATCGATCTCTGTTGCAGCCGATGTGGAGATGCGAGACAGGGTCCGATGCCGGTTCTGCTGCCCCCCCGAGACATCCGCGGATACTGTGTGCACTACTTTCCAGGTTGTAGTGTGGTGTAAGTAAAGAAGGTCACGGCCAGGTCGGATCGGTAGGTTGTCTAGACGCGCGTAGCTGCGACTGTAACGGTTGTGCGGCCGGTGAAGGTGGTGAAGGGTTTGGGGGTGGCGGGCACTGTGTGAGGGATACGGTACGGCGCTGACGGAGAGAAGAAGGTTCGGAATCGAAGGTTCGGAGGAGACGGGCGTTCGGTTCGGGGGGGTTGGCGTCGCAGTTCTGGCTGGAATCCGTTAGCTGGGTCGCGCTAGAACTATTCAATGGGGGCTAGTGTTCAAGTGGTTACCTTGAGGTAGGGGGTGTGGGATTAGGAAAGCGATGGGGGATGGTGATGGGATGCGATGCGATGCGACTCTGTTTGACTTGGGGTGGAAACAGCCACACCATCTCAACTCCCAACCCGCCTACGTTGCTGCTGCGCCCGACGGCCGGTAGGCGCAGAGGAGCGAGAAGAGTGAGATCAAGCTCGCCAAGTGGATTGCGCACCACCGAGATTCGCTAGAGGGGGGTGACGCCACACCGTCATAACTAAAAATAATTGGACGCAAGCAATGGGATGCTTGCAACCCTCGTGGTATTTGAGGTGGCATTCTGGGAGCCTGATTGTTGGCCTGCAGGCTGGTTGGGGGGGAGGGCTTTGGGCTGCGCTGTATTTCTCCCTTCTGGAAAGAATGAGCTGAGAGAGGCCCATGAGTGGCATGAGGGGCAGGTGAACAGTCCTAAAGCGGCAAAGGTGTGAACACCAGTATGCCCTGTGCCGAGACCTCATCACTGTGACACAGGGTCTAGCACAGCGCCCTGATTGGACCCTTATTTTCAATGCTGCACTGCTGCACGCAATTGCAGATGGTTAGCCGCCCGCACGACCTGCCCACCGAGCCACACCAACACTTGCGAAAGGACATCCAATGTATCCATATCCAGACATAAGCTATTGATGGTGCGCTAATATATTTCAGATAGGGTGGATGACCACTTGAGGACGACAGTTTGCGAGAATTCACATGGCGGTCGATGTTGGTAACGTTGATGTTGAGCAAGATGGAGATGAATGGATTGAGGTACTTCGTAAATCATGGATCATGGTTGGTTGGTTACCTAAGAAATAAACGAAATGCTCTAGAATAATAAAAGAGTCAATTCTCTAGAGGCTATCGCTATGTAGGTACCTACTTACTTATCTGACTTTACTACGAGAACAAATCCCACCTTTTACAGTTCGGTATCTACTCTACCTAATGTTGGAACTAACCCAAGCTTAACAGTTAAACCCTTACCTTATCCTCCTCTTTTTAATGTTGGAACTTTCGACGGCAAAGCCCGGGGTTTAAACGATATTGACCTTCTCAAAGACAGTTAGCAAGTCGTTTTCGGGAGACTCACCTTGGAATCCATCCACCGTGAAACAGCCATCGGTCATGAGATAAGTACCCCCGATCTTGGATAACCTCCACAACTCATCCTTGCTTTGCCCCTTGATGCTCATGCACCCCGAACATAAGAAGAACACCTCCATCCAGATATCATTCTTCAGCAGCAGACTCACACTCGCCCATGTGAAGATGGAGGCAGGCAGCGGCCACTTGGCCGCGAGCGTCTCCATCCACAACAAGCAATTATCCACCGATGCTGAAGCCATGTCACCTGGTACCTTGAAAAAGTCGGGTTCGCAAAACGCCGGGATGCACCAGTAGAACACATCGTCGAGCGTGTTGAGGTACCCCGCCAGGAGGTCCATCTTGTGCCGGGGGCAGACGGCCGTGTTGGCGACCACCAGGCCCACGAGGTAGAAGTTGCGGACCGGGTTGAGAGATCGTCGAGGCCATAGTAGGGGACCATCGAGGTGATTGTTGCCCAGTCGATGGTGGGGCAGTCACCGTGGTCGTCCTCGCCGTGGGAGTCCATCAGGTCTGGACCGCTGTCATCCACGCTGTGAGAATGCATCGTGTCGGCGCCCTGTTGCTGTGAGTGAGTAGTGGGTGCTGGCCTACCTGTGTCCTGGTCAGTGTCTTGGAACTGGAGATTCGGTTGGGTAATCCCAGGGCAGTAGACATATATATGGCGAGCTGATTGTTCCAGTTAACACATTATTCCGTTGATAGCTTCTCGAGAACAAAGCCATTGTCACCATGTCACACGGGTATCAAGCCTACCCCAAGTTCACCCCTAGACAAAACAAAGGAATATCTCCGGCACAAACAAGACACACTCCCAAAACCATTTATTGTCATGTGATAACAAAGACCCTACCCGTTTCAACCGGACGGCATTGTCTTGAGTGTCCAAGAACCGGGTTGACTTCGCCGTACCCTGCCAGGGGTGAGTAACAACAAGGTTTGATACACGCAAGATTTCACCCTCACCCCCCCTCCTCTGCAGACAAGAGATCAGACAAAACGTGAAACAATGTCTGGGAACGAAAATCCTACAAGGCTGAAGCAAGCAAACAATCCAACCACCGCAGACCACAAACCACAGACCACAAACCCAAACCGCGAGCCGGGATCGACACTGGCCGACATGCCGCACGCACACACCACCCACCCACCGCCCGCCCAGCCTCCCCGCCTCAACCCCGCGTAAGGGGGGCGGGCGGCACAGCATTCAATAGCTGACTGAGAGCGCATGTGAAGAGCACACACACACACACAACGGTGCGGGCGGCTGCTGCACATTGACCAAGCATCCAACTTCCTCTTTTACCCGGTTGACCCAGCCGAGCGAAAGCAAGCCACGGCAGATCCGCATCGTCCCTGTCTTTCCAGCGCTCTATCGCGAGAGAGAAAAATATAGACGAGGCGAGCCACGGCAGGGACATAGATGGATGGTGGTGCAGTGCCAGTGCCAGTGCCGGTGCAATGCACATTCCCAATATGTTCAACAAACGACACACGCCGGCCGGCTGAGATGCAGAATTTTGTGTGAAGAGGCACGGAGCCGAAGGAGAGGCGACTCGACGGGGAGGGGGGGGGGGTGTGCTTAAGCCGCGCGACACAACCTGGGACTAGCGATACTGTGTCGTGGATCACAGTGTGACACGAAAAGTGTAGGGAACCGAGAGGATATTCTGCGGTGTCCACCTATTGTCATGTTCTCGCACACATCATGACTTGATGCGGGATGGCAAATGTCGCCGAGTCTCCTCCTTCCATAACACAGCACCCGCCTCGGTACCTTACCTTTGGAGGAGATACGAAGGGAGAAACGGCCTTCGATCCTTCGGGCCCGATTCCGAGCCACGCGGCTGGTACATAGGTAGCAAACAAAGAAATGCGCCTGTGGGCTCGGTGCCGATGCGAGGCTGCGCCGTTTCGACGCCTGTCTTTAAGGTTGTGAGAGACAGACAGACGGACGAGAAACTGACTGACCTGCAAAATCCGGTGGCCAATGAAGCCCAGCCGACCCCCTCCTTCACAGTCAAATCCGCCCCAAAATAGGCCCGCGAAAACGGGCCCGGGCGCGCAACTGCCGCCCGCCCGTCTTCCATGCGCCGCGCTAGAAGGGATGCGCAACCCCGTGCTGCTGCTCCCCTCCGCGCCGCAGACAGGCAGGCATGGGATGAAGAGAATTTTTTTGTTTGTGTGAAACAATGTGAGTCAAACGGTGACAGAAACATAGCCGCGCCCACTAAGGGCTTGATACACTAGTCGTTGGGGTCGGACAGAAACACCGCGCAGGACGCATCTCGACGGCGGTCGGTCCCAGTAAGGACTCGGTACCATTACAGGTTGCCTAACCCTAACCCACTTACACCCGCCCCTCGACGAGCATCTCCAAGCCGTGAATCGCCACAGGGTCAGCCTCTCGTATGACGTCGCTGCCTATCAAAGGGATGACGACGCATGACCCAGCAAGCTGGAACTGCCTAGATAGGTAGTGTAGTGTAGATATCAAGCACACCGCCGCGCGGACGTTTGGCGCTTCATCCTGTCATCACACCGGGAGCGCGCCTAAAGGGGATCGCACAGTGGCTGCGATTGGGGCTGCTGTTTCAAGGTTTTGGCGCTAGCGAGCGCGGTCTCCACGGGCCAGGGTCCACCTGTAGGGCTGGGTTCGGTGTGATGGCGGTGCTGTGTTGTGCTGGGTTGGCGGAGTTGGGTTGGGACGAACATCATCCCTCGCACGACGAAGGGGTGTCAACGGATGAATGGACGTTTGGGTAGTCCTTCTCAAAAGAGAATCAAAAGACAAGAAAGACGAGGTCGATATTTCGGGACCTGCGGGCGGGTTGGGGGGCAGAAAAACCAACCACCCACACACACCTCCTCCAAAAAGGGCAGGCAATAAGACCGACCCGAAAAAAAACCACGAACGAAAAATCTCCGTACCGGCCGCTGCAATCGGACCGTGCAACCAACCCCCAACACGACCATCCCACAAGCCCACAAACCAACGCAGGAGGACAAACCTGCCATCTTCCATCGCACACGCGCAGCGCGCAACCTTCCTTCCTGGGGAGCGACCGACAAATGAACAGGCTGGAACACACCACAAATCCCGCCCGCGTCGCACAGCGGAGCGGAGGAGGAGGACTCGGGGGGGCAAGCAAGGCGAAGAACCTCAGTAGGCAGGGCCTGAATTTGGGCCTCGCATCCCTCTGTGTTCTTGTGTAGCCCTTGCCCCGCACACAAAAAGTACAAAAATATGCACAAGAAATTTGCCAGGAGCGGGGAGGACAATATCCAGGCCCGCCGCTTCTCAACCTACCAGACCTCAGGTGAGGTCGCGAAAACAGCCGGCCTGTCGTTTGTTCATTCCCGGCGAGGCGAGCAAGGTCGGTCGGCTAGCTGGCTGCATACGCGGGTGGTTCGGTGGGTGTGGTGGTTGGATGGTGTGCTGCAGGCCAGGGCCCCATGGAAGGTCAGGGTCAGTTTTGCTCGGTCGGTTTGTTAGGACACTGGCACTGTAAAGGAAAAAAAAGGCGGAGAAGGGTCCATTTTGGGCCGTTCATCCCATCTTCCATCTGCTGCTGCTGTACATCTTCGTACTGAGCACCCATCCGCCAGGCCTGTCGTGCCCTGCCCTGCCCTGCCCTGGTCTTGTGCAACACCAGTAAACATAGGGACCGTGCAGAGAGGGTGATCCCTCGCAAGAAATTGGGGAGGACCCGCGTCGGATGATGACATTTTCTGACGTGCATGTCCGCTTCGCGCTCAGGTTCTTGTTTTAGGAGCAAAAATCACATACCCACTTGCCACCCACCAGGAACGGGAGAAAAAAGGGGATGATGGGCTTGTGGTGTGGGTGTGTACAACAAACGGAAATGACAGTTTGGCGATAAAAAGAAAAAGCCAGATGAGGACCGATGGAGGAGGAGTGTTTCCTTCTCGTTTGGCTTGGCAAAGTCTCGTCGGAAGCGGGTGTCTGTCCGTGCACGGAAGGAAACCAGCCGAAAGGTCGTCTCTAGGGAGTGAGAGCCAGAAAAAATCCTATACTAGCAAAAGAAGACACGTTTTGGGTGGGAACCCCTGGCCATGACCGAGCTCCGAGGTCAGGGTCTGGGGAGGTCACGTCATGGACACTGTGGTGAATACGCAGTAATCTTGTAATTCCCCGAACAAGAAAATACGGAACATGGATAGCTGGATGCGACGGATGGGATGCGACGGGCACAGTCCTCCACGATGTAACGAACCTTCAACACAATTATCCAGGCAGACAACCGACATACCAAGTAAAGAGAATCCACGAACATGGTTCGACTCATGGGGAGGGGGGTGCGCGATTGTTTCATCTGAACCTTCCCGCCCCCGGTTTGGGGCGCAGAGGTGAGGAAAAAAATCTGATGGCGCCAGGCACGCAAAAAGCATCCCCCGTCAGATGTTTGGGGAGGCGGTGCACCAGCCATACGAAGACGGAACTGCAAGAGCCTAAAGATCATCGGATAATAGCAGGGCGCGGGAAGGCGACGCATCCGGCTTTTATTAGGGCTGAGATCTAGGGTTACGGCGGGAGAATGGGCAGAGGAAAATACACGAAAACAAGACACAATCACCGAGTCCGTCTTATTTATTTTGACATTTTTCTGCACGGTTGCCTTGATTTTAGTGGTCGCGTCTGCAGTGGGAGGAATGTGGTGGGATCACCACAGGCGGGCGGGCGCGAAGCCACATTGGTTGGGTTGGGCACACAAATTCCAACTGCTGCCTGAACATGCACACCAAAAATGACGAGAAAATTCAAAGATTGCAAAACCCAGATATCCGTCTAATTGCTACCAATAACTAGTCTATGATCCGATAAAATAGCATAACTCGAGAAGGGGGTATATCCATCCTGTGAAACCCAGGAGAAAAACAGAACAGAAACTGACGGCTCGCTGTAATTGTCGGAGCACGTCGCGGGACACAATGTAAAATGAGACGAGGCTCTCGTACAGCCAGCGAGACCTTGCGAGTAAACAAAACGAGATCGCAACAAAAACAAATCCTTCTTTCCAAAGCCCGAGCAAAAGTCGCCATTAAATCTCGAGTGCGTGCCACCCTTCATCGCCGAAATCCTCCTCTGACCATTCCATGATCAATCGATCCATCCGAGCAAACAATAAAAAAACGCGCTTCAAATCAAAACAAAAGGAAAAAAACACCGGTAACTTTTTGAGTTCCTTGTACACCTGTAACAGGCAAAAAATTGGCAACCTTCTCTGCGGCTGCGATGACGTGATCGTGTGATCCGTACCATCCATCCCATCCTTGCTTCGTGAAGCAGGGCATGAGTAATAGTGTGTGTGTGTCGCGTTGTAGAAACGACGATCGTGCGCGTTGGGTATCTCTGAAAGACCGAAACAAAAAAGACGGCCACCGTGTGATGCGGGACTGCTCCCGACGGGAAGTGTATCGAGTTGGGGGCGAAAAAACCGCCGTCCGCGACTTGAAGACGAAACGAGACTCCGTCTGTATAATAAAACAAAAACACCGCTGACCAAACGACCCCGAAAGAGACCTAATCGTACAGACTGGCTTGTGGGTATCCTGATTGTGTTTTGTGGTTTTCTTTTTTTGTTGTTGTTTGGGACCGTGTTTGTGTCGTATGGAGAAGAAGCCGACCGAGGAAGAGGGTCCCATGGGAGGTGATGGTGATAGTATTACATGGTCGGCTTCTTGAGGATCTCCTCGCAGTTGGTGTCGAACCGGAGGTTCCAGAGACGGACGGACGTCATAAAGCGATCTGTCTTGTCCTTCTCGCGGTCGTGACCGAACAAGGTCTCGACGAACTCGACGCCAGCGCTCTTGCCGAGCTGACCTTCCTTCTTGGGCTTCGCGCTGGAGCGGAGCATGGGAGCCTCGCAGGCCTTGAGCAGCTTCCGGAGCTTGTCTGTGATCCGGTCACCAGCCTCGATGAACTCCTCGATCATTTCCCGGTTGTCCTTGGTCCTGATCCTGGGAACGGTTTCCTCGGCGCGCTTGATCTTTCCGGAGAGCTGGATGAGAAGGAGCCAAAGCTCGCCGGCCTGCTCGCTAATGGCATGCCCGGCGCCGTGATGGTAGACGGTCCAGTCATAGATCCACTTCCCGAGGGAGTTTGCGTCGAAGACACTGCCGAGCAACATGATAGGCTCCTCGGTGGGGTCCCAATTCTTCATCGAGTAGCCAGGGGGGATTCTGTGCCGCTTGGCATCGGCCTCTGTGGCCTGGCGCGTCGCGGGGACCGGAGGTGGCTTCTTATGCATGCTGGCGGAGGGCCGGGCGGTCTGAGGCCGTTGAGGCACCGAGGTGGAGTTGCGGCGGGCGTGGCCAGCGGGCGGCGGCGGCCTGCGGTCAGGCTCGAACCGCGCTGACGACGCGAACCCAGCCTCTCTGTCGAAGATTGGACCGCCCTGTGCATAGTAGCCGTAATCAGTTCCATGCCCACCAGCGTTGACTGTGAAGTGATCCTTGTACGGTCTCGGTCGCGACCGACCCGGCAGCACGAAGGTTTGGCCGCCGAGATCGATGAACTCGTCCTCGTCGGATTCCCCGTGGGAGACCGAGGCTGGATGGTAGGAAAAGGAGGAACGTCGCTCGCGCGGGGGGCGCGGCGGACCCGAAAAACTTGGCTTGCGTGGCCGCGAGACACTCACATTGACAGTGGCGTACTGGCCGTCGCTCGTGTACCGCGGTGAGAAGGACGGACCACGAGGGCTAGCGTAGCCGGTGTTGCTGTTGTTGATGCCACTGGTGCTTCCGCCGCGGAAGTGAGCTCGCGTCGCGGGTCGCTGCGGCGTCGCGCCGTAGTAGTAGCTCGGTCCCCGAGGCGATGGGGTCGGGGACGGGCTGGGAAACTTCTTCTCGTCGTAAAGGTACTCCTGGGCGGGTGTAGACCCGTAAGGGGAGTAGGCGCCGGCCATGATATCTGGCTCTTGTGATGACCTCCGAGACATCCAAACTCTTTTTTTTTCAACTCCAATAAATTTCTGTTGTAAGCCACCCTTGCCGATGCGAGAGGTGGATGATGGCGATCTTGCTCAGTTCAAAATCCCTGATGGTTCGCGCCTGTGTCGTTGCGCGGGAGAAAGTGACACCCGTCACCTTGGTCTGTGGTCGGTTGGAAGAGGAGAGGAAAACCGTCTTCTGTTTGCAAACATGTCAAGGATATGGTGTTCTTATCTCCAGCTGGAGAACGGGATGGCACCAAAGTCGGGTAATGACTTTGATGGCTGCTTCTGGAAGGATCTGGACTCGTCGGTGGTCCAGACTTCAGGTTCGGTGGGGAGCAGTCGTCGGGATCGAGCAGTGCTTGGAGTTTATGAAGTGCATTGGCAGAAAGCCAAAGATGGTAGAAAATGGGAATTTGGGAGGTTGGCGCCGCTTTATTAACCTCAGCCAAGGTGTGCGCAACGCCGGTGCAATCAGGGTGGGAGGGGCTTCAGGGAACGGCAGGGGGCGGAACGTGAAAAAAATGGCTTTGCATATCCCTGTCCATGAAATTTTGGACGGAATTGATGGAGGGGGCGTGCATGTAACGGTTTGTTCCTTGATCCCTGCGGGTTGGTGTGGGATTAGTCACTCCTTCCAGACCTTGTCAGCAAGCACGAGGGAACTTGAAGTCACCACACCCCTCTACCCAGTTCCAGCCGCTTCTGTTGGCACTGTGCCTGGGCGGGCCGTTTTTCGGCCATTGAATTCCGGTGCGTTTCGGTCGCGCGCCTACACGCCGTTTGTGATTCCTCTGTGATTCCGGCACGGGACAACGACGAGCGACAAGAAAGTGAGTGAGTCTTACGAGTAGGCCATGGCGATGATCTTGTTTCAATGATTCACTCAACAATCCTCTCCCCTGGCACCTCTGCCTGGTTCAGTTGCGCCGTGCAATCTTGCAAACGGGAACTGCTCCCGGATTTGCGGTGGACAAAAAGCCTCTGACGGGCTAAGCGAAATTTGGCTCAGGTCAGGACTGGGAAGTTCCAGCTTTCGGGCAGGGGATCTCTTCAAAAACCAACGGCCCGTGAAAATTTTTCTTATCGTTCATGGGCAAGCGACCGGGGTTTAGAACTTGGCGGCGATCAAAGCGAGGGCCGGTGAGCAGGCTGTCGATGTCTCGCGGCAACAACCAAACTCCCCAGTCCGACCGTCCGACCGAGGAATGACTCCATCGTCTTGAGAGAGAGGAGTGGCGATGAGTCGAGCGACGGGGAGCGACTCGTTTTCCCAATGTCGCCGAGCCAGGCCAACGTCGCGGAAGTCTCGGGAAGCGGCTTGCTCTCGGCTGTGCAATGAGAACTCGTCAATGTTTCCGTCAAAAGAACCTGTGGTCCGAGTCAAACTGAAGTTCTGCAGAGCAATCTGCCCTCGGGTACGAAGTCGCATGGATGATGACTTGACTTGACTTGAATGCGGCGAGGCACCTCGCAACCGGGGTTTAACAACAGCCCGTCATTGGACCCGCTGATTGGTGTGCAAAACGCAATAACTGAAAGGATAGGATAGGCCAGAGAGTCGCCAGCTCGAGGTTTAACAAAAATCTCGAGAGTTTCGCTATTGACAACAGTGATAACTATGATGGCGGGACTGTGTATGAAATCGATAGCGTCTCGAAGAACGCGCAGGGGTTGTGTCGTTCACGGATCACCCGGATAGCGGAGGCGGGAATGGGGACGGACTTTAAGGTGAGCGAAGGCGACAGCGAGCTGACGTTTACGCCGCCCCCAACCAAGGAGGTATCTGTGCTATCCCCTGCAATGTTCGCAAGTGAAGACCGGGGCTGCTGTGTGGGATTCCAAAACCTGAAAGCTTTTTGCCTCTTGGAGCCGCCCGTCTCCAGCAAGGGAAGGGCCCCCTCACCAAACCGGCGATCGGGATGCGGGGTGGTGGACTGCGACTGCCGTCCACGCAGTTTCGATATTCTCCAAAGGAAACTGTCATGGGGCCATGGGATGCCACAGTTCTAGACTCTCCCCATCAACTTTTTCTGGTATAGCAGAATCCGGGGTTGCCAAGCGCTTTGCGCATCCACTGCGATATCCGTCCTGTTGGCTGCTGGCTCTGATCTCAGCTGCAGCGTCGTTGCGGATCCTCCGTTCACATCAATATGCGAAGCGGTTCGCGCTCGCGTGTCCCGGATGCACGAGCTTGCAGGCCGTCCAGGCGGGGGTTACAGCAGCATTTTGCATACCACCTCCTGAGCCAATGATAACAGAAGACATCTCGACCATTTCGTCACTCTCGTCCCGTTTCCCGATACGGCTTGACACTTGAACCAAGAAGAGGCATTTACTTTTATGGGAGCATCCTCGTGTAATTGACGCAGTTCCAGCTTTTTTGCTAACGAGGGAGTTAACAATCTTCGAGCCTTCCGAATCCTCAATTTTACAAGAACCCGTCTTTCGTTATTTCTTCCACCAGCCGGTCCGTCTCGAATCGGGTCCTTCTGCTCCCTCGACGTCGACTACTTCGTATTTCACCGACGCCAAAATCTCGCAGGCGCAACGAGCTTTCTCAAACATCGCAGAACAACATACCGACTTACCCACACGGCTCTCTATCACATTTTACGCCTGTTTACTGTGCGTCGTCGCCCCGGTCAACCTCATTGTGCTGAACACTCCTCTCGTTGACCCCGTGTCAAACTTCCCGGATGGAGTTTCCCTCGCTTACACCTTCGCGATAGCTGGGCCCATGATATCCAGCTCCCCCGGCCCCTTTCACCATGTCTTCGGCTGAACCGACCGTCGGTGTGGGCTTCTCCATACAGTATTACGACACCGTCAACCGAGTCGGCCCGTGGTGAGCGACGGCCACATTACGCCCACTGCCGCGGGTCAATCCATCAAACGACTTTTGCTGAAAGAGGCATCGACCGTCATGCAGGAGGAAGGGAACAATCACACACGGGCTGGACCCCCGGGCCTTCTCAGTGGGGCACACACCTTTTTTCACCTCTCAACTCGGACCTTGGCTGGCTTGGCAGCTCTCTCTCCCTTGGTCAAGCCCGGGTGTGGTTTGATTTTTTCTAGAACACCCACCCCTACCTCGCTGGCCCGCCCCGGTCGGTTTTTAGGCTTTGCTTTCCCCCGACCACCTTTCCGCTTTGATCATTTCTCCTTTTCGGCTCACCGTAACGAAAAATTTTCCCGTCGCCAATGCGATTCTCATTTCGTTCAGGGAAGCAAAAGAAATGTTGAGGACGGTCCCGATCTGGCTTTGGAAACCGTGAGTCACACAACGGGCGAGTGTCATGTATGGCGCATGCTTTGGTGCCCTAACGGCTCGTCTGGGGCGGACGTCTGCTGCGTTGATGTCCAATATGAGCAGGCTGTTTTCATCCTGACCACTTGATGGCCAATGGGCGGAGACCGGCAAGCTCTGGATGCAGCGTTCTCGGCCCCCGATTGGAGTGGACGGACGGTCGTCTGGCGGGGACGCACCAATGCTGCCCTCCTCCTCCTCCACCCGGGGCCCACATACTCCAAGGTGAAGCCATGCTTCCCTGCAGCCCCTCATGGGCGTCAAAAATAGGCAACTTCCAAGCGGATATGGGACAAAACCAACCGACCTCTCCCCGTTTGACCTTCACCGACACTCTCCTCAGCCTTGAGAGGGCGCCAGACGTGCATAGGTTGGTGCAGATGTTCATGCCGGGAGGGGGTGGGAAGAGGTGCGCGGCAGCATCCCATACGTCGGGCAGGTCCCGATCCTGGACAGGGCCTCTGACGTCGCCGCATTGCGCACAAAAATTTCGACAAAATGCGAAATTGACGATATCTCTGTCCAATACCAGGCACGGTCGAGAGCGGCTGCAGAAGATGAGCGAAGAATGAGGAAAAGGTGACCTCACCGCAAACCGGGGGGATGCGATAGTGCTGGGCGGGTGCGCCCATATCCAACGTTTCGCGAGGTCCCCCTTCGAGACCGAGAGATACAACTCAACGGCCGCGTCTACAGGCCGGCCGCCCCTCGTAACGGAAAGAGGGGCAGCCAAAACAAAACAGGCCGCGACAACCATTCCGACAAAACGCGTGAACAACACCTCCTCTTTGCAAGTCGGCCGAGGCCGCTGCTCGTGGAAATGGAGGCCGTTGAGGTACGACAAGCGGTCTCACCGTGTGGAATACTTGTCCTAAAGGCCTCCTAAACCAGTCAAAAGGAGTGAGTGCGCTCAACTCACCCCGCTGCGATGCGCACTCCCAGTCAGATGCTCTGGCATCACCGCCCAATACCAGGGCGCAAAAGACCAGGTTGGCGCCCTCAACCCCAACCGGAACCAATGAAAACAAATCGCAAACGGGACTCCAAGCGATACGGCAAAGGATTCGTCAGCGGTGAGGGATGGAGGCGACATTTTGGCCCTCTTCCGAAAGCACATGCCAGGAAACAAGGAGGGTACAGTGAGCTTCCGGGTCTTCTCACAGGATGTTGAGCCCAATGAAGCAGAGGGGCTGCCAAGCCCGCTGTAAACTGCGGTGGATGGATGCGGTGCAGCTGAGCAAGGAAAAGAAAGCGGGATTTGAGGTCTCAAATCTCAATTGCCTCGAGCCATCGACCACTTACACGCCTCGAGTCGCACTTTGCATTGCGCCTTTCCAGTTTCCCCTTTTTTTTTCCCATGCGCGCACTAGCGCGTCACCGAGGCCGCTCGGTGTCACGCAGGAGAGTGCATCGCAGCGCAGCGAGAGGGCCCAATGCACAACGAAGAAGCATGACTCTGAGTGGCAAGCTGCCAAGAGCTGACTTCTTCTGGTCGAGACGAACCAGGGGCGGCCCTGAGCTTCTCCAAGTGGGCCCCTTGGCGAGGGTTCGGGGAATTTCGCAGCCAGCTGAAGATGGCCTGCAAGCAAGCCTCATTGATCAGGCTCAACTTGGACAAGCCCCGATCCCGAGCGTTTGGGTCCCATATTCTTCTGGGCGAGCCACATGGTGGCTCGAGCGACGAGCGACGTCACTCCTCGGTTCCCATGTCGCTCTGTTGTCCACGCGCCACCCAGGATGGGAAAACTCCACATACCGAGCCGGCAGCATCCCTGATTCGACAGCGAGTTCGTTCGGCCTTTCCAACGACCGAGGTAAGCTGTGGTGAGCCACACGGAACCGTTGGGGCTGTGCTTCCCGAGAAAAAGATTATGGTTACGATGCACGGTCCACCATGTTTCTTCTGACCTCGACTTTGGATTAGGCGCGGTTTTGGGTCTTGTTGCCCAACGTTCGAAACAAACGACGGCACCCCTTGAACGGAGGGTTTCCGGAAAACTGAGGGAATTATTTGTCGCTCAAACGAAAGATGCATCACTCGGTTCCATTCATCCGTTTTTACAGTTTTAGCGACACCCCCGAGTTCCTAAATCCAACGCATGTGGTGTGCGTCCGCTCCGAGACAGAGTTCGGGGCTCGGAGTCTCTGAAGCGCACGTTAGGCCGCAATAGGTTTACTTGCCCTGTGGCTGGGGCCGGGGCTTTCTCTTTCTCACCTCCCCATTGCCATGACTACCGTTGACTCACCGTCTCAGTTCTTGTCGCCAGTGTGGTCACGGGGTCTGAGATGCCTCGACTCTGGTCTTGATTGAAGCCGGCGTGCTTTTCGCCATCACCGAGGCAACTCGTGATGATCATTCATCATGACGACGCCCAAGACGCCGGCCACTGAACAACACCCATCAAGCCTTCGCAACCATCCCGGCAGCAGTCCGTCCCAGCCTCACGGCACCCCCACCATCACGGTTGACCCGACCTCCCCAGCCCTATCGTGACTCACACGCCTCCCGTGCGTCCTGCGAGTCAGGGCCGATATCTCGCACACGACACCGCCTCGTCCCCCTCGACCGCCGATTCTCTTTGGCCCCCCTGGCATCGGCCTGGTCTTTCGCCCATCTCTTCTTGAGTCTGGGCCTTTCGGCGGTGTGCCTATGTGTGGGCGTGTGTGTGTGCGTTGTGTTGTTCACCTTATCCCGCACCTGCCATTCGCCGCGCGCTCCCCTTCCGGCTGCCCGTCCGGGTTGGCGACACGGCTGCGACTGGACTCTCACGATACCACCACCCACACACACCCTCCCCCCTCCGGCCTTCGCCACCTCGCCGTGGGTTGTCGTTGACGCCCTGCTGTCCTCCCGGATGGCTGGGCTGGGCTGTGCCGGAGCCGGTTACGTTGCCGATTCTCCTTGCCTCCACTCGCGGGAGGTGGTAGCGAAGGGGGGGGATGTCCCGGCGTTGAGCCGAGCTGGCTCGTTGTCTGGCCGGTGGTGGGTGTGGTGGTGATGGTGATGGGGCCATGGAGGGTAGACCAGGCAACTGTAGTGGCAGAGGAGAGCAGGAGGGGCATGATGGAGCATGAAAAAGGGCGTCCATCCATCCGACCTGGCCTGTCTTTGGTGTCTGGTCCGATGCCTTGCGACCTAACGATGACGGAGCCCGCTCGTTCCTGCAGAAAGTGTCGCAGTGTTAGCGCCTGGCCTTTTGGTTTTTTTTTTTTCTGTCTTTTTTTTCCTTCAGTGCGTTCCTTTTGAGTATTGATCGGCATTACGGCAAGTGTCGGTGTGGTGCCGAGAGGTCCTCCTGCTGCTGCTTGGGCAGGCCGTCCCCAAGGTCAACCACTCTCCTGACGACATCCTCGCTGTGGTGGCCCCCGCCTCTCGTCGGGGTGCGCTCTCACCTGATTTGAGAACTTTTGGACGGGTCGATGTCATGCCTGGCGAGAGACGTCATCCAGTCATGGGCTAGTTGCCTCACTTTGGGTGGGAAGTCAGTCATTTCTCAACGGACCGCTTGGTCCTACCCGTCAGTGGGTGTGCCGGGTGGCTTGCTTCTCCCCGGGCACTGCAGGGTCGGCACAGCATGGCTGTGACTGAACAAAGCCCTTCTCCTCTTCGTCAACGTGATATCCTCACGCCCTGGAGGAAGGTTGGACTTGTTGGACTTGACTCGATTCTTGTTGGGTCTGGAAGTCACTGAGGGTCGGTCCAGCACCGTGTCGAGGCACTGTGGGCTTCCATTTGCCTTCTCTCGAAGGTCTGTGTATGGTCCTTTGCCCTACCCGTGTGGTGATAGGCTGGCCTTGTTTCACAAACTGCAGAGGCAACCCGTCACGGGACTCGGACGAGGACGCATGTCATTGTCGGGAGGTCGAATTAAACTTGGGTTATCGGGTACAAGGTCCATCCCTTTGACACTTTTGTGCAAGGTTGGGGAAGGGATTGGCGTTACCACAGGGCTGGAGCCGGGGAAAGGATGCGTCAGACGGTGATTGCCTTGCCTTGTCTGTGGCGATGTTCATTTCAGCTGTCAGGGGAAAGGGGGGCTTTGGTGTGATACGTTCGAGACGGAATTGTTGACCTTTGCCATTTCCCGGTTGAGGATGGCGACAAAAGCTATGCTGATCCCATTTGTCCGTCCGTCGCGAATGACTCACCTTGTCTGTATATTGCCCCCAGTCATAATGGAATTCTTGACATTGGCTGCCTCGCGGCATTGTGCTCAACTGTTCGTTCTCCTCGAATCAAGTGAGGCCTCCTACTCCTTTTTGCCATCATCCAATATCTTGACCGATATCGCCTCAGACAAGGTGCGCGTCTTTTGTCTAATATCTTGACTCCTATCTATCGCCTCAAACAGAGTGCGCGGCCTACACACCGCCTGGTGCCTAGCCGATTGAGGTGCCATCCTCTCCCCGACGGACGGCAGACAGCAGACGGCGACCGACATGCCCCGACCGACATGACTCGGTTGAGCAGTTCTAGCTTGATGCACTTTTACAAGCCCTGTTTCGGAGGTATGGGGTTTGCCCATTGGCTTTGTGCGACCTGACACGTGCGTAAGACGGTGGGGACTGGTTGACGCGCTGCCGGTAGCCTGGTCTAGTCGCTGCCGGTAGCCTGGTCTAGTCGCTGCCTTTTTTTTTGTCTGGGGACTGCTGCCTTGGTGGCATGTGACTTTGCGCGCGTCGAGCCTTGTCGGGCTTTGGTGAAGGTTGTGTTAGATTAGGTATGTGGAAATGTCGCCGTTGCATGGGTGGCTTTGTCCTTTGGGAAGGAAGTCTTGCGGGGAAGAGCCGCATGATTGTTGGAGGTGGGTGGTGTAACGTGGGCTTGAAGGTCGTGGCGACCTAATCTCGGGCTTCGTGAAGCCTTGGGCTTGTAGCTTCTAGTGGTTGTTAGGCTGAGAAATGAGTACCCAGGGAGTTTTGAGAGGTAAAGTTTAGACACGTACACTCTTCCGAGGCGGCGGGTCGTTGCAACATCTAAGTCGACCTCCAAGTCTCCCTTGGCAATCCTCGTCAACATTCATCAGGACTTAGAAACGAACGACTGTCGCCGTCATCTGCTCCGGCCGTTCTTTGCGCAACTTTCACGTCACACACACCTAACCTTCTCACATCATATTTGTACATAACCGGTATCCCCGAGATCACACTTCGTTAAGGCACCCCAATAGCCGTGACTGACCCTTGTCCTCCTCATCATCTTCTTTTCTCGAATGTCGAGAGTCGGATATTCTCTACTAGGAATAGTATTTAAGAGGTAAGCGATTTCTCGATCAGAAATCGCAGGAGGTAAACAAGGGGGATTTAGGAAAGAGCACGGATAGCTTGGAGGGTATTCTACACATAGTCAATAAAAGCGAAGCAAAACAAAACAAAGACACCAAAAGAAACAAGGTAGACGATAGAAATAGAAAAGAAAGCAAGATAGCTAAATAAAGAGAGCACAATGAAAAATAACAAAAGAGAAGAGAAATGAAGAACTACTCGGGATGTCCTTTTCTTTCTCCTATATCCCATCCCTGACAGGGCCACCGATTATGTATAGCCAAAAGGCAAAGGCAGCTTAGTCACCTTGAGGATGTTGCCGTTGTGGTTAACACAATGGATCCCTTTTTGCATGTCCCGTTCGATGAGGAATGTCTGGCGATTTAGAGTTATCCGCTAACCCTAACTTCCCCCCCCCTCGGCCGCTCCGATGTCGACGTGTGACTTGGGTTGACCTTGATATACCGCTGCATCTTCTTGGCCGTCAAAGTCTGGACCTTGGTTGTATGTACTTGCTTTTTTTTCCACCCTTGTTACAGGTCCATAGCCATGATCGCGAGCGCCGACGTGACGATGTTGTCATAGTCATTCCCCTTCAGCTCCACCCGGAGTAGGGAATCCAACAGGGCCAGCATTGCCGACTCCAGCGCCACTGTGTAGGTCATGTCCATAATGGTATTCACGGTTTCCAGCTGCTCCGCCGAGAGCATGGCTGGTGGCGGCTTCGGGAACTTGTCTGAGCTTGGGCCACCCGTCTGGTAGATTGCCACCCTCATCGCGTAGGTGATGATCAACTTCCACACGCGAAGATAGTTGTTAGTCGCCTTTTGGGTGATAACGCGAAATTGTTGGGATTTTTCGTCGTCATTAACCCTCCGGCCGATGGCGATCCGGCTCGACATGTTATTTTCTGCGTCTATGTGGCGCGCTCCTTGCTCCACCACACTGCGAAGGGTCGTAGAGGAGCCATAGGAGCTCGCTCGCTGTATAGCCCGAGAGGTGGTCTTCCACCCTAAGTTTTCGCAGGAATTCGTTGGTCTGGGGGTTGCCTATGTCTCGCGCTGTAACCATGCGGCTTGCTGTCTCCACTTCGTTGAGACCCTGGAGGCGTTTAGCCGCTAGCCCCAACTCCCCCCCCTTGGCCGCTCCGATATCGACGGGTTACTTGGTTTGACCTTGATGTATCGTTGTATTGGCTGGCGGTGCGGAGGGTTGAGAGGGTCCCGCGGAGGGTTGGGACGGTCGAGCCGAGAGCCGAGGTAGTGCGGCAGATGACGCCGGACCACTCAGGTTCAAGTTTTTCATTATCTGGGAGAGAGGGTAAATGCTGTCAGGAGTTGAACTCAGAAATGGGGTGGGGCGCTCTCTGAGAACCTGAGACAAAGTCTCTAGTGAAGCTGCTCCCGGATTTGTCATCAAGATGGACAAAACGGGTGTCGAGCTTCTTCCATTCAGCCTCTAGAATGCGGCGATTGGATATGACGTTCTGGTACACTTGGCTTTTAGCGTCGTGCTTCCACGAGGCAAGCGTCGAATTCGACATGCCACCAACTCGGTCTGCGTATGAGAAAAGCATATCGAGTCTGAGAAAACCGGCAGTATGTGGCAACTTGCTGTAATAGCGGGAGAAGCCGCTCAATCTTGACAATGTTGACGCTTGATAGCGTGGAGCTCATCGGCGGGTCCATGGCTACATTTAAGTCGCTATCCGCCAGGGTGAGCCACTGAGACTTCCATTTCTGCTTGAGTTTGCTATCGCCAATTACTAAGGCCAGATATTTCTCGGACTGCCTAAGCTTATTCTCACGGTAGTGAATTTGGTGTTGAAGTCAAGAATTGTCTGACAAGATAAGAAAAATATCAAGAGCAAGAAGAAAGAGAAAACAAAGAAAGAAAAAGAAACGAGAAGGAGAAGACGTACCCAGTCCCGAGTAAAACTAACGTTGACATTTTGTTTAGCATCGGTAGGTTTCACCCACTTGACTCTTTTATGACAGAGCGCAGTAATTGGGCTCGGGGCCTCACTAGACTGCTGCGTGAAAACCTGAGGACGCAGGTGAGTAGACGCCGCTACAATGGGCGCCCTCACGATATTGACTGGCCATGCGAGACCCAATGTATCAACATCTGCCTCTTGCTTGATGATGGTAGTTTCTTGTCTAGGCGATGGACCAGGCACTAGTGAAATCGGACTATGGCTGAATCGACGGATGGTCGCTGTCAAACTGGATTTGGTCGAAATTTCCCGTTGAGTTGCCATAGCTTGTACCAGCCCACGCGTCCTTGATTTTTGGATTCGGCCGCTGAAGTATCTGCAGCAAGGTAGGACCGCTGGAAGGGGAAGGGGTTCTTCTCGACATGATTGCTGTGTCTCGGCGGACCCGATTGTTGATGCTCGGAAAAGGAAATGCGAAGTAGAGAAAGGTGGATAATAAACAATGACAGAATGGGGGAGAGGGGTGGTTGGGGAGCAGTGAATAAACAGACTCGTGCTTCCTACATGTGACATCGATGGGACGATGGTTAGAGGTAGCACAGTTATCAGAATTATTATTATTCATACTCCGCTGTGCCTTAAGGCGTGCCGGACCCTCAGCTATTTACTGTACAGGAAAACCGCGCCCTCACAGGCCGGATGAAAAACCCATACCAATCTTCAAGGAAAGTACACGTGTGTGAGCCTGCGAATACAAAGAGAGGAGGCCCCCTGGCCTCCGAAGGAGGGGCGTGTTAGGCCGCCGCTTCCAGCTCGAGCCTCCTAGCCAAACTGTACATCGGCAGCCTTCCTGAGTCCATCAGCCATCCCAGGACCCTCCTCGTGAGCCGTGTGTTGCAGGATCAATACCGTGCAGAACAGAGTAAAAGTCCCGTCGCGTTCGAATTCCAGCTCTCTCCCATCTTCGAGTCAGCGGTGGGGCCAAACACCACACTACCAGGTGCTCGGCAGTCTCCCGTCCTTCGCCGCACTGGCAGGCGGGCGTTAGGATCTCTGGGACTCCTCGTGTAAACAGAAAGTCCCGTAGGCCTATTGCCCCCGTTCGGATCTGGACCAGCAGAGAACTCCTCGCCTTGGTGAGACCGTCGTGCCGTCTTGGTTTCCTCTCGGAATAGCGTCTCTCGCTGATGGTCAAAGTCGTCCGCTGGTCTGGTGATTGCTCTACGTCCCGTTCCTTTAGCCACCTCGCTCTCCAGGCTTCCTCCGCTACCCTGTTTGTATCTACAGCTCCCCCCGTCCAGCGCGCAATCGTGCTTGCGGCGTTCTCCACTGCCGTGGGCTCCCGCAGTCCCACTGTTCGCGGCCGGCCCCTGCCGCCGTACCCCGACCGGAGTCTCTGCTGTATCTTGCGACAGGCGGTAAGAACGACGCTCCCTGCGGTCTTCTTGCCGCCCTGGCCGTCGTCTAAGTCGGTTCGCTGGAGCCTGGTTTCAAAGTCCGCAAGTCGCTTGTTGAGGTATAGGTCCAACGGTGGCACCCACGCCTCCGTTTCAAGGTTGCGGATGGGAGTGTGCTTGAAGGCTCCCGTCACAATCCGCAAGCTTTTGTTCTGGGCCTTCCCGAGGGCCTTGGTGATGCCTTTCTTTACCGGCTCGCCTCCTACGTCCGTGGGGATGTGAAACGACGATGCGCCGTAGGCCAGCGCTGACCGGATGCACTTTGTGTACACTTCTCGCGCTTTAGCTAGCCCCAGTCCCCACGTCGTCGCCGCTAGCCTCGACAGGGCGTAGCTCTGGGTCTTCAGCTTCCTCTCCACCGCCGCAAGGTGGGCTTTCCAGTTGAGCTTCCGGTCTAGCCAGACTCCTAGAAACCTGGCAGACTCTTTTGGTCTGACGGGGCTGGTGCCTCTCCCTGGGTTGGTGAGTTCCAGCTGGTTCGTCCACTGCCGTCGTCCCTTGTTGAAATGAATTAGCTCGCTCTTTTCCGGGGCGAACTTCATCCCCCGACAGTTATCAGAATTAGGCAGGGTTGAGACAAATTAAAGAGATCGCGTGGCTGAAACATGATGGTGAAGGAGAGAGTTCAGCTTTGGCACGCCGCAGCCCCGAGAGGCTGTTAGTTAGTATGTGTCACGAATATGCCAACAGGTGGGACCTCGGGGCGCGGGACGCCCCGAGGCGGTCGTGGCAAACGAACCAATCAGAGACAAAGGGAGGTGATCAGTGAGCTCAGTCGCCAAGCACAGACTGAGCACACTAAGCACCAGGACGAGACCACCAATCAGAATGACAACAAGGCAGGAGGTGATCAGTGAGCTCAGTCGACGCGTATAGACTGAGCACACTGAGCACCCAGGAATTAGATAGTATATAGTCACTCGTTCTGGAGAGCTCTGGGAGTTCTCCAGTTAGCAATCACAACTACAGTTCGCTACAAGCTCGAGAGCCTACTGTTGAGACAAGTCTTTGTTGTGCACCCTTTGGCTGCACCGAACCTAGTACCTTTGCAAGACACCTTCAATCAGACTGAACCCTAACAGGACGAGGTCCAGGAGAGGTTCGTCACAGTATGTATCTTCTTGGAAGTGCCCAAGGCACGTCAGGTTTCCGGCTCGGCCATCCCGGGTTCTAGGTTCGAAGTCAAGAATAGAATCAAGGAAGACAACAACCTGAGTGTTGGCCTGGCCGGACGGCCGGTGACTGAGCCCGGACGAGGGCCAAAGCTAGAGGAAGGGCGTACTGGCGGGTCGACTACGGCGTATGCTGGGATACTGCGTAGGCACGCCACAACAGAACAAACATGAGGCCCTTGCCTAAACCTTGAGGAATTGGTATGCCTCGGAAAGCCGTCGAAAGGGGTTTCAAGTGAAGAGCCGCATGTTTGATCATGCCGCAAAGTGGGTGCCAAAAGACCTAACCCAGGGGCAAGCAACGGGCTTACCGTCTGCCGTCTCACAACAGGTGTTCAATGTGCGTCACTACTGACCTAGGTACCCTATCTACGTATGCACCATACCGCCTTGCTGTGACTTTGGGTCTGTCCGTCCGTGTGTTGAATAGTACATTTACACAATGCACAGGAGGTACGAAGTACGCAAGTCCACAGTTTGTGCTGGGCCAACCCACTTACCCCGGAATACCAAACAAAACAAACGAGCGACTGCCGTTTTACTTCGTACAAATTTGAGAGCGAATCCCGACGCACCCCAAAACAACCCCCCCCGCGCAAGGCCTGAATTGCTTTTTGTCGACCATTACCAACCGCCATGCCGCGACGCACACGAGGGCTCATACCCGCCAAGCCCCTTCCTCAAGTCCCAGGGCCGAAGCTTGTGCCCTTCACTCCCACCGCGCGCGCCGATATCCAGTTCATCAAGGAGCTCGGTGATCCAAACAGCAACAGGGATGGGCGCGTCTGGGAGGTCAGGATCAACCGGTCTGGGCGACACTATGCTCTGAAAATGGTACATCTCCGCATCGCAGACGCCACTCTCCCTTCAATGTTCCCACCGGTTGTGCTAACTGTTCCAGTTTTACTTCACAACGACGGCCTGCATCGAGGAGACCTCTGCTCAAGCTGGCGAACTTGATTACGAGCTTGCATCTCCCCAGCTCTATTTCGACTACTTCGACGCTTTTGGCTGCGAGTGCCGTGCCTATGGTCGGCTAAAAGAAGAAAAGCGCAAAGATCTGGCAGTCCCGGCTCACGGGTACCTTTTTCTTACCCCAAAGCAGGAAGCCAAGATCACGAATAAGATGGCCGAGAGCATCACCGATCCCGACCTAGACGGCGACTTTTGGGGTCGAAGTGAAGAGACGCGGCATCTACCGATCCGGGCCATTGTTAAAGAGCTCGCAACCGACCCTGTCCACTTCCGCCCCTCGAATGTCATGAGGATGTGGGAGGCTCTGCAAGACTTCCACAGGCTGGGCGTCCTCGTCCGCGATATCACGGTTTTCAACTACATGGGCGGAAAACTCATCGACCTGAGCCGGGCCTGGACTTGGCCGCATCCAGCACTCACCTATTACGACGATACACAGGTGGAGGACCAGAGATGGCGTGACCCGTACTACCTCCACACCATAATCATCGAGTTCTACTGGGGGGAACGATGGGATTGACACCTCGACAAAATCCCCGAGGAGTTGACGGATTGCGCCTTGCACCGTGTAACATGGATACGTACATCGCTGATCCGAGGCATTATAACTGGCTTAAGTGAGAGAAGGATACCGCCAAGGCTGGCGCGTTTCTCGCAGAGAACTGCTCGCCAAGGAAACCAGGAGCAGCGTGGCAGCATTGGCAAGACCAGATGAAGCGGGAGGAACAACCTGAGAACTGACGCGGGGATGTTTTTGGTGGTTGGCCTCCATGCCTGTAGAATTATGTTAAGTACCTACCGAAAGATAGGAAACCAAGATTGTCAGATTCTCTCATATAACTGCACATGCATGTCCGTGATGTTCAGCATTGGGATTGCCTTACGGCACCTTGGCCCAACCTTTCAAATTAGCCGCCTAGGTAAATGACCACCAACTTCTTCCTTGCCTTACAACATTAACGGGAGGCCGGATACCTTCTAATGGCGGTTTCAGAAAAAGTATCTAGATTAATCGAAGCTGCAGTTCGGGACGTTCATGCCTGCGAACAGACAAGTACCTTGCTCCGGCCTGAAAGATGGGTTGGAGGGGCTTTGGTTTGTGTTTTGGTGGCGCTGTGGATTGTTTTCCTTTGCCACATGTCTCATAAGCTCACTCCAGCATTCGGGCACTCTTCATAACACGATGTATGAATCATGAACAGAGGAACACTGCCCTGACAGTCGAGTTCCGCGACTTTACTTGTTTGATTCTCGTCATAGCGGACGTATTTGTAACACTATACTCCAATCCCCTCTTTCCTTAGTCCCCCATGTATGTGTTATAACGTGCAAGCTCCTTTCCGTCGTTGTTTGTGTCAATAACATCGTCGTGGTCGAACTAGAAAACGTTGAGTCCGTCCGTCGAGGGTCGAAAAGCGCCTAAGCAAACCAAATTTAAAGAGTGTTAGTCCTAATACGGAATGTTGGAGAAACACAAAACACAAAATCAACTTAGGTTTTGCTCCTCAGCTAGCAACCTCGAGTGCTCGGAAGATGACCCCAACCTCTACCAAGCTGGACGAGGGAGGGCTCCCAGAGAGTGACCAATGGCCACTCATCGAGATGTCTCTTGTGCGCCATGGCGTGAAGGTTGACCCAGTAACGCCTTCACTGGCTACACGCGAGTGTGTTGCGTATCATCATAGGAGCTGTACCTCGTTGATGGACAAGGGAGCCCGGTAACGTTCAAAGGGGACCGGGCCAGAAAAAGAAGAAAAGCCATCTGCGCCGGGCTTGCCAGGCCCAACGCAGGCAAAAAGGAAAAGAAAACAGAAAACAAAACGAAGCTGGCTCCTCAGTAAGTCTTGGCTTCATCTTCGGGGCCGACCCCGACCCCGAAAGCCGCCAGTCCCTGTTAAGCCTGTCGGCCGTTCAGGAACCGCTGTACGACGCAAGAGATTAACCCAGACTTCTTGCACGAGCCATACAAGAACTGATTCATCATTGGAGTTGGATGGCCAAGACATAAGGAAAAAGAGGGAAGGGAAGGAAGGGAGCAAATACATGCAAGACGAAGAATAAACAAAAAAGCACAGCTGGTTCCAGATCACGCTCCTTCTCCAAGCTGTGCTGACTGACTAAATGAAAAGGGGGGAGGGGGGGGGAGGGGAAGGAAGGAAGGGAGCGGAATGGCAGGGTCAGTTGCTCCTCAGAATATCTTCAGCTTCTCAGACCGGGGTTAGCGGTCTTGAGAGGCTAAGAAGCTCTCGTCATCGGGTGATGCCTCGGAGAGTGTGTGGGCCTTCGCGATAGAGTGACCCTATGCTCCTCGCTACTTGTGGCTGCACGACTGGGTTCATCACTGGAGCTGTGCCATGAAGAGAAGTAGGGTTCTCTGTTTGGGAAAGTGGGAAGGCTTCCAAAAGGTAAAAAGGATGGGGAGGAGGGTGAAAGTGTCTTACATTTCAAGAGAAGAGTGTCGAGCGCAAGGGGTGTTGAAACCGATGGTTTCCTTTGTGGCAAGCCTGGTTGAAGGACTCATGTGAATTGAGCGATGGGTGAGGAAGAGTAGAATGCTGGCGAATGCTGGGCTCCTTGTCCGTGAGACGCGGTGCACATCGCGATCCCAAGTGTGCGCAGTCTGATATTGTCAGACCCGGTCAGCTGGATTGACCCGGGCGCCCCCGCCAATGTCGAAAACGTTGGACCCGCGTCGCAGGGATTTAGGGTAAACCTTATATCGACGATGACCTTGTCAGTCGACGACGTCCCTTGAATATTTTGAGAGAGGTGTTGGCACAGAGTAGGATAGGAATTGGCGATGGCACTAGGAAACCATTTGTGTGAGATCTGGAAAAGGGTTTCTGTGAACATGAAATTAGCTGCTGCTTCATACACGAACATGACGCGAAAGAAAGTGTTGTAAAGCATAGCTTCAGGAAGCGCTTACTTGTGGTGAATGTGATTGATTCACAGAACAAGACATTGCCACCCGACCCTGTAACAAATACAGCCTGGTTAGTAAAGTATTGTTGACGTGAAAGAGGGATTCCAGAAAGGAAGGGAAGATAATCAGAAAAAAGGTTGAAAGGTAATCATTTGCCATAAGGCTCATTTCAAGCCGATGGAATAAGGTATCTCATCATGTTGTGTGTGAAGGGGGAGGGCGAGAGAAGGTATGAGGGACTTACCATTGATGTGTACCTGGAACACGGAGCGAGTGCTCGACTGCAGAGTTTGGTGGATAATCAGTAACAATCTTGCTGTTGCCGAGACTCTCGAAGAGAAGGCGGGAGAGTAGAAAGAAGAAGTGAAGGAGGGGGATGATGTGCCTGTCTTGATCGCGGTCAGGGTCGCGTCGCGACGCGTCACAAGCGCTGGTCCTGGTCGCTGCCAGATCAATAATGGGGAATATGGGGAACAAAGGGCCGCTGTAGAATGAAAGAAAAAGACGATTGAACGGGAAAATACAGGCACCAGTGGTGATGTGTGTTGGTGATAAGAAAATACAAGGAAGATGGCGGGGAAGAAGAAGATGGAGAGAGAAGATGGGGGAGGAGGAAAATGCAGGAGGAAGTTGGAGGAAGAAGATGATGGAGGAGGAAGTGGATGGAGGAGGAAGCGATCATTTATTTATGGAGAGAGTCTGTCAACTTGATGGAGAGAGTGAAATGAACAATGATCTTGAAAAGGAAGAATAATTGAGCGAACAATGGTTAAGGAAACGAGAATAAGATGTGGGAAGTAGAGGATGTGGGAGGATGTAAGAAGAAGATGGAGGAGGAAGAACAAGCCCAGAATAAATAGATGTGGAGGGATGTAGAAACATTGCGGAAGCAGCCTGGCTGAGGCTGGAAGGAATCCGAGAAAAAGAGTGGAGGAGGGGAGGAAGAGGAAGAGTGGGAGCAAGGTGTGGGTGAATGTTTGTATTTGGCTGTGCCCGCCGCCTTGCCAGAACAACGCAGCGTTTGAAGCATTAGGGCAAGGGCTGAGAAAGTACATAGGCTCGAAGATGGGAAAGAAGGGAGAGGGCAGCAGGTTGAAAACAGCTGGCAGCATATGGTTGCCTGGGGCCACCTGGTAGATGTGAGCCGTAAGTACTAATGTTACTTACGGGAGCCCAGTGCTCCAGGCCCAGCTCGTATTAATTGGCTGAGGCAAGGTTTGCAAGCTGCCGAGTCCGGAGATGCCTTGCTGGTGTGACAACTGAAGCCGTAATAAGCAGCAAACAACTGCTTAGTGGCATTGTTCAAGACTCGCCATCTACTGACTCAGTGTCACTACAACCAAGCGTCCAGAGTTAATGGTTTAAGGCTCAGGATGGATTCGTTTTTAAATGAAGCTTAGTTGGAAGCATCGAGCTTCACGTCGTTTCTAGAACAGCTTGTGGCGACCCAGACGGTAGGTTTGTTGTTTTCCCTCTCCAGCGTCCCCGTTGACGGCCAATCCTTCTCCCTGATTCCAGAAACAAAGAACAGCAGTGTTGTGACTCTTCTCTACGCCTGTTCTCGTCGTTATTTGAATCCCCAAAACTTACCGAGGCAGGTAAGGTTTAGGTATGTTGGTCAATGTCGCAGTCCTTAGCAGGGTGACATTCTTGTTGCAGAAATTAGTCGACCAACTAACTAATCATTTAATATCTAGTAGTAGGTGCCACCGCTATTCCCTATTATGTCTTAAATCCGACTGACTGAGGCGCGATCGATTTATTACGCGAGGAACGACGAAGTCAACAACGTAAAGGACGCGAGTTCTCACAATTATCGACCGAGAGAGAGAAACATCCAGGTTGGCCATGGCATACCTCGAAGAGATCATTGGACTCTTCGCTTACTCACTTTGGGCAAGGATAGCACGACAGACACATTCAAGGGTCCATACTGCAAGTCACCGGGAGCTGCACTGCAATCGAATCATTACAAGGAGGGGAGGTAACGGCTGGATTTTATATCAATAAAGCCCGAGACGTATTACGCTTGTACACAAATCAGACACAATAAGTGGAGTGAAGGGGAATCTCTTTGGAACGTGGACAAGGAGCAAGTTGAATAGCGATAAGGTTTGGTAAGTCTTCCTGACAACATTGTCCAAAAGACAACAGCATTGTCTCGGTAACTAACCACATTGTTCACTGGATAGGGACCCGCGGCTATATAACACTACCTTAACAATTGTCACATTCTCTCGACAACCGAGTCATCCTCGCAACAATCAACCGACTCTGGTGCTGTCTCTACCAGACCTATCCGCTACTTCCGAAACAAGCGTCATGGTCGTCACCATGAACGAGGGAGGGCATGAGCCTGAGACTGGACATCAACTACGACACGATCAACCATGAAACTTGCTGCCTCCCTCCCCCCACCTCTACATATCTCTCCTTTGACCCCCCCGCCCCCCTCCATCTCTACTCGATCCCCTTCCACCACCACAACCGACCTCCACACCCTCGTCGGCGATGCCCAGACGCAGCTCATCCGCGCCACCAAGCGCGCCCGGCACCTGCTCGCCACGCACGCCGCGCACACCGTAGCCTGCAGGCAGCAGAAGCGCTTCCTGGCCGCGCCGAACCTGGACTCGGGTGTGGTCGAGAGCAGCTGGAGGAGCAGTGGGCGGTGCGCGAAGAGGAAAGGCAGGTGCAGCGGGTGCGGCGGATACGGTGGCGTCTCGATGGGCTGCAAATGGTGATGAATATGGAACCGTCTGAGTAGATTGTTCTCAAGTAGGAAGACTCCATTGGGGTAACATCCAAATAGAAGTTGATATTAATTCTAGCTAGTGTAGCTTGAAGGGACCAGTGTAATGTTATTCCGGTGCTCCGCTGTTGGTTGCTGCTTTGTGCTAGAACATCATGTGCGTGTCAAATGCGTGCCATATTTACCGTGTTTATCTACATCCTGAACCTGATTCCCTGACCATGTGATACTTGCGGAGGCTGGAAACAAAGGCTGGAGATCAAGGGACACCGTGGACTATATAGTTGTCACAGAATCAGTATAGCAGCTCTGTCGGCTGATGCTCAGTCGTGGCCGAGGGGTAGTAGTTTACCGAATACAGTGCAAATCAAATGCAAAACGCAGGACTGACAAGCTAAGAGTATAAATAATTCGGCGACCCCGTTGCCCTTGTTTTCTTTCCCACTTCAGCAGCACCGAACCATTACGGCAACCAAAGACCAACAACGCTGCACCCGAGCCTCTCTTGAATAACATCAAATTCCTCCGCTTTGCGAAAGCCATATCCGAAACCATGGCCAACGCCAACCCCAACCGCCACGAGTCCCAGGGCAAAACCATCACCCGGCTGGACGTTCTCGCAGAGGTTGCCAGCCATCAGAAACGCCTCCCAGTGCCGGACAAGGGTCGCGATAACTTGAACCTCCTGAGAAAAGCCGCGACCAAGATGCTCAACCAAGACAAACCGAGCAAGGGCGTCGACGACAAAACCAACAAGCGTGTCCACGACATCAAGAGCGACACCGGCAATACCGAGACCATCTACCCTGGCGATCTGCCCGACGACGACGATGCTACCATCGTGGAATTCCCGATGGACTCGGAGTAGGCCAAGATCTCGATCTCTCCGTCCGCTCAACGACATCGTGGACTCGAACCCGAAGAAGGACGCCTGGGCAAAGGCGAAGCAGATGGAGATGATGAGTCTGGCCAGGGATTACAGGGCGATTCGGAGGTTGAAGGTGGAAGGTTGGACCAGGGCATAAGCTATTCTTCAAGGATCAGGTTGTTTTCGGGGTCATTCTGGACTGGGTTGACTTCTGCTCTGCATCGGTTTGCGTGGGTCATGGGTAGATCGGGCATGGCGAGGAGATGGGTTATCACATCACAACAAGCAATTGATTGATGGATGGATGCGATACCAGTGAATGCTACACCGATATAAGCGCAGACCTGGCTACCTAAATGCATTTGTGACTAATTCCGTACCTCGGTACTACTAAGTAACACACGATGTGTAAGTGGCCGCCGTGTACAGGCCCCCACGGCCTCCGCGTTCGACCAACCATTGCCCATCGGGCGTTGTTCCCCGCTCCCAACACTCAACAAACCCTCAACACCAAAGAGGGTTCTAAGTTCTGTACCGTCCTTTGCAAATCTACTTTTTCCTTACCAAATCAATATCTCTTCGACTCGCACAGTGACCAATCTCACAATGGATGACCGCGCCAAAATACCCGTGTCCCTCCCGTGTGCCAACCCGACAGTCAGCTACTGGCAAGACCCGCCCGATGACCTCGCCGACCACCGCAGCACGCCCGACCTCCCGGAATTCGCCGACACAGTGATCATCGGTAGCGGCATCACCGGGGCTGCCGTAGCATGGGGGCTGTTGCAGGGCCCGAAGCCGGGGAGCATCCTCATGCTCGAGGCCCGACAAGCCTGCTCTGGCGCCACAGGGCGGAATGGCAAGTACATACATACCCCCGTCCCTCACATTCCCAAACTTACTACCTTACTACTTGACCTCACATCCTCACCTCCCTCCACTCACCTATCTCCTTCACCCACCTCCATAACACAACCCCCCATCCAACCCGAACACGCATCCCACTCACCCACCGACACTTCCCCACCAGCACCTCCCCACCTCCCCACCAGCCACCCACCCTCGCCGTCTTACATACCTACCCTTACTAATCAATCAATCCTCCCTGTCTCATAGGAGGGCACACCAAAGCCGCCAGCTACCGCAGCTACTTGCAGCACCTCGGCACGCACGGCGCAGCCACCGCCCGACAGATTGCCCGCCTCGAGCTGCGCAACATCCGCGCCGTGCACGCTTTTGCGCGCGAGCGCGCCATAGCCTGTGACCTGCGCCCGTGTGAGACGGTGGATGTGGTGTATGACGAGGGGGAGTGGGCGGCGGCGAGGAAGGGGGTGGAGGGGTTGCGCAAGGCGTTCCCGCCTCCTCCTGCTGGTGGTGGTGGTGGTGGTGGTTTAGGGGCGGGAACTGGAACTGGGACTGGGAAAGGGGAGGGGATGGGTGAGGGGGGTCGTGGGGGGTCTGCAGAGGGTGCTGGTGTCGGTGCTGGTGTCGGTGCTGGTGTCGGTGCTGGTGCTAGTGCTAGTGCTAGTGCTGGTGCTGGTGCTGGCACGGGGGAAGACGGTGGTAAAGAGCAGCAGGGAGGTGATACGGAGGACGGCGGGGAAGGGCGGTACACGCTCTACTCGCGCGAGGAGGTCCTGGCCCAGTTTCCCGTGCACGACGGCGTGTTTGAGGGGCGAGAGGAGCGCGTGCAGGGCGGCGTGGGCTACTTCGCTGGCTCACTGTCAGCATACAAGTTCGGCATTGGGGTTCTGAAGGCGTGCGTCGAAAGAGGGCTGAATCTGCAGACGGGCACGGCGGTGACGGGGCTTGTTGCTGTTTCTGACCCTGCTGCCGCTGCTGCTGCTACTGCCACTACTGTCGAAAAAGGAAGATGGGAAGTGAGCACGGAGCGGGGGGTGGTCAGGGCTGGACGGGTGGTGCTCGCCACGAATGGGTATACGGCCGCCGTGTGGCCCAAGTTTCAGGGCGCCGTTGTCCCGCTTCGCGGACAGATCACGGCGCAGAGACCCGGACGCGGGATGCCGGCGGGTGGGTGTTTGGACAGGACATACAGTTTCATCTATGAGAGGGGCTACGAGTACATGGTCTCGCAACCGAAGGGATCGAGGTTTCCGGGGGACATCATCATGGGAGGCGGCCTAGCAAGGGCACCGGAAGAAGGGCTGATGGAGTTTGGGACGACGGATGATGGCGCGGTGAACGAGAAGATCAGCGACTATCTACGAGAGACAACGGGGCGGTATTTTGGACCCGACTGGGGGGACGATCACCCAGAAGGACGTGTGAGGCGCGAGTGGACTGGCATCATGGGATTCAGTCCGGATGGATCCCCGTTTGTTGGGGAAGTGCCTGGTGAGAGCGAGCTGTGGGCCAGTTGCGGGTTTCAGGGGCACGGCATGGTCTTGTGCTGGGAGTGCGCGAGAGCCTTGGTGGAGATGATGGAGGGCCGGGATGGTGAGGAGCTAAGAGGGTGGTTCCCGGACATCTTTCGTATTACCGAGGAGAGGATGGCCCAGAGGTTTCGGGGACGCTTGGACGCGATTCCGACGGCTGAGAAGAAGTAACTAACTAATGAAGAGTTTTGGGGAACAGATCGTCGTAAAAAAATGATCATCACATTTACTTGTTTTCTACGGTCATCGACATTACGAAGTACGAAGAAGTACGAAGCACCTAAGTACGCCATATCTTTTTGTCGACATAATTATCACACCGTATTTGGATTAATGATGGGACTCTTACTGTTCTTGCGTGGACGATCTTCCCGATCCGCCGTCCCGGGAAAATCAAACGGGGCCGCCTGAACTTCATAGGTCAAATGCCGACCAGACGGCTGGTTGATTAACCATGGCAACAACCGTAACAACCAAGCGGACGGGAAGCTGTGTGAGTGGACGTAGGACGACGGCCACAGGCCCGAGAGCCCCCATTGGACCGGTGGGGAGGTCGGCTTCGGCGGGTTGAGCTCTGCCGTGTCCTGCCGTGCTGAACATGGGCCACGGTGTGACTTTCCATGACCTGAATGGATACCGTCGGCCGCGGATGCGACGCTGGCGTTCCTAGCTGCAGAGTTTGCTGACTGCCCGCACGGAAAGAGCCGTCTGGGATGTGAGCAGGAGAAGTCATTAGCGCCATCTCAGAGGGAAGTTCACTTCTGATCATTCGCTGGCGAGTTGTCGCGCTAGCCGATGACTTTCGGTTGTCTGTGCCGCTGTGTGCAGTGTTTAGCAACCTGAAGTGGCAGCGTGACCGCAATTGGGGAACGACCTGTTGAAGTTGTGAAGTGTCTGATAGCGTGGCGTGCATCAACAGCCGGATGGTGAGTGGTCAGCCAGCTGAAAAATTGATGCGTAAATCTGTAGTCTGTAATCTGTACGAATATTGTCAATTCACTCCAAATAATGCCGAATTCAAATCCTCGAAACTCGGCCAACAATCGTTACGATAGAGTCGTCAGATAATTTTATTTATCTCGTCTTACAAATAAGTTACTCCTTCCCGTTGAGACGTTCTCTTTCCGTGGCTCGTTCAAAGCACAAGCACAAGCACGGGGCTTGTGGGAGCGCCGGCAGGAGCAGGTGGAGAGAACAGATTTTGGCTTTTGTCGTTTTCATTTGCGATTGGCTTCTTCAACGGCGACCGAGAACCGGACTGGCAAGTGCGTCGGGGTGGGTGGAGACCGTGGAGTCGAGCTGTTGCCCCACCTGGGCCCAGCCAACTGGGACGCGATTTCCCTGCCATCTCAATTTCGGCATCCCATGGGTGCCACATGCGAGACTCTGATCAGGTCCTGCTCTTTTCCTTCCGTCCCACTCCTCGGCTATACTACCGTAGTTCGTTAGGGGTGTTTGCCCTAGAAATGGCCCTGGGGTGGCTCTGGGGTGGCCCTAGGGTTGCCCTGCAGTTCCCTGCTGGGGCATTTCGTTTGTCTGCGCGTCAGACCCAGACTTTCTCTGACACCACCCCAGACGGAGAGAGGGGAGAGAAGAGAATTGTTCCGGTTGCCTGCCCTCGCTGCAACCTGCCCTACCCTACCGGTGCCGACCAGTGCCGACCAGCCCTGCTCAATTCTCCTGCTGTTCGGGATGCCCGCGAATTGACAGGCATTTTTTAATTTTTTTTTGCCTTTCTCATCTCGGCACTCGATTTACGAAGTCCACTCCAGATTACTCCGTACATACCTTGGTTACAACCCACTTGAACTGGAAGCCTCGGAAGCGAAAAGAACATTTGGAACAATTTATCCAAACACCCGTAACACGGCCGAACAGACGACAAAGATGACCCACCCATCCCATTTCATCCCAGTCTGTCCCAGTCCGTCCTGGCGGTACCTCCTCGCCAAGGCATGCAACCAGACTGTTGGGACTTCCAGCTTTTTTCTTCACCGCCATCTGTGGCCAACCAGGGGGCATGCCGACCGTGGCGACGAACCGTGTCCGAGCTGGCGGGACAGCTTTGCTTCTTCCGGCAGTCTGTCGCTTGCTGCTCACCCTGCTCACTTTTGAGACTTTTTGAGCGGTCATGTCATGATGCATCACCATGATTGCGTCTTTGGATCCATAATGGGTGTGATGCGCATAGCACAGCTGCACAGCTGCACTACTGCACAACAGGATGTGCGCTAGTTATCACCTCCCTGCTTCCCCATGGTAGCCCGGGCATTGGCAAGCAAAAATCAATGGCCCCCATGAGTTTTGTATGTACTGTGTATGTCGTTGCAGTTTGCAGAGTACGGAGTACTTGGTATGTACATACATAGGTACTTCGTACAGATTCCAGATTCCAGATCAGTTAGTTATTGCGCACCCAAGAAACATACCCTGCCAACGGAACGGGGAGGGTCCACTCGTGATCCCAGCACCCGCTTTCCCCTCCCCTTCCCGTGCTGCAAGGCCCGATGTTGTTTCGCTCTCGGACTGAGGAAGCCGCCGGAACGGAACCAAACCAGTGGGCCAAGGTGGGAACCGTCCTCCCGTCGCTCGCCAATAACCAGGCCGCCCCTCCCCTCCCTCGCTTCCAATGGCAATTCCTGATCTTTTCCCGGGCCACACGTTACCAGACTCTCGGGATCCAGGGTCGTTCAGCTCAGCCAGCCCTTTGACGCCCTTTGACTCTTCACCACCAGTCATCAACCTCCCGTCTCGCTTCACCCTCTCTGTCTGGGGCAAACGTGTGCCACCCACACTCCACGTAACTAACGAACCACTCACCCGCGACCCGACACCAGCCGGGCCAAGGAAGGTCTTGGGCTTTGACGCTTCGATTCGTTCCTTGTTGGCGTCACTCTAGACACAGCCCCTTCACACCACCCCCTTTGGAGTTTAGACCCACACTAGGCTGCCCAAGCAATGTCCACCATGGAGCCGGACGAGAACTCCCCCAACCCATCCCCCGAGACGATCTCGTCTCCGCGTCCTTCTTCCAGCTCAACCCACATCGCCGTAGACATGCACGGAACCCCGGAAGAGGAGCTCTACGCCACGGCCGAAGCCATGCGGGAGGCCATGCTGAGGCTCACCGGGAGCCTAAGCAAAGCAACCGGCAGAGCGGGCAACACCACCACTGACGGCTCCCTCCCTCCCTTCGCACCAACTCCGCCACCTCCGGCAACCCAACCCCCGGCGGCAGCCGCAACAGCGAGTACTACGAGCAGCAACAACAACCAGAAGAAGAAGAGGACGACGACCTCAACCCCACCACCGCCAACCCAGCCGAGGGCGCCGGAGACGACCAAGGAGAAGACCTCAGCAACCTCGACCTGTCCACGGCCTTCGCCTTCGACCGCGACATGTCGCGCTACCCGGCCTCCATGACCAGCTCGGTGCGCGACCACGTGTACGAGGGCGGCCTGCGCTACCACGCCTACCGCGCCGGCCGCTACGCGTTTCCCAACGACGAGACGGAGCAGAATCGCGATGATATGAAGCACACCATGACGCTGATGCTGTGCAGGGGTGCGTATTTTTATGCGCCCGTCGAGGCGGTGCTGGAGGAGGGCGGGGAGGTGTTGGATTTGGGTACGTTTTCTTTTTTTTCTTTTTGGTTTGTTGTTCTTTGTGTTGGAGCTGCTCTGGGGAGGGAATGGGGAATGAGGTTTGGCAAGAGGAGGGATGGGTGGACGGAGTGTGGTTGAAGTTGGAGCAAGGGGAAAGGAGAGGCGTCATCGCCGGGGTCCGGAAAAGTCTCAGATCGGGGTCTTAGGTCGCCATCTTCCGCCCACAAGAGACAGAGGCTGACTTGACTGCGCACAACAGGCACGGGGACCGGAATATGGGCTATGGAACGTAAGTGGTCTGAATTTCTTTTTTTCTGAGCGTCTGAGCACAAGCGTTAGACGGTGCACCCGTCGCACCTGTCTTACATGCTGTGCCTGTCCACAGCCTGACGCGTTTGTGCTTCGCTTCATTGGCGCGGAGGACGGACTGGTGAAACTTGACATGAGTTGAGTCTGCCACTGGGGTCTGTCGTCATCTGGCCCGCCGAGACGGACAGACGCCGTTTTGTCCAGCATCACTGGCCTCCACCCCTGAACTACAATACCAAGGCCAACCAAGCTAACGTACCCAGTCGGCGACAAATACCCCAACTCCACCATAACCGGCATCGACCTCTCTCCCATCCAGCCCAACTACGTGCCCGAAAACGTCCACTTCTTCGTAGACGACTTTGAAGAGGAATGGCTCGACCCCGAAAACAAATACGACTTCATCCACATCCGCCACACCCTGCACTCAGTCCAAGACCTCGAGACGCTCTTGCAGCGAGTATTACGGTACGCCCCCAATCCCGCCTCTCTCTCGCCCCAACCTACTACACCTCCCCTCCCCCGCCCCATACTAACCGGCCCCCCCCCTTTTTCCACCAGCCACCTCAAACCCGGCGGCTATTTCGAAGCGCAAGAACTCGCGACGGACCCCGTCGCCGACGACGACACGCTCACCCCGGAGACGCCCTACGCGCTGCGCGACTACATCCACTACCTCGCGGCGGGGATGGCGGTGATGGGCTCGCAGGCGCACGCCATCCTGACCCTGCCCGAAAAGATGCGCGCCGCGGGCTTCGCCGACGTGCGCAGGACGACCCACAAGTGCCCCGTCGGCGTGTGGGCGCGCGACAAGCGCATGCGTTTCTGCGGCCTGTTCCTGCGCACGGCGCTGATGGATGGGCTGCGCGGCCTGAGCAGGCGGCCGCTGACGGCGCTGGGGTGGACGCCGGTGCAGATCGAGATCTTTTTGGTGGAGGTGCGGAAGGCGCTGATGGAGCAGGGCGTGCATTCGTATTTTACGCTGAATGTGGTCAGGGGGAGGAAGCCGGTTGATTGAGCTTTCTTTTGCGTTTTCTTCTTCTTCTTCGGAAGCATCATTGCATGGGAAGGGTGGTGAGCGGGGTTGGCCTGTCTCGCGCCCGTTTCTCGAGGGGTTTTGGCTGGGAAGGAAAAACGGACAGCTTGGGAAGGCTAAAACTTCCGACGGCACGGTGGTGGCTGGTCGGGCTATTCATGGGGCTGGGCTGAGTACTTCTCAAGAGGGCAGGGCCCCACGACGGTGTTGTTGCGCTGTGCTGGCGGTATGGCGTTGCCGGTGTGCTTCTCTCGGCGGGGTTTGCTATTCCGGATCGCCAAATACCGCACCTCGGGGACCGATTCCCGCCAAGCGCCGGTTGCGAATCGGCAGCACACGCTGCCCTGGTTTCGGGTCGAAAAGATACACAGTTAGCCGCCGGGCTGGGTAGGGGAGGCCGTCCCCGCGCTGCGGTATGACGGTGCCGCATTAACAACACGGTCACAACGTGACGAGCACGACTTTCGATTTTCTTTCTCCAGGAGCTTAGAGGTTGCACCACAAGGGGTCTTTTGGATGATACCAGGGATACACATGGCGGGCATAAGGGGTAGGACGGGGTGGTTGGAGCATATGGAGCATTGTTTGAAGCAAACTACTGTCGGCGTCCTTGCATTTGTGTTGAGCATACTGCATGACAGTCGGGCTGGTTGTGGGGGGTTGCGGGCTGGGCCATGCTGGGCCTAATAATACGGATTTGGGACACACATGGGGGGCATTTAAGGGGCGAGCAGAAGGCGCGGTTGCAAAATATGGGCATGGCAGTGAGCCGTGGAGCAAATACCATAATGTTGAACCAAACAGCTGTACTCTTGTCAAGGAGTTTCTACTGGCAGTTATGCCATTACATGCAAGTTCGACGCCATCCAGTACATCACACTGAATATGGCGTACGACGAATCCACAGACAGACAGAGTAACTTAGCGCTTAAATAGGTGGCTACCAGCAACACCCGAATAATACACCGCACCCGCTGCCCTCGTTAGGCACTCCCATCCCTCTTCTTCCAATGCACCTTAACCCCACCCCAGCTATGATCCGAATACTCGGCCTGCACCTTCTGGCACGTCTTCAGCCCCCAGTCTGACACCCCCATCATCAGACAGCTCTCAAACATAAACGCACAGCTGCCCTCCCCAACCTTGGCCGGCTTCAGCTCAGCGTTACGAGCACCCTCATAACTCTCGGCATCCGGCCCATGCCCACTCATGACATTATGCAGGCTCGCCCCGCCCGGCACAAACCCTCCACGGCCACCCTTCTTGGCATCATACCCGCCCCTGATCAAACCCATGAACTCGCTCATGGTGTTGCGGTGGTACCAGGGCGGGCGGAAGGTATCCTCGCCGACCAGCCAGCGGGGCGGGAAGATAACAAAGTCAGCCACGGACATGCCCAGCTTGTCCGACGGCGCCGACAGCACCGTGAAGATGCTCGGGTCCGGGTGGTCGAACGAGATGGACCCGATGGTGTTGAAGCGGCCGAGGTCGTACTTGTACGGGTAGTAGTTGCCGTGCCAGGCAACAACATCAAAGGGCGTGTGGCGCTGCGTCGTGCGATACAACGCATTATTGAACTTGGCCGTCACCACAAACTCATCCCTCCCATCCGACGCCGTGGTCCCCAGCCCATCATCATCAAAGCTCGCCACCGGCGCCTGAAAGTCCCTCGCGTTCGCCAGCCCATTACTCCCAATCGGCCCCAGCTCCGGCAGCACAAACCGGCCCTGGAACAGCTCCAACGCATACCCCCTCGCCGCCACCCCATCCACCAGCCTCACCTGATACCTTACCCCGCGGGGGATCACACAAATCTCCATCGGCCTCACCAACAGCCAGCCCATCTCGGTCCGCACATCCAGCACCCCCTCCTGCGGCACAATCAGCATCTCGCCATCCGCCGAGTAAAACACCTCCCTCTCCCCCATCGACCTCCCCGCCGCATACACATACATCGCACACCCCTGCTTCAGCGCGGGGTCGCCCGCGCCCGCCACCAGATGCAAGCCCGCGACAAAATCCGCCGCGCTCGCGGCGTCGTGGTCAAAGGGGTCCCAGCGCAGCTGGTTGGGGAGGTAGTGCAGCTTGGCACGGAACGACTCCTCGCCGCCGCCGCCGCCGCCGCCCAGGCCGACGAGGGATTCGTTGGCGGGTGGGGCGGGAGTGAAGGGCGGGTGGGCGCAGGCGGGCAGGATGCGGTAGAGCCAGGACTGTTTGTTTTCGTGGCGCGGCGCGGTGAAAGCGGTGCCCGAGAGCTTTTCGGCGTAGAGGCCTAAGGGCGGCTTTTGTGGGGAGTTTTGGGCGGTGGGCAGGGCGCCGGGGACGGCTTCGGTTCTGTGAGAGGGGGGGAGGGGCAGGGAGTGGTTAGTTGGTGTGGTGGGTTTGAGGTGGGTGGGTGGTGGATGGGGGATGGTGGAGCTGGGAGGAGGGTGCATACTCGAAGTAGGAATCGAAGCCATTTTGGTATTGGTACTTTTCCTCTAGGTCAAACTTCGTGACGGGCATCGTGGCGGTAGCTCCAAGCTGGAGGACGGCAGGCAACGGTCGTGAACGGTCTCGGTTTAGGTCGGTTTGTTCTTGTTCGGTGGTGGTTGAACTATTATAGAATGACGAAGCAATCGGAAACTCGGGCCACGGAAGGGAGTAGAGTACACTAATAAAGAATCCATCCTGCCAGTTCGGTTGCACCTCCGATTGCATGTGCCGTCATAGCCTTCGGTTTTGCAACTGGGAGCTTTCCCGAGCTTCCCAGTTCCGCACCTTGACGGGAGGGGAGCCCACCATAAAGGCCGAAGATAGCCGGTTGTATGCGCCGCACATCCCCCAGGCACCTTCTGGCCAGGAAAGCCGAACTTCCATCAAAGAAAACAAGCTCGTGTAATCCGCATAGTAAGGTAGAAAAACAATAAAACAAAACGAGATAGAGATAATGAACAAGAAACATAGTAACCAAGTAAAAGAAACGTATATAGATTAAAATTGTCCTCCGGACAGGATAAATGATTTTTGTAAGACTTTCGGAATTGTTGTTCCCTTCCGACAACTCGAGCTTCCCGTCTCTACTTGGAGTTCGGCCTTTTATGCCTATGAGGTGGGGTGGGGAGAGCAACTGACACAGTACAGGTCATATTTCTGCAGTCACACAAACACCTCACCATAGTACAAGAGAAAGGGAAACGATCGGCTTAATGGGTGTGAATCATGTGATGTTATGTTGGTTGATAAGCTCAGGGGTCAGATGCAACGCCGATCACGCCGCTCAACAGAGACAAACATACAGCAGCAAACGGCGACAAGTTCAGATGCCAATTTCCCCAATACTACTTGGCTAACTACAAGACGCGGCGTAAGAAAACATGAAAGGAGGCGACACTGCTAAGAGAACCAGACTAAACCACACCGCAAAAACTTCCTCATACCATCATCATCACCCAACCCCTCCAACTAACCCGCCTAGTGAATGGTCTCCGGATTCCCCGTCCCCGACGGCGCAACCGGCTTCTGCGCGTTCTCAGTCGCAACCGCATCAGCCGGTGCGCCACCAGGAACGTCCTTCTTCTCCGACCCCTCTGCCGCGGCAGAAGCAGCAGCAGCCCCCTCCGCACCGCCCTGCTGGAACCTACCAAGCACCTTGTCCAGCCCCAGCCCCTTGTACAGGCTCCCGCCCGTCTCCTCCTTCTTCAACTCCGCCAACCGCCTCGCCTCGGCATGAATATCCTGCACCTGGCGCTGGCCGGTGGTATAAAAGTCCACAATACGCTTGCCCGTCGGCGTGTTGGACGCCTTCTCAAAGTAGGACCCCAGGCCCGTGAGCAGCGAGTTGGCCGGGGGGATGACGTAGTTGCCGTAGCTGGCGTAGGCGGCCTGGGCGCGGTCGGTGGCGTGGGTGCGCTCGTCGAGCTGGCGCAGGGTGCCGACGAAGCGCGACGTGATGTTGTGCTGCTCGTCCAGCGCGATGGCCTTCTGCAGGCCCTGGTCGGCGACCAGGTACCCGTGCGCGAGCACCTCGGCCAGGATCCGGCTGCGCGGCTTTTCTTCTTGCGTCAGGATCGAGTCGCGGTCCGTGTCGGTGGTGTCGCCGCCGCCGCCGCCGACGGTTTCGTGGGGCGGGGTGGAGACGTCGTCGCCCGTGACGGTGATCTCGTTGCCGCCGAGCTGGGTGTGGTTGAGGAGCAGGGCAGTGCGCGCGGCCGTCTCCTTCTCGAAGGTGACGGTGGCCGACTTCAGGCTGCCCTCGGTGGTGATGTCGATGGAGGAGATCTTGCCGCTGTGCGGGGTTAGTGGACTGTGTGCGACATGATGGAGGTGGGTTCGCGACGAGGAGGCAACTCACCAGAAGCTGAAGAAGTCCTTGATTTCCTTGTCGTCAGTCTGACTGCCGACATTCTTGACGTAAACGGTAGTCGCCATGTTGAGAGCTGTTACTGGCGATGCTCGCTGATATGCGCAGGTGATGTATGGAGTTGGGAGTCAATGATTATTTGGGTGTTGTAAAGATTGGCCGCAGTTCGGGTTACGCAAAAAAGGACAATCGTATGATGTTTCTGGAACTGAGGGAAGTATTGGATGCGCAAGACACTCTGGCACTTTTCTAGTCGGTTGGGAGTTCGGACGCGCGTGTTCGTTGCCAAGGAGGGAGCTTGAGGGAGGGGCGAACCATGTCGTCATCTCCTGACTGCGGGGCACTGCCCGCTCTGTAAATTGTGGCTGAGCTGCGCGCGTCTTCGCTTCATGCATGTGATTGTGGATGAGAGAGGCGTGAGAGGGTCTGCCACAACAGATGACGATTGTTCCAAGGCAGAAATTTCGATGCTGAGGACGCGTTCATTACGAGTCATTGCTAATTTTGTTGGGAAATATTTTGTACTGCGTTTCCTAGACGGTGTTCGATTGAGAGATGAACTATGGACAAACTCAAGGTTGGTTGTCGACCCCAGCGCTAACAGAACAAACTTCAGACGTGACTACAACAAGACTACCACGGTACCGCCGCTCATTTACTTGGTTGGAACCCTTTCTCAAACTTCTTCTCAACCTCATCCTCCATGGGCCCCCTGGGGTTGGATGTCAAATGCTACTGAGTGTTAGCGGAGTGCCCAGCACTTTTTGAGCCCGAGGGAAAGCCAACCTCCAGAGCTTCCTTGTTAACGTCTTCCTTGTTTGTGGCGTCGTCGACTCCCTTGCCAGACGCAGGCGCATCATGCATTTGCTTGCCTGACGACCGCTCAGGGGGAGGTGATTGACCGCGCTCGGGCATTTTGGATTGTTGCGAGGATTTGTTTTGTTAAATTACTTCGTAGATGGTATTGCGCAGTCTTGCACAGAAACTGGGGTCGACAGCTGTTAGAACAAGTTGCCAAGAAAGGAACCCAAGCTTCCCTCTCACTTACAAGCATGCAATGTTTAGTTTTGTTTGCAAGATATGTATGTTTAAATGTGCAATTGTTGTTCAGCAATAAACCGAACTCAGAGCTACAGCTAAAGATGCTCGACTTTTATAGGAGAGAGAGCTGCCCCTTGACATCAGAGCTCCTCTTCTCCGTCATTCAATGCATTACATCATGACCTTCGGCAGTACCTTGCTGGCTGCCGCTGACCTTCAGTGGTCCCATCTTTCTTGGCATGCAACCCTGAATTACTGGTGGGGTCTTCTGTTTCGTGTAACCGTTGGGTGGGGGCTCTCTGCCGTGCTCCTCCGCCTTTCTCCAAACCACCACCACCACAACAGGCCGCATAAACGGCCATAGTACCGTGCCATGCCGTTCGTTGACTAGCTTATTTGGTCTCTTTTGTTTTGACCGCCAGCTGGTGAAACACTCCTTCTCGCTCGCACTTGAGCTCAGAAATTAGGGTCTCCAACTGCGACACCGCAACTCATTCCCTAGTCGGGCTAGAGGCGGACCGACAGTACAAAGCAGCTGCTTTCCTTCCATTGAACAACGTGTTTTCCACCGCCGCCAACGTCGCCATCAACTACCGCCTCGCAATGCCCGATCTCAACTCCGTTCCGCCCTCACCACACCCACTCGCAGCATTGTCGCGCCGTGCATCTTCTCAACAAATGCCGCCCCGCCCGCGCTAGGCTCGCCTTCGCTCAACATCCTCCCCTCGAACCAGAGCACCGTTAACGCCTCCGCTTCGTCGAGTCTGCCATCTCCGGGGTTTCAGCAGTCGACCTCCCTTCCCGGCCCTACAATGAACGATAATACTGGTGTCGGGCCCGGGCCCGGACCTCTGCGGCATCCCCGCCCCTTGACAGCGGCAGATCTCCACCTCGAGCTCGAGAAGGAACAGGAGGCAGTGGTATGTAAGATCTCGGCATAAACACCTCCCCCACACGAGCTACACCCCAACTGACACTGCATTACCCAGGTCAACCGCCTCACCCGAGAACTCTCGATCCTCCGCGCCGCGCAGAACGCTTCGGTCGTCTCGAACGCCTCCTCCACCTCCGCCAGCGCGTCGGGTACCGAGCCCGGCCAGTGGGGTGATATCCCCCAACCCAGCCTAGGCACGAGTCACTACCAACCCGTCCGCCACCAGCGCACCTCGTCGAGCGCCAGCGCCCGCAGCCTCACTGCCAACGCCGGCTCCGTATCCGCCTCGCTCGCAGGCATATCCTCCCCCGTCCCCGTCCGGCCCACCGCTCAAACCCCAATCGCCATCGGCGGCATCGCCCTCAGCAGACAAAACAGCAGCGCCTCCCGCCGCAGCCGCACCGGCTCTCCCTCCCCAGCGGCGCACAGAAGCAGCAGCAGCAGCCACCCCTACCACCACCACCACACCCCCGGCAGCGAACCGGGTTCCCTCCCCGGCTACTTCACCTCGCGCATGCCGATGCCAATCCCAATGCGGTCGTCACAATCCGGCACGGGCACCGCGACGGGGACGGGCACGACGCCCACCTCGGCCGCCGCCACCCCGGCCACGGCCGCGAGCGAGCTGTCCCCGGGCATCCTGCCCGCCACGTCGCGGTACGAGGAGACGGCGCTGCGCCGCGCTGAGCTCGAGGAGTACAAGCGCGAGAACGAGGCCCTGCGCCGGAGGGTGCGCGAGCTGGAGAAGCTGGTGCGGGATGCGGCCGCGTTGAAGCACGACGGTGGTAATGGCGGGGCGTTGGGGGACGCGCAGTCGCAGTCACAGTTGCAGTCTCAGCAGTCACAACAGGTGCAGTCTCAGCAGCAGTCCCAGCAACAGGGACAGATACCGTCACAGATACAGGGACAGATACTGTCGCAGCCGCAGCCGCAGCCCATATCGCAGCAGCAACAGGCGGCGAGGCGGCGGGCGGTGAGCACGGCCAGCGCGGCGGGGAGTGCGGTGGGTGTGGGCGTGCCGGAGGAGGAGGTTGGCGTGGGGGAGAGCGCTGCTAGTGGGGGCGCTGGGCGGGGGAGGGGCCGTGGGAGGGCGGGGAGGGGGGATTGAGTCCGTCACTGGGTGTGGGTTTGGAGCTGGGTTGGAATGGGGGAGTGAGCTGAGCTGAGCTGAGCTGGGCGGAGTGGGCTGGGTTGGGCGAGACCGGAGGGTTTGCTCTGCTTGCTCTCTGTCTACGTTCCGTTGTTTTGTCCCCCGTCATTCCCTTCCCTCTCCCTTTCTTTTAGGTGGGCTTACCCAGTTCCTGGCTCAAGACGCGAGAGTACAGATTATCCTGTCTTTCTCGTCTCGTTTTCTCTTCGCTGCCCGCGGGCCTCCGGCTATCCGGGATTATTGCTTTTGCTGCTAGATGTGGTGTGGGTGTGGTACTTGGCTAGGGGTTGGTTGGTGGCGTCTGTGCGTTGGGGAAAAAATGGGGGTGTCGAGGGAATTTCCGCTTTTTTCTTTTCTTTCTATTTTTTTTTATTTTTTTGTTTGCCCGTTGCCCCCCGGGTCAAATGAGCTCGCTCGCATCTCTACTCTGCTCTTTGTTGGTTGCTGCTTGGATGGGATGGAGCTGCGAAGGATACTGGTAGGTATTGGGAATGGAATGGTCTGATGGATATGCCACCTGTCTGCTGTAGCTTTTTTGTGCTTGGGTTTTGTGCTATGGTAGCTATGCGAGGTGCTGCCTTGTATTCCGTCGTGGCGTGCTTGGGGCGCCGAGATAGTAATAGTATTTATTTACAAGGGAATGAGTGAGTGCCGATATGGTGATATAGGTCAGGTCTGCTAGGGGTACTATTAGGCGAGTGCGATGTCGGAGCGCGAAGTGCTGAGTGAGTGCGTAAAGTGCGAAGTGCGAAGTGCTACACACCATGATCTTAAAAGGGATTGGCCTACCTCCTTCCGGGTTCCAGTGGTCCGATGTACTTCGAAGAGAAAAAGCCCAGAGACACCAATAGTTTATGGGGCGGTGAGCTCATATCTTTGGTAGGAACATCTATAGTGTGTAGTGCGATCGCTTCGCCAAGGTCAAGCTGCTATTTTGTCTAGATAATTCCTAGTTGGTATGACCTCCCTGCAAAATTAGCATTCGAGCTTCAATTGCAGAAATCCAGAAACTTTGCACGAAATGCTAAGTCATGTTGAATATGTGTCGCGTTGTGTTTTTTCCGGCTTCGATAGTTAAACGAGTTATGCAGAGTGACGGAATAAAATTGAAGCGCGTTCCCCCTGTAATTACAATTCCCGAAGCTGGCATAGTTCCCTGTTGCTCCTGCAGTATCTCGAACGACCTGGAACCAACAGCCCAACACGGAGGCGCTTAGCAGGGGTTCGGCCCTCGCGTCCTCCGAGAAAGCCTTGCCCCCCTCTCGGGCATTCTCCCACCAAAAGTGCTCCGTTATCCATTTTTTCTCACAGTAAAAGCGATTATTACGGGGAACGAAAACCAAAATGCTTTCAGAACTTGGTTGCTAAAAATGTTCAGCCCACACGCGAAAAGACCTGCTATGATCTAGTCGAAAATGATAGAGGTTACACTATAGCAAGATGTATGAACCCACCAGCTATTCGTACTGGTAAGCAAGCTGCAAGGGATTCGGTATTCTGTTGGGGATCTTCGTTTTGAGGCGCTTTTTCACACCGTCTCCATGGTGCTGGCAAGCGGACGGACACTGTACGGTTGGGTACGAGGAACGAGTGTAGAGCACGACCTGACACAGTGTTAGCTTTAAAATTGTCCGTTGCAGCCACATGAGGCCTACCACCAGGGGATGTAATTGTTATCGGGGCGGTGAACGCTTTTCCAGTTAGGTCCGGAAGTACCTGAGGTCAACCGAGACCTTGAACACTATAAACAATAGGGGAGTCGACAGGCGAGACGAGGCTGCTGGATACCGCCAGCATTACCGAAGGATCTCGTCTTTGTTAACGCAGTTTCCTCTAGCTTCTCTCAAGCACTATCTACTGGCTCCCTGAGCTCATGATCTGAAACCTAGGTTGACCGGCAGCGTTGCGAGTGGTCAATGTCACCCACCTTGTTGCTTGGCTGCTGTGCCACACCAGGTAGTCTTGCCGAGTGCATTCAGCTGTCCAGAGGCTGCCTCTGAGGTTGGAACGATGCTGTTGTCTTTCCAGTGCCCAGTTCTTCTCTTCTCTGTTATTATTGCCATATGCTCCCGCCCTTGCCACCGCCTTTACGGCCTTCTATATAAGAAACAACACGTTGCCTTCATCACCGACAGTTATGCTCTCTTTCTCAAGTCACCCTTCGTCGAGTCCTTGGTACTTCACGGCAACACTTGAGCTTTCGTTCAAGTTTCAACGTCTCCTACCATGGACCGACTCCCCGACGATGATCCCGACACATTTACCAAAACCGTCCACCATTTCTTCCAGCACGGAAATGAAAAGTTGTGCCGCGAACTCTCTGATGGGGCAATTGCTCACGTGAAGAAAATATTTCTTCACAACTTTCTTCAAGACTTCAATACGGCCATAAAAGCCTACAATGATAAAATGGAGGCAATGTCCGTGTATATGCGGACCAAGCTAGATGAAGCCGAAGCGGAAAGACTCTGTGGAGCCACAGTGCTTGGCAGGCAAGCCCTCGGCCAGGCAATTCTAGATTCTCTTCTCAGTCATTGTTGCAAGAAGGAGGGACTCATGATCTCGCCCGCTCTGAGCCGTTATATGCCCGAGCCGATTACTCTCGACTCCGACTCAGACGACACCGAAGAAAGCGAGGCGTCAGATGATGACGCCGCCGCACAAGCAGTCCGTCATTCACCAACTCGCAACAACCCTCAGGCAGGTTATCGCAAAGTTCCTTCCGCAGCTTGTTTCGCCAGGGTTATGAAAAGACGCTAACTCATCGTCAAACCCCCTAGAGAGAACCAACCCACGACGGCAGACCCAGCTCTCCTGAATCTCAATCACGGAGCGTACAGCAAGCTTACGAAGACCCCCCGGATCCTATTTATGATGTCCCCTCGCCCGAGGTCAACCCCAACCCGGTATCTATCGTTCGTTTTACTCCCAAGACCCTTACACTACGCCCTAACGATGAGCCTCCATATGCTAACAGCGTCCGTGGTCGACAGAGAGAGACCGAAAATGGCACGATAGCGTGGCATGAGGTCGAGGAAAAGAACTTCATCTTTCGGTATCCCACGGTAGGACCGGGATACTATGTCGTTCAGTGCGAGCGCGCCGGGCATAAGCATCAATTCAAGGGAGACCCGTTCAGGGAGCGGGGGGGCGCAAACCTCATGGTCAGGCACTTCGCCCTAAAGTCCCCTAATCCAACGTGCCATAGGAGGAAGGATGCAAAGATATACACCACGGACCAGATAGTCATGAAATTTGGCTACCGAGGTGAGTTGCGTCACAGTACTGGGCACTCCTTTGATCCCTTGACCAAGCACTTACACCAGCACTCACCAACAGTTGTCGACGACGAAGGCGACAACGTCACCGCCGAGTGGGTCGAAAATAGCAACGAGCATTTGATCTGGAATGCGAACCAGGACAGCAGAGCCTCAAAGGAGAAGCAGGTCAAGGGGAAGTGGAAGGCTCCAGCCGCTCCAGCTACACCACCTGAGCCGGTTTTCGGGCCTTCGTCGCGGGGAAGGTCTACGTCGCGGGGAGGGTCTGCGTCGCGGCGAAGATTTCGGCGACAGCAGGCCCGTGTCTCTACTTTGTCGAGTGGATCTGGTGCCAGCGCCTCAGCCGCTGGTCCTTCTGAGAGTAGAGGACCCCCTGTGGCTGATATGATGGACATTCCTGAGTTGTATTCTAACTGGAACTGGAACCAACTCGGAGGGGGTGGTGATATGCCTCCGGTATGCTTACCCTCTTCTCTCATCACCGGTTGGTAACAGCCGGTTGATGTTTGTTCACACCAGACATTGTTTTGATCTCCATACGTTCCCTACCTCCATACCCAGACGCCCGGACACTAACCTTACACCAGGCTCGAATCGAGAGCGACCTCTACCCCGCCGAGTAACAGGCATCGATACCCAGGCCGAGCCCTGCCACGTTGTCGCAACACTACCGGTATCACAACAGACACACTCTCATGCTGGCCCTCTATCACGTTAGAGTTGACCGGGACTCAGAGAACCGGAGAGGCACTGTACAAGAAGAAAGAAAAGGAAAAGAAGAAGAAAAAAGGGATAAGAAAGAGGGAAAGAAGTCCCGAAAGGTCGGAACAAAACAGAACTGGTGTCTAAGAGAGGGAAAACGGAGCCTTGTGGACTCACCTTGTGCTTTATACTTTCTAATATTTTGGAAACCGATGATTAACCATCTGCTTCCTACTAATTACCATATCCTTCTTCCCACATGGCCCAGCCAAACCCAGGACCCAGGCCGAAGCTAGCCAGGGCAACACAATGGCTCCTGACCTATTCTTTCTTAACGTACCCTATCCATATATGATTCAAGGACATGGCAGTCTACTCTGCTGAACATATGACAACCGATACTGGTTACAATACAAGCACGCCAAACGATCTCTCGAGCCCCGGTTTCTTCGAGGCTGCTAAGCAGTACCGGGAATCCGACAAGGCGTCGAACTACACACCAACCACTGGTTCTGCTATAAAGCCAAGTTAATAGTCAACCGTCGAATGGCATGACAGAAGAGAGAAGCGATCCTCTCGGACGTTCATCATCATTTCGAAACGGAGAATACGTTCTTAATATGGCCTCCACATAAGTACCCGAGTCTCTTCCTGTCCGTTGGCTCTACCAACACGACACTCATGGGCTTATGGTCACAAGTATCTCAGTTTTTGCAGAGCCTAGCCGGCAGTAAGTACCTTACCATGTCAAGGTAGAGCAACCTCTCCCGACGACGGTCATCATCACCCAAAGTGGACTCGAGAATACCAGGTCTCTAATGAGACCTCCACACAAGTACCCAGCCCGGGTCCTCTCCATCGGCTCTCTTTACCAACCAAACACTCAAAGGGGACGATATCCTCATAAAAACATATCAATTTCTACAGGACTCAGCCATGGTAGTAAGTAAGTACGACGTACGACAACGTCAGCGTCCGGATGGGAGTTTTCCCTCCCTGGTCCGCGCACCTAACCCCATCCAGGTGGCCCCCAACCTATCCAAAACTCCGACTCCATCCCTAGGGTAAGGGACCTACCCAATACCCCGTTACCGACCAGTAACCAGACCCGCCCACCAGCCAAGCCATCTATAAGCTACACACACACATCCGTAGACGGCCGATATCCAGGCCGAGGTACATATCCCGAGCTGCCCCGTCATCAATATAGCCCCCCTCACCAATATACCCCCAAACCCTTCATTACGATAACCAAAAAGGATCACTCATCACCCCATCACCTACCCCCATCCATCCATGACACGCCACCTCACCTCACCGTAGCGCCCGCAACCCGACCTCACCACTCCCCGCCCCCGTGGCGCCCTCCTGACCTCAAACACGCCAATCCCGCCCTCGGCACTCCCCAGAAACAAGAACCCGCCGTCGGCCGAGAAGCACATCTCCGTGACCAGGCTCAAATCCCCGAGCGCCGCCGTGACCCCAGCATCCTCCACCGAGTCCAGCAGCCCCGCCTCCGGGTCCGGCCAGCACCACAGCTGCCTTCCCGTCATGGCATCGACCACGGCGAGACGCCCGCGCGCGCCGCTCTCGACGCCGCGGGCGTCGCAGTAGGCGACGAAGCGGCAGTCGGGCGAGACGCAGGAGGTGGCGTTGGGGATGCGGAAGGTCTTGGTGGAGGAGGCGGCAAAGTCCCACACGAGCACGTAGCGGTGATGCACCTTGGCGGGCGACAGGTTGAACCCGCCGCTGGGGGCGGGCGTCGCTTTATAGGATGCGGGGATCCAGATCGATACGGCCACCGAGCCGTACGTGGCGAGCCCCGAGGGGAGGGCCGTGTCGAGCTCGGTGTGCTGCCAGGGTGCTACGACCTTGTAGGGTGTGTTGGAGGTTGGGGCGCCGTCGTGGATCTCCCAGGCTGTGAGGAGGGTTTCGCGCTCTGGGGGTGGGTGACCTGGCCGTGGCGGGCGCGGGCCTGAGGCGGTGACTAGGAGGGGCCCCGTGGCGGAGAAGGCGAGTTCCGGGAACTTGGGGAGGACGGGGAGGCCGGCAACTTTGGTGAAGTCGATGGAGCGGGACTTTTTGAAGGGCTTCTTCGGGTTGTGCGTGGCCGAGTATAGGTCTAGCGTGTCCGTGTTGCTGTTGTAGGTCACAAGCGGGCACCAGCCGGATTCCATCACGTTGGAGCGCACGGCGGCCCAGCGGTTGGCGTTATCGATTGACTGGAGGCGCTTCTTCTTGCTCCAGTCCCAGATCTCGAGCGTATCGCCGAAGCCTGTGGCGATGGCGATCAGGTTCGACGTTTCCGAGAGGATAGCGTGGCTGCGAACAAAATATTCTCGGGAGCGGGCCTGGGCGTTGGTGTAACATGATATTTTTAGGTTATTTTGCACCTCTCCACTGCCGACGGACCATATCCTGATGATGTTGTTGCCATGTTTGCTGGCGAGGGTCGCGGACGAGGTGGAGATATCGAAAAAATAAACGGTGGGTTCTTTGAGCTGCTTGTCCTTGACAGCCACGAGTTGTTTCCAGGGTACCAGGTGGACGGGTGAGGACCCGTGCTGCGGTTGCATCGGCTGTGCCGGCTGCACTGGCTGCATCAGCTGCGGCCGTGCACGGTACTCGCTAGGCAGGGCGGGAGACGGCCCCAGAGCGGCGGGAGGCGACGCGGCACTGCCGGATGAGGACACGCGCTCTAGCGTGCTCCCCCTCGACGACTGTGAATATCGGGATGTGTCGCCGGATCCCATGTCGGACCCATCCAGCGACGGTTGTGATGAAGCCCGTTGCGAGCTCTGGCGGTTCAACACGGGGAGCGGCGGCAACGGCTTGGCCACGGGCGGCGGTTTGGAGGCTGCGGGGTACAAGCTGTAGCCGGCCGACGAACCCCTGGACGGCCGTCGTTCCGAAGCGTACGAATCTTTCCGGTGAAACTGTGGTGCCCTTGGTGTTCCGGGAAGCTGCATGGAAGCCGAGTTCGCGGGTCGCTGTCCCATCTCGTACGTCGGCATGCGATATATGTCGTCCTGGCCGAGGTAGCGTGGCGAGTCAGGCGTGCGTGGTACGGGCATCCCACCGGAGGGAACTCGTCGCCGGCCGTCATACCGGTCGTCTATTGATGATGCCATTGACGGCGCATGACGTGACGAGCTGGAATCTCTCGAGCTCAGACGGCCCAGCTTGTTCCTGCATTGACATCATGTTAGCTGCCGCTAATGCTGCACGGTTTCCTGCTGCGAAACCTCGACCGCGCCCTCCCGAGTTTGAAGCTTACACCATGTCGTCCATTTCATCCGCCGTGTGGGCGTATGGTTCCATCTCTGCGTCGGCTTTGTGCGGTGTGTGTATTTCGCAGAAAATTTGGAGTCAGCAAGCAATCGGCTGGATTCGGTTGTCGCAGGACTAGCTCGAGTCTAAGATCGGCATGCGGCACGCCGACAGCGGATCAGCGGGAAGGTTCCGTTGACTAAGGCTGACTCTGATCGCCTCTCCAGGCCTCCACTCGACTTGTTCGATGTTGACAGTCAACGAAGCAAGGGAGCAACAAAATCGCCTCAGTTATTTCCGGCTGAGACAAAGGCGTTCGGGAAGCCACGAGGACGGCGCGGCGCAGGGCACACGACGGGAGGATAAGGAAGGGAACTAATGAATGATCGGCCAAGGGGGTGGTGTGCGGCTGGCGGCTGTCGGCTGGCTGCTGGCTGGCTCTCGCGTGGCAACGAGGGGGGGAGGGGAATGCGGAATGGGGAAGAGAGGCACAGTAACCTGATCTACTAGGGAGCACGGGCCGGACAATGGAACGCAGGAATTCCGAGTCACAGGCACACCATGATTCCCCACGGCTTGAAGCTCAACTTGTAGTGTCGCTGTTCGTTGCTGTTGGTCACTGCCCCTCTCCTCATTTGACGGCTTTCAGGCTAGACATGGCTCGCAGCCAGTGGGAGCCAATAATTGCTGGCGGGGAGCGAAGACAACCCCCTCTTGGTTGGCCCTTTCCTCCGCATTCAGTCAAGGGCCTGTGCAGGCCACCCCTGCCTTAGCTGGCCCCTGTAGCTGCTTGGCAGACACTCCAAACCCGGTACCCCAACACCCCGGGCTCCAGGCCGGTGCCACTACTGGGGGGAGCGGTGGGGCCCAGGCTCGATAGCCTGTCTTGCCTGTGTCTCCCCGGCTTTTTTCTTTGCATCTGGGCTGACTGCAGACGTGGAACTGCAGTGAGCTTTCCTCCCCACCTCACTGATGGAACCCTCGATGGAAAGTGAAAAGACCGATCCAAACACCACCCAAACACCGATTTCATGCCCGACACCAGACGGTGGCATGATTGCATCGTCCTGCCCTGCTCTTTGCTAGTCATTCTGTTCTTCATTTCCCTCTTTGGAAAATGCCTCATTTGTTCCATCTCCTGGTTGGGCGGTTGCACTTGCACTTCCTTGCTCGCATCATTGTTTGTGTGTTTTTGTGTTTTTTCGCCTCGACAGTCTGGGCCCTGCTGTTGGTAAGGTGGGGCGGAGAACAGACCTGGATGCGGTCAGCATCCGACAAATTCCCCTTCCCTTGTTGGGCTGACGCAATTCCATGCCTGGTTGAGCCTGGTTGAGCCTTGTTCTTCAAGCAGTCACCAGCGCGGAGTTTGTGGTTGCCGGTTCCCCCCCTCACTTGTTACGTGTGTAGTTGTGTAGAAAGATGAAAAAGATGTGTAATGTGTCATAGTCTAGCAGAGATGTGTGTGGAATATTGTTGCATTTCTTCAAAGATGAAACACACACACAGTTTCGCTGCAGACCCAAGAAACGGCCCGAAGCATGCAACCTATTCGTTCTCCTGCTTTCTGCCCTGGCCGTCCAACTTCGGCTCCTCCCAGCGGTGCTAACCTCAAAACAGCTTCAGCCTTGCAGATGTTCGACGGTTGCCAGCCACGTTTTGCTGCACGCCATGCAGCCACCGTCCGTTTTCCCCCCTTTCGCCATGTCGATCCTGCAACAAGCCGCAGGACCTGGCTCCGGAACCACGTCGGTGGCTCTCTCGATGTGCCTCCGGCCCTAGTATACGCTGCCTCTCAGAACCCCGCTGCCCCTGCGATAACCAGGTGCTGTGCACACAGTCTAAGGAAATCCACACTCTGGGGGATCGCCAGTCTGGTCGATAAAGTGGAGATCGTAAGGCGTTGGATGATGAAATGACGGACGAGGAACGGCGGCCCGCCCATGAAAACGGAGCATTCGCTGCGCATGGGATGCTGGGATTTTGGAATTTTTACTTTTCCCGTCTGCTTTCCCAGTTCCCACTGCACCACACCACACCACGCCAATGTCGAACTAGCAACCCACCATCCCACCCACCCAAGGCTAAATTACCCCAAGAGTCCACTTCGATCCCAAGCCAGCGGGAATGCCACGCTACCCCGCTGCTCGGGGCTCTAACCAAGCCTAGCATCCGCCGAAGCGATCTCGTCTTTTCGTCTTTTGCATGTGCTTCCACGAACTAACCAGGTCGAGTCGAGGTCAGGGGTGCTGGGTTCGTTGAGCCGGAAGTCGACCGGTCGGTCGTTGTTTTTGGCAAATTTTACGAACCGATGCCTGTTGGTTCCGACGCCATCAGAGTTAATATCCGTTGGTTCGGCCGCCGTCGACTCGAAACGTATTTTTATCCCTCAGGACGGACCACAATGGTACTCTCAATGGCACCCACCACATGGAGACGTTGCAGAGGGACGGGTGTCAGCGATATCGCCCGGGCGCAACATGGTCCAATCGTGTGCTGCTCGGCCGTTGCACAACAGCAAAACTCGTTCTCTGCGTGAGAAGTGAGAACGGTGATCAACTGGGTTCCGCCTCTTCAGGCCGCAGCAAAGATGAAGACACGGACAAGAACCGGTTCGGTCCATGGGTCCGTCTTCTATGCAGTGATCTAGCAGCAATCACACAATCCTCCAATGCGCCCCGCGAATGACGTTTCACCACAGATTATCTGCAATTTATCCCCCCCCTCGCCAGTTGCCGGGCCGGCATCACTCCACAACATGTCAGTGTGATTGCACCTGGTTCGGCACATGATGAGCGGCCGCCGCGTACTGTTGAGGCCCTCGATCCAAGCCTGACACGGCATTGCAGCCAATATAGTATAAAGCTTCTAGCTTCAACATCGCTTCCAATCCAACATGACGACGGAGAGTTGCGCATATCGTCAGCCGCTTCTCTCTCCACCACCCTGAGTAGAGGAGAGCTATGTACAGCCACCTCAGGGCGACGGGCACAGTCAGAAGTCATAAAAGCTAGAGCATACTTAGAAGCCGTCATGTAAATCTCCATGTTGACAACGTATGGCAATTCCCCAAAGAGCGCAATAACTCAAAGCACCATCCCGTGACATTGCCGACATCGACAGGATACGTTCAGCGTATGATTTATTGTAGCTTCCAGGGTGGAACGACACTAGACGATACGACACCGTACACAGATCACCCGAGGGTTCCCAACATGACTAAGCTTAGGGGATGTATTCGCATGTTGCCTTACCTTTGGTGTGCACTTAGGTAGTCATGGCATAGAATGTACGGGTGAGTATCTTGCAAGTATGTGATTTAACATTTCTAACATGAAGACTAGATACATGTAGTGAGTGGCCATAGCTTTGTTGTCCGAGGACGGATCAAGTGACCACCAACTCCTGGGCCGCGGAGAATAAATATTTCTCATCAGATCAACATCAACATCAACATCAACATCAATATCAACACCGGAGGCAATCTCCGACTGGCAAGAGGCATCCCATGGATTAAGCGTTGTCATGGACCTTTCGGCTGAGGCCAGGCCCAAAGAGACTAGCTACGACGTCGCGGCGTCGGAATCGACCGTCAAGACCTCCAGTTCAGAGGCTCGGAGACGACATCCGGCCCCAACCACAGACTATCATACCGTCATATTGTCGGCCGCCATGTCCGCACGAAGGAAAACACGTCCGAGATCTCCAAGCCAGCATCGCCACCGCCCGTTTTCCGTGACTATAAGAAGAAGCCCTGTCTCGGGCGAGGTAGGAGCGTCCTCTTTCCCACAACATCTTCTTCCTGCTATCTGGTCACACCAGATACACAGCACCCCTTTTCCTTTTTCACGACCAAAAAAAAAAGGGAAAGTAAAATAAAGAAAAAGGAAAGAAAAGAGAAAACCAACACAACCATGATCTCCACCACCACCAACCAGGAGAAGCCGACAACCCACCCGCCGCCGCCGCCGCCGCCTCCTCCGCCCTCGCCCACCGCCGCCGCTCTCGCCGCCGCGGGCACCCGCCTCCTGACCCGCACACGCCAGGCGCTGGACGGGCTGTGCGCCGAGGCCGACCGCGCCATCCACGACGCCTGGGTGCGCCACCGCAGCGTGCTGCCTCTGCTGCGGGCCGCGCCAGACCCGCTGGTGCAGCGGGCGCTGTGGCGGGCCGGGCGGGAGGTCTTTGCGGACGAGGTGCAGAGGGAGATGGTGCGGTTCAGGGCGGGGTTGTGCTTGATCCGTGAGTGGTCTATCCTGGTCGTTTTTGGTTTGGTTTGGTCTTGTTGTTTATTTGGGTTGGGGGTTTGCTAGTTTTCGTCCGGGTCTTTCTCTGCCCTCATCCCCCTTCCCCCCCTCCCGCCTCTCTTTGCTTTTATTTGGGTAAGTCTTTTGGCGGTGGTTGCGTTGCGTTGCTAGGCTGAACTAATCCATGGTTGTTTTTGGTGACTATGGAAAGAAGCGGTAGCTGACCCTTTTGACATGCAGGTGCCGATATTGCCCGGGAGCATGGGATGAGCGGGTGGACGAGGTGTGGGCGATCCTGCGGGCCGGCGAGTACTTGCCGGCGAATTACCGGAAGTTCCGCGCCGGCAACCCCTATCGTCTGGTGGATGTCCTCGCCGCTCTTGAGGATGGCCCGGTCGAGAGCGGCCACCGCGGCGAGGATGAAGGCGGCGAGGGCGGGGATGCGGAGGACGCGGAAGATGAAGCCGAGATTGACTGGGACGGGGAAACCGAATTCGGCTCGGACCCCGGGGACGCTGAAGCCGACTGGGACGCCGAAACCGAACTCGGCTCGGACAGGGGATGGTAGTGCACCGGGGGAAGGAGATCGTTGTAGCAACCTCATGTGTATACCTTTTGGTATTGTTAGAATATACATACAATGCTACGGCTTTTCGGGACACTCTACAAGGGTTGCTCTGCGACGGGCTTCAGGTTTAACCTCGAAAGACTGTCTCTTGCTTTACATGTGACTCTGGGAGTAGAGTTCTGCGGTCATGGGCAATCTTCTGGATATCGGATAAATGTAGCAGAGAACATAGGAACCATAACCGTTGAACGCGAGAGAGGTGCTCGAAGGCTATATTAACATGAACACTTACAGCTCACTAGCCCACAAGTCACTCATCATACACCCCACTCACAACAGGTAGATTCAACCCGTTCACTTACAACTGTGGCTCACTCATAACGGTCGCTTATATCTCACTCATTTAAAACTAGGGCGCTCACTTACAACGCTCCCTTGCAGCTCACTTGCAATACTCTCACTCAAGTTATTGAGATACTTACAAGTCACTCACTCCCGAATGACTCATACAACAAACACACTTATTAAAATAGCCACTTGCAACGCACTCCCTTACAACTTAAGCATTCACCTACCACAGTCATTTACAACTCATTTTATTACTGCATTGTTGTTGTGTTACTCATGAGCGGGACCACATCAAGAACCGATGCCACCGACCAAAAGAAATCCCATCCCCGAGCTCGTGTGGAATCATGACCCAATAAACGAAACGAAAGGAATATACCTAAGTGTTCAAGCCATCACTATGTATAGGAGGAAGGTATGTATGTACATACCTACCTACCTAGGTAGGTTGACGAAAAATAAGTCGGGTCCTTTTTACAACACTCGGGTAAAATAAAGCTCATGGTCTACGGAAGATATCAGGTAATGCTTGAATGTAGCCATGGCTAGGTAGGTAAGGGGCTTGGATTGCACATCTTCTGTCCTTTGATTTTCGGATCACTCCTCACTCTTGACGGAACGCACGAGATCACACAGACAGAAGAACTCAGACAACACCACTTCATGGGTAGACCAACAAGCTATCATTTCTCATATTCTTCTATAACTACCTCATAAACCATCTCTCATAACCAACCATCATCATCATCATGACCATGCCCCAGGACGCCCCTAAATGCACCGACGAAGATAACCCTAAAAACACGAACACAAAAGGAACAAAATCACAAGCCAAAAGCAACGCGACGCAATGCACCAACAACCAAACCCTACCCCCCACAGCAAAAGGAGAAAACAAAAACAAAAGCAAAAGACACAAGCACCTCACTCCCGCACCCAATACCCCTCCCCATCGTAATACTCGCCCATCACACCCATATTATCAACACCAGCCGCACCTGCAACCTTCAAACCCTTCATCGAGTTCCTCCTACCAACGGCGGCGCCCGCAAACAACCGCGATGACGCCACCGCGCGCAGCGCCACGCCCAGCACCATCAGCGTCTCGACGCCCAGCAGGCCCATCCAGATGTGGTTGAGCAGCTGGTCCTCGTCCTGGGCGGAGAGGCGGGCGGCGAGGTTGATGTCGAGGATCATGGTGGTGGTGCGTTGGGTTGAAGGTAGGTTGGTGAGACGGGTTGTAGTGGCTTTGGGGGGGTTGAGATCGGGGGGTCAGGGGGAGATAGGAGGGGTGATGGCGCGAGTATCGAGAGTTGTGGCTTTTGCTTGCTTCCTGGGAGACTCGGAGACGGTGCAGTGGGTGAGGGTGATGGCGGCGGGGCGGTGAACGCTGGCTCGAATCGTGGAGCAGGAGTGGGGGATGCTGCTGCGCTAGCCTCAGGCTAGTTGCTCGTACAGGAGTGGTGTGTTGTCTGTCTCAGCGCAGCAATAAGATGGCACTGACAATTTCCTGTTAGCCAAATGATGAGTATAGAACTTTGGCCCGGGTGTAATCTTCCTCACCAGAGTGTCCGGGGCGTTGAGGAGGTAGGGAGATAAGGTAGGATGCCAGTTGGCGCCGAGGTGGCCGGGGTTTAGTAACCCCTGTGCAAAATGCACAAGCTGGGGCTTTTTATGCGGTGAGGCCTAAGAGTGGAGGGCAGGATGTCCACACACCGCCATTAGGGCGACAGAGCGAATGTGTAAACTCCCTAATGGTTGATCGATGGGTAACAGTCGGATTGAAAAGCACGGTGATAGCAGTCCTTTGATTCTACGGAACTTGCTTCCAGAATCGGATCTCAATTGAATCACTACTAGTACCCAGTGTCCTAATGACATCTGTGAAATCTGGACTTGCCCAGGGGAGGCCTGGTTTATGTTAACCTACGCAGGTCCTGCCTCTGTGCCGGTCCAGTTGAGGCCAACATGGCCATTTACCCGATTTGGGTTCAATAGTTAATATAGGTGTTACCCGTGACGAGACTCGGACGCCAGAGCCACTTTGGAGCCGGAAAAGTTGGGCTTGACGAAAAAGCCAATGGTATTGATGGATTATCCTTTGAGATCACTTCGTGGACCTCACTAGTCCCTTAGAACACCCGACGATACCCATGGTCTTTGGCGGAAGCCCGTGATCATGGCCATGAGGACGCCCATGGCGCTTTTCCAATCTTGCAATGACACTGGGTATGTACTGGCCATTGCAGCATGCTAAGTGTGTTAATTTGACTGAACTAAAGATTGTAATCTGAAACCGTGACCGGAATCAACGTTAATTTGTGGCGTGCGAGTAAGCCTCCCGAGTCCTCTTCCGCATTCCTCATACATCGTAAAGATAATTATGTATCTACCTAGGTAGGATCCCGGCCTGGCATGCCACAAAGGGAAACGTGATGATAAGCTTGTGACTAATTGCAATTACCTCGGTTTCAAGTCACCCGTCATTGAGCAAGTACTAAAATGTAGGGTACGTCGGAGAAGGCCCCTCCGCCGTATTGGATCAACCCGTTCCCATCCATTAGCACCGTGGTGATGTCGTGGGGGCTCCAAGCGCAGAGGCATTCTTCTCCTTGAGGATTTCCTTGATAATGTAAAGCATTTACAGAAATAGCTGCAGTGCTTTATTCATAGCGCCCTGCCGCCCTGCCGCCCTCCCGCCCTCGTCGGCGGAGCCGTTTCCGTTCAGTTCCTTTTCTTTGTTCTTCCCAGAGATGAAAGACCAACCCTGAGCTACCTCTTTTGTTTTGAGGTGATTCCAACCTTTCTAACTTCTTCCCCTGTATGATATGATCCCGAGTCTTAGAAGTGCTGACAGGTATTAATTCTTGTGGCACGCAATCTCCCAACCCCAACAGTCTAGCTTCACGTCACTCGGTGAATGCCTTACCCCAATACAGACTTGGCCATGCCGACCAACCCATCGACCCGTCGCCGGAGGCCTGCTCCGTCTCTCCCAGCTCCTGAGCCTGACCTGAAGGGCACTATTGAAGAGGATGCGACCAAGGCCGCCTCAGTTGCTACAGACGAGCAGACCACGGACGACACTTGGAACGATGGGGTCAAGGGACAAGCTACAACTGCTAGAACAGCGACAAATACCCCTGCCGCCGATACTGCAGGAGATAGGAGTATACGGACCGCCATCGCCATATTGGTCTTGGAATTGACCCTGGGTATGTTAGCATTCTCCGGGCTTCTCCTGCCACTGCTAGCTACCTTGGTTTTGGCGCTGTCCCCGCTCTACCCCATCTTGTCCCTGCTGGGGGTCTTGTATCTCACTTTCAGACTGGTCTACGCCGTGTGCCAGGATCTCCTATGGCCGTTGAAAGGCTTGTGCACGGCTCTGCGGATTCTTTTGGACGTCTGCCTGCCTATCCTGGCGCTTGTGTGCTTCGCTTTCTTCATATTCCTGAGGTCTCTGGTCATCATCATATTTGGTATGATCCTGGGCATGCCCAAGCCCGACGAACGCCTCAGGACTTCTCTCGTGGCCTTCTACCAGGCCCTCTCGCGCCGGTTCCTGGAACTATCCAATCTCTTTTACCCGGTCTTTGATTCGCTCTCGAAACCGCTCAAGCGCTTCGGCGGGATTGGTCGATGGCTTTTGATTGCCTATACTGTGTGGTTGGGCGTCACCTACACGGCATCGTTTGTCTTCGACCACCACGAGGACGCATTATCGACGGTGGTCTGCGCCACGCCCTATATTGCCCCCCCAGCTCATCTTATGTGAACCGAGAGCGCTCGACCTCTTGGCTGGCATAACACTGCCCCGAAAGAGGCTTGCTGATGCCGGGAGGCGTGCCAGGGGCGACCACAACCTGTGGCAGCAGATGTATCTTTATCGTCTCGCCCTCGAGAGCCTCGGAGGTCACATTAAAATTAGCCATACCATACGGAAGGAGAGAAAGCTAGAACTCGATGAGCCGCTTGCTCTTCTGGGGGACCGTACAGAAACCATATCTAAGTACGTCACGATTCAACCCCGATCCGTACTTGCCGTGACTAGCTCCGCTAACATACTATACTCTAGGTTGTTAAATGAGTTTACGAAATTACTAAGAACCACCGTCGGCACCATGAAGTTGGCCGATGACGACGATGCCAATTTGCTCAATGCATTTGCGCAACGTACTCAAGTTCAATCTCTACAAAAGACCGAGACGGTTCTGGATCGTGTGCTAGCGGCGATGCGGATGTTCTCTTGACTCTACTCCACAACATTCGTGCCGATTTCGACAGAGTCAAGGACATCGCTCTCAAAGAGCTAGGTGACACTCCTGCTCCCACCCGCGTTCTCCAGGATCTGTGGGTCCACGCTGGATGGATGAAGAAAATGAGAGGGGAGGCCCAGGGATACGAAAAGCTGTTGGGAGAGATCCCCAGTTGCTACGACGTGACCAGTGCTATGGTCCGGGATATCCAGAGCTCGCTCCTTCAAGCCAAAGCCGGGATGGAATTGGTCGATTCCCCACGCATCGCGGATGCCCTTCTCGAAACATACCCGCCACACCGTATCGTAACCACTCTGCGGAAGTCCGCGGGAATGCTGGAGGCAAGCAAAGAGAGTATTGAGAATACGGGCACTAGAACCGCCAAGGTTATCGCGAAGCAAAAGAGGGGAGGTGCTTAGAAAGGGTTCACCCCTGGGAGACCCGGAGGAGTGTGCCTTTGGATGGGGAGGGGAGGGTAAGGGAGGAGGAGACGGGTAGTTTGGGGTCTGACAGGTTTCTCTTTGGGGCATCCGGCAAGTCTTTGGGATAGCGGGTAGATGACCAAGTTAACTTCATCGGCCACGCGACACATTGACACCAATGGAGACGGGGTACCTGGGTACCTAGCTAGGCAACTAGGCAACTAAGGTAAATATATCTTATGAAAGAACAAGGTATATATTATGTGCATACTCCAGACAACTATTAACTCTTATATAAAATATCATGATTATTGCGGCTACAGAGAATGTCCTGGAGGTTCTTGGAGAGGGTGTACAGTGGGAGCTCTCAGCTCCTTTGACGGCCTGATTGATTCATTGCCCGGGGTCTCGGAGGGCATTGAGAAGGTATACGTGGAATATCAAATACTTAAGCGCTGCTAAAGAACAAAGAAAAAGAAGAAAAAAGAAGGCTTTATTCTCCTATATTTGGCTTGCAGATTGCATCTGCTTTGACCGACTTGTGTTCGTTGCAATAGGGTGGGTGGTCATGTCGGTGCCAAGATGAAAGGTATGAAACTATCACCTTCCAACAACCCCCTTGCGATTATCTACCTACAGTTACCTTCATGTTTCCAGTCACCGGCCGCGATGTAATATCAAAAGATGCAAGCTTATAGTTCTGTAATTACTTGGGCAAACCGCTCTGTTGTGTTTAATTACTTCCCATCAGCATCGTGGTGATGTGTTCGGGCTCCAAGAGTCCAGGTTGGGGAGCATCCTCCTTGAGAATGTCCAAGAACTGCATGGACAGAAAATACCTACAGTTACTCACAGTTCAGCGCAGTTGCTTATTGATGTCCCGATATTATTGTTGTCGCCAATCAAAAGCCCCCGAGCAACTGTCTCCGTTTGTTTTCTTTGTCCCGCCCGGAAATGAAATCTCTGCTCCTAAACTCCCCGTTTGTACCTACCTATCCAGCTCTTCCCACTGCACCTTTTTCAAATCTCTTACTTGTATGCTCACAGTCTTGAAAGCGCCGTCACGTTTGGTTTCTTTTGACACACTCTTCCAAGACGCTTCACGATGCCGACCAACCCGTCGCAGCGTCTCCGGCGGTCCTGCTTATCTTCACCAAGTTCGCCAAGCTCATCAAGCCCACCACGCTCACCAAAGCGTGGGACGCACGGGAACAAAACCGTCTCGGCCATTATGGACGAGTTGGCTACGGACGAAGAGACCATGAACGACCAGACTACCAACGAACAGCTCATCAACGAGCAGCTCATCATCGACCAGTCCACCAGCGACCAGTCCACCGACGACAAGTCCCTCAACGAGCAGTCCACCAACGACAAGTCCCTCAACGAGCAGCTCATCAGCGACCTGTCCCTCAATGATAAGTTCACCAACGACCAGTCCGCCAACGACCAGTCCGCCAATGATCGGTCCACCAACGGCCGGTCCCTCAACGAGCAGCCTACAAATTACCGACGAGGCTAGTGGGGATGGGATCAAGAACCAGGCCGTAACTGACGGGATGAGGACAAACGCACCCGTCACCGACACGTCCGTCACAAACACTAAAGTCGGTGATCCTCATGGCATTGTGCCGAGCCGCCTCGCCAAGTTCTTCGCCTGGGCCCTGGTACTGCTAGCTTTCTTTTCGCCCTTTCTACGGCCACCGGCCTTCGTCTTGTCGGTCGTACGATTTCTGAAGGCCTTGCTTCTCAAGCTGAACCTCATCAACACTCTCTCACCCATTCTCGTCACGGCTGGGTACGTGCGTCTGGGACTGCGACTGCTCTACGCCTTGTGCCAGGACTTCATGGCCCTGTTGATTGTTCTGCGCCCGGTCGCAGAGCTGCTCAAGGCTTCCTACCGGTACTTTCTGGCACTCTCGAGGGCCATGTTTCAGGATATTGTGACGTTTCTGGATTCTCTCTTGACAAAGTTCAACGCCATGTGCCAACGTCTCCTGGTATCCCTCAAGACCTTCTACCGGAGCGTCTTAGCGCTGTTCCGACAGTTGCATCTTGCCATGGCGCAGCTCTCAACCCGTTCCCAGCATCTCCTGACATGGCTGAGCCACTACAGCCGAGTGTGGAAATGGATGCTTGTTACCTGCGCCGTCTTGCTGAGCGGCTCCTACACCGTTACGCTCACTCTCCAACACAACCCGGGGCTTCTGTCGGAGGTGATCTGCCCCATCCCGGTTGTCGGTCTCTATCTGCCGCCGTGTCAACCAACGGCCTGCCCCCAGTTGCTCCTGCAGGAAATCTGGTCTTCGAATGTGATCTCACCCCAGGATAAATTCGCTACAATCATGGGACGCCTTGGACAAGACCACAATCTTGCGAGTCAGTTGATCAAGCATCATTCCGCCATCCGCGACCTAGGAATTCGTGTCAAGGGCAGCAAATTGCAGCACAAACACGAAATTTCGGAAGCGCTGGAGTCCTTGAAACAGCAAACCAGAGCCACAGGCCGGTAGGTCCCCATGACAGCAGTGCCCATTGTCTGGCCAACCTCACTAACACTCGACTGAAATATGCCAGGTCCCTTCATCAGTTTACGACCAGATTCACCACATTTGTTGATCTCCTCCACGGTTTCGACAAATACGCGCTCCGTCTCATCGAGGGCCGGATCAATTCGGATGGGCGCAACGAGATAAGGACGTTGATGAGCGGCATTCTGGAAGCGCTATACCCGCTTACCGGCTTCCAAGCCCACCGTCCTATCCACGAGGACATCAAGGAGGTGTTCCGGATTACCACGGGCCACATGGTGAAAGATATCAACACGTTAGTCGATCACGCCGACACTCTATCACAGGAGATCGAGGTCATTCAAAGGTTTCTCGAAACCGTCAAGAGGAACGCCGAAAAGGACATCGAAAAGCTCCCCACCCGCGATATCCTCGGGGCGCTGTGGGACCGCCTGGCGCCAGGGGACAAATCCGGGTATTTGTACGTATCTAAGGACACACGGGGGCTGCTGGCGGATCTCATGAACCTCTACGAGGTGGTGTCGAACGTCGTGGGGGACATCCACAGTGCTCTTATCCGCATCCAGGTCGAGCTCCAGCACTTTGACACGACGCGCTTCCAAAACGACCTCATGCTCGAGCAGTACCCGCTCGAGGTCATGGCGGCTTCCCTCCGAAACTCCATGAATAACCTGGCGGCCAGCAAGCAGGTCCTCCACACCGCCGGCGGGACGAAGATTGTGGAAACGATCCGGCCCGACAAGAATACAAAGAAGAACACCAAGTAATGAGCTGGTCGATACTGCGAGGGGCCCGAGGCATTGCCGGCTAAGGAGGGGGCGGATGTGCTTTGGTGTTTGTGCAGGGGATGATGGCTTGTTTTTCTCCCTTAACATCACGCCCTGCGCCACCGTTGCTTCATCACGTGGGGAGGGGGGAGGGGTATTTTAGGTTGTGTACATGTACGATGAGATGAGAAAAACCAGCAAACCCAACTTTTGTCTTGAACCTCGGTGAGAGAAACATGAAGCATTGAAGGACCGTCATCCTTGTAATCCTTCTGAGTCAGGGCGGCTGTTGCATGAAATGAGAACGGTGCGAGTTCTCGAGGATGAGGTGTGGTTTGGTGTCAAGGCTGATCGACGGTCCAATTATCGAATGGGCGGGACTGATACGCGGCCCCTGATGAGCAGCTTCCCCGCTTCTGTCCTTGGAGTTACACAGCCGACGCTGGTGTCTTGTGCCAGGGAATCATGTTGCACCTCTGCACAGCTGCGTGAAGGCGAGAAGTTCGGAACGAACCTAATTCTCCATCACACCATTGAGATATCCCAGGCTTCCATCCCTCTGAATCATTTTACACACATTAGATGACAGGAAAGAATTGCCTGCGAACCTAACTTGCACACAGGCGATAAGAGGTCGTTCCTGCCCGGGAGTTACAGGGGGTTTCACACGAGATGCTGTCACCGATCAGAGGATACCCCACTTCTGCCCCACCAGCCGTGCAGGGCGGGACCTCCCCGGCTCGACCGGGCAATTTGTCACCCAATGTTCCTGCCCAAACTCAGACAAGCTGCAAATCTCCAAAAAATTCCCGAGATCAATTGGAAAAAATGCGATTTGGCTTTGCCAGTTGTGATGCAGCATTGGCTTCAATTGATGAGTTTTTAAACTGCGGGATGGCGTGTAAGTGCTGGATGATAGGAGTGGGGCATGGCCCCTGGTACCCCGGATTACCCCAGATTCCAAGCTGGGCCCAGGCTGTTCGCGGCGATGCAAGACGCTCGGACCAGGTACCTTTGCTTGTTGAGGTCGGGCAGGGCTCGCCTGCCGTGTCGTTCCATGATGATGTACTTGTCACGCGATCCCGTGGACGAGCCAACGTGATCAATGTCCTGGCATTACCCCGCCCGGTCTGACGAACCTAACAGTCGAGGCAGAAACACTGCAAGCAGTTGAACCTAAAGTAGGTAATGGCTGATCTGCCGCTCGGACTCCTTCCTGGAGGGAGCTCTATAAATTGGCCCTCCCCCCCCTCCTCAGCTTTCTCCGCTCTTCTCCTCCCACTTCTGTCTTTGTCCCACAACAATCGTACTCGTACAAGAAGTATTCAGCAACCAAACCCAGCAACCAACATGTCCGAGCCACTCACCAAGGTCGACTCCGCCGTCCAAGGCATCGAGGATGTCCCCGAGGTCAAGGAGACCAAGCACCGCCGGGCAAGCTCGAGTGCGAATGGAGTCATGAACATCAAGGATCTCGGTAAGTAGCATCGTCTACCCAACTCACTTGGCTTTGTCCATTGTGCCGGCCGAACAATTGCTGACCTCGTCGTCCTACGCACAGAGGAGCAAGGGATTGATCTGCAAATTGCCAAGGAGACACAGTCGACGGGGTGGTAAGTCCAACCTCAAACCTTATCGTTCACGCACCCGCCCGTCTTACGCGCCCTTAGGAAGATCAACAAGTCGCCCTCGACGGTAGAAGAGAAAGACATCCTCAAGAAGCTCCTCACAACGCCCCCCGTCAAGAAGATTGACCTCCACTTCCCGTTGGGGTTAGAGGTAACAGCACGGAACCTCAAGGGCGTCACCATCAAGGATGCCCTTGATGCCATTCACAAGCAATTCAGGAAGAAGGTGGGTGCCGACAATTCTGCAAGCTGACACGCGATGCTAATGTGACATGCCCAGGCCGATGACGAGCTTGACCAGCCGTACCTGAAGGGGTTCGAGTGGGACAAGGAAGAGTCATGGACCCGCTTGATTGTGCACCTGCAGAAGGATGCCCCGCAAGTGCACACCTCGAGCAAGAAGAAGAAGAACAAGGAGTAAAGAGCTCACCCAGAGGGTGACGTAGTTATCCTGCCGGCAGTGGGGGATATCCGGCAGGCTGTTAATCTTTTGGGCGTTCATCCAGGGCGAGGAGCCAATTAGCGATGAGGTGGGGAGTCGGTAGCATTCCATGTACCACCCTCATGATCATGGATGATCTATGTATACGTAGTTGAGGGCCTGATCGGCTCCGGGGGTATGGTAATGTACCTACCTAATGAATTAGAACCCCGCTTCTGACCCCCTGTCAACTCACGAAAAAATGCTTCGCCATGTAAATCGAGGGCGCCTTTCCCTTCTAGACACCCAATTTTGCAGGTATAAAGGAGCAAATACCTCATCTTCCCCATTTCGCGAAGCTAAAATATACTATACTACTCCAAAGTGTAGGAGTTCGAGTCGTAGCGATGGAGCAACAGTTCCAAAAGGTAAAGAAAATCCTGTTTATCCAATTTATATCTCGTCCTCGGTTTCTATTTTCCTTAGTCATTTTCTTCATCTCTTTTTGTTTTATCATTTTCCTACGTTCCTTTAGATGAACTTGCTTCCTTTCGGAATTGGGGTTTGAGGGTGCTAGTAATGTGTAAATTCCTCTCCCCTGGTCCTCGCGAGAACCAAACCACCCAGTACTCAAGTCAGTACTACTTCACGCCGGTGGCGACTGGGATTTTCTTAGTGCTGTATGTCTTTTGCTGCCCTTACCCCCCTTTCCTTTTGCCTAGGTAGATACCTAGTTTTGACACAAATACTGGTACGAAGTTCCTCCGGCTATATCCGTGCACCCTCCCCATCTCCCTCCAACGCTCTGCCCATTCTGTCCCGGACCGTGTCCGTTCCGGGTACGCTCGTAAACAGCACCTTGACCGTAGCGGCTGTGCCGCCATCGTCCGAAGCCGGAGCAAGCCCGCAAACGCCCGCAGCGCCTCGGTCTCAAACTGTTCTCTCTCATACAGGGCGACGCCGTCAACAATGATGAACAGCGTGACCGTCTCCGGGAGTCCACGGACAAGCCACTCCAATACTCGGAGTAGCTCGTCAACCATCACGGAACGGCCAGAACCGCCTGAGCCGTACTCATTGCCTCCGTGTTGTGGCGCGGATAGCACGGATAGCGCTTCCAGGTTGCCGGCATCCGGCACCAAAAGGAATGGGAGAGGCAAGGCGCCCCTGGCGATTGGAGTCTCTCTCCATTCCGAAGTGACTACCTCAATGTTACGGATCAAGGCCCCTGAATGTTAGATTGGAAGCTTCGCTATCCTGGCAGGAAACCCTACAACGCACCTGACCCCTTTTCTCATGCTTGTTCGCAAGAACAATGCGGGCTCATCAACATCAACAACACCATTGACTATGGCGACCGCCTTGAATGTCTCCGCAGGAGCTTTGAGTGGGAGATGGATCGGCTCTATCTCGCTGAGGAGACGAATCGCCGTCGGCTCGCCAAAGACAAGGAGGCAGAGGAGCAGCGACAAAGGGAGCGGGATATAGCTGAAGCGGAGGTGGAGCAATCGGAGGGCGACAACTCGAAAGTGGCTGCAAAGGGGACCTCGAAGCTCGGAACTGGCACCGTGGCAGAAGACAAAGCACTCGATACTGATGATGAGACCCCCAAGCCCATGGAGCCCTTCTACGCGGAGTTTGAATAACACGCTTTCAAACGCTTGAGCCTAACCCCTAGCGGAAGTAATGTCAAAGACGGGAAAGTATGCATCGTAGACGTTGTCATGGGAGATCCCGTTATCGACGATCGCGATGGCCGCCAATGGTATGGTACTCAGGGACGCGCCGGCATCGCAAGGGCTTCATCACGCAAACCAACGTATCCGCTTCGGGAACACCCGGCCAGGAAGTGCTGCCCGAGAGAATACGAATACGCTCCATGAAAATTAAAGAGATCATGGCCAAGATTCTCTCAGAACCTGGAAGCATACTCAGTAGATCGGAAGGTGTTGTTCCCATCGTGTTCGTGAGGCCTTTTATTTACTACGAGCAAACGCTTCGAGACTAGGTGGTGTACCGCGCTGGAAAAGAGATTTTCCCACTCCTCCGGAACAGATGACGGAGCTTCCGCTCGAAGAGGCATAGTCAAAAAGGGAACCCGAGTGGAAGGTGACAACCCACCCCCACAAGGATCGAGAGCTCATATCCTCCATAATTGCAAATTCCCAACCTCTCCAGAATGAAGAAGGCAGCAGCACTGCAACTGGTAAGCAGGATACCCAGAAACATGAGCTGGGTAGAGAGACCAAGAAACGAGAAGATTGCAAAAGTGAAAAAGGCAAAGGACAAATTGGCAAGGAACAAGACGACAAAATAGAGGACGGCAAAAAAAGAGACGACAAGAGAGAAGACGACAATGAAATCGATTATGACGACCTACACGACATCCCAAAGACTCGAACCGCTTTGCATCATCTAAAATGTCTACTGGCTTTCACTGACTCGGTGATCCTAGCCAGGAGAGCATACCTTGATATTCCGACATGCCATAAGATCCACTTTTCGGATCTCTGGCTCCTTTTTCGGGCCGGGATTGAGGTGATACGTGCCAATGGCAAACAGGCCTACCATGTTATTGAAGTCAACAGCGCTCCCCACCGTGTGGTACCTCCATGGGAACGCTACTGGGTCGGCCTTGTCGCTAACAATCGAATTAAGCCCCCATTTAGAATCAAGTGTGTCTACATCGACTTTGATGGTAAACACTTGGGGCCAGTAAACAAGACCTTTGACTTCGAGGTTTGGGGGCGAGCAGGATGTTACCTCGCTTGAGGTCTATCCACTCCGCCTTTTCCAACCCCGGCAATCCGGGGTTACAGAAAGCGAGTGGAAAGACTTTGAATCCATGGCAGTCCCCGAGGACCAGAGATACCGACGGAAGTTCAAGCGCCGAGGGGCGAAATTCCTCGACGTCATTAGCGTGAGGCACATGCACTATGCTGGGCCGATCTTGGGGTCACGGGACGAGATCGAGAATCAAGTAGTCATTGACTCCGAGACGGCCTTTTCTAGCAAGGACAAGACGCAGCAGCTGTGAAAGCCCGAGTTGAACATGCTGCTTGGAAACCCATCTGTGGATGACGAGGCAGTCGAGAAGGAACCAGAGAATGGTTGTCGCGGCAGCTGTTGTCGAGGTGACATCGTATACGACGATACATTCCTGGAGCGGAAGATGAGAACCGACTACACCGAATCCCTTTCCCCAAGGAGCATGGCGAGCAGCCCTCCGTCGCTATCGTGCCTAGGCTGCTAAAGGAAGTTGAGCGCAGGTCTATATCAGATGACGAACTGGTCATTATGTCGCACCGGGTATTTGGGTTTGTCCTTCGTAGCCGGAAATGGGGTATGTTCTCATTTTGCTTCTCACAGAATCCCTTGACTCGTTTTTTGTTTCTCTGAACTAATACTTAATCTTCCATCGCAGCGCAGCTAGACTTGTCGTTTCTCGATGATGCCCACCCCTCTGAGGAGGCGACCGGGGAAGCTATACCACCCAAGGAAAACAAACCTCCGAAACAGACAGTTATGGCATTCGACCGCTTGGTATTAGAGAAGGGTCACCGGCCAATGATCGAGTCTCTTGTTGCCCAGCACTTTCGAGACAGGGAATTGGCAACAGGGCAGAGCAAACAGGTAGACATTGTCAAGGGGGAAGGTCCGTTACCCACCCATCCGCCGCTAGGCTCGTCGAATATTTAACCGTTATCCCACAGGGAAGGGACTAATCTTGCTTCTTCACGGGGCACCTGGAGTTGGCAAAACATCCACGGCCGGTACGTGCTCTTGTTGGTTTTTTTGCCCCTTCTGCCACCTCCCACATGGTAGCCACTGAACTCTATGTGGTCTTCCTTCCCATTTAACTGCTCTGACGCACTACGAGTCCCTCCCCCGTTCAAAAGTTAAAACTGACTATCAAGCAGAGGGAGTGGCAGAGCTTTTCAGGAAGCCCCTATTCCAAATCACATGTGGCAAGTGGAAGGCATCAACAGTCCTCTGTTGATGACTGCGGCGTTGTGCTCACCCACATATCTTATTGCTTGCTAACGCCTCACCTAGGCGACCTCAGCACCACTGCACGAGAAGTGGAGAAAGCCAAACCCTAACCCGTTCATAGCTGCGCGGCGAGACCTGATCGACGAGTTGGAAGAGAGGCACCCGCGACACAAAACACAGAACTAGACAGACCTCTTCACGTTCAAGCTTGTGTTTACTGATGATGGCAAAGATGGAGCTTCAATATAATGAAATTTCCGGTCATCAGTAGGCCCACATCATTATGTCTAGGCCCAGTTACCCGGGGCCGCCCGTCTGATAGAAACGGAGCTAACCATGACGCCTACTTTCTTCTGCACGCTATTGTCATTCCCATGCCATGATGTCAGTTTAACGCCCTGATCGGCGGCCCAAAGTGATATATTTATCGAATAGTTAAAAGATAACGTACTTGCATAACGAAGCGCCCACCATAACGAAGCGCCCACTTTTCCCGGACCTCAACCACTTTGTGTAAGTCAATTCAGCCACAACAGCTCAAATCAATTGAAACTACTCGGAGTCACTGTCTTCAGACATCTCGCAAACTACTTGACATGTCCGCGCATTGTGGCCGGGCTTCTTGCAGTTGCTGCAGAGCCGAATGCGTGGCCCACCCACTGTTATACAACCACTACTCCCTGACGTTTCCTCGCAGTCCTTATCACCAAGTCCCCGGTCAGCCATCAAACCCTTTGCCTCTTGTAAACTAAGTGATCCTCCTTCCTGCAGACGCGTTTTCTTTGTCCTACGGCGCTTGCTTAGTCGCTCATTTGCTGTACGAAGTTCCTGGGCCTCAGCTCGGAGTAACACCATTTCATGTGCCAATTTTGAGATGCTCTTGGCCTGCAAGTCGATGATGTCGAAAATGTGAGTCGGAGAGCTACCTTGATGGTTCTCGATCTTCCGCTTGAGAGTGATGGAGCTCTTGGTCGCGTCGTACGCATTGGATGGGGTCTTCAGGGCCCAAGTCGAGGCTGTTCCGGGACGCGAGTTTGGAGGAGATGGGGTAAGTGGCTTAGGGTCGAGGCAAGAAACTACCAATTCAGGGTCAAAAGGAACAAGGCCAGTTGCTCTAAAGCCCGCTCGTATGTTGTTCGCTGTGATTGAAGCGTGAAATGCCTCGACAAACGCGTCGAAGAAGTCCTCCTTCGTAATGTGGGTGATCTGCATCCGCATCATCTGCTCAATCCGCTTGCCGTACGAGGCCTTGAGCGGACTAAAACACCCAACATCAAGAGGCTGGAGAAAGTGGGAAGAATGGGGAGGCATGCAAAGTGTAACAATGTTGTTGGCCTTGCAGAAATCTTCGAAGTCGACCGAGTGGTGGCTTTCGTGGCCGTCAAGGATGAGCAGTCGATGTACCCCTCTCGTACGGCGTTTGGTAGCCTCGTCGAAATGTTTTAGCCAATCGAGGCCAATCTCATTTGTTGTCCAGCCATTCTCGCTTGTATGGACTCTCCATTCGGGCTGGAACCGGCTGTCCTGGTACCAAGGGAGGAGGTGGTTTTTCCCCTTGACGACAAAGTACGGCGGCACGACCCAGCCATCCGCACACACAGCTTGGATCACCGTAACCCACTCTCGATTGCCAGGCTGCTTTGTGCGAGGCCGTCCACGTCGCTCGGAGCTCGTCACGACCTTTGCACTCGAAAGTATGCCCATCTGGAACCCAGTCTCGTCGAAGTTGTAGATGTCCCCCTCTTGGATCGCGTATTTATCGATTACGTTGCGTACGAGCCGAAACCACGCGTTTACTACGTCGGGATCTTCGCATTGGGCTCTCTTGTAATCGATTTGCGTCGGAAACGCGTCGTAACCTTGGAATGTCGCTTTACGAAACCGTTTGCCCATCGGGGTCCGACGCCCGACGCGCCGCGTGCGGCCCGAAGGCGATCGGCCATTTCTCGAAGGTCCGAGAGCTGGGGCTGAAATCCTCGCGCATCAAGGTCGAGTACTCTCTCAAGAAGGACTTGCTCTTCAAAGTCAGTCAGTTTTCGAAGGTTGGCTGGTATTTCGCGTCGTGGTTGCTTTCCGGCGCGTCGGTCGCGGAGCGAGCTTCGTGAGACCTCGTAGATCGCAGAAGCTTTTCGGACAGAAAGTTTAGGGTCTTTCTTGAGAGCTTCAAGCGCAAGGATCATACGAGTTTCTTTTGGAAGAGATTCCATTTTGTTGTGTGGAGAAAAGTGAGGATAGAGTTGGAAGGTTGTTAGGTGTAAAAAAGTGGGCGCTTCGTTATGGTGGGCGCTTCGTTATGCAAGTACGTTTACCTTCCATCCCACAAATTTCAGCACACGTAGTAATCTGAACCTCAAAGTATCTGTGGGCCAACCACCTATAACCGGACGAATCCATCGAGAGAATTTGGTCGATAAGTTGATAGGGGTTGGGGTTGGAGTTAGGGTTGACTACTGATTACAACGAAGGCGTTAACTCCAGGTTCCATAACTTAGGAATTCCTGAGTTAGCAAAACCATAGTTAACACTGTTTTTCGCCACCAGATCTTGGCAATCAAGCCCAATGAAGGCATGTAAGCGAGGTCCTTAGCGTGGTACATTGAATCCGTGGTGATGGGAAGAATGGGATGGTTTCCCTTTGTACCGCCAAATTTGGGTGCTCAAAGGGGGAAAACGTCGCTTAGTCACTTAGACGGTGGCAAATTCGGTACATTGAAGGTAGCCCCATCACTTTACTTTACATCACTTTGCGCGGCCGATCAGGCCGTAAGTATCCAGGAAGAACCTAGAGTTGGTGGTAGGTATTAAAACTGCGTTTGGAGCGGTGTCCTTCAATCAGCAACTTTTCCTTTTTCTCTCCAACTTAAGGCATCATTAATCTTGCTTCCCGTTCACCTCGTAGCTAACTTATTATCGGCATGTCAGACAGGCATAACACAGACACGCGCGGGGTGGTATGCAATGACCCTTCGCAGCTCGGCAATACAAAAACACCCTGGATGGACGGCTCCCCCTGTGGAGATCCGCCTCCTAATTTTTGAGGCCATCACGCAACAAAAACATCCAGGCTGGGCTTCATCCGCCGCTGTTTGCAAAGAATGGCAGCTTTTTATTGAGAGGGAAAACTTCGGCCAGTTACACCTGGGCGTACCTTGTCTGGACGATTTTGAGCACATTACGGTCCGGCGGCAACACCTCGTCTACTCTATCTCGCTTGATATCGAGCTGCCATGCTACACCTGTCGATGTTGCCAGACTTACGAGTCGGAGACGTGGAAGAACCAAAATTCGTCCATCCTCAGCGGCTGGACGTTAGTGAAGCAGAAAGGCCTGGCGTTGGAGCTCAACGCACACTCACCTAGCGACTCGGACCACTGGTTCAAGCATTACCGTTTCAGCTATGGTCCTGTGGATGATGCCGAGGACGATAGGTTGTTAAACGATCTGAAGCATGGCTGGAGGAATGCCCAGCAGGAGACCCAGCCACCGAGGATGGCCGTCTTGCGCCTGTTCACGGCCATCAAGCTACGGTTTCCAGCCGAACTTCCTCGCGTGGACGTCGTCACGCGACTCGCCATCCGCAGGCAGCTCCGACGCCGATTCCGGCCTATAGACTTACAGCTCGTGCTGGGCAAACTCGGACACTTGGAACACATGGTCTATGAGCCTTGGAGAGTGTGGAGGAGCTTCCACGCCCGGCAAGTTGATCGGGGTGCGTACCTAACCCGTCGGAGCCTGCAGACGGTATACCTTTCGCTAACACCGGTACATTTGAACGACATAATACTCAGTTTTCATTCGAAATGGCCTTCCCAAAACTCTTAAGACATTATCCGTATTTGAAGACTTTGACGATAGCCTTGTCGCTGCTCTGGCTCCCCCAGGGTTGTTAGGCCCCATTTTCTCCGTCGACTCCGTCCGCATTGCCGATCCTTGTATCGGCGCAGCCTTTGCCTCCAGAAGCCTCGACCTAGAACATCTTTCTGTGTCGTACCTGTCCAAAGCCGAGGACTTCTTTAGAGCCTGTTTGCAAACCTGGATTTGGGAACATCTGCAGTCACTAGCCCTGACATCGGCGTTGCTACAGCCCGCGGGAAACAACCGCAACGCTATCTATGCCCTACTATCGAACGCCGCCGCCGCGGCGATGCGAATGCCTAAACTACATACAATGGTGCTGTGGAACGGGAGAAGGGGCAACGCCTGTGCGTTTCTATACCACCACCACGACAAAGGCCGCCCATGCATCGCATGGCGAGGCACGTGGGATCTCGAGCTCACTTACGCAGTCGTGGAGGCGTGGCAAAACGTTGCCTCCCAAGTTTGCCCGTCGTCGGATCTTGGCATAGAGAAGCAGCATATCCCTGGGCGGGTTGATCCCCACGCTGATGCTATCCATTGTCTGGCCTTGCCCTGTCCAGTGGTTGAGCATGCATCCCTGGAGCAGATGAGGCGAGAGGGAGCCTGCCGTACAGCATGGTGACTACCTGACCAGTAATGGGTAATGTCATAAATACCGCTTGCCGTTTTACCTGTCCCTTACTTAGTTTAGGTACTTGACAACATGGGGATGGTGAATAGCAGGATTTTCAACCTGCGTGAACGTTCTACGCGCATCGAGACTCTCGTTCGGCACTACCTCCATACTTCCAGTCGGCCGCGCACTCCGTTGCCGGATCAAAATAACCAAAGTCCCAAACAGCTCGAGACTTGGCGACAATTGGGGATTGTGAATCACAAATGTCAAGCAAAAGGATGAATATATCGTTTGTTTCAGAATGTTCGAACTTGCAGAGTTGTATCAAGGCACCACCTTGGTAAAACAAGCCGGATGTTAAGTGAGGATGCCTAATTTGTAGGAAAGATAGAAACGCTTCTCAAACCTAAAAAAGCTCCTCTTCTTTTCTTTTCTTTTTCTTTTCTTTTCTTTTCTTTTCTTTTCTTTTCTTTTCTTTTCTTTTCTTTTCTTTTTTTTTTTCTAAGTTGAATTTCTGTAATTCGGCACAAGGCTGTGTAAACACCTGGTCCGCCTTCCAGGTTGGCGCGCGTGGACCAAGGTGGTCCACTCAGGCGTTTGCACCAGGCAGTGCCATTCGCCTGCATTCGCCTACATGCATGGTACTTATGCAAGGGTTAGCGGTTGCTCACACCCAGCCACGTCGCTTCAGGGGAGCAATTTCAAAGACCAGCTGTTCCGCGCTCCACAAACTTTTGGCAACGCGGCTGAGACAATGCGGCACAGTCGATACTCCTGAAATATGGCAAGAAAGGCCGCAGTTGTCGTCAATGCTGCTTCTATCCCTTACGACCTTCGGATGGGAAAGTACCTACCTAGACGACGCAATAAGTCCGACTCGAGTGGGCCTCGGTATCGATTTGCCGGGTTTTGCCCATCCAGAAATCTCACTTCAACATGTTGGCCGCCAAACCGCTTCGGCTCCTCGCCGGAGCCTCCCTCGTGGGATCCGTTGCCGCCGACGCTGGAGATGATTTCTCCAACAACTTGTTTTCTGACCTGGCCCCGTACGTGATGCAGACCGTACCATAAATGATATGGCGCTGACTCGAGTCTTACACAGGCTGCTGGCGTTGTTTGGTGAGAGGGTTACCATGCAGTTCATGAGCCAATCTACGGGATGGGCTGAAAATATCATCCTGGCAATGGCCCCATTGGGTATTATTACTGCGATTGTTGGGGCTATTAGGGTCGGCGGCCCGACATGGCTTCGAGCCATCATTGGAAGAGCAAGGGAGAGCCGGGCCGTCGTTGAGGCTGAACTAATGTCCTCCACTTCGCAAGAAGTGTGCGAGCTTTGGAATGGTCGGCAAATTGTGAGGGTAATGGGAGTGGGACCTATCCGTGAATTCATCATCTTGTTACCCGGGGAGGACGGTGAGGTTCGAGGGCCGGTAAATGGGGTACAAGTAAAAGGATTGACGGATTCTAAAAAAGAGGGCCACGAGGCCGAGGATCGGTACCTCAAAAAACACGGTGAGTAACCCCAAGCCTACCTGTCCACGACAGTGCTAACCGTCATACTAGTGCATACGTTTCGAGACAGCATCTTCGACCCCTCCAAAGTAGTCGGGATGTTCAAGTCGATCCTCAAGACGAAAAGCCCCGAGTCTCTGCGTAGCGGGGATCTTGAAGGAGCTTTGCCCAACTCTCCGGATACCATGAGTTCAAATGCGCCTGAAACAAACAACGACCCGGGCCCTAGACCCAAGCGCAGCGGCCGCCCCGTCGTCGTGATTCGCAATCTGGACGCACCCGCGCCTAGCCTCACGTTCAATGTGCGGAGTCAACTAAACAGGGGAGAGTTGTATCTGGTTGCGGTACTTGGTACAGTCCTTCAGCTCGGCGTCCTGATCTTCTCCGGATGTGCTACCTACCACCCCGATCTCAGGTCTCGGTGGCTCAAAGATGACAACCCCGCCGCCGACTACGCCTTTGCCTGCAACGCTGGGGGAACTCTGCTCTTGGTGGCGGGCATGCTGATTTGTGCCCACGTCGTCGAGGGCAGCACATCAGAAACAAGATACCAGCCAGTCGAAGGTGAGGCCCGTGTCGTGTGGCTGCAAAAGTCAGGCACTGTCAACGACCAGGCCTTCGAGTCGTTTGCCATATTTCCCCGCCAACCACTGTCTCTAATTACAACATCCCAGCGCTGGGACGCCGGGGGTTCACAGCAGCCCATACTTGGAGAGACCATCGCCGTCATCGGAACAACCGTCGGTCTCTGCGGCTTCGTCGCGCAGTTTGTAGGCCTGCGCGGCCTGCACTGGTCGTCATCCATTGCCCAGCTCATCGCAATTGCCTTCATGGTTGTCCTCAGAGCATGGGTTCGCCGCAATCTGGCACAGTTGCCGGCGGCTCGCCGCCTACTTTCGGGCCACGAAATGGACTGGCTGGCCATGACTCTCGCCGACAATCTCGCGAAAGCCCCCTGGCTAAATCCCCCCAAGGACGGTGGGGATCCCCAGGCCGGGACGGAAGGAGATGGCTCCCAGAAAAACGAGCAGTTGGATCGGCAGAGCAGGCCGTGGGATTGGAAACCCACCGCGGTCGAGAATCCGGCAACACTCCTAGCCCTCCAAGAAGCCGATGGATCGGAAACTGCATCGGAAACAAGGGCGCAAATGACAATGATGCTAAGAAGAGACCTTGGAGAGGTTGCAGATTGGCAGGGACCGGCATCCGCCGAGGCAATTGCTCTGGCTCGCGCGATTGAGATCGCCATGGATACATTCTTCGACACGAAACCAAACGTAAATGGTAAACTTACCTGGCATCTCTCCGTTCCTAGCTCTTCGGAGGACTCTCGCAGTGAATCGGTAACCTTTCGTGTGGAGCAACTTGCAACCGGCCACTGGAAGGCTTTTTCGGACGAGCTTGAGGCCGCACTCTCGTTATGGTTATATTCGGTGGCTGAGCTCGACCACACGCCGGGGAATGATCTGGCAGACGACGACGAACACATCAAGCCTGGCGATAATCGCCGGACAAACGAGGGGGGACGCCTCGAGATCAAACCTATGCGATCCAAAGATGACACGTGGCTGCGCATAAAGGGAGAGCAGGCAAAGCGCAGCCTCCGACTCCTAGGCCAGTCTACCGAGTCCCTAGATCGAGATCTTCGGTGGTGGATACCTAGGCTTGATACTACCAGCGTTACCGAGGTACGTATGGACGGCGAGCAGACAAACAACGGCGACATCATCGAGGTCGACAACTATCGCATCGTCGGATGTGCATCTAACTGGGGCCCTGGCTCATACATACATCGAAATTCCAACCATGAAGGTGCCAGTACTGCTTCTGGCGACGACAGACCTACCTGGACCATGGCGGCCGAATCATCCATCCCCCTAGCCACATTATTTGCCCAGCACATGTTTACCTCGTTTATGTGGGCTGCAGCGAAGAAGATGAAGTCACACATTCCTGGCGGAGCGGACATTCTGCCTTCGGAGAGGGACAGCGCACTCTCGACATGGACGTCGTTCGCACTGCGCAACGCCAAACTCCACAAAATGGCCCAAGACATCCAGGGTACCGGCCTTGGGAATCTGGGAGACGTCTACCTGGCCCTCATTCCACCTCTGAGCATCGAACGAAAGTTACCGCAGCCAGACGCCATCATTGAATTGGCGCGAAAGAACGCGAATCCACATGGTCAGCCGAGGCAGTGGAGCAACGTGGCCGATGCCTACTTGTGGCTCATTCGAGCAGTAAAGGGGTTACAAGAAGATATCTTGACCAGGGCAGCCGCCCTTTTGATAGACCATTTGAGGGCTATCATCGACACCATCGAGCTATTGGAAAGTCAGCACATCGACGAGTCCGGCATCCAACAGTTAAAGGAAGACAGGGATCGTATTACAAAAGCGCTGCGGGGTGTTGATAACGGGGTGTTGGCGTTTCTTTTGGGGTTATATCGACTGCAGGGTCGGCCTTGGAATAGCCCCTTACCCGAATGGCCTCAGCCTTTGAAGACCTCGGCCTTGATTCCTAAGCTCAAAGACCTCCACGTCCATATGTGGGTTCTCGGCCACTCCAACGAATCGCACACCTCGGATCTCCTACATGGCATGGGAAATTCGCGGCGGTGGGATGAGAAAGACATCCTCGATTGGGCGCCACTCTTCTATACAATCATGAAATCCTTGGACAACAAGCGAGACCGCTGCCTACACCAGGGAGCAGACGTTAATGCACGAGACTTCCGCGGACGGACACCATTGCATTATGCTTGCCAGCGTGGTTTCACGTCCAGCATACTCAGTCTCCTACGGGCAGGCGCGGAGATGAATGCACGAGATGCCGATGGACTTGTGCCGTTGCACAACGCAGCTCGCTCCGGGAGTGGCGAACTGGTGCGACAATTGATTGAAGCTGGGGCAGAGGTAAACGTGGTAGATGGGTTCGGAAATACCCCACTGCATGAAGCTGCGTATGCGGGAAGTACAGCAGCTCTGATGGCGTGTTTAGAATATGCGAACGTGAAGTTGCGCGACCACAATGGGAGAACCGCCTTGCATCTGGCTGCGGTAGGAAAAAAGGGAAGTGCTGAGGATAGGAAGGCGGTAATCAAGGCCCTCATGGAGAAGGCAGGCGTCGACAAGGAGGCAAAGGATTACGACGACTGGACGCCGCTACAATTGGCTGCCCGATTTGGGAATGAGGCTGCCGTCGAGGCTCTCGTTCAGATGGGCGCCGACAAGGAAGTACAGGATGGCGAGGGCAACACGCCACTACACTACGCCGCTGGATACGGGCATGATGCTGTTGTTAAGGTTCTTGTCGAGCAGGGCGCTGACAAAGAAGCAAATGACTTCCACAACGAGACGCCATTACACGACGCCGCCCGATCTGGGCGCAAGGCCATTGTCAAGTTTCTTGTTGAGCGGGGCGCTGATAAAGAAGCAAAGAACAATAGGGGAACCAGGCCACTGCACTTAGCTGTTGAATACGGGCATGAGGATGTTGTCAAGCTTTTGGTCGAGCAGGGCGTTGACAAGGAACCAAAGAATAATTTCGGCAACACACCACTACACTTGGCCGTTGAAGAGAAGCAGGACGCTATCATCAAGATTCTCGTCGAGATGGGCGCCGACAAGGAAGCAAAGGATGGCGACGGCAACACGCCACTGCACTGCGCCGCTAAACACGGCTCCCTGGCTCGTATCAAGTTTCTTGTCGAGCAAGGCGCTGATATGGACGCAAAAAATAATGTTGGTAACACGCCACTGCACTACGCCGCTGACGGCGAGTCTATTTTCAGGTTTCTTGTCAACCAGGGCGCTGACCAGGAGGTTAAAAACGACGATGGTGAAACGCCTTTCGAAGCTTATTGGCGGTATAATAAAGACGCCTTGGATATGCTTGGCGGTTGGCTGGATTAGAGTTCAATGTTTTCGTTTGTCTAGAAGTCCGACAGTGCAGTGTACGAAAAAATATCTCCATCTGTTGCATCAAAAGCTTTGCGGTGTGATTCTCTATAAAACATCGCACTCCTTTATTCTCTCCCATATTGATAGCAAAGCACTTGATAGGCATGTACCTAGTTACCTACCCAGGTTCCTATGTCTTGCCGCCTTGTTATTCCGCCCGACGTCGACCGTACTTGTTAGAGTCCTCGCCGGCACCCGACATTTGCGCTGACCGACTGCCCGAGGCCTTGGTCGCCTGTCTCTGTTTTGTATTACCGACTCCAGCGTTGTGACCGTGTTGAGCTTCAGCCTCCGATCCAGACCTCGAGCGGGACCTGGACCTGGAACCCGCCCGAAAGCTGGAGACAGACCAAGCTCGCCCGCCCCGCCGGCCTTTGCCACGGTCGTAGTCGCGGTCACGCTCATGCTCCGGTTCACCCTGGTACGGCGACCGGTCACGGTTACGGTGTTTGCCGCCGCCGCCGCGCCACGGCGGTCCAACGGAGCCGTCGCCAGCGTACACCCCCCCTCCGCCGCCACGCCCATACCCGCCGCCGCCCTCCCCGTGGTAGCGGTCGGGTCCGTATATACGGCCATCAAACTGGGAAGCACTGTTGCCTTGGTAACCGTCGTAGTCGTCATCGTCGTCATCATCATCGTAGTAAAGTGACCGCCTCTGGACCGGCGCACCCCGGTGATAATGGCCGCTGTGGCCCCGGCGGCCGCCCCCGGTGTCGTCGCGGCCCCTGTCCCCCCACTCATTATTCCGCCGCCGGCTGCCCTTATTGTAGGCCCACGTGCCGCGGGGAGGCTCGTCCCGCCCGACCTGATACGGGCTCTCATTGTTGGGGTGCGCGCCGTCGTGCGCGCGCTCGGTGCGTTGGAAGGCCAGTTCGTTGTCCGACATTTTGTGCAGGTCCCGCCGCATCTTGTCAAAATTGGCCGTGGCGTTCGCGACCTGCTTGAAGTGCTCCTTGCCAATGTAGGGGGCCGCGGCCCCATTCCTTCCGGCCTCCTCCGGAGCCCGTTCTTCGTGTCGTTGCTGCTGCTGGAAGCGCGCCAGCGAGGCGGCGATCTGGAAAGCGTTACGTATCTGCCGGCCGTTCCACCTCAGCGCCTGGTCACCGTTGTAGTGCTTCTCGGCAAACTTCATGATCTCGTCCTTGCGGATCGTCATCATCTGCCTGACGGCCCCGGGGCCTTGGCTCGCCCGTTGGGCCTTGAACCGCACTTTCTCAATCTCCTCGAGTCGCTCGATGTTCATCCTAAATAGCTCGAGCGTCTGTTCCAGGCTGAAGGCTGGGTAGTCTAGGCTCACGTGCACGCGCGACTTGACCGCCTCGTCGAACACCCCGGGGCGGTTTGTTGTTAGAAATAGGATCCCAGGATAGTATTCTAGTGTTCTGAGAAAGACTAGCAGAGAAGAACTGTCAGTATCCAAAGGGGTTCGGTAATGGTGAAGCCAACATACTTGACACCTAAAACCATCCAAGTCAGTTTTGACCCTTTCTCAAAACATTTAAAGGTCAGGTTGCAGTAAGAGAAGGAAAGGTGAGGGAGAGAAACGGGAACGAGGCACAGGGGTTAAAGGGGGTGGAGGGGTGACGTACCATGGCGTTGCGGGTAATGCTCTCGTCGCCTTTCTCTCTCTGGGACAAAAAGATGTCGGCCTCGTCCAAAAGCAGGATGCTGTTTAGTCCTCTAATCAGCCATGCCGTACCGGTGCACGGTAAAACGCTACAATCACACAGAATGGCGAGGTCGCGGGGAAAATGAGGAGATGCATACCAGTCCCAAAGGTTAGCTAGACGAAAGATCTGCTTCAGTCCTCCCTCGACGGACTCGGGGGTCGTGCCGAGATCACCACAGGTGATTAGGAACAACGGCCGCCTCCGGGAGAGGGCGACAGCCTCCGCCGTGGCCGTCTTGCCCACTCCCGGTGCGCCGTGTAGCAGAATCACGAGGCCTTTGCCCTTGCCCCTGATAAAGTCCTGATCCGGGAGCGTCAACTCAAGGTTTTCGCTATCGCCGTCATTGCAGCCGCTAGAGGCAGCGAGCTGCTGGAGCTGCCCGGTCAATGTTTTATTCTCGAAATGCTCGTGGACGATAGAGAGGATCATGTTTTTGCGCTTGGAGTCGATCATGAGCGAGTTGAATGGGCTCTTTTCATCAGACGGCCAGTGGATTTCTCTTACAGAGGACACGTCGGCGTTGAAGAATTTCCTTTCCATTTTCTTTGTATTAGTACAGTCCCGGCATCATTCATGGTGTCCCGGCCCTCACCTGTCGCGCAATGCGTAGGCCATGATTCTCGAAGGAAGCAGGACAAGGTCGTGGTCCAAAAAGACCTGGTTTTCCGCCCTCGTGTTGTCGTCCGGCTCGCTGCTACTAAATGGATCGGTCTGTAACAGATTGTTCCACAGGACGCTTGCCACGCGGTCGTCGGCGACAACCAACTCGCGCACCTTTGCGGCGGCTTCCTTCTCGCGACTGTCGTCGGCCCAACACATGATGGGAAAGCTGTCATAGAGCATGTCCGGCATGGTGTCGACGCGGGACTTGGAGATGTCAAAGTTGGGCCGCCACGCGGGGATGTTCTGGTAGGCTTCCTGGAAATCGACGATGATGGTGCTCGAGATATACTCAGGTTGAACCTCGACCGCCGAACCGACACCAAAGACATCGCGCATGCTCTCGCGCATGGTGCTTTCCATCCACGACGAGCTTCCGGCCTGACGGATCATCGAGATGGGCTTCCCGAGCGGCGTTGTGGTCCGTGACCAACCGTCATACTCGAAAGCCTCCCGCCCGCCACCCGCCTTGGTGACAAGGTTGTGGAACTGCCGGCCCCTGTCGCGGAGCTGCACAAAAAAGCTCTCCTCATTCTGGAGAAATCGGATCGGGAAAATGGGCAGCTTGTGGACGTCCATCTCACCGCGGAAAAACTCGATCTCAATGTAGGTGCTGACCGGGGCGAACTTGAACCCATCATAGTCGATATAGAACCCTTCCACACCGACGGGCTCTCTAAACGTCCTTCTCCGGTGGTCATCATCCGGCTCGTCGCTGACGCTCACATCCCACTTGTAGCTGGGTATGTTTATTCCTTTGGCACGGATGACGGTGTGCGTGTCGACTGACGCAGAGGGGCCTCCTGACGGCCCGTGGGACACAGTCCGGAGGTCATCGCCTCCGTTGAAGTAAGGACCAAAAAGGGCTGCGTGGTCGTGTCTACGCACCGCGGTCGAGTTGTTAGGGCGGCAGAGGAGCTCGCCATAGCGGAAGAGACACCAGAGATCATCGAACCTAATCTTCTTGGGGTTGCTGTGGTTGCTTTCCTCAAACTGTTTGTAGTGCGGTATCAGTTTGGCGTCGACGAATTCGACGTAGCACTTCATCTGCAGGTAGGCGTTCTTCGACACCATCTCTTCCTCCAAGGCGTCCTCCTTATTCAATGGTCTCTGGCCCGGTTGAAGCGTCACTCTCTCGTCCCTCTCTCCAGCATGTGAAGGACCAAACCTGTCGTTCAACTTCTTTAGCTCTGTCCGCATCATATCCTGGTGATAAATCAGGAAGGCAAACGGGATAAGGAAGGTGTGCGGCTCGGTGGGCCACGGTCTGTTGCCGCTAGCTCGAGCAAGGTATCTGTTGACGTTGGTTGAGTTGATGCGGATGCGCTCAAACTGCAGCCCGCTCGTCCATATCGCCGCGTGCCTGGGCTGAGTCGGACGTCGGTGTCCCGCGAGATACTTCTCCCTCCTCTCCTTGTCCATGCGGCTGAGACGCTCCACCTCAATATCCTCGTCAAGCGTCTCACTCGTCATCAGTAGCTCGACTGTCGCTATATCAAAGCTTGTCTTGTCCGTATTCTGGAACCGGTTCTTGAACTGCTCCCAGTTGCACTCGACCACCTTAGGCTTGGTGTGGAGGTAGAAGCTGTCATTCTCTACCGTATTCACTACCGGCGCCGCTGGCTTGATGTCTTTTGTTTTGCTGAATTGGGGGGCCTCAGGTTCAGGATGTGATACCGCCGCGGGTTTGGGCAGGGCCGCAAAGTCGGGTTTTGGAGTCACCTCCTCCTTGGAGGCCATGCTGGCTGTAGGCCGGGAAGGCACAATACCACGTTTGTTGTCTAGTTTCGGTGTCTGAAGACGATCAACGTGCGAGCGAGGCGTTTTTCGGGCACAAGACAAGGTTGATAGCACAGCAGCCATGCCTCTCTCCGTCCCGAGTTACGCATCCGTGTATGATGTAACACGCACGCCAGCAGGTCGCTAACTCTCGACCTCTAGGCCACGCTTGTGTCGGTACAAGGGTCAAGATGGATAAGCGAAGTACCAGCAATTCTGGAGGGAGATGGTATGGTGATGTTGAATTACAACTGCGAAGACGGCGCGGGTTTTACGTTGCTCCTAACGTGGCTCACCCCTCGCCTGGAGTTTCCCGTCACGTATCTTCATCCCACACTCTGCGCGGGGTTGCACAACAGACAATAAACAAAACAGATTGGCGCATTTATATCCAGTCGGAATGGATGGGCACCCTCTTGGTGCTTTTGTGGGCGGGGCAGAGCCGCAGAGCACGCGAACGCAACCACATCCCTGAGCGACCAACCCTGGTTCAAGCCGTCCCCCAGCCATGAACATGGCATCTCCGAGCCGCGGGTCTGACGTGGCACGTACGAAGCAAATCCGATCGACGAATTGGATGAGGACCCTGGATATCTGATGCAACATGGCCCAAACCAACGGCACATGGACCAGGACCTCCTACTTACCCACCTACGGTGCCTATGTAAACTATACCTTCCGTCTAGGTAGTTGATTGACTTTTGATAAATGATGATAACCTTCGGCTAGGGACCCCTTAGCCGATACGAACTTGGGTAACGTTGAACAGAATGGATACACAGAATTAGTTGTGCACAAAGCTGAGACAAGGGGGGAAGTCGTGAACTGGTGGTGATCGGCCTGTAATGCAGCTCCCATTTTATTACGCATTCATACCCCATGTTGCCGTTTTTTATTGGGGTCAGCCTGCATCCATTGTGCGCAGGTTTGGGGATGTAATTGGTTACCTATAGAATGGCTTGCATTTTCAGCTCTTTTCATCCTGTTGTTCTCCCGGGATCTCACATACCCCCACGCTCCGGTTATCGTCCACTTCGGGTCCAAGATTCGCACATGACCTGAGTCCCTCGGTCGACTCCCAAGAGCCGCCCCGAGTCCCCTGGAGCCCCCTAAACCCCCCGAACGAAAGCGGTGAGTACAATCGCCGCGGTCCACGACAACTACGGGTTTCCCTTCCACAAACCAACGCTGACTCTTTAATGAAACAAACATCGCTGCCAGTATCATAGGCCAAGCATGGAGCTGGAACGAAACCTTCCGCGGACTCTAGTCGAGCAACTTAACGACGAGACACAAATTGAAGTGTTCCAGACGTGGTTCGAGGCCAGGGGAACGGCCTACTTTCCCGAGATGACTACTACCAGCCTCCGATACGACCAACAGCGTTCCGAGCTAGTTCTCGGGAGTGGGCAGCAGTAAGTCGACTGGCCTTTACCTGGAAACAATAGAGAAGATTGCTGATGCGGCGGTATCCGCTCAGGGCCACTCAGATCGCCGTCAGGAACTACTACTACTTGGCCCAAGACTCCATTCCTGTAAACCCAGAGTCTTGCACGTGGGGCCACGTTCTGGATGAAAGGGACAAGGCCAAAAAGGAGTTGGAGGGTGAGGATAGGTTTCGCATGCGCAACCTTCTCGGTGAAATGGACAAGGCCAAGGAAGAGTGGGAGGGTAAGGGCAAGTTTCGTGTGCGCGGGGGAGGCTGCATCGAACGAGCCCCCTTCCTGCTCGACGCCATTCCTACAGATAACGGGCTAGGCCTGTTAAAAAGTGCCTTGACGGTAATCTTCCACGTAAGCCGCTTTCCTTTTTAACCCCTATGAACGTTCTAGGAAGTACAGGGCAGTACAGGGGAGTCAACGGTTCTGCTGACAGCAGACGTCCGACAGGCCGTCCAGAGAAGGTCAGACGCATGCGAACGGATATTCACCTGCTTCTCTGAGATCCCGGACATGATCGAAACAGGCCACAGGCTAGCCAAGCTACATCCTAGTAAACCCGAGATTGCGAGCAGGCTGGAAGAGCTTCACAATGCACTCTTCGATTCAATACCTTTGCTCATCGACATCCTCCTACGGCAACGGGGCCGTGCCTCCGGTGACCCATCGAGTGAGTGCCTACATAACAGTACTTCTCCAATGCCGATTATGGCTCAGGGGGAACTGTGTCAACAACAAAACGACTGACACCCTACAGACCAACGGGGAAGCTTGAAGCGAGCCAAAGTCAAGGTTTCCGAGGTAGTCAAGGACCTGGTCCGCGACCCCGTCAAAGGAGTAGAAGACTTGGTCGCCCCAATCACAGCCGCTGTCTCTAAGCTTAAAGATTGCGCGACTATGCTTAACAACGAGGGAGTGGAGGTGATAAACAAACGAGTAGCCGGTTTGGAAGACAACGACAAGCTCATCTTCGGCCTCGTCAAGCACAATGCTATCCAACTCAATCGTTTGCGTAGCAAACTCGACGAGATATCCTTGCAGCAAAACCCCGCGGCCCCGAAGGGTTTCTCCTAGTCGCTAATGAATTATATCGGCTCGGCCTTGAATCTAATAGGAAGAAGGCGCTCAAGGATTGGTCTTTGGCCCCTGAGCAGGGTGCAAATCGACCAGTACTCGACTATCGGCAGCGCGAGTCCCCAAGTACCCGAAGACAGTCAGGGCAGCCCCAACTGTCAATTGAGCATCTCTACAACGTCGACATGAACCACCTTCTGGAGGTGATCGGTACAGACGACGAGCACCTCGTCTCCTACAGGGACAGGGACCGTCTGATGCGTATGCAGTCCGAGTTTCCCGTCAAGGCCCTCAAGAACGCATACCACCTCATGGAAAGCAACGAGCTGAAGAGCTGGATATCGTCGGCGGAGTCACAGCTCATGATCGTGGACGGCGACTGTCTAAATCAGAGTAAAGGCGGGGCCTCACCGATGACGGTGCTTTGTGCCTCGATTGCGGTCGGGCTGGCCACCAACACGGCCTCCCCGGATCCCGGAATGGAGCCGGCCGGTGGTGTTGTGTTGTTCTTTGCGTGCAGCGATCACGCGTCGCCATCCAGTCTACTCCCGGGTCCCCGGGGGATGGTGCGCAGCCTCATCAGCCAGCTACTCATCGCCCGCGATTTGCCGTGGAATCCGAGTCGGGACTCCAAGGGCCGCGTGAGCTATGGGCGCCACCCCGAACTGTCGTTTCTAGCCGAGTCTAGAACCCTATGGCCAGATATCCTCCACCACGGCCGTACCGGCGCTGACTCTCGCTCCACCGCCGATGTCTCCAAGCACCTCCAAGTGCCGTCCGTCGGTCACGACAAGAAGCCTCGCAGGAGCAATTCCCCCACCCCGAACTCTAGCTCAAACGCGGACTCCGACTCCGACTCCGACTCAGACTACGACTACAAAACAGGCGGGTACAAATCGCAGTCAAAGCGCAAGGACCCGGGGGCCGCCATTGCCGAGCAGACACACCTCGACGGCCTCATCGATCTCTTGATCAAGCTTGTACGCCAGCTCGACGCCCGAACCACCGTCTTCTGCATCCTTGACGGCGTCTCGTACTACGAACCCTCGTATTGTGGGTCGTGGCGGTCCCAGATTACCCGGGTCGTTCAGAGGCTGGCCGAAGATCTCTGGCAAGGGGGCAGCGGCAGCAACAACGCTAAGGGAGGAGTAAGAGGAAGAGGCGAATACCGCCAAGGGCCGAGATTCAAGCTACTGATGACGAGCCCCATCAAATCCTCCTTGTTGTTCGGCCTCGTGAAGAACAACTACGCCGGCGACGGGGCGCAGTGCGTGGACATGGCAACCAGAAGGATGCCGCACAAGACCATAGCGGAGAATCAGGGGATACGGCACCTGAACATCCCCGTCGCTGCGCGGTCACGCTCCAGCTCTGGTCGACGAGATGGATACCGGGGGCGTGACGCTGGGCGGGACTCACGGGAGGAGCAGAGATATTACAGTGACTTTGAGGGGTACTTTAGTGGTGATATGCGCGGACGGGGTGGGGGGTACACCCCGGTGCGTCGAGTGTATCGGTTGTGAATTCCGAGAGGAGTACATACCTACCTTAAACTACCAGGATAGGTAAAGTAGGTTCAATAGGTACTGTGGTGGGGACATGTATATCAGAGCAGTTTGTAACGTTAATTAGCTGAAGCGAGGATTGGAAAAACGCATATTTAGAACGAGAGAGCATGTTCGGACCATAATTACATGTACCTAGTCCCCACACACCTTTATCTCTTTGTCACGGTTATGGCCGCCTGCAGCCGGCCGGCGGGGTACGCCGGCAGTACCCCGAGCCAATCGTTGAATAAGATTACCTGGCCAATGAGACAACGGCTGCGTTGCTCACGAAGGGCCATGCCAAGGGAATGAGCAAGTACTCATCCTGCTCACTAAGGGAGTTGTAAGCACTCTGAGCACCCAGGAATTAGATAGTATATAGTCACTCGTTCTGGAGAGCTCTGGGAGTTCTCCAGTTAGCAATCACAACTACAGTTCGCTACAAGCTCGAGAGCCTACTGTTGAGGCAAGTCTTTGTTGTGCACCTTTTGGCTGCACCGAACCTAGTACCTTTGCAAGACACCTTCAATCAGACTGAACCCTAACAGGACGAGGTCTAGGAGAGGTTCGTCACACTCTTCCTAAATATATTAATACCCTAACTCTCCCATTCCCGCTTCTCATTCTCTTAGAAACATTAAAATATTTGGACCTATTATATGGAGCTTGTTGCCTAATAATATAATAAAACCAATAGTTATCTATTTAGGTCTTTTCTTCCTCTTCTTTTTTTTTTCTTTCCTCCCGTCTTTTCCTTTTGTGTTTTTCTTTTCATCTTTCCCTCTTTTCTTTTACCATACTCGGGGGGTGTTGGAGGCGAACATCGATCTCGTCCAGGATACTATCGTTCTCCGTACGATTCTGGATACGTTCTTCTAGGAGGAAGGAAAAGCTGGCTGCAGCGAGGTATTAATGAAGGCGCTTCCTAAATCTCTTATGTATCGGATTCCCCAGGTAAGGGGAGACGAGCTTCCGTACAAGGAAAGAGCTCTCCATCTGGGTGATTCGGGACTGGGAGATAGGGTGTGGCTATGGGAGAGATCTAAAAATAGATTCGTTGTTGCCATGGTCATTTTGTTTTCGTGTGTTGTTGCTACCTGAGTCTGCCCAGCGTCGACGGGTCAAGTTCGTGGGTCGGTGATATGGATGGTTAGTGACTGACATCTTTCCAACCACAGTTGCGCGGTCTGACCACTGTCCAATTTATAGCGGGAAAGTTATTACTAGCATCCGTAGGATGGTGACCAGTCCTCTTTTTGTGTGTTTCAGTACATGGTGGTGCTCCTTCAATAAACCGCCCACTCTACTCAGCACTTCCTCTCATTCTGAAAAACACGTTGCCCTCATAAGTCTCCAAATTGCACCGTAATGAAAGAGGCAAGTACGTATCACGGGCCCTGGGCTCGTTACCACCTCAGTTTTGAGGAGGGGGATAGAGAGCAGTACGGTACTGGAGACCGGCTAGCACGGTCGCCAGCACTCCGAAGACGATTGTTATGAACAGGATGAGCAGCCCAAACCAGAATGTCCAGAATTGCACAGGGTTCCGGTTGTCGCTCCAGACCGTGCTCCAGTCCCGAGGAGGGTTAAGGTACTCTTGCGCAATCTCCGTGAGGCGGTCGTGGTAGTAGCGAAAGTCTCGAAAACGGGGCTTTGTCGGACCGCTGTTGGAGGTCACTTGGAGGATACCAAGGTTCTTTTGGTGGCGACGCTCGATGAACTCGCTAGTTGGTTTCTCGTTGGCGGGGAAAAGATACTCTAGAGAGAGCAGCGCCTCTTTCAGGACGTCGAGAGGGATGGGGAATGGGGGTCTAGAATGGTGGGCATGGCAGGTTGGTTATCCGTGTTATGCGGTGACGATGACGTGGGAAGGAACTCACAAATTTTGGACAACAGGAACGGGGGAATTCCTGGTTAGTGAAGTCGTCTCAGGGGCAGCCGCATCAGGGGCAGCCGCATCAGGGACAGCCGTGGTAGTAGGAGTCGTGGTAGTAGGAGTCGCGGCAGGTGGAGTCGTGTCAAGGGCAGCCGTGGTAGTGGTAGTCTGCGCTGCTTGTCGGGCGTAATACCGCTCCAACAGCGCCACGGCGTCGACAAGCCACCTCTTGTGTTCAAAGACATTGAGGTCCTTGAAATTGTGCTCAAACTGCAGATGTTCGGGAAGATACCGGGTCCAGTGAATGTGAATCTTAAGATACCGACTGAGGTTGACCGCGGTCAGAGGATGGGTCAACCGAGTTTGGATCTGGGCACTCTCGCTAGCGATATGTGACAACTCCTCCTTGCTGTAATCGTGAGTCGGGGTAAAGTACGGGGGAGACGGGTTCCCGGGATAGAAAATGCCGTGGACAAAATCACATAGCCGCTGATTTTCTTCCCACCTCTGCACGAAACTCAAGTCCATCGCTGTCCCATGTACATCCGCCGGTCTGGTGTTGATCATAAGCCACATGCGCACAGCACAGTGAATAGCCTCATTGAGACTATCTCCGAGATGGTCATGCTCATTCTCTAACTCGGTGTGCAATTCAGTTCTGGTGATAGCGATATTAACCCTCATGGCTGAAACAGCAGAAAGGATCGCGTTCTTGTAGCCATCGCACCCGACAGCTTCGATTTCACCATGGAAGAGGGTAAGGAACCTGGTATAGTCGCTCAAGACACCTCCTAGAGGCACTTTGATGTCGGGCTGGACACCTCCTGGAGGCACTTCGAAGTCGGGGAAGAACAGCTTAGTGACGATTTTCACGTTCTCTCCCTCGACATCCTGTTCGGTATATGTTGTTGGACCGGCCATCTTGGGATTTCCGGCCACAGTCCACGGTTTGTTTCGAAAGACTCAAGTGAGAATTGCAGGAGATCACAAAGGGCTTCGTTTCCCTTCCACCAGACGCCACGGTCACCCTTGGCTGCAACCGCCATTAGTAGGATCTTCCCCTCTTTACAGTCCACCCCTGCCAAATCGGACGCGCCGCCAACAAACAAACCAGGGTTGAACTGTACCACAGTAAAAACTTCCGAAACATTCCCCGCACGATGGTCGCCGTCTGCCTACCTACGGTACCTACCTGACCAGTAACCACAACATAACCCGAGATTCCAATTCTCAACCACTGGTTGACGCTTTCACTATCGCTTATCCGCGCTACTACCTCTCTGCGGCGGCCATGACGGATCGTCTAGCCCTACCGCCCTCGGACTCTGGCCCTAGACACTTCCCAGTGGGGCGTTGGCGTGTCATCAAGATCCGTCTTCGGGTTTTTAACGTCCGGCTGCGGAATGAACCAAACCAAGAAGTGCAAAACCGGCTCGTTCAGGAACTCAAGGCCAAACGTCCCGTAGGTGACGATCAAATAGCAGCAACAGACCTCGAAGAGAAAATGAATACGATCCTCCCGCAAACCAGGAGAGCCACACAGGCGGAGCAAAACCAGGTCGTGCGGTTAGCCCTCATGGTTGACCAGCAGAGGACGTACATACTTGTGTGCAACAACAGGAAAGCGAAGAAGAATCTCAACAAGTTCTTAGCTCTGTCAGGTACTAAGAGCGTCCTAAATGAACATCACTTCACAGCTATAGTTCTCAACCGCAACTCAAGGTTCATGTCCGACTCCGGGGACGATAAGATGCCAACGACCTCAGCCCCAACCATGACGATTCCCTCAGCTGGCATGGGAATGCGAATCCTCGTCCAACAAGGAGCGGAACCCATTCCGAACAGGATGCCCGAGAGAAGACGGGCGGTCATGACAATTGGTGGGGTGATTCTGGTGGGTGGACAAATATTTGGACTCACGACCGCGCACAGCATGGTAATCCGGAGGAAGGGCGGCACGGAGTTTTTGGATCTGGAGGAAGGCCGAGAGGAGGAGGAGAAAATCTCATCAGCCACAAGACAGCAAGAGCCGTCAATGCCCGAGTCCTTTGCCCAGGTGGAGAGTTTCCGCTTTATGGATGTCACTAGCGACAACGTGAGGCATCTCGGGCCGCCGGCACAGGGTAGCGGGTGTTACGGTAGCGACTGGGCGCTCATTAGGTTGGACGAACCGGATATCGTTCCGAACATCTTGTCCGGTCAAGAACTTACATCCGCTTATGGGGTTGATGTGGGATGGAAAGATGCTTTGTGGGAAACCGTCGCAGGGAACCTAGGAGAAGTGTGCGCAGGGGATGCGGGTGAGGAGTGTTCAGCTGCTGCCGCCCCACCATCGCGACCCAGTTTGCTCACCCGTTCGGTATCGGCCAATCCTAAAGATGATCACGGTAAAGGACCTCTTGTCTGTAATGTAGTCACTTCCACGGCAATAGTGACGGGGGTGATCCTGGCCAAGCGCGCAACCCTAGATTTCGGATGGGGAAGCCTCGGGGTGATGGTGGCGTCTCTGCTGCAACCACTATGTAAGCATCCTTTTTTCCTGCATTTTTGCGGCCAAAATTTGGCGATTGACCATATCGTGGTACAGTGGATGGGGATTCGGGGTCTTGGGTCGTGACGGACGAGCGGCCGCGGAAACTGCTGGGGATGGTGGTTGCCGCCGACGACGGGAACAGCAATGAAGAGATTCTCCGGAACCCCAACGCCTATATCCTGCCGATTCAGGACGTTCTAGAAAGCATATCTCAGACACTGTCGGTCTCAGCCTTGCTCCCAACGGCCGACGACTGGCGTATCTATGCCCTCCGCCGCCATGGGCAACGCTGGAACGGAATCGCCAAGCATATGCCCGAGAAATCGGCAGAAAGGAATCGCGAGATGGAGTATCTTTTGGCGCGGCAGAAGCGGTCTCGCGAGGGCTTCGACGGCCGGCCACAGGAGTTGTTTCAGCTATCCAGCGAATATTTTTCCCAAGCGCAGATGACGCTTTCTTCGGGTTTCTCTTCGCCTCACTTTACCTCCCGGTTGGCCCTGGAGAAAGTCCTCGGCCTTCACGTTGCGACAACAGAATCGGTTCTGCTTCTCGGAGTTGTGTGCCCACTTTCCCCGGGGTTCCGGAAAGCGTTGTGGGAGTGGTTGCCAGACCACAGACGGACCCATAGCAGCCTTATTGCATCGGGCATCTTCCGCCAGTACACGGCCACTGAGGCGGGGGAGAACGTGCTCGGTCTGATCCTGGTGTTGTTGGCTACCCAGAGGCAAAAGGTTCGCCGAAGCCAGCCTTGGGGCCCTATCAGCAAGCAGATGAAATTTGAACCCCTCTGGCTGGCCAAGGTTATGTCTTCTTTACTTAAGATGCTGGGTGTTGCGTCAATCTCCATCCCCAGCATTCCGCAGCTCGAACTCTTTATCCATTGCGTCATTGCAGGGTTCGCCGACAAGGACATGGAACATTTCCAAGTTCCTTACTCAGACTTGGACGACGGTGCAAGAAACGGGGTTCGGCGCGCCTCGGGCTGGCTCAAGAGGCGCCACGCCTTCTGGGAACACAAGTCCGATCCACGAAAGAAGGATATGAGCCAAGATACCAACAAAGGCTCCAAAACCGTTGCGCTCAGTATACCCGACGCATTGAAGGAATTTCGTGCTGAAAACACCAGCTTTAGTGTTGCCTTCACATGCCGCCTCCTACTCCAGATGAGAAATATTGCGAATGGTGACGGAACGCGTCTACTGGTCTGCTATGGATCAGCCGCTCGCTGGGCAGCCTTTTATGCCGCAGTTACTCTCGGGCTTCGGGTGGAGTTGCGTGAAAGAGATGGTTTTGGTGGTGCCAAACACCTGAAGATGCCGAAGCTCCCAGTGGCGCCCCCTCACCCTGAGCGGTTCACGGGCAGCGATGTGTTGGCATATGTGGATTCCGAGTGGACTGAAAAGTTGCCGGATACGGCGGGGTTTTCCGAGATCATTGACCGGTTACGTTGAGGTACTGATGGTGCTTCCAAATTCCCGCGAGGGAGGATGAGCCTCCGGTAATCATTCTCTAATTGTCACTCCGCGAGGGTGAGACAACGTGATAGGTTGGCGTTTCTGCTGCCATAACATGAGGCCAACCTGCCCAACTGCCAGGGCGCGACCTACCTGGGCGAAGACAACTGCAAGTGCGACGGCCAGGCAAAGCCCTGTGGGAACTGGAAGTGCGAGTGAGACGGAGAGAAGCCTATCGTGGGTTCTGTCTCTTCTTCTTTTCCTTCTTGGAGTTTTCCGTTTAGTATAAAAAGAAAATACTTTTTGAGCTTGGCAACTAACAGATTTTGTGCAGCTCAACTGTGGATCGGAGGGCACCGGCTGCGCCTGGGTCAACTAAGATGATATGAGTGATCTGTAAGTTCCCTTCAAAGTTGTTGCTCTGAGAGACATGTTTCGGAGTGGCTAACGTGCCAGTGGCTAGGCACAAGATATGACAAGCCTAGCAACCCCCCGGACAAGGAAGGATATGGTGTACTTGAGACTTCAGGAGCCGGCAAAGGGAGGACGGTGCTAGATTTTACTTCTGTGCGAACTTTCGCTTTCCTTTCGTGGTTGTAGGAGTATACTCACGACACCTTGCGTCTATCGTTTAGATACGTTACATAACCGAATGACTTGCCTGGGCCCGGGCCTAAAACCTTTTGTCTTTTCTTATTTCTGTGTGAAGTGACCACATTAAATGAGTGGATGGATGAGTGGATAGATAAGTAAATGAAATCTCGTTCTCTTCTTGCGCTAGAAGAATTTAGAAAATTTGTCTGTGTACAGTGTGTGAGTCGAAATAGGTGGAGGGGTTGGCGGCTATTGCGCCCAATATTCGTTAGATGTGAGCGGGGTTTATGTTCATTATCGCTGCCTTATATTCCTTATATTCCTGCCCTTCCCCTTCCTGCATTTCACATAGTGCGTGTTTTTGTTTACTGAACTCAGCGCCAAGACTCCTCTGCCCCTTTCTCTCGGGCTGTTTTGAGGTCCACTCATCCAGTGCCATGTTGGCACAGGAAATCTCATATCAAGCAAAAAACAACTAGTTATTATGCTATGTGTCTGCTGTTTGTATTGACTGCTATGCAAAACTTTTTGACGCCTCTAAGCGACCAAAGAAACCGGCCAAACACTCAATACCAACCCAAAGGACACCGAAAAGACGGTAATCCAACATCTGGAGTGACAGTGGTCGTCCGCCGATAAGCAGACGAGATCTATAATACCTAAAAGAATTCTCGCTGCCGCTTCTGAGTAAACACCCAGTCATTTACCGCTTGTTGTAGTTGAGGAATCGGCTCTAAAGAAGATGTTAGTAACAAGGTAACTCGTAGGGATGACAGGAGAAAATAACTTACAGCAACAAAGAGAATAACCAAGTTACTCAAAATATACACAATATAAATCCCCAGGTCCCTCCACCGATTATCAAAGCTCAGGCCCAGCGGACCATAAAACTCATCCCCGACCTTAAACGCACAGTATTCGCACGCGCGCGTCGCGTTGCTAACCAAGTACCCCGGCCCACCACGCTCGAAGAAGGGCTGCATGTACTCGCCGCAGGTGGTGTTGCTAGGCGCGATGAAGCGGCTGAGCTCCTCGGGCGCGCACTGAACCGGCACGTCGTGCAGGGCCGTCACCACCATGCCGCTGATCAGACGCGTGAAGGGGTTGAGCTCGTACAGCCAAGTGCGGTATCCCGCGGGCATCTGGGGCGCCGGGATGGTGACGCCGCAGAAGAGGGAGAAGGTGACGAAGATGAAGGGGTCGAACTGCGAGGAGATGAAGAGCGAGGGGGTCAGGGCGGAGAGCGCTTGGCCGAGGGTGACGGAGAAGATCTCGGTGATGAGGATGATGAAGAACTGGTAACCTGCGCGAGAGGCCTCGGTTTGGAGGCCGGGCATGTAGTACAGGGGCAGGAAGAAGGAGACGGCGCATAGAACGCTGTACGGCATCTCGGCTACCAGGAGAGACGTCGAGAACACGAAGGAGCTGTACATCTTGGATGACTGCTCGCGGAAGAACAGGGCGCGCTTGACGTGATACATGACCTCGATCTGTGAGATGATCAGGGCAGGCAAGACCGTGACCTGGAACATCACGAACACCTTGTACTGAAGCGACTGCCTGGAGTTGTCGAGGTTGAGGTAGGTGAGACCAGTGAGCAGGGCGATGACGAAGTGGTTGAACAGGCGCGTGAAGAGGTAGTTGGGTGTCCGCCAATGCGCCAGGTTGGCTCGGCGGACCACAACCCGCACCTGGTGCCAGAACGGCGAGGCGTACTCCTTGTCGAGGTCAGGGTTCCGCTGGGCGCCGGCTGCCTTGCGTTGCTCCTTCATTTGCGAGATTTCGTCCTTGATGTTGGCGAGCTCGGGGCTGTCGGCCCAGATGTCGGCCCAATCACGGTTACCAATACGGGGAGAGCTGCCAGCACCAATGGCTTCGAGCATAAACTCGGCAACGTTGTCAGTCTCCTTGGGCTCAGCGCCATGGCTCTTCAGGTAGTCTCTGAGGATGTAAGCGTCCTTGCCAATATCGCCAAAGTAGACGCAGCGTCCACCAGACTTCAGCAGCAACAGACGGTCAAAGTTCTCGAAAAGAGCAGCGTTCGGCTGGTGGATGGTGCACAGAATAGCCTGGCCCGCAGCAGCAAGCTTCTTCAGGAAACGGACAATGTTGAAAGCGCTTTGGCTGTCGAGACCCGACGTCGGCTCATCGAGGAAGAGGAGAAGCTCTGGCTTGGCCGCCAACTCCACACCAATCGTCACACGCTTCCGCTGCTCGACCGTCAAACCGGCCTCGGGCGAGCCAATGATAGCATCGGCGAAGGACTCCATCTCCAGAAGAGCAATGATCTCCTCGACGTAACGGTACTTTTCTTCACGAGAGGTCTCATACGGCTGGCGCAGGTCGGCAGAGAATCGGAGGGCCTCGCGGATGGTCTGTGTGGGATCGTGGACGTCGAGCTGCTCGGCGTATGAGGTACCGCGCTGGAATTCCTTGCCCGGCTTGATGCCGTCGACCAGGATGTCGCCAGAGATGACACCAATGTTCTTTCGGGCAGCAAGCACGTCGAGTAACGTGGTTTTGCCTGCACCGGAAGCACCCATCAGGGCAGTGAGCTGACCAGGCTTGACATAACCAAAGACGTGGTCGAGGAGTTGACGAGTACCGCCCGGAACAGGAACTTCATAGCAGAGGTCCTCCCAGGTCAGGATGCTCTCTGACTTGATGTTGAGGTCCGACGAGTCTGACTCCTCCCCTCGAGCCTTACGCTTCTCCTCCCTCTTGCGAAGCAACTCGTCGTTGAGCTTCTTCCGTTCCGCATTAGGCTTCTGGAAGACCTTGGCCTGATTACCGCCCATGCCATGGCGAACAAACTCGCCGGCAACGACGTTCAAAGCCAGGAAAAAGACGATGATAGCTGCCACAATTCCCCAATCGCGCCACAGGAGACCGGGGCTGTAGGAGAAGCCCTTCTCGATATAATCGCTGCCGGAGATCTCGAGGGTGCCAGTGTTGGCCCCGGCGAGGGTGCACACCTGGTAGTTGATGTCGGTGTATTCGGGGCCCCTAGGAATTAGCGACTCGGCAGTGCATGTCATGGTGGACCTGGAGAACTCGTTCTCCATCAAGGCACTGAAGGAAAGACCGACAACGTTGATGTAGTACAGCCATCTCAACCACACCTTCTCAGATTGGTACTCTGATCACCTGTTAACAGCCATCCCCTCCAAACACAGACACCGGAAGACTTACGGATGAGATAACCGGCAGTCGTGATCATCAACGTGATGCCGACCGTCGCGAACTTCGCTGCATAATCGAAGTCGGGACTGATGCATCCAAGAATGCGGAAGAAGAGCGTCATGGACATGTTGGCTGAGAGAAGCAGCAGATAGAATGTGAAGAAAGCACCAGCATCCCGAGCTAAGTTGGTCATGAAGTAGACGATGATGGCGAACACCATGACTTGAGTGGCAGCAAAGATCTGATCGACGAAGATCTGGGCAATCCAGAGAGCTGATGGCCGGTGGAATGCGTATGCCCGATGCTTGTTGACGACCGCACGACCCGTCATGGTACCAGCCAACTCGGAGAAAGAGCTGAAGACGTTGTGCAGCAGAGCGATGAAGAGAAGGCCACCCTTGGAGAAGGCGCTGGCAGATGTATGGCCGAGATTGAGATAGAGTGTACCGAGGACAATGGCAATAACAATGTTCCTCAGCCAAGAAAGGATGAGGGCGAGAACATCCTGCTTCTTGAGCAAGTACTGGCGTTTCATCAACGCCCAAACCTGTTGGTGGAATGCGACCGAGTAGGCAGACTTCTTCGAGGCGCCACGACGCTTCTGCTCGCGAACAGCGACACGGAAGTCGTCGTACTTGTCGGTCTCCTCCGCCAGGCCTTTCTTGTACTGTGTCATCTCTTCATCCAGGTCCTTGGCGAACTTGGATTCCCTGAAGGCTGCTTCCAGTGTCTTAGGGCTGTGAGGAGCGTTCTCCGCGGACCTGCCCTCCTGGTACTCGCGCTCATAGGCATCCGTGCATCCAGTAACGTAGTCCGGGGTGGTTTGCCGAGGCCGGGGAAGGAAGCCGAGGCCTTCGAAGTAAGCTCGGGCTTCAGCAACCGGACCAAAGTACACCTGTCTGCCTTCATCAATGACCATGACCTTGTCAAACAGGCTGTAAATGTTCTCGGAAGCCTGATATAGTGAGACGAAAGTGCTCGTCTTGTACAGGTCTGTCTGGACTCGGAGAGACTTAGCGAAATCGAGGGCGGTCGAGGCATCGAGACCACGGGTGCTGTTGTCCCAGGAGAGGATGCAGGCGTTGCTGACCAGCATCTCGGCGATCGAGACTCGTTTCCTCTCGCCGCCGGAAACACCACGAACAAATGGATTACCGACAATAGTCTTGCGGGTGTGCTCGATGTTGAACATCTTAAGGAGCATCGTGACGACCTTCTCCTTGAACTGTTGCCTATTGATACCGGCGGGTAGCTTGCCCGGAATCTTGACGTCAAGCGCAAAACCAAGGGTCTGCTCGACGGTGAGCGTCGGGTGGTGAACATCGTCTTCCTCGTTGTAGAGAGCCTCGCCGCGGTATTGGATGAACTCCTTGTCAGTGAAGGGCCCGTAGAGCACCTCGCCCGTCACGCCCGTGTAGCCGTGCCGTTGGTTCGCGATGGTCTTGAGGAAGGTGGTGCAGCCGGACCCAGGCTTTCCCAAGACGAGAACCATTTCCCCAGCTTTGCACACACCCTTGAACTCGTTCAGAAGCGTGGCTTCCACCCCCTTCTTACCCAGGCCGAGCATTCGTCTGACGGGGGTAATGAAGTCGAAGAAGTCGACAAAGGCATCAGGGAAGGTCTTGACATAGTTTGTCTGACCGCCCATGCCCTTGACCGTCAGGCCATCCCAGTAAACTCCGATGTGCTTCGGTCGAATCCCGGCGGCCCTCTCGGCGTCCAGGTCACCTCGCAGGACAGCCTCCAAGTCGAACTGCTCGAACGTCTCCTCCGACTCGACCTCCGACTGTCCCTTTTCGTTCTCTACATTGCCGCGCTTCTGGCTGGCACGAGACATGTGGGATAGCTCGCGCTGTAGGTCGGCAAAGTCGGCCTCGGCCTGTTTGACGGAAATGCCTGTCGCCCGGGTCGTTCCATTGGGGTTGTTACGCCGAGCCTCCTCGATCATATCCTCGGGATGTTGGGCCGTGGACGAGGTGGACGGTCGCGACTGAAACATGCTGCTAATTGGCCTGGCCTTAGGCTCGGTCCCCGCCTTCTCCGATGTTGTCTCCATGACCGAGTCCTCAGGGGGAGTCGTTGTCTTGTTGCTCAGGTTGTCTTAAGCAGTAAACAGTGTAAGACCTGGTGGATGGCCGGTCCCGTCACGACGTCAAGAAGTCTTACAAGGATAAAGAGATTAAAGAGTTATTAGAATATAACTAGAACAGACAGAAAGGCTTGTCTGTCGGGTGGGAGGAACAAGGTCGAGAAAGAAAGGGCGCGCCGTGTGGAGGGTGGATGAAGAGTGAACCTCTCCTCCAAACTCCGAGCGTCGTCGGTTGGTTGCGGGGCGGCTCTTAGACGGAAGGAAAGGACCAAGAGGCAGGAACCCGAGCCTTTGTATCGGTGGGGGATGAGGAACAGACTTGAGAAAAAGATGGAGAGACACACGGCTTGGCAGGTCCCAAACATTACCAATCCCACATAATCAACCTTGCCTGCTCCGAGTTGCGGCTTGTGATCCGACGGCACTAACAAGGTTATCTGCGCGTTCGAGTGTTCTGGGGGACCCACCAAACTGGGGCGCGATCCTGAGATGGCCTCTTCCAGAATTCAACATTGTCTTGGCCGAGAGGGGGGCACGGGAGACAATACGTAAGTTCTCCGTATCGAAGTCAAGCCGGTTTTTGCAGATCGACCAACTCAGTTTTGATCGGGCAGTCCTGGGCGGTCTTGCCGGAACGATCTTGTTGGTTTGCCCCCTCCCTCGCCCCCAGAAAGAAGACCGCAAGGGCGTGTTGAGGAAAGCCACTGAGAGCGGAAGGGCGTGTGGGCCTGGGGAACCTCTGAACTTCGGAAAATGGGAAAGCTCAAGTTCGACTCATCCGGCATGTGGGGGTGAACCTCATTGGACCGGCGACGGCGTGTCTGCCATCCCAGCCGATGCGACGGAAGCCGGGGCGGAACGAGCCTGCATGGTGGATGCGGCAAGGGCGGCGGTGTCTGGTCTGAAGTGTTGGGGACGGCAATCGGCACTTTTCCACCCGACATTTCTGCGTTTTGTCTGAAAATGGTCCCATTCGAGAGTCAGTAAAAGCAATGCCATTTTGCTTAACGTCAGTGATGTGATTCGGGTGTGACATGTCTTGCAGGAAGACCTGCAGCAAGACTTCTGAGACAATTCCGGGCAGGGCCGCTGTTGGATTCCAGTGGTGGGAACCTCGCACTCGAAGGAAGAAACAATTGCTTCGAGACGACGCGGCAGCAGCTGTGCTCGAGCTGTGAAAGCGGAGCCGTGAAAGCGCGGCCTTAACGTGGAGATTACAGAGGTGGGGCAGGAGCAGGCAGCGCCCCGCAGATTCCAGCCGAAATGGGCAAGTGGGGATCCAGGGGAAGCGTAAAACAACGTCCAGCCTTAAACATCGAAGGAAACAGATTCAACCAATAAGAAGCACTAATTGGTTTCAAGCCACTATTTTAGCCACAAATTCAAGTGGCTCAGCCTTACGTACAGCAGCCGGCTCGGCCTTAAGCCTTGACCACAAGTCCAAATCCTCGATGTTTTAACAATTGGCGTCCTCGATGGATAACCGCTGGAAACGGAAGGAGCAATTTTGTCCGGCGGATCCCTTTCGGAAAACCCGAGCAATCAGGGTTCACAACCAGCCCACTCTCATTTTTTCCCTGAGTTTTACCGTAGGAGCCGTTCCAGACCACACGAATCACCCACTTTGTGGGGTGAAGAAAAACCCTGCCGCTCCCTGTCTCCAGAGTCAGGACAGCGTCCTTCCCAGCCCTGCATGACACAAAAAACAGAAGTGATGGACCCTGCCTAGCTGGGTATGGAAGTGGGAAAGAAGCATAAACTCGAACAAGACAAAATAACCAATGAAATAAAACCACGCTGGAAAAGAAGCCAAAAGGGAGCTTCAGCGCTTGATTTGGCCTCAGTTACGATTCTTACTACGGTGAGACACACAGTCAGCCACCATGCAATGTGACAAAGACGGTTGATCTGATTACAAAGGCCCATATTCTACTTTAGTCCAGTTTCTGCAGGACGGGCGCAGGACTCAACTGCAGGACTTCCCTTTTGACGACCCCTGCTTCATGTGCCGGCTGCTGCAGCTTACCATGCAGTGTTCAACCCGGATATGTCGCAACCATTCACGTGGCTTTGGCCTGATGTGTGATGTAATGTACCTCCAAGCACTTGTAGGCCGTTTTGGGAATTTGAATCATGGTTCCATTCCACAGTCTATCATCGACTTGTCCGAGCCTCACCCTGCCGCACAACCACCCAGCCCCCCTCACACACTACCAAAACACAAATGAGACTCCGCCCAGGCCACCCTTATCCATCCCATCATTCCATCATATCTCCTATGCACAATCCGACCCGGCCGCTTGCAACGCCATCCCGTTTCCCAGTCCCAGAGAAGAAGCCCAGGGTAAAGAGTACGAACGCCGACAATGCTAAGCTGGCATGAACGAGATGGGAGAGAGAAAGATGACCCCCTCCCAGCTTTGAGTCTGTATGACAAACACAAGAAGGGCTGCGTCACAGCGCTACTGGTTGTGGCAAGACTCGCAAGTAGGCCTCCTAGAGCTCTGACTCGGCGCCGTTCGCATCAACCCGCATCGGACTCCCGTTCTGCCCCGCCTGCCGTTGCCTCAGCGCCGGGTTAGTGCCCGCCGCTGGCCGCCTCCTGGCCGTGGGCCGCCCGCTGTTCATCATGCTCTCGTCGTCGTCGTCCGACTCCGCCCCGTGCTCCTCGGCAAAATTGCGCGCCTCGTCCAGGAGCGTCACGTCATCAGGCTTCTCGCGCAGCCACTGCATGCGCGGGCCCGAGCGCGCCACCTCGGATACCCTAAAGCCGTAGATCTTGGGCTCGTAGATCTTGCCGCGGCCCAGACCGGGCGCGATGTTGCGCGCATACATGCCGTTGACCATGCCGAGTTCGTCGGCCGACCGGCCGAGGTTGGCCGCTGTCTCGGCGCCGGATCGCGAGAGGTCGTAGTCGGGGAAGGTGAGAAGGAAGAGCGCGCCGAAGGTGCGGCCGAAGAAGGCACCGTCGACCGTCTGGAAGCGGCTGTTGGGTGGAACGTAGACGTCGAGGCACGAGGGGCAGAAGAGCTTGACGGTGTCTTCGCCGGGTATATCGGAAAGGCCGACGGGGAGAGTCCTGGTCTGGTTGCAGTTCGTGCGCGGGCAGACCCCGAAGTGGCCCAGCTCGTACTTCTCCGACATTTGTTGGATACCGGCTCTCGAGCAGATGAAGCGCTGGTGGATGAGACCGTAGAGCATCTCGGCCGAAGACTCGATCACGGAGAGGTCGCTGGCCATGCGGCTGTGGTGTCTCCTCTCCCGCCCGGCCGGCCCATCCCGCGCGTCTCCCGAAACATCCTCCTCGTCCTCTTCTTCCTCCTCTTCATCTTCTTCGTCCTCCTCTGGCTCGACATCAAGGATCATCTAAACGAAGAGCCAATGTCAGTATATCAAATCACGGAGGGCGGACAGCATCACGCGAAACGGGGGCTGGCAATACCTCAAGAGCTTCCTTGTACATGGCGACCTGATTTTGTAGGCCGGTAAGGTTGAAGTCATCCTCGATAAACTCCTCGGAAACCTCGGCGAAATACTCGTGGCCGAGCAGGGAGCAAAATGAGGAAATCCATGATTCTGGGGTTCCGGAAGAGGTCGACATGGTGAGGGCTTCTCCCTTGTCCGGCGACCATACAACAGGGTCGCTTGGGGGCGTATCCGGTTCTTCGAGTACCGGCCGGCGGCGAGCACAGTTTGCGCGGACTATTCGGAACCTGTCGCGCAGGGGCCGGGGAGTGGAGGGGGTGTTTGGAGAAGAGAGGGGCTCGATTCGGGTTTGATGGGCAATCCCGCTTGGTCGGCCGTCGCGTTGGCAGCTTGATCGTCCTATGATGCTCGCATGATCAAGCGGACAATTATCAGGGTTGATGTGGCACCGGTGTGCTGGTGCTGGTCAATTTCGAGAAGGTTGATATTTCGATGATTATTTTGATGTGGTTGGTGTTCCGTGACACTGCCAGACCTGGCTGCCCACTTGGTTCAGGCCCCTGCCTCATTTCTGCTGGCTTGGTGGGCTGGCCCAGGGTCTGTGCACCTCCCTCAACCAACAACAGCCCCACCTCGATTTTTGGTCGGCAGGCCGAGACAGGCGGCAGGCTGAAGTCGATGGTATGCATGGAAATCGAACCAATTGCGACGTGAAACTCACGTGTTATCGCGTTTCTGCGGTCCAACTCCGACACGTCGACGACGCCTTCCCTTCCTCCACAACCTGAATATCCGCCAAACGAAGCATCAACCACGCCGCGTTTGGCCATGCTTCCCAAATGCTGCAACTCAAATTCCGTTCCTATCCGCCGTCACCCATTCGGCTACTACTTGCCAAACGGCATATCACAAAAGTCGCAACACCCGGTCCACCAAACTGTGACAAGGTTGAGGAGATCGATGACCGTGTAACTATCGAACAGTTCCGGCGCATCGTTGCGGCTCCCGAAAAAAGGGTCAGGCCCGTTCTCTTTCGCCGACAGATTGTGGGGGATGCGCTTGTAGGATCCAACGACCCAATCAAACCCCCGATTTGCCTTCCGGCGATACAAAAATGGTTTGACGGTGATGTCAGACAGAGGCGAGACGTATTTTCCCGGTATTTCAAGCAATACGCGCATTACACTGTCCCCTATGAATTCATCCTTAGTGAAGAAGACAGCCCAAGTGTTGGCCATGAGGGCGTGGTCGCGTTCAAATCCTGGTTGGAGCGCACATACAGTCTCAACAGCCCTGCCACCCCGGATCTGCCCTTGCGTTATGGTATTGCAGAGCTAGAAAATACGTCCGTGTCTGGTTTTAACCGCTTCGATGCGCCTCTGGCTCTCCTTGACGCAGCCGTGCAGTATAACGCACTGGAGGCCCCGACAACTCCCATATCCCGGCTCTACATCGCCCAGGCGGTCCTATCAGACCTACCCGAAGCCCTCCGCCATGATGTCCCCACACCGGAGGTTCTCACAGCCCCGGCCACGGGCGAGGTCCACTTCACGGCCGACATCTACAGCAGCAGCCTCTGGCTCGGCCTAGAGCCTACCTTCACGCCCTGGCACCGCGACCCGAACGACAACCTGTTCTGCCAGCTGCGCGGATCTAAAACAGTCAGGCTGCTACCACCAGATTCAGGCCTGCGGCTCTTCAAGAACGTGATGGAAGCGCTGGGGAAACAGGGCGCCAGCCCCAACATCAGGGCGGCAGAGATGATGGAGCGCGCCGAGCACCAGGCCTGGCGGGACGCGGTCTGGGGCCCGCACGCCTCCAAGTTGCTGCTCGAGGCGGTGGTGGGCCCCGGCGACGTGCTGATCATTCCGAAAGGGTACTGGCACAGCGTCAAGAGCACGGCAGATGAAGTGGGGGCTCTGAATGCGTCTGTGAACTGGTGGTACCGGTGGAGGAGTCCGTCAGCGCGTTCCTTACCCGTCCGTTCCGATAGCGGGCCGGCCAGTACCCTGTAGATATCGGACCGAAGAAGACGTGGCAAAAATAGAAAACAACCACAAGACATATCATGAACGGAGGAAAGACAGCGGAAGGGAAGACAGCCAAACCCCGGAGTCTGCGTCCTCAGGAGGGGTAAGATCATGACTTTGGCCCGCAAAATCCGAGAGTTGACTAACTTCCTTTTGTACACAAAAAACAGCTGGTGCAAACAACTTGGGCCACCATGTTACCAGCCTGTTGCCAATCTGATACTAGTGGGCTACTATGGTCCCAGCTTCAACAATGAAGACCCACATACGGCAACAAGCACATTTGATCCTAAAAGCTAATGTCAGCTTTCACATTGGTTCAGCCATCTTCATACATGCCACTGGCATTATACGTGATGTGGTTAATGTTCCTCAGGGCAGACCAGAACCGTGGTGAAGAAAAGCGCGTCATCGACCAGTTTCACTCGCTCACGCAACGATATGATTGCGGCCTCTTCTCGCTGCTGACCCCATTATTTTCCGCTAAAGAGACTCCCGTGCGTATGTCATATTACATATTATGCTTTACTAAGCCTTTTCTCCCTCAGGCGTATCCCCAGAAGATACCTGAGCCGTCGAGCCAGAGCCTGAAAGTCCGCGCCCTCCTCCAGTCCCGATAATCCTTCCGCACCATGTACAGCTTGTCGTGCTTCTCCTCGATGGCCGGGATGCTGTAGTTCCGCAGCATCTTGTAAACAAAATACGGCGTGAGGCTGCACCACACCACGACCGCGAACCAGCCCAGCCCGAGGGCTCCCCGGCCAGCTGTCGATATGATGACGGAAGAAGCAGACATGGTGATCCCAAGCCATATCAGGCACTCGCCGTAGTAATTGGGATGACGGCTGCGACGCTTGTCAGTATCGACTTTTAAAGGTGCCTTGTCACGAGAGGGCAGCACTTACCTCCTGTCCCAAAGACCCCTCCCACAAAACACCTCGTTGTGCCTCTTCCGGTACCTGTCCCAGCGCCACTTCGACAACTGCCAGTCTGCCAGGCACTCGATCACAAAGCCCCTCAAGAAGGACCACATGCCGATCCAGAACCAGCACCGCCGGTAGAGCCCCGTGAGGATAGAGACGTTATCCGGGGTGCGCCAACCATCGCCGGTAAACCCGTTGCTCGGGATCGAGTTCAGCGCGACGATTGGGAGGGTGCAAAACGTCACCCACACGCCCTGCAGCAGAAAGAGGGCGAAGAACTTCCTGGGCTGAGTGCGGTATTTCTCGAAACGCGAGTCCCCCCCTCGGCAGAGCGACCGGATGAAGGTGAAGAGGCCCACTAGAAGAAAGCCAATATGTCAGTCATAACCCCTTCCCTTCTCACCCACAGGTAGGACGTGATCCATCCCCAAACACCACAAGCTACAGAAGGGAAAGAAACCGGAGACCAAACTTACACCGCACCGCCCAAACACACACCACCGCACTAACCCACCCCTGCCTCCAATCCACCCCCATCTCCTCCCACACCCCCGAATCCCACGTCATCACCGCCCTCGCAATCCCCGCCAACACTCTCCCCACCCCCCAATTCTCCACCACCATCTCCCGCACCACCACCACCACCGGCCACGCTCCCCAAACTCAGCGCGACCACCACCAAAAAGCTCCCCACCCCGCACAGATCATACCCCAACTCGCACCGCAACAGCACCGACGGCACCGCCACCGCAATCTGCACAGCCAGCGTCGCCGCCGTGCAGCGCGCCAGCGTGGCCAGCAGGGCCGTGGGCACGGTGTGCGTGGCGCATTGGATGAGGATGGTCAGCGCGAAGATGCAGGGCAGTTTCAGCAGGAAGGGCGAGCGGATGATGCGCAGCAGCCAGTGCATGTCATTGGGGTCGTTTTTGGATTGTTGCTGTTGTTGTTTTAGGCTTGCTGCGAGGGCTTCGAGGTGGGGCGTGGTGGTGGGGTGTTTGGGCGTTGTTGTTGGGGGGGTCGTGGCTTTTGGGGGGGTCGTGGCTTTTGGGGGGGTCGTGGTTGTTGGTGGTGGTTTGTTGTTGTTGGTTGTTTGCGGTGGTTGATCCATTGTCGAGGGGGATGGGCGCGGTCTTGCCGAGGACCCCGTGCTGTTTGTCAGGGAGTGAGCACACCCACGGGCGGCGTGTTGTGTTGTGTTGTCGGTCGGTGCTGTGATGATGAATGCCCCGTGATGGCAATGCTGTGATTCGGTAATTATTATTATTATTATTATTGTAAACCTGGATGGTGGGAAAAGGGCAACGAGGAGAAGAGGGTTGGTGCAGGTCGCGCAGGCGAACTCTTGGTCAAGTCCTGTTCCGACTGGTGGTCCAACAGAACCATAGGTTAATGGATTTTGGAAAGCGTGAAAGAGTGTTGGCTCAGCCCACCACAATGTTTACGTTGTGCTTGAGGAAAGATCGAACGAATCTGCAGACTCGTGGCGGGCACTAACAGCCCGCCATTCCGAGGCCGATAACAGCTTCCTAAGTTAACTAGGTAGGATGGAAAACACCCTTGACGAGGAAACCCTCGGCACCTACTGATTTCTTGCCTTTAGGTTGCCAAATCCCCGGGAATCGACTGTGGTTGGCATATTCCACAAGGATAAACAAACACATGGAGTCGCAACAAACAATGCGGTAAACAAGGCATTCCTGTGCCATCAACTTGGGCCATGTTTCTTCACCATTTTAGTAGTACATGCAGCCGATCCAAAACGCCATACGATGGATGCTAAAATTGAAAGAGGACAAGAGGAAGCGACACGTGCTTGTCAGGTAATGGCGCTCGAAACACAACAGCCCCACGTTGGCCATGTGTGGCAATATCTGCAAGTAGGTAACTACTCAGTATCAACCTTGTTATCAGTCATCCAGGTAGAGCGACGGACCGTGGAAGGGATTTTATGATGAACCATTCTCACGCAAAGTTCTCACTCGCTGACATGGAGACATTTTCTGTCACCACAGGGCCACTCAAATCCCGATATATGCACACCACTTGAACAAACTTGAATCAATTCATAAGGTGCCTGTTAGCTAGAGGCAGATACTTTTCCTTCCTCTTCCAGCCTATAAAATCGTCTTCCAACGAGGGAATCACGGTCCCTCACTGCATAGAAGTCCACGCATTAACCCAATAAAAACCTCGAAAGTGATATCCTACTTCCAAAGTTGAAGTATATGGACATGAGGAACCCAGCCCAAGCAAAACGCCAAATCCCAAATGCTGCCAAGTCTAAGACAGAAAAGAAAAATAATCCAGACAAGGCCTAAACGACCGGGCCAGCCTTGACAACATCCTCGGTCGCCTCACTCTCGTACTTCTTGAAGTTCTCCAAGAACAGGGAGCCGAGCTTGGTAACCTCAGCATTGAAGCTGTCGTCACCCGCAGTCCAGGCCTTCTTGGGGTTGAGCAGCTCTGCCGGCACACCAGGGCAGGATGTGGGCACCTGGAGGTTGAAGACATCGTAGTTCTCGTACTCGACCTTGGCGAGCTCGCCGCTGTGGATGGCGTCGAGGATAGCGCGCGTGTACTTGAGCGGGCAGCGCTTGCCGCCCTGGGCGAAGCCGGCACCGACCCAACCGGTGTTGAGGAGCCAGGCGTTGGCGTTGTGCGACTCAATCTTGTCAGCCAGCATCTTGGCGTAGCGCATCGGGTGGAGAGCGAGGAAAGGCTGGGCGAAGCACGACGAGAAGGTCGCCTGGGGCTCGAGCACGCCTTCCTCAGTGCCGGCCATCTTGGACGTGTAGCCGCTGATGAAATGGAACATGGTCTGGGCGCTGTTGAGCTTCGAGATGGGCGGGAGGACGCCCCTAGCGTCACAGGTGAGGAGGATGATGTTGGAGGGTGGTTATTCGACAAGCAAGGAATCTTGGCGTTGCTGATGTACTCGATCGGGTATGCGCAACGGGTGTTCTCTGTCAGAGTAGAATCGTCGTAGTCAACAACGCGGGTGTCCTGATCGAAGACGACGTTCTCGAGCACCGAGCCGAAGCGGATGGCGTTAAAGATATCGGGTTCCTTCTCAGCCGAGAGGCCAATCGTCTTGGCGTAGCATCCTCCCTCAATGTTGAACACACCACGATCACTCCAGCAGTGCTCGTCATCACCGATTAGCGCGCGGTTGGGATCCGCTGACAGGGTCGTCTTGCCGGTTCCGGACAACCCGAAGAATAGGGTGACGTCGCCGTCCTTGCCCTCGTTGGCGGACGAATGCAGCGTCAAGATGTTGTGCTTGATAGGGCCCTCGTAGAACATGACGGTGAAGATGCCCTTCTTCATCTCACCGGCGTACTCGGTACCCAGGATAACCATCTCCTTCTCGGCAAAGTTGATGGCAACCGATGTGCCGGAAGTCATGCCTTCGGTGTAGCGGTTGGCGGGGAAGCGCCCAGCGTTGTAGATTGTGTAATCTGGGTGGAAGTGCTCGAGCTCCTCGCGCGGGGGGCGGATGAGCATGTTGCGCATGAAGAGAGCGTGGTAGGCGCGTGCGCATACGACGCGCACCTTGATGCGGTACTTCTCGTCCCAACCAGCATAGCCATCAACGACGTAGATGCGGTTTCGAGTGTTGAGGTAGTCGACGGCGCGTTCGCGGTTGATCTTCCATACCTGTACGCAGCACGTGTGGTCAGCATTGTGGTCATGATCAGGGGTCCACGTGATTCGGGATTGTGTGGGGCGAAACGGGACTCCAGCGATCGGCTACCGGGGTGTGAAGTCGTGGGTCTGCAGGGGAATTATGACGACAATTGACAGGGGTGCGGCAGGCCGCGGCAAAAACACGACATAATGATGTCGGTGCACTGTAGCCCAGGCGAACTATCGCAACATCCGGTCGGCCGAATGCTCGAGCGAACTGCCAAATGCCAAGGGCAGTGGCGTTCTCGAGCAATTGGCCCTAAGTTTTGATGCAAATGCAATTTCTCAGGTGCGGCTGGCGAGCGAGCGAGATCACGCTCGTTGTCCTCGTGACCAAACAGCCGCGGAACCAAGCAACGGCTAGAATCGGGCTGCCAAATTGGCGCGCAAGGGGTAAAGAAAACGACAAAGAATGCGCCGCTCTTACCTCGGGATCCATGGGCTTGTTGACAGGTCCCCACCTATTGGAATCCTGTCAGCATTTTATTCACGCCATTGCAATGGTTGAGAATCACAGGAAGTAAGTCGAATAAGGACATACCAGATGTCATTTTCTGATGTTGGCTCCTTTACGATCCGCTTGTCTAGCGGAGAGCGGCCGGTCTTCTTGCCGGAATAGGCGGTCAAGGCGCCACTTGATGCGACGGCGGTGCCGGTCTCGTACACGAGAGCATCTTCGTAGAGGGCGGCGACTGAAGGGTTGGGGATCTGGAGAATGCAGTCAGATGGGGATTGGCTCTGGGGGTGGAGACGGGAGATAACTCACAATTGCGACTCGGGTGTAGTCGATGTGGGCTTTCTCGTGGAGCTCCTCCTCTGCGTCATACAGTTAGAATCCAGACGAGAAGGGGATCAAAGACGTCGACGAGTCCGAGCTCTCTCCGACTGTTCATACCTAGCTCGGTGTGATCACTTTGGGGTCTGTATTGCTTCCCGTTAGAACTGCCCAGTGTTCTTGAAGACGGAGAGTGACACGGCACTAACATGATACCACCGGGATGGAGACCGGTCTTGTTGACGGTATTGACGAGCACTACATAGGAGAAGCTAAGGTTAGCAACCGAGGCCTCAACATACAAGCCAGATGACCAAGTAGGCTCTCTTGGAAGTAAGACGACTTACTGTTGACGGCGGCGGAGGAGGGTCTGTTGGTAAGGAGTTGACTTCGAGGGCCTTTGACTGAGGGATCGGTGTAGGGAGAATTGGTTCTGGCGACGGGGTCCTTCATGGTTCTTAAGTGCTTTTTGCCGTGCTCGAGTTCGGGTGGCTTAGGGGCGTGTGTTAACAGGGGGCGCGGGAGTTGACAATAATTCGGCAATGTGGATTTACGGGAAATCCACTTTCTGTTGGAAAAGACAGGGGATACAAGGCTTGGGGGTAGGGAAGTGGTGTTATCAAGAAGTCTACACTCCTGCCGTACCCGAGGCTGAGGAGTGAGACTATATAAAGGCGTGGGGCGTCGAGACCAACCACGCCCAATGGCGAGTGGCGAGAGCATTCCACCGACACTGACGTGCGCCAGGACGGGACTGTGCCCGGATACAAGTGGATGACCGTTCGGGCTGGCGGTGATTGGGCCGCTGGAGCACGAATTGTTTCCGGAACTCGTCGATCCCACCCCTGTCAGGCTCGGGAAAGACGACGACGATGCCCAGTTTCACGGCCTTGGTTGGGGTCAGGTTGAATGCAACTCTGCGTTTGTGTATGCTGCGACGGTGCATCATGATCAGTGCTCCGTTAGATTTGTTTGGATGGCTGCAGGGCAGACACAGGAAAGTGCTAATCATGGTTGAATTCTTTTGTCAAATCTTGCCGTTTCTGGTTCTCTGCACCTTCCTGAGCTTTCCGTCCCAACCCATCGTTGGCAGGCACGCAGGGTGCTGTTTCCGTCCCAAGTCCCTTTCGGCAACTTGAACCACGACGGAATTACAATCCCGACCCTTGAGCTCCCTATCCCGACTCCCTGCTTTCACTATCGGTCTGTGAGATGTAATTCTGTACCTGGCCATCCTGTGTACCAACCACCCCCCCTCTACCGATCTTATTTGCTTGATCTTTTGTGGACGGCCGGGGAAAGCAGGGACAATCTGAGATGTTGGTTTCAGCGACCCGATTCGGAAGTGGGGCTCCTCCACACTCCATGGTATCGGGAACGAAAACATCGGTCTCGACAAGAGGCTGAGCAGGCCACATGACCTACTGTAACAAAATACCCTGCAAATTCGTACGGCGTGGCCGTTGTCAAAGTTGCTGTCTAATTTCCCTGCTATTTTTGAGCATCAGCTGCCTGGTGTTGGACTGTGGTTCTTTACTTTGGCCAGACCAAACGGACAGGGCTGACGTTGAAGGGGCTCAATGCAGGCCCGGCTCTCGCGATTGGGCCGAGGTGCTGCATGGCGCTCCCGCTGTGTCAACCCGCCACTGGCACAGATTGTCCCAAACCATCACAGAACGGTTTCCCTCTCGCTTCAGCGCCAAGATGGTGACTCCAACTGCCTCGACAATCCGGGGCGCTGGAGCTGCCCAGCCCTTGGCAGCCCTGCTTCTCCCGGGTCACGGCCTGTTCTCGAAGGATGATTGTTACCCCGCGAGATCCACCAATGTTGAAAACTCTCACAAACAAGTGACAAAGCTCTGGCCGCCGCTAAACCGAAAAGCCCATGATCCAGAAGCTGGCTTCCCCGCGAATTACCTCAAAGGGTTGACTGAAACTACGCCAAAACCGGACGTTGGAGATCTCAAGGCACCGCCAGGCCAACCAGCAAGCAAGCAATTCAACTCCCGTTCCGAAGAAATATCGGAACCGAGAACCGCAACCACAGCCAGGCACCAACACGCCCAGCACGCCCAGATAAACCGACCGATAAACACTCCCGAACCTCACGGAAGGACCCCCGCCACCTTACGCGTGCCCCACCTCGATCTCACCCCAGTACCATATTCGTTGCCGGCAGCTTTCCGTCATAGGTCAGCGAGACGGTCGTGAATCACGGTGCATCAGGGATGCTCCGGCATTGCCCGATCTAAGGACTGAAGATGCGACACAGATTAAGTGAAAAGGGGCTATCTCAAGAACGTCAGGACCCAGTCTTCATCCCGGAACAGGATTCGCACTCTCATCAACCGGCCGAAAGGCTGCTTCGCTGTTAGGGAGTGACATCAGTTGGCGGACACTGGGCCTGGACCCTTACGTAACTTGGCACCAGCGTGACCTTGCCGGCGCTGGCCCGGGCATCTTCCGCATGTGATTGTCAGAAATCGATGCAAAATGATTGGACAGCGGAACTGAACACGGCAATGCGCGGTTGTAAGAACCCAGCTGCTCAAAACCCAGCAGAGTCACGCGGACACAAACGGCGGTAAAGGGGAAGCAAATTTCTGACTTCGGAGGTCAATTTGCAATGGAAAGCGGTCGAGTGGCCCTGCAGGAAGGTTGTGCATGACGATGACGAGAACAGGCAACGCCAGGAGGCTCCTCGCCGCTCGTGGATTGGCGCTGGATATTCGCCAAGTCTGTTTACGCTGCCACACCTTCTGAGCATAGCGTGTACCGGTGAGCTGGTGTTGTCCTGGTGTGCTGGCTCGCTGGCTTGCTCGATGCGAGGACCAGAACGTCGACGCCGCCAAGAAGACGCCCAGGAGGCCCAGGATTACAGAAACAGCTCCACCGGGATCCCTCACCATGTTGAAAGCGCACCCCAGGGCGTGGGCCAGATAACCTGTTCCGGTTTCTTCCTTGCCCTGGCCCTCCCTGTAGCCGGTGTGTGATACAGTACCGTCTCCCGTTCTCCCGTTGAGCCGGCAGCCCGTCTCGGCCCTTGATTGCGTCTCCAACATCTGCCGATTCCCCGATATCCGCCGACTCGGGGCTTCTTGGCAGCCGCCCAGTATCGCCCAAATTCGCACACTGCATCCGACGATGGCCGACTGCAACTTTTTGAGGACTCTCGGCGATGCAAGGCGTTCTCGAAACGCGTCACGGAGGCCTCCCAGCTCACCATCATCCTTGAGTTATGCCTCATTTTTGTCGGGCTCTCTTCCGACGTCTGTCGGTTGAGCCCAAATTCCGTCAGTTGGGCCCATGTGTCCATCAGTCAAAGGTGTCCCGAGCCGGGAATACGATGGCGTACATCGGAAAGTGGTCAAAGCACAATGCACTCGCAATGAGTGTCTATCTGAGAGATAAGACAATATGCAAGCACTATAGATATAATACCGCAAAAAAAACCGCTTCGGCAACCCATGCCCAGACGGGACAGCCCGCACTCCTCCACCAACCCCGGATTCAAGACATCCAGGTTTGGCAAAGGGCCGACGAGGCTCACAACCGAGCAAATCTGAGCTCGCGTGGTGGATAATCCACCCCGAGACACCAGCAGGTACCCTAGACACTATATGTACATCATCGACGGGGGACGGGCCGCGCCTAGGCATTGTCGCCAAGAGTCACTTCATACCCGGGGCAGTGGTCGGGCGGTGGTATAGGACCAGTGGGTTCATCGAGAGGCTCCTGACTTTCCATTGCCATTGGCTGCAGCCGGTGTTAGTCGTACGCGGCTCCGTCTTCCTCCCTACGCACCCTTACCCGCTGCTCTCGCACTTCATCCCTATCTACAAGCTGACCATGCAACCCCCCAATGCTCCCCCTTAATATTCCTGCCGTTCCCCGAAGTTGCTCTCACCGGATCTAACGTCTCGTGCTTTATCACCGTCAGCGGTTCACACGTTGGTGCAACAACTAATACGGGGACACAGCACGATCGGCTCCCTCCTCACGGTCGGCATCCCGGAATGCCCCATTAGCCACGCGGGTGAGACAATGGGAATGGAAGCAGCGTCGGTACGCGATTTTCCGGCGAAACTCGACACAAACACTGCATCTCACTGATTCCCTTCCTCCGAGACCCGCCACCGCGGTCCCACCTATCTTTGATTGCCGCTGATCGATCGCGGTCCATCATGGTCCCGCAACCCCAATGTGGTCTTTACCGAGGTCGATGTTGGGGCTGCTGGCCGTGAGACATGGCTTGAGACACGATGCACTTGCCGAAAGCTTGTTTTTCCAGTTGCGACGTTACATGGTCATCGGGCGCCCTCCCCCCGTTGTGGACCTGTGTTACGGGAACCTGCTCAGTTTGTGGTTATGGACGCTTGTTCGCTCTCAGCTGTCCGCCGTGAGCACCCAGGGGCACAGGTTCGGAGCGACCATCGTGATCGGAATCGTGTGAGACTTGCACAGTCTCCAAATCTATCACGCGGGCCATGTTCTACCGACGGTTGATTTGGAATGACGCCTGGCGTTTCGTGTCTTCGTCCACTTGAAATCAAATGGTGGTACATAGTCCAGTTGGCAAAAGACAGAACTTAGCAGAATGCTGTAGTTCTGGCCGTTAACGGGAATTAAAATGCCTCTGCTAAAGCCATCGACGACCTGTCAAGTTGTCAATATGTTCCTCCGAAGAGATTGCGTGCTGCCCAAACAAATATTGGTAGTAGTATCCTTGATTCTGTTAATGCCATTCAAGTTGGCCAGTAACTTGATAGTCTTGCTGGAGTTTCGATGCCCCCTATCTGTACACTGCATCACTGGCTTAGGTACCATTGACTAAGCAGTTCGAATTTGTCATCGATGTCGCTCATCTCAACCCATTTCAACCCTCAAAAGCACTAGCGGTTGGTGCCATTACGGATACTACTTTTGACACTCCTGGGCGTCATGCACGCCATGTATAATAGCCTTCCGTAAAATCATCTAATTCTATCGTTATCTTCCAGAGAAGCGAGCGTGACCACCACGAGAAGCAACCGCAGCAACCGCGCTCCCACCATTTAGTGAGCGTCTCGGGCGGCTCATCTATATTGCCTCCTTCTCCATGCCGTTAAGCTGAGAAATGAAAATGACGAAACACTTCCTGTCAGGCGGTACACGGCCTCCGAGCTTCCGCCTTAGTCGGCCCATTCTACCCATTGAGAAACGGAATTGGTTCTCTAAACTCCAGGAGTGAACAAAAGAGTTTGTTCAGGGACTGCAAAGGAACCCCGAGAATGCAAATAAATCTGGAATCAAATAATGGCACGCCGTCTAGGATACCACCGCAGTCATCACCGAATTACCCCTGAACTCCATCGCCCCCCGCCCCCCGCCCTCCCCAAAAAAGAGGCCGCATTTCTGACAGCCAACCCCCGTTCTACTCGTCCCTGACATCCCACCCCATCTCTACTCATCCCTCCCGCCCTCACCCTCACCCTCACAGGCAACCCCCCTCCATAGGCAGCGTCAGGCTTGTCTGGCTCCTCCTCCCCTCCACCGGCCCGTCCCACCCCTTCTCCACCTCAAACCCCCACACCACCGCGGGGATAACCTGCACGGCAATGGCCTCGGCCATCTTCTTCCCCAAACACGCCCTCGCACCACCGTAGAAGACAGGGAACTCAGCCGCCGTCTTGCCCTGCACGAACTTCTTCTTCTTCTTCTTCTTCCCCCCCACCACCCCCTCATCACCCTCATCACTCTCCTTCCCACCCTCCCCAGTAGCAGTAGTCGTAGTAGTAGTAGTATCATCATCAACCAAAAACCGTTCGGGCCTAAACGCCCGCGCGTCCTCCCCCCACGTAGCCCGCGATCGCTGCATGGCCCACAAGCACCAGACCAGCACGGAGCCGCGCGGGAGGAGGGTGCCGTCGGGCAGGGCGGTGTCGGCCTGGCACTGGCGGATCTCGAAGGGGATGGGCGGGAAGAGGCGCAGGGCCTCGTGGAAGACGGCGGTTGTGTAGGGGAGGGCTTGGGGGGTGAAGAGGCGGGTGTCGATGTTGATGCCGATTGTCGTCGAGGGGGGTTGTGGTGTGGGTGGTTGGGGTTGTTGTTGTTGTTGCTGTTGGGAGAGAAGAAGGAGGTGTTGGACTTCGGCGCGGATTTTGGCCACGGCCGAGGGGTGCTGCAGGAGGAGGTAGAAGGTCCAGGTTAGGGCCTGGCCGGTTGTGTCGCGGCCGGCGGAGAGGTAGGTGAGCGCGGCGTCGGCGACGGTTTCCTCGTTGCCGAGCGCGTCGAGGAGGGATTGGATTAAGGAGCCCGAGATGTCGTCGAGTTTGCTATCCCCGTTTGGTGCGCCGGCGGTTTCGTGTTTAGAGTGCTGCTCATTCCGGTCGTTGACTGCGCTGGCGACGATACGGCGGCCGAAATTCTTGACCACGGACACGGACCGGCGGTATCTGGAACCGGTGAAGAGTTCAGTTATGCGCCATAGAGGGTTCTGGAAGCGCTCGGCCGTGATGCCAGAGGCGTAGTCAAAGGCCAGGGAGAACTCGTCGTTAGAGTGCATCTCCATCTACGTTTCGTTAGTTAGGGGTAACGTGGGTTCGGCGGGTTACTTGCGTTGTAGGCCATCTTCCCCATGAGTTTGGTGGTAATCTCGTGAAAGACATGCTGTAGGTCGACAGTCTTCTTGCTGGCGCTAGACTTTAGGTATTCGGCGCTCTCAGATAGGTATTGAGGGAGCGCCACGTCGGTGAGCACCCTCAGGTTGGCCGTGTTGAGGAACGCGGCGCCCGCCTTCCGCTGCAGCTTCCAAAAGTCACCATCGGCGTTGATGATACCGTTGCCTAGATAATATGACGGGTTAGGACGGTCGGGGCTGATGCAAAATACACAACTCACCAAACAAGTCCCATGCCCGCCTTTTTACAAACTCGCCCTTGGTAAATAGCCCCTCATTTTTGAAGACGAACTCGAGATTCTTCGGGTCATGGATGAGCACTCCCGGGGGCAGGGTTGGCACACGCAGAGCGGCCGTCTCATAGCCAAACTCGCGCTGGCACTGCTCAAACCAGCTGAGTAGGTCCCAACGGGACTGCAGGAACTTGATGCCGTTGCCGACTAGGGGGAGGGTGTCTGGGGGGTTCCTGAACGGTGGTCAGCGGAGGCTTAGGACTCAACAACATGCTTCCATGCTGTATTCAAGATCAATCCTTCATTCCTTACCTCAAAGGTTCTCCGTTTCTTGTAATAGCCTTCCCTGGCCTAGAAACAGCACGGATGAGAATGGCTAGGACCACGGCAACAACAATGTAGTTGCCATATTCGACAACAAGCCCCATATCGTCGGTTGTTGTCGACGGGCTTGCGCCAAAAGGTCAATAGTTAGGGCCGGGAAGGGAACATCTAGGGGCCTTTTGATCGGGGATCTGTGACGTTTGTGTGCAGAACCGAGAGGCCCTAGCTCAGCCGACTCGAGTCTTACACCACAAAAGGAAGGCTGTGTGACTGCAAGGTACCTTTGGCGAGCCAATGGCTGCGTTGGCTTTTTGTGAAACCTGAACGGAGTGGATTCGGATCGAACGGGTAAAAATGGAGAGAAGGGCTGCAAGATGAGAGACGCGTGTGTTTCCTGCAAAGGTCTTGAAAAGTCATTGAACTAGGAGGTTCGTCTCAAGTGAGATTGGTTGTTTGGTGGTTGGTGGTTGGTGTTTGGGATGGCACAGTTCCCGTCTGAGCCATCTTTTGCTGCTTCAACCCCTGCCGTGCGACTCTTGTACCCTGCAGGCACATCATCTTGGCGCGCAGGGATCATTTCCAGCATTCCAGTATGTCTTACAGCACTCACTCATGACACAGGCGCCACCATGCACGCTTGAGCAACGTCATGACAACTTCGAACACATCACGACTGCCGTAAAAAATCAAGATTGATCGACCTTTATTTCATTAAAATTCCACATGCGGAAACGAAAAATCGGGCCAAACCAGGATCGCAAAATTCTCCATCTCACTTCCAAACTTTGACATTGACTTACAACTTACTATTGCAACTCACTAATAAAACCACAACTAATACAACACAATGGCACCCCTCGTGCCCCGGATGGATGTTTTTGAGTTTGCAGACATGCCATGGTGAGTCAGAAAACATCCCTTCAAAAATATGAAATAACCCACAGTCATCTTCTCATATCAACCTCACCTAGGTTCCCCCCGTTCCTACGAGCCTACATGCAAGCCGGCCTCACCGCAGCCTGGACAACCCACGTATGCCCCTCTCTCTCTGCCTTCACCTCTCCCAACACCTCTCACTAACTCTCACCCCAGGTCCCCCTCCTGCAAGCCTCCTCCCCCGCCCAAGTCGTCGCCAACCTCCTCCGCACCCACCTGTCCCCCAACCTCCACTCCCACATCTTCATCGACTTCTGCGCCGGCGGCGGCGGGCCCACGCCCTCCATCGAGCGCCACCTCAACCACGCCCATGCACCACCACCCCACAGCAGCAGCAATGCCGGCAAACAAACCAACGGCAGTAATGGAACATGCAAAGAAGGGCAAGAAAAAGAGCCCCTACGCTTCGTCCTCACCGACCTGCACCCGCACGCCGACATGTGGGCGCAGGCCGCCGCCCAGGCCGCCAGTCCCGGTGCGATCAGCTATGTGGCGGAGTCGGTGGATGCGGCGAACGTGCCGAGGGAGCTGATTAGGCGGTATACGGATGCGGGTGCGGGTGCGGGTGCGGGTGCGGGTGGTGGGAAGAAGGTGTTTAGGTTGTTTAATCTGGCGTTTCATCACTTTGATGATGGGTTGGCGAGGAGGATACTGAGGGATACGGTCGAGGGGGGTGGGGAGGGGTTTGGGTAGGTTCTTTTTGAGCTTCTCCGGTTTTTCTTTTGTTGATTTGGGGTTGCTAACGGGATGGCGACCACAGGATCTTTGAGCTGCAGGATCGGGGCATCGCTGGGTTCGTGGCGTGCTGCTTGCTCGGGGTCGGCATCATGATCCTGGCGCCCTATTACGCGCTGCTGTGGGGGGAGCCGATGGCGCTGGTTTTCACTTATCTGCTGCCCATTCTGCCGGCCGTGCTCGTTTTCGACGGGTGGATGTCCTGTTTGAGGACGCGGACGCCGGATGAGATCGAGGCGCTGCTCAGGACTTGCGGAGCCAAGGGCGGCGAAGCAGAGATCGCTAAGTGGGAGGTCAAGAGCGGCAGTGAGATGTTCATGTGGCCGGTGGGTTACGTGGACTGGTTCATCTGCGTGAAGAGGGACGGAGGAAGGGATTAGTGAGTGAAATTGCTAGATGCCAAAATGCCCATGCTTCAATGGTGCTGTATATCATAACCCAGAATTCGAGCCCCTCATCATGATCAAGTGCCCGCTCCCACAGCCCGTCCTCATCCAAACACGACCAGTAGTCCACTCTACCCACACTCCCAAACGCGCACGCGCACGACACAGCCGCCTGGGTATCAAGCTTGCCACCCATCACCGCCCCAGAAGATAAAAACCGACAACAAAAACGCGTGTCACTTCTTGGACATCATCAACCTCAAGAACTCGTCCTCATCCACCCCCCCTTTCCCCGACGCGTCAAACTCCTCCACCATGGCCACAATATCCGCATCCGGGATATTGTTGCCCACCTGCTTGCTGACCTTGCGCAGGTCGTCCTGGGTGATCATGCCCTTGCCGTCGGTATCGAACAGGCGGAACGCGCGGCGCAGCTCCTCGCGCGGGTCGCGGGCGCGGATGAGCGACCCGGAGATGGCCTGCGTCGTGGCCAGGCTGAACTGGCGGTACACGGGCGCGCACTCCTGGTCGTGCGGCCACGCCGCCGGCTTCTGCCCGTGCCGGATCAGCAGGTCGTACGTCTGCGCCTTGGGCAGCTCAAACCCCCAGCGCCCGCAGCACGAACCGGAATTCCTCGTACGAGAGCAGCCCGTCCTTGTTGGAGTCGAAGAGTTCGAACTGGAAGGAAAAGAGAGGGTTAGGGAGGTGGGTATTTCTTTTTTGGGGGCGTGGGGACGTGGTCATGGAGTTGGACGGACGTACTGCTTCGGTGATACGGTTTTTTTGTTCCTCGGCGAGCTTATTAAAGTCTTCCCTTGCTGGGATGGTGTATTGTATTGCGCGCCCCGTGGATGCCATTGTGTCTGTCGCGTGGTATGATTGCAATTGGCGCGCGAGGCGCAGAGTGCGCAAAAGGTCGGAGCACAGAGGCTAAGCTACACCTAAGAGCGCAGAGGTTCGCTCGCGGCGGGAAGCGGGAAGGCGGTCGGCGATGCAATGCGATGAGATGCAAATGCAATGCAGTTAGGGGCGACTTGTCAAAACAAACAAAAACAACAGTGCCCAATGAAACGGTACGGTATCGCTAACCGAGGAGCTATTCGTAAGGAGAAATCGCAGCAAAATGGCTAGGTTTGGAACAGGATATCGCCGTTGCGCCTTGTCTCGAGTTCGGCTTGTCGCGTGGCTGGTGATGTTGATGATGCCCCTCCACCTCCCTGAGTTCCAGAGCTTCGGGCAAAGACAAAGACAAAATCGCGTCCATCCCTGTCCACTTTACGCGAATGCTTTCGTCGCGCTTCAGCCCGCCGAGCCCAGAAAAGGTGGGTCAGAGCTCGAGTGTTCAATGGCCCACATTAATTTAGTTATCGGTGGGTGGTGGGTGGATAACGAAGTTGATTGATCTTTTTTCAACACCAAGAACCTGCATCACCACACCACGATCCAACAACAGCCATTAAAACCAACTTAATCTAACAAACGCAACTCACTCCATCCAATTCAAAAATTCTACCCAATTCCTCAGTTACCCACTCAAAATTCAAACCCCACCCGCTCCCCCCAAAATAAAATGCCCAAACGCAAACGCGACACCCCCTCCCTCGACGACCTCTTCGCGCGCCACCGCACCGACCTCTTCCAAGCGCTGCGCGCCGCCAAGGGCTTCGAGCGCCAGCGCCAATCCAAACGGCTCGCGGACCGCAGGGCGCCCCCGGACAAGCGCGCGCGCATCGAGAACGAGATCGTCGTGCTCAAGTCGCTCGACCTGCAGCAGACGGCCCACGCCCACCTGTGCTCGTCGCTGCTGAAGGTCAAGAGCATTGCCGATGTGGCGGAGCGGTTGCCGGAAGAGGTGCGCGCCGGTGTGCCGAAACCCGACCTGACGGAGGAGGAGCGGATCGCGCTGCATAATGTCACGAGTTCGTTGTATAATCGGGTTGAGGTCAAAAAGGTGGTGGAGAAGGCGGTGGAGGCGGTTTGTGGGGTGTTGGGCGTGGTGGTGCCGAGAAAAGGGGGAGGGTGAGGTGAGGAAGGAGAGGGAGGGAAGGGTGGGGAGGGGGAGGAGGGGTTGGAAGAGGGGTCAGGGAAGAAGGGGGGGGAGAAAGATCAGACAAAGACAGGCTCGTTGGATGACGGGGAGAAGGATGAAGGAAAAGAAGCTAGGCCAGGGAAAAAGGAAGGGAAAAAGGTTGACCGGGTGGCCAACCCGACAACAGTGACGATGATGAGGAGCAAGAAGAAAAGAGCATCTCTCAGCTGGACAAGCTGTTGGGTATGGATTCCGATGAGGACAGCGACGACTATACCGAGGAAGTGCTCGTAAAAGGACGAACCAAAAAGCCGTCAACCATGGAACTGGACCCGATGGAAATCACAACCGACGAGGAGGGTGGAGACGACCAAGATCTGGACCCTATGGAACTCACCTCCGATGAAGAAGAGGCGAGCGGCAGCGAAGAGGAGTTCAATGGTTTCAGCGACGACGAAGGCCAGCAGAGCTCGGCCAGTGACGACGAGGCCGACTCGGATGCCGAGAGCTCTGCTTCGTCCGTATCTCGGCCTCCCCCGGGAAAGAAAGCCAAAAAGGCAAAGGGGCCGCTCAAATCAACAGACTCCACATTCCTGCCCAGCCTCATGGGCGGCTACATCTCCGGTTCCGAGTCGGCATCCGACATCGATGTGGCTCCCGAACGTCGAAACCGCCGAGGGCAACGCGCGAGACAGGCCATCTGGGAGAAGAAGTTCGGAGAGAAGGCAAAGCACTTGCAAGCACCCGCCAAGGGCCGTGACGCGGGTTGGGATCTCAAGCGGGGTGCTGTCGACGCGAACTCGAAGCCATGGAAACGTGGTATTCGCAACCCGCTGGATAAGGCCAAGGCCTCCTCGGGGGCAAACGAAACAGAATTGGGACCCCCCAAGAAGGAGGCAGCTCCGAGGAAGCGCGACGACTCGGGAGCTCTCCACCCGAGTTGGGAGGCAAGACGATTGGCCAAGGCAAAGGAGCAGATGAGTGCCCCGTTCCAAGGGAAGAAGATTACTTTTGATTAAAGTAGGTGGGATAGTATTGAAAGAAAAATATACCCCGAGGGTGTTTGCCCTGATATCCGATCCCATGTAACGCCGGTGCCCTGGGTATCTCAATCCACGACCCCCGAACGCCTTGCAGGGAGCTCGCATGAAAAAGGAAAGAAACCTGGCAGAAACAGACTGGTGCATGCAGAATGCTAGTGAGCGCGCAAACGTGGATAACGCAAGACGAGGATAGAATCCCATCCATGGTACGAGGGACGCCTCCAGCCAAACCAGCAACCGTACCGATCAATGACCTTCCATTCCGGCCCCAGAATCCCCCCATCCACCACCAACCGTTTTCTGTGTCACTTCCCAACCCGAGGACGCTTGCCCCCTAACGCACCGACCTTCGACACCCGACTCCGTGATCGTTTGAGCTGGCCCCCACCACCAACACCCATCCCGGCCAGCCAGCCCTTACCGGGCCCCTCATCGTCGCTCTCCATACCAGAGTCAGCGTCTGAGCCAGAAAACAAGCTCCCCGCCCCCAACCACCGCCATTGCCACTCCCTATGCCGTCCTCATCAGACGATCCATCCCCCTCCTCCCCATCCTCCTCAGACGAAGACTCCTCCTCTTCCGAAGACGATTCAGAAGACGAAACCTCGTCCGACGCCAACGAAGATAACTCCTCCCATCAACCCCCCTCCTCCCCTCCTCCCAACCCCCCATATCCATCCCCATCCCCATCCTCGTCCCCACCCTCTCCCCAACCCTATCCCCATCCCTGCCCTCAACAGACCCAGACCGCGACAGCAGCACAAACGACTGCGGCCCCGACGGGCCGGGCGTGACGAACATGCCCGTGGTGGCGGTTGACTCGCGTCTGGTTCGGGAAAAGTCTAGGTCTGGGTCTGCGGCTGCTGCACCACCCTGTGTCGGGGCTGCGTTTTGCGGGGGGGGGTTGAGCGGGAGTTGGTGTTGGAGTTGGCGGGGGGGTCGCTGGGGGGGGGGGTCACGAAAGAGCCTGCTGGTGGTTGACTCGCGCCGGCGGTAGGGTTGTTCTGCGGGAGCTGGGGTGTTGGGGACGGGGGTTTGGTTGGGCGTTGTGTTGGTGGTGCCGGGGGGACCGGGCGTGACGAAGAGTCCGCTCGTGGTCGACTCGCGCCGGCTGTGGCTTTGGTTGGTGGGACCAGAGTTGCGGGGGGGACGTGCCTTGCTAGGTGTTCTGGTGGCGGTGCGGGCAGGCCCGGGTGTGACGAATAGTCTACTGGGCCGTGGGATTCGCGCCGCCTTGGGTGTCTTGTAGGCGGATTTCGAGGCGAGATCGCTCGGATGAGGCTGCCTGAGGAAAGGGAGCGGCTTGGGAGGTGGGCGCTGATAATTTCGTTGAAGGATCGGTGAGAGGCGGCCGCGGTATCTGATTCCGAGCCGGAAGAGTCTGAATCGGCGTTGTCAGTCGATTCCGATAAGGATCCGGAGTCTGAGTCTCGTTCTTCATCATCGTTCGAAACAAACAGCGCGGACTTGGGACGCCGGTGCCGGCGCAACAAGGACGAAGCAGTTTCGCCCAAGCCCAACGGGTTATCAGAATCGGTCAGGGTGGTATCGTCTGAACCCCTATCAGAGTCTGACGAATCCGAGGAGTCAGAGGAAATGTCAAGCACCGGCGCGGTGCCCGTGACACTGAGAAACGACGCCACATCTGCATCACGGTTAGCTCTCCGGGCCCGGAGGTCGTCGTACGAGCAACGGCCATTAGTGTCAATAAAGCAGCTCTTGGCCAATTCCCAGTCGTCAGGACCGGGCGTCCAGTTCTGCCCCTCACCCTTCAACAACGGCTCGAGGTTCTCGACTTTCGCGTGCTCCTCTCTCACGGGGGCCTTGGGTAGCGTTGTCGTGTTGGTCACGTCTTCGACAAATGACCAGTCCTGGACAGGCTTGCGGACGTTGTCTCCAGTTTCAAGCACCTTGTTGAAGTCATAGAAGCGGACCCACTTCAAGCCGCGGAGCTGGTAAATGTAGTCAACGCCCTGAAGACACCGAAGGGAACGGGCCATTCTCCGGTTTGGCTGCCCGGCTGTCTTTGCGGCGAGGAGCTTTTTAATGGCCGGAGCCTCGTACCCGCGCCGGATGTATTGCGCACCCGTCTCATTGAGATGGACCACGAGTGTCTTGAGCCGATACATGTCAACTAGCCAGGTCAGAGCAAATGTCCGGCGCGAAAAGGGCGTCTTTTTTCGCGTGTCCAGGGGCGCGGTCAGGTACTGGTTGCCAGTCAAGAAGAATTCGATGTGTTGGATTCGTGCGACACGGGCAAGGCCGGAGCCCTGACAGAATCGCCCAAGCTCTCCGAGGCTGGAGAAACCGAAGGTGTTGAGCCCATAAAAGATATGGACGCCGAGAAAAAAGATGCGTTTGCTCACTTGGAGGATACCGAGCACGTCCTCAGGTTTCACCCCATCCTCGGTCAAATTCAGCTCCCTCTTGCCCCAGTAGAAGCTGTGTAACAAGCCACTCCTGTTTTCGCCCAAGTCTTCATCGTTGGGGAAATCTTCAGGCTGCACGAAAGGGTCGAGCCTCGAAATGCAATGTACGATTTTCCCCTTCTTGTGGAGAATAAGCTTGAGGATTTCTGCCTGGACCTCCCAGGGCAGCTTCTCGAACGCGAACGGCTTTTCATCCCGTGCCGGCTGGATACTGTCATCCTCTAGGACGACTTCAGGGACTCCCTCGGGCTCCATATCGGATGAATTGGCCTCTGAGTCCGAATCATCCTGCGGCAGCTGCCTAGGCCCGATGAACTTGAGATCTGGGTGAACCCAGTGGACTTTTACACTCATGTTCTCCTCCTTGCAGCAAAGCCGATATATCTTGCTGTACTGGATCTTGTTCGGGTGGAAGTTCAAGAGATACCCCCGGAGTACTTCCGGCCAAGTCTAGAAGAAATATCCATGTTAACCACCGTCTGGAGGAGATGCCTCAACGATATCTCTGAACGTACACGTTCCGTGTGTTTGCCCCGGCCAGCCAGTCTGGCTTTCAGCGTATCATTCTCGATCTTGAGAGCAGACCTCTCGTTTCTCAGTTCGCGGATCTCGGCTGCTTTGCCTTGGCCCTCTAATTCCAGCTCTTGGATCCTGGCGGCGAGCCGGTCAATCTCGGCTTTCAACATACCCTCGCGCCGCCGGCACTGGGGGTTGACGCATTGGAGGGCATCAGCTGGACCTGCGGGGGCGCCTTGGCCTGAACCAGCAGCGTTGCCAGACATTGTGTGTGGCAGGAGCCTGAAACTTTAGGAAAGGAATGAAATAAGAGTAGAGACCGTTATGGCTTCGAGGGCGTTGGGAAGGTGTAGAGCAATACTTGTTGCAGGCTCGGGTACCGTGAGCTTGAGGTTTGAGCAAGGGAAATAAAAGAGAGGAAGCAGCAGGTAATTATATGGATAAACGGAACTGGTAAACGATAGCGATGGTCTGAAGTAGTTTTGGAAAACGAAGCAACACAGACAGGAGCTTGGTTCTGGGTGCGGTTCTGGGTAAAGGTTCAAGGCAGGAAGGTTTTCCGGAGGAGGTAGGCTTCTGATCGCCTCATCCCCATGTAATAATAAAAGGGACTCGTGTGAACAACCAGGTATTGGAATTGCCCAATGCCTCTCGAGTGGTTGTGTCGTTTCCAGAGAGCGCCGTTGGCGCCATTGGCAGAGGACTGGAAAGTGGAAGTGAAACTGGGGGACTTGATGATACTTGGGGTAGTGGTTTGTTTGTGGTTGAGTTGAGGGCGCAACTTGTAAGTCGAAATTTTCCAAGTTGGGACAAAAAAGGAGGAAGAAACTCAGAACTCTGGTTTATCTTGTTCCAAGAACTTGGGCATCGGCGAGAACGCCAATGTGGGCTGTATGAAGAAGAAAGTGTATTAAAAGGCGGGTTTCAAAAGAGAGCCAGAACCTGAGTATCGTCAAGTCACCAGAGTTAGGACTAAAGACGTGGTTTTGAAGGATAAGTTATGGAAGTGGGAAGATAGTTGAGATAATATCTCCTCCCGATGGGAAAGGAGTTGACCAGTTCGCAAACAGAATGATATTCTTAAACAAAGGAAGGAAGGTAGAACTCCTGAAGCTCTTTTTGGAGGGCCGGCAGCAATCGGCAGAATCCCGAATGTGGTTGGAAACAGAGCAAAAAGAAAAAAAGAAATAGAGTTAACTCCAAGAGACGGACACAAAACGGGAGAACGGCATCTCACCATCATCGTCCAGGTTGCGAGAGAGCGCCGCACCTATAAACTAGTATATGTTTGTTATTTCACAGCAACGCGACGCTAGAAAGGAACATACCTATCTCCCAACAACACCGTTCAGTAATCCGTTTCACACCTAGCAAGAAACAAAGCTACGTTGACAACAACTGCTGAAGGTCAGGCCCAGCCCAAGCCAAGTGGTTTACATGTACACATGATGCCAGAAACCGAACACCACACACCATGTTGAGACAGCAACACCAAAGCCAACACCAAAGCCAACATCCCACCAACACACGCACCAACTATCGCCCAGCCACGAATATAATTCACAGGTATTTATTTATTTGCTACACTCAACCCCCCCAAGCGACGCCTCTGCACCTCGCATGGTAGTAAGTAGTAAGTAAGCAAAGGGTAGTAGTAGTAGAGTAGGTACCTAGGTCAAAACTCCCAAGCCAAACCACCCCAAAGCACCACCCATCCCATTCCATCCCATTCCCAGTCCAGCCAGCCGATCCAACCGAACCGAAGCCAACCCAAACAAACCCCCCAAGCAAGCCAAGCCAAGCACCCCAAGCAAGATCCCCCCATCCAAATCCGACCCCGCAAGCCCATGCATCGCGCGCGTCTTTCTACTATGTATGGAGAGGTATGTAGTAGTAGTAGGTATGGTAAACTAGCCCAACCCCGTCTTTATGACCTGGCACCCCGCACTCCTGTCCGGCGTTTCCCAATAACGATCAGTCTGTCTGGGCTTTTCACCGAAGCCAAGCGGGGAAAAAAGAACAAAAAAAGAAAAAGAAAAAAAAGGGATGACGAAGAGAAAAGAAAGAAAAGAAGGAAGGCCCCCCTCTCTCTCTGTGTCCGGATGATATCGCCCAACCGTAGGCAGGTTTGGCCAACCGACCCAAGGAAGCAAGCAGAGGAAGAAGCCAACCAAGCCCACAGCAGGCTAGGAACGCAAAGCACCTCCCTATACACAACACAGCCCAACCTCAAACCACAGCACAGCAACGCCCCAAACAAGACGTGCATGCAACCACCCAACCACCCACCCAACCAAGCCCACCAAATCATTCACCACCCCTTCCTCTGAATACCCCTCGGCGGGTCATACTTCCCACCTCCACCACCGCTGGCACCACTAGCACTCCCTTGCCCCGGTCCGCCATCATCCAAACTCCTCCTCGAATCCCGCTCCAACTCGCTCATAGCAAACAAGAGCGGCTCCTCATCCGCGCCCTCCACACTGCCCGCATACCTCTGGCCACCGCCGCCGCCAGCCGCCGACGTCCCCGACGAGAACGACCCCAGCCTCCCGCCGCCCCTTCCACTGCCAATCCCCGCCCCAAGCCCCGCCCCAATCCCAGGACCGATCCCGATCCCGATTCCGATGCCACTCCCCGACCCCGACGGCGAAGGCGACGCGGCCGATGCCGAGGCAGGCCGGTACCGCGCCCGGCTCCCAATTCCCGCCCCACCACTCCCGCCGCCGCCGCCCAGCGATCCCGCAGCGCGACCAAGCCCCAGCCCTAATCCCATACCCAAACCAGAGGTGATACCGCCCCCGCCACCACCACCACCACCGCGCTCGCCACGCTCACCGCCAGCATTCAGCGGGGCGCCGCCACCACTGATGCCGTCGGCGTCGACAGACGACGGGGCAGCGGGGATGGACGACTCGGACCCCGAGGCGACGTCATGCTGTTGGTAGGCGAGCAGGGTGCTGAGGGTGGGCACGTCGGCCGAGCCGCCCTCGACGCTGGCGCTGCGTTGCTGCTGGTGCTGGTGCTGGTAAGCGTCGACCTCGCCGGCGATGGAGCGGTGGCCTTGCTGTTGTTGGTGTTGTTGTTGGTGCTGGCTCTGGTGCTGGTGTTGTTGTTGCTGCTGGTGGGCGAGAGAGCTGGGGCGACGGATGGCGGCGCTGCTGAGGCCGCCGTGGTGGAGTAGGCGCGGGGAGAGGGGGATGTCGATGGCGGTTGTGCCGGTGCTGGTCGTGGTGGTTGTGGACGAGCGGTTCGTTCGGTTATTGCTGCTGTCTTGTTGCGTAACCATGGGTGTCTCGTCGTCATCTTCTTCAACGGGCTCGCTCTCCTCGCCGGGAGTGCTGCTGTCCATGTTCCTCCCCTGGCGCGCTTGGTTTTGGGGTTGGTAATCGATGATCGAGTTCTCGCTAAGCCGGGAGGGAATGGCCGGTGTGTGCGGGGTGTGAGGGGAGAGGGGTTTGCCCGGCGAGGATGAGATGGACATGGACGCGGGGTTGACCATGCTCGGGACGTTGGTAAGTTGTCGGCTCGAGGAGCTTGATGAGCGCTGTAGATGGATCGAAGATGTCATGGACTCGGTGAGGACGTTGTTGGCCTCGCGCATCTGCTGGAACTTGGAAAGCTGGGCGGCCGTGCGCTTGGAGGCGACAGACTCGCCCTTCTTGTTCGGCTCAAAGCTCTTTAGCGTCTTCCGGCTGTCGAGGGCTTTCAGAAAGTCCGAGATGTTGTCATCATCGCCCGCGAAGGATCCCGAACTCGTAACTGCGCCAGCCTCAGTGAGAAGACCCGAACCCGGCTGGACGGAGGAAGAAAGGCTCTGTTTCCCGCTGCTAGCTTGGTCATCGTCGGCCTTGCTCTGCCCGCCAAAAGACGGCCTGTTCCGGCGATGCGTAAAGCTGCTGCAGCGGCCGCTCGGCCTCGGCGATCCCGAGGTTGACGGCACCTCTTGGGGTGCGGGAGGGGCCCCTCGTAATGAAGCCGCCGAACCCATGGTGAGTGAGGAGCGGTTTCCGGTACGCGACGGACCGGCAAGACCTGGTCGATTAAGCGACTGCGGCGACGACGGAGCCTCTAAATCCGGGATCCTTGGGGAACCGGACAGCGAGCCGGCCTTGAACGGCTGGAAAGACACTGACGGCCGACGGCCGCTCCCATCGTAGGGTCTCGACATGGGACGGGCTGCGGTGCCGCGAATGGGTAATGAATGTGGCGGATCCGGCTGTTCGACACTCCCCGATATCGAACCAGAGGGAGAACTGGTGTCGGAACCGATAGGGCGGACGGACCTAAGTGCGGTAATCGGGCTGGTCCCCAAAGCCCCTGCGCCGTGGAAGGTTGACAAACTGCCGTATGTTTGCTGTGGGCCTTGTGGTCCGCGGTCCTGGCGGTGCGATGGCAACGAGCCTGGCTCCGCGTATGAGTCAGATCTGCCATGCGCTTTTCTTTGCGGTAAAGACGGCCGGAAGTAGTTCTCGTCGACTCCCATAAACTGGGAGCTGAGCAGCGACTCGGCGTCGTCAACCCGGAAGTTGAAGTCGTTTCGGTAGGTCACGGACGCATAGAAACGGCCTACGGGGACCTCCAAGTCTGAAAAAACGTATTCTGTAACGGGGTCTTTCCCATCGTGAAGCGGCTGTCGCAAGGGGTCGTAGGTGGTATATTCGGTCTCGGCGCTTAGGATTCTGCACTTGACTTCAAGCGCTGGGTGGATGCCTTTTGCGACTGCCGATGGGAAATTCTTCCAGCCGGGCATGAGGCGCGACATGATGAATAGCGACCTGAAGAAGACGATGCTCCTCTTGTAAACGGTCGGCAAAGTGGGACCGAACTCGTCAGTCACGACCTCCGAAGGGCACTTGAGCTCAAGTCTCCACCGCTCCAGGATAACCTCAGTATTGCGCTTCCGGGCATGGCGATGTCGAGGGCTGTCGTCGGATGTCTCTGACAAGTTCAAGGCCTCCAACACATCCCACCTCTTGCCATGCTCGTCAATAACAACCAGGCTCTGGTTGCTTGATAGTCGGGAGGCGTCAATGTACGTCTCGATGATCATGGGCGGGGGGCGGTTCTCGAAGCTGCCGGACTGCTTGTACACACGTAGTTCGTCTCGGAAGTCTTCGATCTCGTCGGTTTCGAGAGAGAACTGGTCTACTGTCAGAACCCCCTGCTCCGCTACCCTCCAACCCGGTTTCCTGCTTACCCAAAGGTTTGGCTTCACCTCGGCTGCCCTTCTCCCACCGACGGGAGTTGTGTTGATTCGCGACTGTACAATAACCACGGCCGCTTTGGCATAGAAGTTCTGGCAACGGTCAGCCCAACGTCGTCAAACCGACCCCCATTCCAAAACCTGGTTCGTGCGCACCTGGATTATCTGGTCCAGCTTCTTGATCGAGTCCCTGCTCGGTATCGAGCCATAACTCTCGGTGCTCTCCGACTTATCATCCGTTCCCGCTGTGTCCGACTCGGCGCGAACTCGATCCCTCGGGTTGTTCGTCCGTGTGGGGTTTGTCTGGGTGAGGATGCGGGGGACGAGACCTCTCGGGGGGTGGCGAGATTGCTGATGCATTATTCCTGCGGCTAAGAATGCGGATAGAGGGTGGTTGGGTGAGGCTTCACATCGGTACCCAGATGGCGAAACGAGTCTCCGACTGCCGTGTCGAAATGATGGTGTGGAGAGTTCGTATGACGCACACCCGCAAGCTCAGACTTGAGGCTCGAAAGTTCAATTCCAAGGTAGGTATTGGTACGTACGAAGTCGACCCAGGATGTAGGGGGTCGATTCAACGTAGGTTGTTCAGGTGTGTCACTTAGGCGGAGGGTTCGGTCGAGATAAGCGGACCTTCGCATCCATCGTTCAAAGTGGCGATGCTTCCGAGAATAGGAGGTATCAAAAATGAGGGGAAAGAGAAAGAATGCGTGTGGACCAGCACCTCAAGGCAGACTTCCTATGCGGGCCTCGAATCAACAATAGGTACAGAAGAATAGAAAAGGTAAAGAGGTTCGACAGCTGGTTGGCGGTGACGGGGTTGGATGGGGCTCGACGGGAAGGCAGACAAGCCGACGACAAGCACACACAGTGCAGCAGCGCAACAGTGCAGCAGTGCAGCAGTGCAGCGATTCCCGGGGATCCTAGCTCATTGCCGGAATGCTAGGGTGACGGCGGCTCAGGGGGGGCTCCAATGGGTGTGCAGGGGTTCAGTGGCTTGTGTCCAGGCTCGGTGCGAGGTGCGAGGATGTCTTGGCTTGTGAATGGTCGAGTGATGCCTTGAGCCTCGAGGTCCAGGCAACGCATCAAGCCATCAAGCCATCAACACATCGATGTCCTCAAGTACAACAAGAATGTGTAATCGGAACAAGTCTGTGACGCAAAAAGTGGGATTTGCGGCGACACAATACAGCTGTACAATACACTCAACCTCGGATGGCCCGTTATCTAGGGAGCGATGTCGGAACACGGACAATGCGGCAGTGCAATGTGCAGTGTTGATGTTGGCTGTTGGATGCCCTGGTGATGGGGAAGGTGATAGAGATAAGACCGGAGCAGGAGGCCAAGACAGTGAACCGTAAGAGTCACGCCCCGAAACTGTACGTAAGCGAACCCCGTGGACAAGGGCACGACGAAGTGGTACGGTCCGCTGCCCCTGTCTTGTGTCCACTTTCGCCCTCTAAATCTGGGGGCCTCAACCGCCGGCCAGGTGTCGGGCAGTCGCTCTTCACAGCGAGACGGCCCGTGACAGCCAAAGTCGGAAACAGATTCCCCACTCTCTGTTCCTGCTCTGTTCCTGCTCTTGCTCTGCTCTGTGCACGTCAATCGCCGAGACAAACACCTCGTGCTCTTTGGCTCATCTTCCGTCATCAACACTGACTCTGTGTGTTGACCAGGGTCACTACAAAGGTATTTTTGATGATGCAATGATTCACCAAAGCAACGCGAGACAGAACCAAGAGCAGATTTTTTTTTTCTTGATGCAGGGTGAAAGCTGGTTTGATTTGAGAGATCTGTCGTCACTGTTAGCTACATAGACATCGAACCAGGAGCCTGGCACCTTCAAAGCTTGCAACTGGTACCTAACCATGGAAATGCAGCGCAGATCCGCTGTCATCCTGAAAGCGACCAAGAGACCAAGTCACCAAGGTGTCGCTTCCGTGGAAAAACACCGTCTGGGAGCCTGGATGCAGGATGTGCAGAAAGCCGCAATGCGACAATGCAGCAATGCAGCGATGCAACGCGATGCAGCCTGGCTTATATGGAATGGCTGGTACAACAAGGCAGCCGACCGTACTTTGTACACCTCTGTTTGTTGTCCTTTTGGTGTTGTGAATTGACCATCACATCCAATCAATGGGCCTTCAGGGAGGGAAAAGGGAAAAATATAAGAATTCGGGGCGATGGTAGGGAATATGTATGACAAGTCGACCCGGGTTGTTGTTCCGTCCGTTGGATGCAAGTCTCACTGATGACTGCAGGGGCGACTTATGATGCAGCCAGTGCATTGCAGCGCGTTGACCTCGTTTGCCCTCTCGGATCTGATAAACCGCCGCCCACCACGCAAGGCATCCACGATGTGTGGTTGGTCAAGATGATCGGCCCATGGACAAACAGGGCAAGCCGCAGCCAATCCAGGAGTGTGTGTGTGCTTGCCATGCGAGAGAAAGAAAGGGAATGGTCCGATCGAATCAGAAGAAGGGGGAGGAGGAAACCGGAGAGAGTTGACGAACCAAAAAAAAGAATTGCACTTGTATGTATGTACATACATACAACATACATACTGTGTTAATAAAGCAACGAACAGGCAACCTAGGTGAGAGTCCGCCTGATCGGCTGCAGATAGCCGTCCGAGTCCGATATATGAGGCTGTCTGCATCTCATTCCCGCCTCTGTTCTTCCACTCGACGCCAACACGTGGACCCATGGAGTCTGCAGATTACGAACCCCCACCGCATCCCAAGATAGAGTTACCTAGTGAAGTCGTGGCATACAAGGAGCAAATGTCCACACGAAGCCACCATGTGGCCGTTTCTCAGCGGGCCACATCAAACCCACTTGGGAGGTATCCACGATTTTGAAGTGCCGATGTTCCGTTGCCTTTGTTGGCGGTGATGTGCGGCTGGACTTGGTCCTATGCAGGCAGATAGCTATCTTGCTGAAATATACAGACAAAAAGCAGATGAGCCTCCAACTCCAATCCCTAGCAGATACCAGAGTGCCGTGTCCTGCCCTGATTTATCTTATCCCCATGGTTACCTGCTATCAGACATACACAATAACAACACAACATGTCACTCACTTCGTGATTACTTACCCCCACCGGAAACAGCCTCCGGTCTCCCTCCCGCTTTAGCCCTGCCTCCTCTCTCTCCACCACCTCGCCCCTTGCCATTGCCTCTCCCCTTGCTGCCGCCTCTCGAGCCGCTCCCGCCCCCGCCACCATTCCCACTATCAGCCCCATTATTACCCCTACCGCCGCCATCACCATTCCCACCCTCCCGCCCGCCTTTCCCATTTCCACCCTCTCGTCCACCTCTCCCATTACCACTACCACTCCCGCTCCCACTACCACCCCTACCCCCCCTCCTCCCTTTCTTCCCCCAACTTCCACTTCCACCCCCACCCCCACCCCGCCACCAGCACCAACAGTAGTAGTAGTAGCACCAGAACCCCCCTCAACCCTCGCCACCCGCCTTTTCCTCTCCTCCTCCTCCATCTGCATCCGCCGGCTCTCCGCATCCCACCACTCCTGGAACGCCTGCTCCTGCTGGATCTCCTGCAGCGAGCGCTTGGCCGCCGCCTCGCGCACCTGCTCCTTGTCGCGCGTCTGCTGCGTGATGATGTCGCGCAGCCCGTAGCCGACGAGCTGGTCCGGTTTTGGCTGCGGGGGGATGTACACTTTGGAGTGCGGGGTTAGGATGTGGTTTTCGGGTTTGGGTGTTATTGCAGGGTGTGGTATTGTTGTTGGTGTTGTTGTTGGTGTCGGTGTGGGGATGGGGGTGCGAGAGATGCGAGGGGTGGTGGTGGTGGAGAGAGGTGTGGGAGGAGGTGGGTTTAGTTTGAAGGATGAGCTCGGGGTGCGTTGGCCTGAGAAACGCGTGTCCGGGGAGGCTGTGCGACGGTGGATAGGGATGGCGACGGGGGCGTCCGGCGAGAGTAGCCCCTTGGACGGGATCTTGTCCTTGCCGACCGCTTGCCATGGCGAAGCTTGGGGTTCATCGGAGGACCGCTCCCACGCGTTCTTAGCCCCGTCCGTTTTGGCCGCGAGCAGTGCCGCTTGGGCTGCCTGCGCGCGCCTGCTGTTGCCGCTTCTTTTCCTTTTGGGATACTTTCTGCTGCGCTAATTTCGGCGCTGATTCCTTACCCCTCTGTGCTGCCAGACCCTCTGAAAGGATGGACTGGGTTGCTGTCTCCGACTGGATGATGTCACGGAGATCCAACTTCGAAGTTGGCGTTGTAGCCAACCTCCAGGGTTGCCCGGCTTGAAGGGGCGTTGAGGTGACCATGTCCGGACTAAACACATTCGCCGACTTGACTGGCGTGCCTAGCACCCCAAATGGGCTGCCTGGTGATGCGGATCCAAGATCGAGCCGTACCTTCTTCCCCTTGCCTTTCCAGGAGCTGCCCAGCGGTGGAATCTGGTCCAGATCCGGCCCCCCGTCATCGGTCTTTCGAGGCCCGGTCGAAGGACTAGTGACTGGCGAGAACTCGTCGTCCATATCAAAGATCATATCTCCGTGTGACGCCTTTGGCCGAAGGCTAGGACTAGGGGCCTCACTGCGCTCCGCCCTCGACACGTTTCTTGTCCTGTCAGCGGTGGGCGTGAGAGGACTAGTGTCATCCAAACTGCCATATCTGGTCTTGGCCGCAGACAAGAGCCTCTTCTCTTCCTCCCTCTGCGCCTTGTATGCCATTTCCTTGACCCGTAGCTGCCGTTCCTCGTCGATCAATTCGGCCAACCAAGGGTTCCGTTCATGGAGCAGCAGCTCGGCGTGGCCGCTCCGCACTAACGGTGACTGGGCGGCTTGATTGTCTCGGACCACCTCGTCCAGCTCAAGAAGCAAATCCTGATCCAGTTCATCTAGGAGATGATTCTCGAGCATTGTCTCTAGCTGCAGACAGATGTACTCCAACCCCCCATCCTTGAATTCAGTGACTGAGCAGGGGCTTATGGCGTTCAAGAGGTCAGCAATGTTGCGAACGTTGGCGAACCGACCCATAATCTGCTGGCATATTTGTGAAAGCCGGTCCAACATCAAATAGTTGGCAATCGACATGACTTCCATAACGAGGTCCAGAAAGTCTTCAAAGGAGTCGCACACAGCCGGGTCGAATAGCTCAGCCCCACAATCTCCATAGAGATATTGCAAAACATATTTGAATGCCTTGGGGGGTACATGGGCCAAATCGATCTTGATCCGACCACCCGAGATCGCCCGGCGGCCCTCAAGCCACATGCCTTGGGAACGCCCAAAGAAGAGCGTTTGAAACCAAGGGCATCTCTGGCAGACAAACGCACTGTGGACCAGAACCTCGGCTCCGTCAAGTTCTAGCAAGGCATCGCCATCCGCGAAGAAACGCGGGTCCTTGATAGCAAGCTGGAAATCTTGATCCATGCATTTCTTGGGTTCCACCTGCAGCCTTGCTGCCGCCTCGAGGCTGTTCATGTCGAGACGAGTGGCAAGCTTCATGACCTCTTGGCGGATCTGACGATAACGGTGTGCTAGCGGGCGTACGTGGCCAGTGAAGTTCCATACCGGGACCACCTTATCCTCGTACGAGAACAGTACGAGGTTCAGCAGCGAAACCAGGTCCAAGCCCTGGAAGAGAACTACCGTCTTGCCGTCGACATCGCTGATGCTGAATAGTTCGTGAGTAAAAGATCCCGCCTTGCGGAACTGTGCAAGTGCACTTCGGAGAACGGGGCTGCGAGCGGCAAGCAGCCAACCATGAATAGGCACCTGGATATCAGGCGAAGAAGACGTGCAGACAGCTGCATCCGGCCGACCACTCTGGTATGACAGCGATGCAAGGTGCTGTGACAGGTCGAGCTCAATATCGGAGGATTTCAGCACTTCGTAGGCCACTGGACCCAAACGTTCCCCCAGATCATTCTTCCAAAACGCCCAAACTTCGTCCTTCTTGTCCGTCGGTTCCGACGCCCGGAAACCGCCGAGATTGTTTAATGGTGCCACGTCCTGCCAGATAGATTGCTCGTTGATAGCCAGTTGCTCCCTCATCACTTCCGAGTCCTTTCGGATAGCGGCAAACGCACCGAATGCCGAAGCCCGGACGGTGGCAACATTGGTGATGCAGGGTACGCGTTGGAACTTGTAGTCTTTCCGCTTGGACTCTGACAGCAAAGGCGACGCATCCTTTGCCTTGGTTCGTTTTATCCTTCGCCACACGGCTCCAGACTGGGTACTGATGATGACGGAGCCGTGCTCACCCACGCCAACAGAGCGGACGCCGTCCCGCCTGGCCGACCAAATGCACTGTGCCGGCGTAACCGCACCCTTGATTTTGGAAGGGTTTGTGGTGGACGTGTTTGAAGGATTTGTTTCAATCTTGTGGTCCAGATTCATTGTGAACAGGTCGCCACGTCTCGTGACGGCGGCAATTGTCTCTCCTCCCGATGTGATAGAGCTGATTTGGTTCCAAGCCGGGTCCTGGCGACTTGACAGTTGAATGTTGCCAACCAGGTCAAGCGTTGCAAAGGGGAACTTGACGATATGATAACCGTATGCGGTGAAGACACAAACGGTGTGATTCTGCAGCAATATCGTTGTAGCCTTGTCGATTGCAGTCACCATAACGATTGGCGACGAGAATAGAGATGCTGCGACCTTCCTGGGCGTTTGCTGGAATTCAAGTGACCTGGAATCGGCGTCCATCAGCGCCAGTTGGCCGATGTTCTTACCCCAGCAAAATAGGGAGGTGCCGGTGTGCGCAACCGAGTGTATCGATGAGGCCGCAATGCCAACAATGACCTCTTTCTTGAGGGGGCCAAACACCTGACGTGGGACGGTGCTGAGAGGGTCTTCGTCCTTCTTTGCCGGCTCGGGGAGGGCGTATCCCAGCTGGTACTGGGCGTTGTTGCCCCACGTCCAGAGCGCGCCGGTGTCATCGACAGCCATGGAGTGGTTTTGCCCGAGGGCAATTTGGATGATTTTTTTGTCAACAAACGGTCCCTGAATGGGCGTGTACGTGAATCGCGTGTTCTCATCCCCAAGGCCGAGCCGCCCTCCGCGGCCGATACCGCAGACATAGAGGTTCGACACAGGGTCTGTTGTTAAAACCGCGCTGTGCAGCTTGGAGAGGACCACGTCCTGTATCATCAATGGCCGGTTTAGAACCAGGGTAGGGGTCTTGGTCAAATCTTGGGACGCCGGCCGCCCTTCTCCAATAGCTTGGAGGTACTCCCTATGAAACCTCCGTAGTAAATCATCTGGGCGCTTGAGGTACACGCGCTCCGGAAACTGACGATCGTCCTCGTCGCCAAACCCTAAGGAAAGGTTCCGATTGCTCCCGAAGGCAAATAGATCCTCGCCGGCAGTGGTTACGCCGTTCGTGCCCCTGCTTAGGGTCAGAATAAAAACCGCAGAAGCACGCCCCCGGAACAGAGACCAAAAACAAGCGAGACTCACAGGGTCTGGTCCAAATGATTCTCGGCCTCATCGCTGTCAGATCCATCTTCGGGTCTTTCCTGCTTAGCTAACTCCTTCAGGTTGCGCTCCCCGATGATGGAGTTATATAAGTCAAACGGACTATGACCCTCATGATCCTTCGTCTTGATGAGCTGCCCCACTCTATGCAGTGAAGCTGTGTGTCCTGTCAAGTCCTTGCACTCCTTCTCCAACACGAGTCTAGCGATGGATACGTTTCCCGCATATAGTGCCCGATGGAGCGCATTCCAGCCACTCTCAGGGTCCTGGACATATATGTCGATGGCAGGGTGCTCAAGCAGTGCCTCCACGAAGGATATGGCATTATCGGCGGTCGAAGATGCTGCGCGCAGCAAAACGGTGAGCCCCGCCTGGTCGCGGCTGTTGATTTCGTTCCGTCCGAGGCCACCATAACCGTGACGCGCATTTCCGGGGCCTGTTCCAAAGCCTGGAAGCTTGCGTGATCTAGTCGCGGCGCGCGGCGAGGTGCTGTAGCCTGGGCTTCCCGCTATCCCCGGACTCAAACCAGAGCTCCGAGGCCCGTTCTGGGCACCATGGCCGGCGGGGGCGAGAAGGCGTCGAAATCGGTCGACATCGTCTTCCCAATAGTGTTTCCAAAGCAGATGAGTCATGTGCCGGGTGTTAATCGTGGGTTGTCTTTCGGAAACTTCGAATGCACCTCGCTGTGGTCTCGCTGGATCACGGCCTGTTTAAAGGTGCGATAGGAAGCCCGTGAAAAGATTTCCCACGTCGAGGGGGCGCCGGGCTTGAACTCCGAGGTTTGTGCGTCAGGTGAGAGACCAATGGGTGCAATTCTTCTTGTGTGCGTGGCGATTTCGTGCAGGACACGGGTTCCTCGGAAGTAGCTCGACGGCGTGGTTGTGGTCGATAAGTTTCGATGCCCGTTTCCGTTCGGTTTGCTTTCTCGGTATGGTGTCGTTTTCAGAAGCTAGAACCCTGAGCACTGTGTCGGAGTGTGCAACTGCCTGGTAACGAAGCGGGACGCAATCGAGGTTGTTGGGGAGCGACTTGGTCATATCTCCGGAACGTGTGCGCAACCGTCGCGATAGCCCCGCGTCCCACAGTCACACTGTCGGTCTTGGCCTGGACATCTTCGGGTGGCCAATCGGATCGCAAGTTTACTGCTCATGCCCCAAACGCTTGGAGACAACGCCTCAGCCCTGTCTGAGAACCATCGAACTGCAAGGTCGGACCAAAGAAGCCCTGCATGAGAAAACGTGCAGGTGCCCCAGGCGTGCCTTGTGACGATGAAACGTGCATGTGGGATTCTCGAAGGAAACACACACAAAAAAGGAAGCATTTGACCATTACGACCTACCTGGGTACCTCGGAATTCGGGGTCGAACGGCCATGATTCGACCGAGGCTTTATTGTCTAGCCTACTTTATTCAGTCCGTCCAACATATCTTGCCCCTGAATTATCTATGTACCAGGCACTAGTTTGAAGTTGTTTTCTTTTCCCCTCCATCGCAATGTCAGTCCACTTACAAATGTGGCGTTTAGCCCGCGGCGCGTTGGCTCGCGTCTACGATACGGGTTAGGGTTAATTATACGGAGCTGTCTGATTTTAGCCGGTTCCCGGAACGGTGGATCAGAGCCAGGATGGTTTGGGCCCTCCGATGTCGTTCCCCACGGAAATCTGCGCTTAGTTAATGTGGGGGTGGGCAGCTTGCATCCCGGCTACCAAAACTCCCACTCTCGGCTTGTTAATTCAAGCGACGACACACTTACCTTTCGCAGTTTTTATTGATACCCTATTTTTTTCGTCCAACTTCTCTTTGTTTATTTTCCATTCGTCGCATATTTTTGCAGTAAACCCCCCCAAAACGCGAGAAAATGGCGGCAGAAAAGGAGAAGGCCCCGCTGCCTTTCCGTTACACTTTCATGGCTGGTGAGCGCTTTCCGAGAGATTTCCGACACAGGCCGCGGAGTCTCGGATCGCTAACCATGACCACGGAACAGGTGCCATTGCTGGTGTATCTGAAGCACGTTGACCAATGGTCCCAATGCTAGTCAATTGACATGCTAACAACCTGGGCGCGTTTAGATCCTGGTCATGTAAGTCATCCCTGTTCGTGGTCGCGTGCCTCCGATGCTAACCTCCTCGCGCATCAGGTACCCGCTAGATGTCGTCAAGACACGAGTGTGAGCAGGCTTCTACAGCCCTCATCGATGCCCTTCGACTGACCACCCATCAGACAACTGCAGACCGGCACGGGCGGTGGCGCCGATTCGTACAATGGCATGCTGGACTGCTTCCGGAAAATCATCCGCAATGAGGGGTATGCGCCTGGGAACGTCTGATGGTATGGAGGGCTGTTGTTGACATCCTGGTAGCTTCTCGAGGCTCTACCGCGGCATTACCGCCCCTATCCTTATGGAAGCGCCCAAGCGTGCCACCAAGTTCGCCGCCAACGACAAGTGGGGCAAGTTCTACAGGGAGATGTTCGGCCAGCAGACCATGACACAGTCTCTCTCGGTCCTGACAGGTGCTTCGGCTGGTGCCACTGAATCTTTCGTCGTGGTCCCCTTCGAGCTCGTCAAGATCCGCCTCCAGGACAAGGCCTCGGCCGGCAAGTACAACGGCATGGTCGACGTGGTGCTCAAGACAGTGCGCAACGAGGGCATCCTGGCCATGTACAACGGTCTCGAGTCGACGCTATGGCGCCACATCCTCTGGAACGCCGGTTACTTCGGCTGCATCTTCCAGGTCCGGCAACTGCTCCCCAAGGCCGACACGAAGAGTGGCCAAACATTCAACGATATCATTGCCGGTACCGTCGGTGGTACCGTCGGCACCATCCTCAATACGCGTACGTCAAACTCATACTATTTACCGCTTTGTAGCAGTCATGAAAGCCCCCGGGCAGCCCCGAGGCACCCCCTGAAAGGCGACAGACCTAGCTGACACTCTTTTAGCCATGGACGTCGTGAAGAGTCGTATCCAAAATAGCGTCAAGGTTCCCGGCCAGATTCCGAAGTACAACTGGGCCTGGCCCGCCTTGGCGACGGTCGCCAAGGAGGAAGGGTTCGCAGCTCTCTACAAGGGTTTCATCCCCAAGGTTCTCCGACTGGGACCCGGCGGCGGTATCCTGCTTGTTGTTTACACCGGCGTGATGGACTTCTTCCGCAATATGAGGGATGCCCAGGCTTGAGACGAAGTTCTGTAGAAGCTCAAAATTTGTGGAGTGTTTGAAGAGTGAGAGACTGGCGCGGTACGCACATTCAAATAGGGGCGCCCAGGGCGTGATAGAGTTCTCTCTCTTGGCTAGCTTTGTTTAGACTAGACTCTCTGGCGCAGTTTCGTTTTTGCATTGGGGGTTTCCAGTTGGCAATTGCTATTACCCGGTTACAGGTCGTCGAACCTGTCCTACTTATACCACCAATGTTGACAATCTTCGACCACCACGGTTGGAACCTCAAAGGATTAGCGTTGGAAGGGTCCTAGTTGGGGGAGTATGTGACGTATCCGACTCGGGGTCATACAAAAGATATCTTTCTACGGATAACCTACCCAGCATCTAAAATTAGATAAAATAGGTGGCCGAGGTGTGGTCAAGGAATGCTCTTTGTAGTCGAACCGCCGTTGTTGTTAGAGCTGTGGTCGTAAGTTTGCTGGGGAGAGTGCAGTGAATGTTGTCAGACATATCTTTTGAGAAACGGTTGTGTTGAAGAAATACGGGGTCAACTGATTCCATGTTCTGTTCTGGGCCAAGTCGTGCGTTCATCGAATGGGTGGGCTTAATCCCACGACGTTTAATGGCGGCAGATCACGAGAAAAAAGAAGAAAAAAGGAAAAATATAATTTGGCTTTATTTGTCTTCTCTTTTTGGTCCAAGACTAATAAAAAATATATTACGAAAGGCTGTCTCTTGAGCCTCCTTTATGACTCGGTAGGTTGACTGCTGCCATGTGCTCCTATTGTGGCTGCGCAAGCACCTACGCAATGGAAGGCGAAAGCCGCGAGGCGTTTGAACGCCAAGCAACAAGTTTCAGCGACACTGCGGCGCCAAGCAGGGATGATGCGCAGGGCAACTGGGCAGCTGACAGGGGGGTTAAGGAGCTTGCGAAGATGCGGGGCGAATCGGCATGGAAGCTGCCTGCCCGCTCCGGCGTCCGTCATAGGGAGCAAGCCACCAACCACGCGGCACTGCCCACCAATGTTCCATCATCTATCTTCCTTCCCAGTGCACCCTCAGTTACTCCGCGTAATACGAACACTCCGATCTCGATACTTTTCTTGTGCTGACGCAACCTTGGACTTGCGATATCGAAGCTTCAAGACTCGGATTTCGCTCACCAAACACGAGCGCAGACTTCTTGGAATCCAGATTTCCGTCTTCTATTCCCGATTTCGAGAGCCTAGTGTGAGCGGGGCAAACAAATCATCAACACCCCGACGTCACAGCTGTTGGACGCCGAGTAATCGAACATTCAATACAACATTTCCGAGACTTCGAGCTCACACTCTTCCTACAACAATATTTCGAGATCTACCAGCCAGCCGTCGCCATGTTCCGAGCGGCTGCGGCCGGGCCCTACGATGAGGCCATCAGTATGTTCCCAGAAGAGATGCTGCCCATGCTGGGGCGCCCAGCTAACCGTTAACTCTTCCCTCCGCAGACAAGGCCACCGATGAGAACCAGACGTCCGAAGATTGGGGCGCCATTATGGAGATTTGCGATCGAGTCGCCAGCGATGCGAACGGGCCGAAGGAGTCGGTAGCCAGCCTGATCAAACGCCTGGCGCATCGCAACGCCAATGTCCAGCTGTACACGCTTGAGGTGAGTGCATCGACGCCCAAACATTGCTATTGTAAACTAACAGGTTTACAAGGTCGCCAATGCCCTTTCGCAAAACTGCGGCAAGAATATGCACCGCGAGCTGTCAAGCCGCGCCTTTACCGACGCCATGCTCAAGCTTGCCAACGACCGCAACACACATACTCAGGTCAAGGCGAAAATCCTCGAGCGCATGAAGGAGTGGTCGGACATGTTCAAGTCGGACCCGGACCTCGGGATCATGTACGATGCCTTCTACCGCCTCAAGCAGAGCAACCCGACGCTCCAGCCGCCCAGCGCGCCACAGAAGAACAGCCTTACCGACCAGGATCGCCAAAAGGAAGAGGACGAGCTTCAGATTGCACTCAAGCTGAGCTTGCAGGAGGAGGAGCGGAAGAAAAAGCCCGCGCAAGCAGCGGCGGCGGCGGCACCATCGGGGGCAGGGGGCTCAGCCGCCGCGGGGCCTGCAACTCAGCAGCAAGCCGCACCTCTCCAGCCCATGCCATCCGGCACAACAGCCGCAACCGTGTCCCGCGTCAGGGCCCTTTACGACTTTGCCCCGTCGGAGCCGGGAGAACTAGAGTTTAAGAAGGGCGACGTCATTGCCGTCCTCGAGAGCGTCTATAAGGATTGGTGGCGGGGGTCGCTCAAAGGGAAAACGGGCATCTTCCCACTCAACTACGTTGAGAAGCTCACGGACCCCACCCCTGATGAGCTTCAACGCGAGGCTCAGATGGAGGCCGAGGTCTTTGCTGAAATTAAGAACGTCGAAAAGTTGTTGACTTTGCTGAGTGCTAGCAACACCGCCCCTAGAGAGGAGGATAACGAGGAGATCTCGGTATGCCGGTCGCCTGTTTGTTTTATTTGGCGATATTCCAGGCACTAACTTGCGAACAGAAACTTTACCACCAAACGTTGGCCATTCGACCAAAGCTCATTAAACTGATCGAGAAGTACTCCCAGAAGAAAGGTGATTACGTTTGTTGGGATGTCTACTTGGACCTAGGGCTAACAATATCCAGATGACTTCACTCAGCTCAATGAGAAGTTCATCAAGGCTAGGAGAGACTACGAGGCTCTACTCGAGTCATCCATGTCACACCCTCCGGGCCCGACCTACCACCAATATGCCATGCGCCCACCGATTCCCCAAGGCTACCCACCCCCTGGACAGGGTTACGGCGCACCCCCTCCGCAGCAGCAACAGCCGCCGCCTCCGCAGCAGCAGCAGCAAGATCCGCAGAGGTTCTACACCCCGGCGCCTGCTCAAGGTACGCCTTCGGTTGAGCTAGGAAATTAGAGGAAATCCATAGCTGATGTACATGTTGATAGAACCATCCCAATATCCTCCATCTTCCCCGCCCCCTAATAACTTTCAACGGCCTGGCCCGGGAGCCACTCCTGCTCCGTTCTACCTAGCAAATACCGAAGTTCCGTCCCAGCAGACCCAAATACCTCCACCGACGCCACAAACGCAACCCCAGCAACCCCAGCAGCCGCAGTACGCTCAACAGCAACCCCAGCAACCGCAACAGCCGCAGTACGCCCAACGGCCATCGGAACAGCGGGTCCCATCCGGTGGTAAGCAACCGGCGCCGCTACAGACGTCCTCATCCCCGCCACTAGCAAACCAATACGCGCCCTACCAAGCCCCCCAATCATCCGCGCGTCCTCAGAGCACCTACGGCAGCGGCCCGCAGGAACTCTCTACCTCGGTCTACGACTCCCCCATCGCGCCTCAAAACGCAAACCCCGCTGCGCCGTACCCGGCTTCCGCGTACACGACCCCAGACGAAGACCCCTACACCGCCGCCGCAGCATCCAACTCCGGCCTTCCTACGGCACCGACCGTCCCTCCACCCTCCGTCCCTGCCCCATCCGCCCCGAGCCCGGAACTCCGACAACCGTCCTACGGCCAGCCATACGCCGGCTACCACGCTCACCCGCCCCAGCAGACCCCCTACGGGGCAGCAGCGGGCGGCGGCGCTGCCGGAGCCTACGACGCCGCAACCATCGACGGGCCTTGCCCCCCACACCAGCAACAACAAACCCTCCCTCCAGGACCGCCGGCCATGTCCCCACCGCCGCTGCACCCGAGCGGGCCGGCGTATGACGCGCGCCAGGGGTTGCCCAGCAGGGTGGGCGGGCCATCAGGCCCTGGGGTTGGTGGTGGTGCGCCCGCAATTGGTGGTGGTGGCGGAGCGCCGCCGCAGCCGCAGTATAAAGCCTATGTGCCGCCAGGCTCGTCGTCTGCGCCCGGCGGCCCGGCGCCGCATGCTGCGGCTGCGGATGAGGGGCCGAGTGCGCCGAGTGCGCCGGCGGCGGAGGGATATTATCGCACGGCGGCTTACTGAGTTGGGTTGAGTAGCGGTGTGGATGGGTGAGTGATAGTGTGTGAGTGGTGGTGGTGGTGGTGATGCAGCAGGGTGGGTGGGTTGGGTTTGGGTTGGGTTGTGTATGTTGGCTTAAGGGTGTGATATAAGGGGGAAAGAAGTAAAGGTTGTTTGGCGGGGGGAGGGGGTTGTTGTTGTTGTTGTTGGGGAGTGGGTTGGGTTGAGCAAAGGAAGACAGCATCATTACAGAGCCGTTGGGATAGCTAGGTGGCTACTGTAGGTAGCTAGGTACGCACTTCTTGGGATACATGGCAAGGCAAGGCAGGGCAAGGCAAGACATGGATTTTGATGACATTGGTTACCGCTGCTGTTGTTGTTTTTGTTTGAATAGCGCGCCAGACGGTGTTGGCTAACGTTGAGGAGGGTCGCGGCGGGGCGGGGCGGGCGAGGTTGATATCCCGTTTCCTTATCTTCGGCGGCTAGCGCATGGTGGAATAAACTTTTGGTGTTCTTACGATGGCTGTCTCGGGGAAAGCAAATATGTTGCTCGTGACTGTAGAGCAGGAAGTAAGAAGTCGGTATGTTGGAGATCATGTCAGCACCCCTTCCGTTCCTCCTATCTAACCTTTCGCAACTCGGGTCTAGACTCGCATCCTCGTGGTACAATGTCCAGATTGAACCCTCAACTCTTGGGACTTCGATCCGGCGCAGTGGATTGGCGTTACAATCATGTGTCTATTTTTGCTTTGCATGACTACATCTGTGGTACAGACGCTATCTCGCTACCCGTGATACACACCAACCCGTCTCTTGAGGTATCCCGGGCTGGCATATATACAACAAACCAATACACCAAATCGGTAAATGATACACAACGACGTGCAAATGTCTGGTACCGGCCAGCGTAGGCATACTAACAACCTGTCACAAGCTTCAAATGGTGCCATCAAAGACCCCGACATTGTTGACCCCTCCCCTTCTAAACCTCCATGATTCGAGCGCGTATGCGCATCAAAAGTGGATGAGCGTCACGCGTCTATAGTGCAATATAACGATTGCGTAGACGGTGGACATTTCAAACGGATCGGATGTGGTTTATCCGCCCGCAGAAGGGTAGAGGCTCCGTCTATCAGTGAAGCGGACACTCTTGCTCCGTTGTGGAACACCAAACATTGTCAATTAGATCCATCACCAGACCAAATCTCAACTAAGCCCTTGATTCGGGACCATCCTTCCCAACGGCGTCCTGTCCCTTGGCTTCTCCATCATGTCCGCATACCCCTCCAGGCCCGCTGCGATGATGCGCACGATTTCAAAGATGTGTGTGCCCTTGAATGTTTCCGCCCATAATCGGATCACGGCACAGGCCAGCTGCCTGAGCTTAGTGCTGTCAGTGGCTGACAGGTCAATGGATCGCGAGGGGTGGTGGCCGTGGCCGTGACCGCCGGACGATCCCGCCAGCGATGGGTCGATGGGGACGGCAAACTCGGTCTCATCCAGCATGCGGCGCACCATTTCGAGGAGGTTCTTCTCCTCGGCTGATGGGGGCGGCTCTGCCGGGCCGATTGCCGACAAGGTGAGGAGCCACTTTGACAGCAGAACGGCACACTCGAGATTGCACACTGGATAAAGATCAGGCCAAGGTTCTCGGGTGAAGATCTCCCGAACTCAGGAAGGGCTGGTGACTTACAAGAATGTTGCATGCTCCACTCCAACGACTTGGTTTTGGCCACGTAATTCACCCCCATCTTGACAAGCATAGACAGAGCATGGATGGCCTGGACCACGGCGCGACAGAGACGCGGACTCCGGACCAGCAGCGGAGCGTCGGTAAACGACTGCGCAATCATGACATGATCCCGCGTCTCAAGGCTCCGGCTTGGGCTCAGGTCAGTGTGTAACCTAATGTAGGCCAACCTCAGCAACGCCGTCGAGTTGAACGCTACCGCGCCTTCCGCGTAACCCTCCCCGGTCCCGTGCGCCGCCATCTCGTTTGCCCGAAAGTGACGGTGCTGCTCGAAACTAAGGCTCCAAACACGTAGCGCCTGGTTGATGTCTTCCACATCTTCCATTTTCAACCCCCGCTGTATCCCAAATGGTGTCATGCTGGAGAAGGACGTCTGTTTCAACAAGAAAATGTGCTGAATCAAGGCGTGAATGAGAATGTAGTTGCTCAGTGACGTGAGCGGAGTCGTGGGCGATTCCGAAGGGCGGTGCAGAAGCCGTGCAAACGCATCCTGAAGCGAAATATCCATGTTGGGATAAGACTGTCGAGCTTCCTGCCACTGCCAGGCGTTCTCGGCCCTCCAGAGACGAGAAGGATTGGGCAGGTATAGATGAACCTCTGAAGTCAGGAGCAGGGGCGGCGTATTGTACGTGATGCTACAGAGGTTAAAAAAGCAGTAGGCAACGAGCTTGGTCCGTGTGCTCGCCTCAAGTCGAACCCAGGTCTCCCAATCTGTTGTTTGCTGATTTGCTTCTGCGACCAACCCCTCTTCACGTAGCAGGAGTGCAAGCAAGCTTTGTAGGGACAAGGCCTCATGAAGAATCGCTTTCGCGCCCCAGAGGCCGACAGAAAACAGCAGGAGCAGGGCCTGAATGGTCTCAAGTCGTGACTGAGGCGTGTTCGGGGAGCTGCAGTGGTCAGCACCAGAGATCACTATCTTATCCAACATGTGGTGTCTTACTAGGGTTCCCGATGAGTATCCTGTGTCATCGGGCGGTCTTGATGAACGGAAGGGAAGGAATGGCGGAACCCAGAACTCATGGAGATGGACGAGTAGAATGCGGGCTGTAGGCAGCTGGCGTGGGTAGCAAGCCGTGGACTTCATGGCTGTGCCGTCGTCGAATCTGCTCAAGCGCCACGGCTTTTGCGGCATACCATAAAGCGTGGCCGCGGTTCGTTTCGAAGCGGTATTGCGCCCCGACGGCCAGGATGGCGAGCAGTAGTTCCGGCGACAGATCGGTTGGGGATAGTGTAGGTAGATGGAGGAAAGGAAGGTTGTCGTGAAAGCCACTGATATAGCCCTCGAGAAACCTGTTTAACGTGTGTCGTGAAGGGAACACGAAGTCGTTAGGAAGAGCTGACGAAAACTCATCCAACCGATTCCTAATGACGGTGTGATCCATGGCTGATATTCTCCATATTGGCGCTCGCGTCCCGTCTTCATGCATCCTAGGCGCCTCCCCAGCCGGATCCCGCAGATCCGGGGCAAGCGATGGAAACCTGGACGGAAAAGCCGACGGAGGTTTCGACAACCCCCGTCCCATTTCAGCACCGGGAGGGCGCGACCACATACTGAAACCTTGCTCGGCCTCAAGTGACGGCGGCAGGAAATGCGAAGACGTAGCGTAGTCGTCGAGGAAAAGGTTGTAATCATCAAAGGCTGGAGGCGGAGGCTGCGCCGGATAGCCGGCGGCAAGTACACCCGGGTCTTGATCCCTCGGCCGATCCCCGTACGGCATCGCATCGTGATAAGCTTTGACTGGCGCCAAGTCTGCCGGAGGCGGCGCGAGTCCTTGGATCATGGCCGGTTGCATGTTGTTGACCTCTCCACCCGACGCGAGATGTGTCGCAGCGTCGGAAAGAAGATCGAGGTTGCATGCAGGGGCTCGGGTCGCGAGGCGCGAGTCTGGGGGGAGCGATGCCACTACTGACTGCTGCACGGGGTCTGTCTGGTTGGTACTGGTTGTGAACCGGCCGTGGCTTTTGCTGTTGCTGTTGCGGCGGATGCTGTTGTTGATGCTGTTGATGTTGTTGATGATGTTGATGCTGCATACCGAGCATCTCGGTGTCAACCTGGCCCTCGGGTGGGCCACCGGGAGCCACTCCCGCTGACGAGGGCTTCCGCGGCCTGCCGCCATCTTTATTGCTGCTGCCTTCGTTAAGATGGACAAGCTTCTCATGGCGGACAAGGAGGTCCCTGATGTCCATATAAGCATATGTTCATTACGAAAGTATATCCAAGCGATGAGCGACGTGAAGGACAAGAGGGGCCTCGACAGACCCGCCGTCCTGGCGCAGGTGTAGGTAGGTGTTGAAGATTGAGAAGGGATAAAAGGTGTTGGGGCGCGGGATTGGGAAAGAGAGTGGGAGCGTTGGAGGGCTTTGGGGGGCAGGGAGGGTAGGTAACTAGGAGGGGACGGACGGGTTGGAGGAGCTTGTGCGAGGCTAGGCTAGGGCTCAGATCCCATGCGGAGGCAGTACAAAGCACAAGGATACAGCAAAGAGGACTCGCTCACCGTCGCCCAAAGGTCTTGCCGCAACGAGGCCACGCGCAGGCAAAGGGCTTTTCTTTGGTATGGGTTCTCTCGTGTCTTTGGACATGCTCCACACGTCTAATATGAGATGGCAATGTAAGTCAATATACGGCAGAGGAGCCGGACGGGGTAGTTTTTTGAAAACTACTGACCTGAAACGCTTGCTACAATACTTGCACGGCAACGCCTTGGGCTTCTGGTGCCGGGTTTCGCCGTTCTCGTCGGCATGGTTTGACGGGGGTGACGCCTCGATTGACTGGAGCGGCAACATTGCGCAAGAAAGGGAGGGTGATCTGGTCCAGTTGGGGTATCGGGACGGAGACTCTCCAGTGTAGCGGAGGAGAAACCACGTCGCGTCCCCCTCGGGAGTGGGGGATAGGGGGAAGGGAGGAGTGAGAGGGGGGGAACTGGTAGCCAAATACTGCCAACCAGCGTATTGCGGGGTGTTGTCGGTGAGAGACCAAATTGGCGAATCAAGGCGTTGCGGTCATGCCCGCCTTGATAGGGAATAGTAATACTCGGCTCCTAGGTTGATCTCGACCCGTCCTTGTCGGACGTCTGTGGACAGGCTTCTGGCAAGGTACTTTTGCTGGACCCCCGTGTTGGCTACCCTCCTTTCAGGCTCACGTACAAATACACCTGCCGTCCCTACCCGCCGTCACTCACTCGTTGATCGAGGGTACCACGAGAGATACTATCAGCCTGTTTGGCACACCCGATCTCTGTGTTCCCCACTGCGCCGAGGAGCTTCGAACTCAAGGGGGCAGGCCTCTGTGGAGTTGTGCGCCCACGCAAGCGGCAACAAGCACGGACAGCCAAGTGGGATCCGGGAGCAGAGCGGGGTAAGGGTTGATCCAGCAGGGCCGGTGACGATGGTGCGAAAGGGGGGCGACGACCAGGACGCAAGCAGTGGGCCGAATCGTGGGTTATGGCGCCAGCCGGGAGGCCTGAAGGCGCGGCCGGGTTGGGTGATCTTTCGAGGACCTATTGGGCTTGGCGTCTGCCGTACTGGCGGGTAGGTGTCGATACTTCACGATTGGGCAAAACCAGACATGCAGGTGCCGCGTGAGGAGAAAAGAAGGAATAAGACTGATGGAGTAATATCGAAGTTTAGGACGTTGAGCGAGTGGAGAGCGGGGAACTGGGGAGGAAACAATCGATTTGCGATCAAACTCAACAACAAGCGAGCCTGGCGCGGAACTCGAATGGAACTGAGAGGTGCGGTTGCAGAACTGGGACGCAGAACTGAACGCAGAACGCGGGGAATGGGGATGGGGAAACGGGGAAGAGGGCCACTCGGGAATCGGAAGAACTGGGGAGAAAGTGCGACATTGGTTCGAGGCACGGATCCCTGCACCACTTGTACTGTAACCAAGGAAGACACTGCTGAAGCCGGGCAGCTCAGTTTTTTTAATTTTGGGATCTGAAACCGAGACACGCAATTTCTGTCCAAGTCCAAAGCCTCCCATTCCCCGTTTCAACACGGCCCGGGGAGAGATGGAGAAAAGAAAACCGAGTTGGCACGCATCGAAAGGTCGCTGTGGTCGTGTGCTGCTGTTTCCTTTCAGAGAATGACGGCACTATTTTAGTGGGGTGTGCGTTTCTTGTGGCCCCTGTTTGCTCCACCCACTTCCCTTTCCTTCCCCATTGGAACACAATCCCAATTTTCAATCTCCGCACCGAATGTGGGGGCGGGGAACGGCTCCAGGTTCCTGCCATTTGGGGTTGACCTCAAGTTGAAGACGGCCGTGGAAAAATAACAAAACAGTGAAGTTTTTCAGCCGTAGGCACTTAGGTACCTTAGGCACTTCCATCAATAACAGCTAACCACCTGTAAGGTACGATAATTACCAGTATTTCTCTGCTACTAAGCTCTTGTCGAGGTTCATTTGACTCCTTGGTTTGCCGCCGCAACTCAGCCCTGGCCTCGGCCCCAGCCCTGGCCCTGGCGAACCGCAAATCGATCCCCGCGTGCATCAAAGACGTCAACGGCGCCCTCGTCCCAGCCGCGCCCGATGACCTCTCTACCAAGCGCATGCGCTTCTTACAAGTGCATGGCCCGTCATGTCATCTCATCAATCAAACTGAAGATCGGCTTCCCTTTGAGCGTGGGGCGCATCTTCATGGGAAGAGCCGGGTGCTGTATGTTACACTAAAAAGCGGGGTGCGTTTCCAGCAAACCCATCACGGAACCGGGACCGAGGGATGTGGCAACCCTGGCATTGGCGTTGGGCGGCGTTCTTGGGAAGCAAAACCCGCGCGAAGGGCTGACAGACACTATAAGCAATTCGAGGAAACGAGATTTCATCTTTGCAAGCCTCTTTTCCAACTCATTCAAGCTTTATTAGCTCAAAAGACGTTCGTCTTTATCTATCTCGACAATTGCATCGCGCGTCTTCTAGTTTTTCATGTGATATCCCGAAACGACATCAATTGTGGGGAGAGTGGAGGTGCCTGGTTTGGAGATCTGGGGAAGCTCACCTCCATTTATCTACCCCTGTCAAGAGGGGGAGCAATCCCCCCACACATAAAGGCCCTCTGGTGCGGAGAGAAAAACAGGGGCAGCGCATCTCGGCGGCATCACAAGCTTTGCCTCCGGAAACCGAGCGGCTTACCACCTTCTTGTGGTGCGGAATGTCCAATACCGCCTCTCATCCTGTCCAGGTTCATTGATTTACCGCACCACGGCAGCCACAGGACGGGCGTCTCCGGTTTGGGGTGAACCGCGATTGACGAGCTCCCAGCACGATTACATACGTACCTTGACCCCAAATCTATGTGAAGCATGCGAGGACGAAAACTCGAAAGTTTGCATTGCTGCACACCGCAACTCGATGTTAGGCTCTCGGCGGTTACTATTTGGCTGGACCATTGCACTCGCTGCGGGTGTCGCGAGAGCCGCTGAAGCACGAGCCGGAACCCGATCTGTTACCGGTATTCCAGCGACAAACCCACCATCGGTGCCAGCTACCTACCCATCGGTGCCAACTACCGCATCCCACATGGTGTCGGGCCTCTTCGCTTCAAATAGGCAGAATCCGGCCGACTTCCATGGGATCAACACCTCCCGTGTCACGGGCTCTCTTGTTACAGTGTCAAGCTCACCGCGACTTTCCCCGCCTTGTGGTCACAATATTATGGGCGACAGGATGAGCCGCGTGCTCGGCCGCTCCAGAAGCTTGACCTAACGATCCATCAAACCGGTGCTTTCCGGGCTCGGGACGGGCATGCGGGGCCCTTGCCCTGCCAAAATCTGCACCTCTTAACAACTACCGACTCCTAAACCCAAATATCTCGAGCCTTGCTTGTCGGGAGTAGATAAATTAGCGCGGTAGGGCTTGCTTTTGATTAGATCATCAAGCGTCACCTTGACTTTGCGGCTCGGGGGAGGAGGGTCCAGGACAGCCTCCTCCCATCGCAGCCTTTAAGTTCCATGTTGTTTTGTCTCTTCTTAGCAGACCAAGCTGGCTTGCCCATCGAAATGTGTCGGGTTGAGAGACGTCCAAGTATCACGGATCTTAGCCCTTGACTCCCACAGCAACAATCGGCAATCGCGATTTGCCGCTCAGGGCGCGCGCCGTTGACGAAAGGAAATCCGAGTCGACCAACGAGGTAGAGAAGAACCCGCCGTAGCGCAATGACCAGACATCCTCGTGCGGTGGAAACAGAAAATAACATTTTCCTCCGTCGGTAGGGCCTGTTTTTGACTTTAGCCGGAGAAATCATTCCTGCTATCTCCGAGGGTTGAGTGAAAGTTAATCCGATTTACCTACCTGCACAGTAAGATACAGGACGAAGTACATACATACCTTTGGAGTCTGGATCTGTCAACACGCCCGGGTCCATGGGTTGATGGAGGCTCTACGAATGGCTTGCAGAATAACCCGGACTTGGGCACCGCTCGGCGAAGCTGGGGAAACGCTATACTCCCATCGCTGGGTCCTGGGTCTGTGATGTGACATCGCTCATTGCAGCACCTTACAAAGAAAGGAAAGTGAGGAATTGGAGGTCTCAGGAAGTCCAAGACAACGGGGTCACAACTACGCGATCTGATCGGCGATTCGTTGATGGTGGTCACCCGCGGCAATGGGCGGGTAGTATCCGGCCCTATTCGTCCCCATCTACCTCCGGCACTCGCAGACAAGTTCAGCCGCTTGGACGAATCAAATCCCCCAAACCCTTTTCAGGGGCGCAACTGACCCCTTCATCAAAAGACGGGCTCTTCACATTATGCACACTCTCCAACCCCAGACCATTCGCTTGTTGCCGCCCTTCCCGCATCTTGTGTGTGGAAAAAGGGGGGAGGTGACTTCAGAATCTCAGATCGGCTCAAGTCACCGGATGTTGTCAATGTGCTCAGCTGCCCTACTTAACCACACTCACCAACCGCCGAGTGCCTGGGTGAGACATGCTTAAGTTTGCACGGTGGCTTGCAGGCTCATGGGACGAAGCCGTTCAGCTAGCAATACCACGGGACGTGGCATGTTCATGCCGAACCCCTCAACTCATTCGGAAGGACTTTGGAAGTCAGGGGTCGTTAGGCCGAGTTGGAGATGCCCTGAAGCGGAGTATGGTGGTAGGAATTTTCATGTCTCTTGCATACAAGGGCTTCAGGGCAACAGCATTCCTCGCCCCTCCATGGCTAGGCAACCAGCTATGGGCTTCTAGCAGCTATACTCATAGCTACCCAACCCGGCCTGATGCTTGCATTCGGGGGCGTAAGCCGGCCATGGTGCCAGAAACAATCGGCCCTTTGGTGGGCGGCCCGATCGTGGGTTACCTCTTGGCTAGTGAAGGGCGTTGCTGGCGTTGGTGATGGTTACATCTCCTAGCAGGCAGACGACCAGGCACGTGGGATTATGCACTCAGGGTCACGCTATGCGGCTCGCCGACTCCGGGTATGGTAGCACACCTCTGTAGAGCTTGGCCCCCTTTTCTCCCTGTAGTAGCGCACGTGGGGCTGTCTCGCGGATAGCTTCCTGTGTCTTGTGTGTGGAATGACGGTGTGGCTGGCGAGGAGTATATTACCTGCCGGCCTCCCTCCCATGACTGTTGTGGACGAGACCTTTCCCTCAGACACCCACCAGCGGAACGGGCCTGTTTATTACCGGCCTTGTCTCGTTTCTGTCTCTCCTTTAGCTTCGGCCGCACAGCCGGCAAGAAGTGGTTGTCATGCGTTTCTTCTCAGCGTTGCTGGCTGCTGCCAGTCTCGTGGCGACGGTGAAGGGGCACTGGCTTGGGGAACTTCCTCGTGAGCTCTTTCCGGCTTGAGTTGGCTCTCGCGATGTTGCTAACAATCCGATAGACCAGGGAGTCGCACCGTTTGCTGGAGGCAACTATCCTGTTTTCCGCAATGTCAAGGACTATGGCGCACGAGGTGGGTGCTTTCGGCATCACAGACACTCCCATTAAAAGAAAATTTGGCTGATGTGCTTTAGGTGATGGTGTCACGGACGACACGGCGGCGATCAATGCTGCCATCAATGCCGGAAACCCTTGCAACAAGGGCTGTGTAAGTCAACTTCAGTAGAGGCGGACATGGGTCCGAGTAACCGTGCTCATCATCTCTCAAGGTTTCGACAACTACAACTCCAGCATTGGTTTACTTCCCTGCTGGCACATACCTGATCTCATCGTCTATCTACCCGGCCTACTTCACTCAACTCATCGGCGACGCCGCATCTCCGCCTACGCTCAAGGCGACCTCAAACTTCGCTGGCTTCGGTCTCATCGACGGCAACCCCTACTACACCCCCGTGCTGAACTGGAAGTCCCAAAATGTCTTCTTCCGGCAAGTGCGCAACTTTGTCATCGACACGACCGCCATCCCCCCGGGGACCGCCGCCACTGGTATGCACTGGCCGACGTCCCAGGCGACCAGTCTCCAGAACATTGTGTTCAACATGCCTGCCACGGGTGATGTGGTCCACGTCGGTCTGTTCATCGAAGAGGGCAGTGGAGGCTTCATGACGGACCTCACCTTCAACGGCGGCGCGACTGGTGCTAGCATGGGCAACCAGCAATACACCATGCGCAACTTCAAGTTTAACAACTGCAAGACCGGTATGTTAAAATGTCTCTTTTCTATTTGGGCCCGTCACTAACAGCTACAGCCATCATCCAAATCTGGGACTGGGGCTGGACCTATGCTGGTCTGTCCATCAACAACTGCCAGGTTGGTATCGACATGTCGGCAGGTGGCGCCAACAACAAGTTGGATGTGGGCTCGGTTACTCTCATTGACAGCAGCTTCACCAACGTGGGCGTTGCTATTCTCACGGCTTGGAGCACGACCTCCAACCCTGCCACAGCCGGCAGCCTGATAATGGAGAACATCTCGCTGAACAATGTCCCCGTTGCAGTCAAGGGCCCCAGCGGCACCATGCTCGCTGGCGGGTCGCTGACCATCGCCGCCTGGGGCAACGGTCACAGCTACGGCACCTCTGGCCCGACCAAGTTCTCCGGCCCCATCGCCGCCAACCCGCGGCCCGGGTCGCTCGTCGCCAACGGACGGTACTACACCCGCTCCAAGCCGCAATACGAGAACACCCAGCCTCGTCCTTCCTCTCGGTCCGCTCGGAGGGCGCCAGGGGCGATTCCACCACCGACGACACGACGGCGCTCCAGAACGCCATCAACAAGGCGGTCTCGCAGAACAAGATCCTCTTCCTCGACTACGGCCTGTACCGCGTCACCAACACGATCCGCATCCCGCCGGGCGCCAAGATTGTGGGCGAGTCCTTCCCCGTCATTCTCTCGTCGGGCGCCTTCTTCAACGACATCAACAACCCCAAGCCGGTCGTCAAGGTCGGCGAGACGTCGGGCCAGCAGGGGCAGGTCGAGCTGAGCGACTTCATCGTGTCGACGCAGGGCGTGCAGGCCGGCGCGACGTGCATCGAGTGGAACCTGGCCAGCGCCGGCACCCCCAGCGGCATGTGGGACGTCCATGTGCGTATTGGTGGCTTTACTGGTACGCAGCAGCAGGTTGCGCAGTGCCTCAAGACGCCCGGCAACGCGGCGGTCAACCCGAACTGCCTGGTGGCGTTTATGGGCATGCATGTTACCAAGGCGGCGAGCAATCTGTACATGGAGAACGTGTGGATCTGGTAGGTCGTTGTGGAACACTAAAAGGGGTTATGAGAATGGGAAGGGCTGACACAAGGAATAGGACTGCCGACCACGACATTGATGAGGCTCAGAACACACAGATCACCATCTATGCCGGCCGCGGTCTCTGTAAGTGATCTCAGAATCCCGACGGACTTACCCCAGCGGATACTAATTCATTATCACAGACATCGAATCCGAGAACGGCCCCTTCTGGCTCTGGGGCACGGGCTCCGAGCACTTTGTGCTCTACCAATACCAGTTCGCCAACACGCGCAACATCTTCATGGGCCAGATCCAGACCGAGACCCCCTACTTCCAGCCCATCCCCAACGCGCTCGTCCCCTTCCCCCCGGTATCCGCGCTGCGCGACCCCGACTTCAGGGCCCAGTGCGCCGGCGTCGAGGGCAACTGCGCGGCGGCGTGGGGCCTGCGCGTGATCGACTCGCGCGACGTCTTCCTGTACGGCGGCGGCCTGTACTCCTTCTTTGACAACTACAGCACGGCCTGCTCGACCTTTACCGCGGGGCAGACCTGCCAGCAGCGGATCATCTCGATCGAGGGGTCGGCGACCAACGTCAACCTGTATAACGTCAACACGATCGGCACGAGGGAGATGATTACAAGGAATGGCGGGCGGGTTGCGTGGTTTGCGGATAATGTCAATACCTTCGCGTCCAACGTGGCGGTTTATAAGAGCAATTAAGGGCGGGTGTGAGGTGGGCGTGGGAAGAAGGCGTCTGGGGTCAAGGATGCTGGAGGAGGTGAGCATTTTGTTAATACACTGGGCTCAAGTCTGCGATTTAAGCTTGATGACTTTCTCTTTGGAGTCAGCCCCTGAAGGGAATAGAACGTTTTCTAACCCTCCAAAGAAAACCCGATATCCTTTCCCTCGTTTTCCCTGCCCAGCTGAACCAGCCGCTGCCTCATGGCCTCAGCCGTCTTCCTCTGCTTCTCGTCCTTCAACACTGAAAAGTCACAGCGATCAACCCACTCCCCGACGCCATGCTGCAGCACGTTCCTCGCCCTCTCTCGACTCGCATCGACATGTCCCACCGACCCATGCAGCGTCGCCCTTTCTTTGGCCACATCATACACCCCGCGGTGCAAGATATTATTATCATAAAACACTACATCCCCCGCCTTCAACTGCACCCTCACCTGTCCCGTGATATACTCCTCATACGGCCCGGCATTCCTCTCCTCGTCCGTCCTCGCCCGCGCATGGCTGCCCGGGATGACGATCAAGCTGTCATCATCATACAGCGGCATGTTCCACTGCGTATGCACATACTGATCCTGCGGCCCTTTTAGCCTAGCCACCTCCTCCTCAGCGGTCGCTGTAGCCGGTATATCATCGCGGTGCCAGCGCAATTCAAACGCCCACTCTCCCTGTGCCACACCCACGCCCTCAGGCCGCACGAGCATGTTGAACAGCTCCATGGTCAACTTCCCCCCGTCCTCCCCATTCCCCTCCCCCTCTGCGTCTAATCCAACCCCCAAAATCTCCCCCACCACCCCCAACACCCTATCATTAAAATACGCCCCCGCCACCACCCCCCTCTCCTCCCTCGACCCCAAAGGCAGATCGGGATGCAACAGCGCCTGCACCCCCCAGATCCCTGCCCTGTCGGGCACCAGCGAGGCGTCCCAGGGCGGGAACTGCTTGCCCACAGTGCGCACGTGTGGCCAGCCGCCCGCGCGGGCGGTGGCGGTGAGGTTGGCTGCGGCCGCGCGTAGGGCGCAGAGCTCGGCGGGGGTGAGCAGGCCGGGGATGTGCACGAAGCCCTGGGCGCGGAGGGTGGTGAGGTGAGGGTGGGGGTCGGGGTTGGGGTTGGGGTGAGTGGTGGTTTGAGTGGTGGTTTGGGCGGTTTGGGGGATGGTGGTGGTTGGTTGTGGCATTGTGGTGTGGTGTTTTGGTAGCTAGCTGTGTGCGGATGTTTGTGTGTTGTATGTGTGTGTGTGTGTGTGTGTGTGTGTGGGCTGGGTGGTGAGATGCCGAGTCAAGTGTTGTGTTGTGAAATATATGTGATGGTTTAGTTGCACTTCCACAACCGTCAAACCGCACATGTCAAAGTTGGGGTTGGAGTCGGGGACTCGGAGCGGAGAGGGGCATCGGATGGGTGTGGGGAAGAGTGTGGGTGTGTGGTGTGGCTCATGCGGGGACGGCCGGCGCCGAACGTGTGGGGAATTCATGAAGAACAGGAGTCCGCTGGAAACCGGATACAACGTTGCTTCTGCAACTGACGATCAGGTTTGTCGGTGGTTGTGGTCCACAGGAGGGCGGACGTCATACGCCGTGATCTTGTCCCGCGCATCTCCGTTAACAAACTCGCATGCGATCTTCTGGAGTCTTACACAAGGGACTTCTCGTCTTAGGATTGTTAGAATACATACGCAAGAGAAGCGAGGAAAGGTGCCTGGTACCTCGCCATCCCTTCTCATCACTTCATCTATCAATCCACTTTGCGACTTTACTCCAGCTCCCATCTCTCATTACAGTCAGGGGCTGATCAGGGTGGGCATTGGTACATGCACATATAATTTGCCCGAATACAACTGTCATTGGACCACCTGCCTGTCCCGTCCATTGTTGCCATCTAGGATCGCCTTCGTGCCTGGGGTATGAGCGCGCCTTGTAGTAGATAGCACAGTCAGCAACCAAAATACAAAACTTCATGAACATGTAGAGAAAAATGCCCACCCCAGAAGATTACAAAGCATTCCTCAGCGGAAGGGAGAGGCCCGTGACTGCAACTGCCGTTCCCGCAAGAGACGGCCAAAAAATGAAGCCCAGGCCACCCGTCTGGTAGACGGCGAAATGCGTGGTCTGGGTTGGGGTACTTCTCATGGAGATGACATGGCCGTGTAAGCTCCCTCAATACCAACGTTCCTGCGCCCGGAAGTCCCTTGATATAAAACATGTAGATATACGAACCACAGGTCAGGAAATTATGGAAAACGTTGAACGCCGCTCTCCATGAGTTGAGCCCATCTGGATCCGGCAAAACGAAAAACCCTCTGCCCAAGGAACTGAGCACGCACATCGTGACCTGAAACCCAGCAAGTGACCGCACAAAATCCAGTTTGGCCACGGGCATGTACTGAGTGTTTAGTTGGATGAGCAAGGTAATCGAAATGGAAACCACGATGAACGAGTTGTTGTAATGATGCCGTCTTGCCATGCGGATCAGACGTCATCTACGGGCCTTTGTCCTAGGGAGAAGCCGTGTCAAGGTGGAAGAAGGAGTCCTTGCCGTCCTGTCGCATATCGCGGGTCAGGCAGATGCCGGCGAGTATGGGTCTGAGAATGATGGCGGACAAGCCTTGTATGGCGTACGAGGCCATGGCCCCGATGCCACTGACATCGGGGTTTCCGGCTCCGTAGACAACAAGACAGACCGAGTCGCAGGTCTGGACAAGATGTGACATGTTGGATCCCTCCCAGTCGCTCTTGATGAGCTCTGTCATGGAGTTGCGATGCACGAAGGTGTATGGATCTTGGATGCTCCCCTGACGGGTGGACTCATCGTTGGTCTGAGCATGGCAAGCAGGGAGGAGGAGTACAAGCAAAGACATCTATAGGAGGAGTCTCAAATGGCACATTTTCTAGATGTAGATTTCGGCTGTCCCGTAAAAATAAAATATAGAAAAACTGAAATAACTGAAATAGTGCCAGTTTGCCCTCGCGCACCTACTGTGATGTGATAGAGTGATGGACCTCAGGCTCACGTTGCCCGGTCGCGTTGAGGGAGATCTAAAGAAGATGTAACTTGGAAGGTACTGTAATATCTGCAACGACCTCGATGACATCAACGCAGTCTTGTCCCTTCCTCCTCCTTCGAGATCAGGGCTCGAGGCTCAAGGGCCAAGGCAAGAGCTGCTGACATAATTAAGTAACCCAATTAACTCAAATCACGATCACGTGCTTTCGCGAGTCGGGAACGCCAAATGGATCCGCCGGGCCTTGCCCTTCCACGCGCTTGTTGTGCGTGTCGACGTCATCTAGGGACACCCAATCCTTCCACGTAAAGACTATATTAAACTTGTATATCGAAGACAAACACGAATTTCACTATGCCTGGCCGCAAACGCAAATCCGCACCGGCCACCCAAGAGCCTGTTGCAGCTGCCGACGCGCCCTCGACTCGTCGATCATTACGCGTCAGCTCGACAGGCCAAAAGAGTAAATATTTTGAGGCAGCGTCAGAGTCCGATGCCGGTGAGAATGGTAACACGCCAAAGAAGGGCCGTGGAAGGGGGAGGCCCTCCAAAAAAGCCAAGGTTGAGATTGAATCCGACGGGGACGAAGACGACTACGAGGAAGAGGAGGAGAACGACGACGATGAGGCCGGGACAACCGGGACAGCAAAACCGGATATCGAGGAAAGTGACGACGAGTTTGATGAGCATGCCCCCCAAAAGTAACCTTCATCCCGCTCATCCAACTGCGCGACACCAACGGTATCGCGTACGAAGACCACAAAGTGCACCCCAACACACTAGCCTTCCTCCGCGACCTCAAGGCCAACAACAAGCGGACATGGTTAAAGGGTAAGCCCATGTGCCCTACACATCCAACTCGGCACACATCAAGCTAACCCTAGCCAAGCCCACGACGCCGAGTACCGCCGCGCGCTCAAGGACTGGGAGTCCTTCGTGACGACCCTCATGGACAAGATCATCGCCGCAGACCCCACCATCCCGGAGCTCCCCTTCAAGGACGTCAACTTCCGCATCTACCGCGACATCCGTTTCAGCAACGACCCCACACCCTACAAGGTATGCCTCCCCCCTTCCGCTCTCCCTCACTTTCCCAAGCACGCACTAACCAGTGAATAATACCAAAAGCCGCATTTCTCCGCCGCCTTCTCCCGCACAGGCCGCAAGGGCCCTTACGCCTGCTACTACGTGCACGTCGAACCCGGCGCCAGCTTTGTGGGCGGCGGCCTGTGGCACCCGGACGGCGGGGCGCTGCACCGGCTGCGGGCCAGCATCGACGAGCGGCCGGGGCGGTGGCGGAGGGTTCTGAATGAGAGGGGCTTTCGGGAGCGGTTTCTGGGGCTGGGTGATGCTTCTGCTGCGGGGGGTGGTGGTAAGAAGAAGGGGAAGGGGAAGGGGAAGGGGAGGAGGAAGAGTGGTGGTGGTGGGGATGGGGATGGGGATGGGGATGGAGGGGATGGTGGGGAGGGAGTTGGTGGGGAGGAGCAGGCGCTCAAGGCGTTCGCGGAGAAGAACAAGGAGGGAGCGCTGAAGACGCGGCCGAAGGGGTTTAACCCCGAGCATCGTGATATGCAGCTGTTGAAGTTGAAGAATTTCACCGTCGGCACCAAGGTTAAGGAGTCGTTGTTTACGGAAGCGGGGGCCCAAGAGCAGATTGGGCGGATCGTGGGGGATATGGTCGGGTTTGTGAGTCTTCCTTCTTTCCCCTCAGTCAATGGTGCGTGTGGGTTGTGCTAACTTGGCGAGATCACACGCACCTTAATCGGATTGTCATGCCGGACCCGGGGGACGACGATGATGACGAGGACGAGGCTCAAGAGGACGAATGATGAGGGGCAATGGAGACGGCGGTCAAAGCGGTCAAGGCGGTTTGGATTAGAGAATTGGTAATTTTGAATTTATTTTGGATGTTGTCCGCCCTCTACTTGGATACCCACTGCTTGTTCTCCAACCTTCCATCCGATCTTCCCTGCGCCATTACATGCACCCCCGTCATCACACACGCAAAGAAACGCGATTCATTATTAACGGTGGGTATCGAGTATGGGATATCTTAAAGCCACGCCAAAGCTCCCCGCAAAATCAAAGCACCTAGCACCTAGCACCGAGCACCAAGCACCGTGTGGCATCGTCAGGTTATCATCATTCCCATATCTGCAGCATATCTGCCGCCCGAAAACGATGGCCCCAAAAACGACAACCATATCGGTGTCAACTCGCCCTCTATCACCGCCTTCCCGGTATCGTCCCAATCAATCCGTCATTCCTCAGGGTCGTGGAATCATTGTCGGGAAAGTGTCGGTCAGAACTTAGGCGGTGGGAGCGGGGGCAGCCGCAGCCGCAGCCGGAGCCGGAGCCGGAGTAGCAGCAGCGGCGGCCGCATCCTCCTTCTTCTCCTCGGCGGCGGGAGCCTCAGCAACAGCAGGAGTCTCCGTAGCAGCGGGAGCCTCGACAACGGGTGCCTCAGCAGCCGGGGCCGGGGTGGGCTCGGTCGCGGCGGTCGCAGCGGTCGCAGCGGGGGCAGCGACAGTCTCGGTGGCGGCCGGAGCGGCAGCAGCCGGAGCGGGCGTGGGCTCGGCAGCCGGAGCAGCGGCGGCAGCCACAGCTTTTTGCGACGGTTAGCATGCAGATGAGGGGGTGGCTGTTTGGGGGAGGAGTCAAACGTACCAGGAGCCGGAGTCGCCTCCGTCTTCTGCTCGGCAGCCGAGGCCTCGGCGGCGGGAGCGGTCGTGGTAGCCGTCTCAGCTATTATCGCCATTTCTGTCAGCCATTTTCTTCTTGTCTTTTGGGTGGGATTATTGTCCAGCAGGGCGACTCACCAGCAGGGGTCTCAGCAGGAGCCGCCGCGGCAGCCGTCTCGGTCTTGGTAGCCTCGGTGGCGGCAGCGGTGGTCGCAGCCGCAGCCGGGGCCGCAGCAGTAGCACCGGTCTCCTCGGGCTTCTTGTCGTCGGCCTTCGGGGCCTTCTTCTCGCTGCGCTTCTTGAAGGCAGCCTTGAGCTTACCCTTCAGGTTGTCGAACGCGCCGAACGCTGCGAAAGAGAATGCTGGGTCAGTCGCCTGTTCTCGGCTGTCTCTCTAGAAAAATCCATCGCGGCGACGCGCTCCCCGAAGCACGTGGCCGTCGCCATCATCGGCGGATGGCGCGGGCGGTGGACCTCGCTGCCCCCGATGGCCTCGAGCGACCCGACCCGACCGATTTTGGCGATTCTGGCACCAAAGAACAGACACTGAAAGGGCGACTTACGAATGCCAGGCATCTTTGCGGTATTGAAACGTGGTCAAAGCGCACAAGGCGGTTAATCTGAGGGTTTCAAGATGCACTGGGAGATGAACGCAACGTCGTTTTCTGCCAACGCTGGTGCTGGTGATGGAAGTTGTCGACGAATGGTTCAGCACCCAGTTTGTGGAAGAAAAGAGGAAGAAGAGATCTGGACCCGCGTCTGCAACAGGTAAATAAGCTACACCCTCGCAGCGCAGGGCAGGGCGTGTGACAGACACGCGGGTCCCGAATTGCAGGCCCCCTCGCGCCGCACCGAACGCACCCAGAAACAAACCCCCCCTTTGGGACCCTGGTGCCCTGGACCCCCGGTCTCCGCTTCTCCTTCTCCCGGGCTCCATGCCACCTGAGACAGGGCTAGAAAGCTTGGTTCAAGCACCGCCCAAAGCTTTCCAATCTCCCAAGAGAGGGCGGGAGGGCGCCAACACGAACGCTCTCATCACGGCAAAAGGACTGATGATTATCATGGCTGTGCGTGGGATTTCCGAGTTCGGGAACCTTCTCCGTCTGCAGCAGGAACATGGAGACCTGTTCCTGGCATTGGATGGGCGCCAATGTCACATCGTCAGCGGCAGGGACGTCCAGAGATGTGTCGCGCTTAAATAACCTCATCTGCACCTGCATCCCGCACATCTCGCATCTTGGAACCAGGTTTAACCAGGGGCGGCTAATCATATGTTATGTGCTATGTTTATCTCGGAATCCCTTGGGTCGCATCTGGTGAATCCTCATTACGGGCCGACAGCGTGCAGGACCTGACGCACTGGTCTCGGTTGGGGAATCTCGGGGAATCATTGGGAATTCATTCACTTGTCTTTTGTTCGTTTGTCGCTGGGAGGGAGCTCCCTAATCACCAGTACGCAGAAAAAAGAGTCAGCCATTCAGGGGTCCTCCAGGGTCTTTGTTGAGACCCCATCGACGCGCTATTCATGCAGGCCTGCAGTAGCCTCATGCTGCTCATTCATAAACAGAACCCCACAGCGGCGACTCGTGGGGAAGCTTCCAGCGGTTAACCCTGTGCTCAAACGAAATAGGGGAACCCACTGGACTGTGCTTTTTGGTCTATCAGCGGTGTGGTTGACTGACATGTCTCCAAGCAATCTGTAAGACCTCACCTCAGTTCCAAGACCTGGCAATCAGTCAAAGAGCGTTGGCATTGTGGCCTGTGTGTTCAAAAATAGGAAATCCGAATTTCAGTGCATTACAGCCACGTAACTCCCTCGCATTACGGATACCATTCACAGATCGATATTACGACGCTGTGTCATGCATTGACATTGACATGCGACCCAGGCATACAACAATAAGAAGCCCCTATGGGAAAGACACGAGCTCGCAGCCTCAAGCAACACATTATCTTGGTAGTATGTGACATTCTATTATGCCGCTTGAGTGCTCTCAGGATTCGGTCAGGGTGCAACTTACCATGTCTTCGATGCTTTGAACCGTATCATGTAAAGCATGTACCCTCTGTCAGCGCCTTGAGGCTTCCAAGAAACAGATACTCGGAAGTTGGCGATAAACCGACGATGAGAAGCAATAACGGTAATATTTGGCCCAGAAGGCGGAGCCGTGGACAAAAAAAGCAACACGACAAGAGAGAAACAGATATCCTCCCTGGTTTTCTTCTTTTTTAGAAAGAACAAAAAAAAAAAACCCGAAACCTAGAATGAACGTGGCAGCTTCCATAGACTGACAGACCGTGATCAGTAAACTAACACCACTGTGTCAATTCAAAACTGGGTTACCGTGTGGCAACGCATTGCCAATTACATCAACCAAACGGTCTTTCGTTCGAATGCTGCAATTTTGGACGTGAAAATGTGCTGAAGAACCCCTTCGGCAGCCAACAGACCCAAAAGGCCGTTTAACAGAGGATCGCCAAGCCAAACGTTACTATGTAAGGAGGTGTTATCCTCTAACTTCATGGAAACGAAAGAGCGAAGAAACTCGGGTTTAGATATCATTAAGTTGTCGGTCTGGAAGCACCAGTACCATTCTGAGAAAGAGAGGAAAATAAAAAGAATGGAAAGAAATAGATTGAAGAGGAAGAAAAAAGAAGATGAAGTCTTTCACCCAGGTAAGTTTCTTGAAGTGGGGCTATGGACGTTTTTACCTTCAAATCAATCAGGCACCTCACTCGTGAACCTCTACCTTTTTTTGGGGACAGCCGTCACCATTGACGGCCGACGTACCTCCACCACCACCTCGCCAAGGCGTCAGCCGCGCATCTATCACCGTCTTCAGGAGTTGGAGTTGGTACCCTCCCCTAGTCTACACTATGCGCTTAAAACCTGAGTTCACTCCTCCGAGCGTCAACAACAGTTCTTTTGGGCGGGTGCGCTTCCGGCACCCTGCGTATCCCGACACAGAACCCGATCTGCTTCGTCTCAGCCCGCTCGACGGTGGAAATGGAAATGGAACTGGCATTCAGTACGAATTTGCGCTCGCCTCCTGTTGCGTTGTGACCGGAAACACTTTCGCAACCGGATGGCTTGCGACTCGGGTCTTCCCCGGCAACGGCCAGAGTCCGGTTTTCCATCGCGTTCATCGCCCAGAAGATGGCATTCTCCGAGATCATGAATATCACTTTTGTGTTGGGGAGGAGGATCCCACAACCTCCAAATACCCGGTCATCCCGTCCTTCGACCACTGGCGGTTTCCACACGGACAGCTCCCACCACCATGGAACGACCTGAGTGTCGACCTCGATGCAAGTGTCCCTTTCAAGGGCAAGATGGCTGCGCTAGCCCGCGACGGCACGTGCCGTATCTCAGGACACGGAGACGCCACCGAGGCCGCGCACCTTGTGCCTCTGGCAAACGGGCATTGGTTCTCGTCCAACGACATGGAAAGGTACTGCCGTTTCCCAGCCGATCCCCACCCCATCAACGACGAAAGATACCTAATCACCCTCCGCCGCGACCTACATCACCTGCTAGACACGCGCCGCTTCACCTTCGCGGCCAAGTCCGTCTCCGCCCCGCCACCACCGCCAGCCACCGAGCCGTCGTTAACCCCCACCGCCCCCGCCGGCCCCTCAGCCACCGCCCAGCTCGCCCTACACGTCATGCTCTCTCGCCCTCTGGTCAGCTAGCAGACCTGTACCACAACCGCGCGCTGCAGCAACATCCAGTGCGGGGCATTGCTGTGGAGTTCCTGTTTGCGCGCTTCGCCTGGACGCTCTTCACGGACGAGAACATGCCCTTGCTGAGTGGCGCCGTCAGCCACAACGTGCTGCTGTTCAACCCCGCCGAGGGCCGCCTGGGCGAGGAGTCGCTGCGGGCTGCCGAGGTGCATAAGCATGCTAACATCTTCGACGCGTACTCCTCCAGCCGCAGCGTCAGCCCTAGGAAGCGGTCGCGGCCGGGCCACTCTCCCGGGCGCACGGACGCAGAGGATTTCGAATCGTTGAGCTACCTAGGCGTGTCGGATGAAGGGGACGGCTGGGGTGCTAGTGATGCTGGTGATGATGACGATGATGATGATGAGAGCGACCAGGAGCAGTGGACAAGAGGACGGCGCAGGAAACGCAGTTATGATGCTTCCGGACGGTAGGACAATAGCACGCCGCCCAGCCTCCTTGGGACCTCGTCGGTATCAGTGTCCGGCGCAAGTATCGCTACTGCGCCTAACGAGCTACTTCCAGACTCGAACTCAACGGTACCACCGAAGGAGGCTGATGAACCCGCCGGGCCTGATAACAAGCGGCTCCGGAGAAGTCTGGCCTGGCATCGATAATGGCGGTATGTGGAACACGCCCACGATGAGGCCCAAACGGGGTCCCTTCCATCGACGGATGCCCACGGGCGGCTAAAGGTGGGTGTTAAAAAGAGTTGATACCTCCGAATTTTGGCATCCATCCACGACACACTCTCCCTATTCGGAAAACCGCACCTCGGTTTTTGGCCCACAGTTCTATCTGGGCCCTAGAGAAAGGCCTTGAACCGTCTCACTGGCCAATACGCCCTTTTCTTATTCCCAAGAAAAGAAAAAAGAAAAAAGGTAAAGCAAGTAAAAGTGTTGACGGCAAAGAAGTCAAAGGTGTGGTTGGAGAGCCGGCGGGGAGGGGCATCGGAGCCCCGGAGCACCCCGCCCAGAGCTCAGACATCAACCCTCTTGGGCATGTGTAAATGGCAATGAAGAGTATCAACACTCTGTGCCACCCACTTTAGCAATAGTCCATCGGCCCATATATCAAGAAACTAAATATCTAGTAATTACATCTATCGTCTACCGCTAATACCATTACACACCATGTCCTTCACGGCCACAACTACCCATTGAGCAACTCAACCGTAACCCCTCCCCCCTCAACCAACCATCTCACACCATCAATCTCAGCAACCCCTCTATTTAGACTTCTCCGCCTCCTTCCCGCCCGCTGCCGCCGCCGCAAACTTGACCCGGATCTCCTCCTCCGTAAACCGCCTCGTATGCCGCCTCAGCATCTCGGCCCGCTCCTCCAGGGTCAGATCGATCTGGGCGCCGATGGGGACCAGGCAGCGGGCGAGGTGGGCGTAGTCCTTCCGGAGCAGGCGCACCGTGATCATGAGGTAGTCGATGTTGTGGAAGACGAGGGCCTTTTCCGTGGCGTACATCTCCTTTTGCCGCAGGAAGGCGACCGGGTGGTGCCGCCAGTGCCGCCGCGGGTTGAGGTGGTGCGACGTGTGGTAGCCGTCGTTGTAGCAGTAGCGGTTGCTCTGTTGTCAACAGTCAGTGGTGTCTTTTTCTTTTTTTTTGGGGGGGGGGGGATAAAGGGATGAAGCCGGTCACATACCGGCACGTCGATCAGGGTGATGCTCGAGCGGAAATCCGAGTCTGGCTCGTCGGCGTCCACAAAGGCGTGCTGGCCCCAGTTGCCGACCATTAGACCGATGCGCATGAGGGTCAGCGGGCAGATGAAGACAAAAGTGGCGGCGCGGCTGTTGAGCTGGTACATGGCGTAGATGGCCGTGTAGTTGGACAGCTCCCAGAAGGCGGCGCGGGCGGCGTTGGCGTACTTGCCCTTGCGCAGGTAGTACAGCGGCGGCAGGTCCAGCCAGATGAGGACCAGGAAGCGGCCGATGTAGTGCAGGAAGTGCAGCAGCGCTCGCGCGCTGGTAGCGCAGCGTCGACGACAGGTCGTCCGGCCCGTTGCCCTCGACGTGGTGATGCTTCACGTGGTGGTAGTAGTACGTGTTCCAGGTGTGGCCCATCAGCGGGTCCGTGAGGTAGGGGAAGTAGGTGTCCAACAGGCGCAGGAGGGGGAAGCCCTTGGCGAGGATGCCGCCCATGTGGATGTGCTGGTGCATCATGAGCGTGTAGGTGCCCATGTACCAGAACTGCATGACGAAGTGGAAGATTCCGTGGAGGTAGGTGAAGTTGTAGAAGAGCCAGATGGCGCTGGGCAGCGACGTGGTGAAGTACATGATGAGGTGTGTCAACATGATGACATCGGTGTCGTGACGCACAATGGTACGGGCCCAAGCGATGTAGGGCACGACGACATTCTGATACACGACAGTGGGGAGCTTGGCCTGCAGGTCGGCCAGATCGAGTGATGAGATCACAGATGGCTCAAAGTCCTCGCTGTCGGGGTCATTGAATCCATTCAACTTTTGAATATCGCTGGCATCCCTCTCTTCTGAGATGCCGTATTCTGTGATGCTTGTCTCTGATGTCAGCCATCTGATTCAACACATGAGCTTTTCAAAGCAATGAGTACGCACTGTTGGTAGCATCCTTGGAAGCAGAACGGCCAGAGCCTGTACTGGCGTAACCCTCATCGCGGTCGACCTTGGTGCTTGCTCCTTTGATTTCCTTGTGCCGTTGGATGTCGTCGGCAAGGTTTTTTAGCAACAGGGTGTCAGGAATGGTCAATTCCGGGCTGTATATGATTTCACCCATGGTTGGGGTATGCTGGTCGAGTGAAAACACGAGGTGTTGTTGTGTGTGTTTGTTTACTAGGTGTGAGCTTGGAAGGCCAGAGATGAGTTTCGAGATTCAGGGGATGAGATGAACCATGAACTGAATTCAAAACACTCGGGGTCGCAATCCAAGACGACGAAGTTGTTGGGCGCCAGGCCTTTGGTAGATATTTGTGCGATTCGGTGCCTGATAGGTACTTGGACAGCGAACTTTGATGTCCGTACAAGAACTGCGCCGTCAACAAACTCCGAGGCGGCGTAGGATGCAGGACCAACTTGAGCGTTGCCTGTCAAAATCTTGAAACCCACATGTTGGGTCAGTCCACACCTTGCAGCTCCCTAAGCTCAGACCATGCCGATGGTGGGTTTTTGACCCCAGCATTTTTGGAGAGCAACCAATCAACTTACATAGCAGCTGGAATGCTGGCGGGTCTCGCCAGGCCTAATCTGAATCGAAATTGGGTACATACATACATGTACGTTATCACCGACTCGTCCTGTTTTAGGGGAACAGCAAACACCAAAACGAATCTGGCCCATGTTATCTATATTTTGTTCTGGTTGTTTAGTGACGCGTTCTTAGTTAGCATTTTGTATTCCATAAATGTTGAAGGCTGGTTGGCGGGTTAAACTACTACTGTGTTACGTCTCCGTCTCGGTAACAATAAATCCGTAATGTGTACGAAGCACTCTTTTGAGATCCACGACCCGACTCAGGGGCTGAAGCTGAAATCTTTTGCCCACCACACAATTGGGTGTTCTCGTCGAGGGTTACAAACAATGAACACATCTGCGCCCGTGGAAGTCGAGGGCTGGCAAATATATGAATGAGACCAAGAAGGAATTCACTGCTCTCCCCGTGAGGTGAGACAGGGAGGTCGTGAGGAGAACCAAGGTTGAGCGAAATAACTATCGCTTCTCACAAACCATTAAACGAACCACCAACACCGCTCCCCTCCTCACCCTCTCACCACCCCAGCACCCTACAACTTCCCGTCCCCCCTCCCCTTCCTAGCCTCCCTAACCTCCTGCATACTCCTCAACAACGCATAAACCGTCTGCAACCGGGGCATCTCCACGCCCCTGGCCCTCGCAATCCTCACCGGATTCCCCAGAATCACCTCAATCTCCATCGGCCGCCCACTTTCCCAATCCAACAGCATACTCGGCTTGCTCCCCACATTCCGCTCCGTACTCCTCAGGATCCGCTCCGGCCCCGCCAACGACGTGGGGAAAGCCCTGCCCAGAACCTGCGGCGCGGCCACCCAGATCTCGCGCATGATCCCGGACAGGTGGGCGCGCAGCTCGGCGTCGCGCGCCATGTCGGCGTTGCCGCGCCCGCCGGAGAGGACCGCCGAGGGGTTGAAGGCCGCGTTGATGCACAGTTTGTGCCAGCGGATCGTTTGCAGCGCGGTTTCGTCCGCCGCGAGGTCCACGTCGCGGATCTGGCCGAGCCGCGTCCACCAGTCGGAGAGCAGGGCGGCGCGGTGCGCGCCGGCTTGTTGGAGGGCGGCGGTGCTGGTGGCTGGAGGGTTTTTGTTGTTGTCGTTGCTGTTGCCGATGATGGTGTCGGAGCCTGGGGAGGCGCCTGTGGGGGTGAGCGCACCGGTTGTGTCGTCGCCTCGCGGGTAAGTAGCCGTGGCGGTTGTGGTGCTGTTGTTTTTGTCCGAGGGCGGGGAGAAGGAGGCAGAGTCCGAGTAGGGACCGATGTGGATGCGGGTCCAGCGGTTCTGCCGGATGGTGCCCGGGGAAGTCTGCTCAGCAGAAATGACGGTGACGGCACTGATTATGGGCGTGGAAGGGAAACGGGTGCGGTAGGGCTGCTCCACGCCCACGCCGTTTTGGATGAGCACGATGCACGATTTGGCGCCGACGAGCGGGGCAATGAGGGCGCTGTCGTCAGAGCGGTCTGGCAGCGCTTTGGTCGTGACGATAATGTAGTCCCACTCGTGAGGCCCGGCGCCGGATGGGCTGGGGTTGGCCGCCGCCGCCGCTACCGAGGGGAAGACGGCATGCGGATGGAAGGTGTAGTCACCGAAAGTGTGGGTCTGAAGTTGGACGCCATGCTCGGCAAGCGCCCTATAGTTTGAGCGGGCGATGAGTGAGACATGGATATTGTGAGATGGCTAGACGGTCAGCAAGATGTTCTTCTCTATGGGATACAACTGGCTTACATGGTGTAACCGCGATGCGTAGAAGCACCCAACAGCGCCGGCACCAACGAAGACAATGTGGACGGGCCTGCGTCGGTCAGTTCCCTGCTAATCCAGCTTCCAGTAATCCCTTCCAGTTGCCGTACCTGTCCGGGTCCGCACCCGGGCTCAAAGCCTCAAGCCCACCCATCTTGCAAACGCAATCGTGAAACGGTGATCAGCAATCTCTTGCCCTGCTTTCTTCCTCCGTACCAGACTCTCAACCCGAACCTCCCTAGCTTGCCCTCCCTCCTCGTCGATTTGTCGAACCCGGTATCTTCCGTGCTGCCACCGCCTTCACCGTATTCCGATTGATCAACCCTAAAAGACCTGGTCACTTCGGTCTCCCCGAAAACCAGATTCCTCACGCAAATCCAATTGGCCAATAAATGGTTCCGAATGCTCTCCCAAGGGCCAAGACGCACGTTCTCAACACGTTCTCAGCACGTTGCAAGCACGTTTCAGTCAACCGAGCGAGCTCCCAAAAAATAATGACAAATAAGGCAAGCAAGGTAAGCAAGCCACCGCAATCGAATGCTGCACAGTTCTTTCGATGAGGGAGGTAGATGACGCAGATGACTTGGTGCAACCCGAAGGGGTTTTGATGTTTCCTGGGTTCCAAACCTGGAAGGATAGAATGGAAGTCGTCAATGAACGACCGAGAACCGCCGGCTCGCGTCACGCAATCCGAGTGGCGCCCTGAAGCTTGGCCCCGCACCGCACCTCACACCCGCCTGTTTCCCCCATGCGGGGAACGAATTGGGGGATGGAAAACGTGCAGAGCGGGCGGGACTCGGCCGGTTCACGGCAGCATCGGCGGGGTTCAACTTTGCCGAGTCCCGGACCTTCTTTCTGTCCTCCCACCTGTTCGCTGGGACTCGGGTGTGTGATACAGCAGGATTGATTACTTTTTTGAAGTTGGGAAGAATAAACGAGCAGGTTGGAGAGGTCAAATAGCTGGAGAATCGGGTCTTACAAAAGGTCTAGATTTGTCTCGACTTCTTACACCACAGCTCTGGCTTGTCTTGCTCTATCTTTATCATGGCGAGACATCCGAGAGATCGCGATGGACCTGTCTGTCTCAGAGACATGCAGAATCAGCGTGTCGAGGCTGACACATTTTCGAGCCACTTGTGTTTTGTCGCACCGCCACGAACTTGACCATATGTTCTCACCAAGCGCGTCATCTGATATTGGGCCGCCGTGTGACCTTCGACCGCCGAATCTCCAGTATTCCATGGAGCCGTGATACGGCCACGGAATACAATTACAGCATCCCCGCCCTGGCCTCTCGACTGGGTGGGAGCACGGCAACGCCCCCAGGCTTGGAAGTGGTGGGCTGGCCGCTATCGTTGCGACCTCTTTGACACAGAGTTGTGATACCATTACTTGTAGGGGCTCTTGCCTCTTCTCCTCGGCATCTCCGCGAGGTTAGGCCCGTGGAGGTGTGCCATGGGAGTCGGCCGACACCGGTGTGATGATCGCTCCCAGTCAAGATCTACCCTCTCTGCTTTCTAGAAACAGACATGTTCATGCGCGTGCAGCACGGGCTGGTGTGACTGTCGTCCTTGGCACGCCTCCCGTGCGCCGTCGACGGAAAACGGCCCTGCCACATTTCGATATGTAACCTCTACTGATTCCCGGGTATCCTTGAGTATCAAGACGATTTCTCAACACGGGCGCCCAGCAACGGGTCCAAGTTTGTAATCTATGCCAACAGCAATCATCCGCGCCAACAGTGATAATGACTGCGGATGTAGGTACACGCAAGAGCGAGTACCCGCCATGGCAATTGGAGACCCCCGGTTAGCCTGCCATGCTTCCGTCATCATAACTGACGCGATGCGCACGTGTGGGTGCGGGGCACCAAACCTTCGACCTGCCCCGGTTCATCTTCCGCAAGGTACACTAAGGTACGGGCCATGCAGTGGGTAGGCTCGGCGTCCGCCAAGTCGGCTTCCCGCAGCATCGTCTGGACTCCTTCCAAATAGGAAAGGACAGACACGGCAAGACGACGCAGACAAGCGGGTGGGTTTCTTGCTCTCGTTACATAAACGGAGCCGGTCACCTTCTTCGGCCACGATTGTGTGTGATTAAACGCTGTCTCACCCACGCGACGGGGCCTTGCGGGTGTGCCCCCATGGCCAACGAGCTTCACTGCCGGCACGGCAACCAACTCGATGAAGCGTGCTGGGAGTGGCGTCGATAGACGCATGGGTCTGATGCCAACTTGATGGGGGGGGGCGTGGGGGTCGCCCACATGGAACACCACCCGAGTTCAGCTCCTGATCCTCACTTGAGCGACAGGGCAGATGGGCCAATTGGATCACCTCGCCGCATCCTTGACTTCAAAGCCTTGACACGGGGGAGATGAGCAACTCCTCCGTCATCGGTATGAGTTGGTCCTCGCTGCGGCGACCGCCGCCACGCCACTCCAGCGGTCAGATTCCGTGCCGTGGGGAGTTTCGGTCCAGACCGAAGCCGGATCAGGTGGAGGGTAAAAGTGGCCACCCGTACCAATCTGTCGGAGAATGAGTGGAAGAACTGCCAAGGAAAACTTGATGCCAAATTCTGGCCAGGCGTCGAGGGTGGGATTGCCCAACAGCGCCATGGCTGAATGATGCCCGAGATTTCCACCACAAGCTGTCGGTGAGCTCCCTTCGGACCGTCACCAAAGGTTCTGGAAGGTTGACCGAGTCAGGGCTGAATCACGCTTGTCGATCGCCCTTTCTCTTGAATCGCCAAGGATCTGGCCACGATGAAGGTTGTAAGCCGAACCGAGTGCCCGAGGTTGGGCTGAGGAGGCTGAAGACTCCCGTTCAAGATGGCGGTTTCTTGATTATGGGATGGCCGGGAAGTCCGGGTGCCGTCAGGCCTTGCCCTGTCGTTGCCAATGGTCCGCGATGCTGGTCGTATGATATTCAGTCCTCGAGCAGCCGAACTGTCCACTCCGCTAGCCAACGCGAGGGATTCTACAACTTGTAGAAGTGATTCTTGCTGTTGGCGACCGAGCTTTGTGTAACTGAAACCTTCGGATCAGGTGCGGAACTTTGGACCAATACTGCTTCCTTCCAGTCGCTGGCGGTCTGACACCGCAACTCCTGAGTGACCAACCTCCAGGGTAGAGAAAAGAGACGGATGATGGCTTATCCGAAATGCACGTTTTATCATCTCGTTTTCCGGACAAGGAACAGGCATGACAGCACACGTCTGCGTGTCGGTGGGCAGAACGTGGGATGTCCTTGGTTCTTGTCTCTGAAGTTATTCAGAGGGTCGTGTGTGTCATCTCGTGCCAGGGGAGCCGTGTGCCGATCTTCGCCTGATGCCCCACGATTTAAAACACCGACGAAATGGGGCGATGTTGATGTGTCCATTGGACAGTTGCTGACGCAGATTCCATGCATCATGACAGTCAAAGCCGGATGTGCGGCTCTTTGAGTTGCCGGCCGCGTTGAGAAGAAACTGGGTGGAGGGCTCGAGGCTGTTGCGATGCTGCGGGTGACTGTCCTTGAACCAATCTAAGCCGACAGTTTTATCGGCCGGGACAAGGTTGAAACTAGTGAATAAAGAACTCGCCGAGCCAAGGGGTGGTCATCGGCGCCCAGTTTGTCAACTTGTATGTAATAGATGGCATCACGGAGGGACCGACAAATGCCCAAATCGTCCCTCTGCATTGCTCCGGGAAGGAAACACTTGTGTGGGCGAAATGAAAATTTTTACACAGGTCCAAGCGCCGAAGAGACCTGGCGTCAGGGCCGATTAGGAACCGGGCCCTGACCCCACCGCACTCCATGCTCAGGACAACACGTTACTCCGGACTCGCATCAACCCTCTTCGCGGGGTCGTTCTCTTGAATCACATACTTGTTAAAGTCGAGGAAACAACTTGAAATCGAAGGTGATACTGGGCGTTAAGCCAAACAGTCTGTCCACCCCGAAACCCCTTTGAGGGCGACTTGTAGCTTCGGGATTGTTGCCTCGCAAACACGAATCTGCTTTTGAGTTGCACCATCTCTGCCTGCACAAGACAATAGTTTGTCATTTACGATGTGCGCATTGGGTGAGAGCCGATGAGATTTGTCTCTTGAGAGACCAAGCCTTGGCGGTCTCGGAGGGGTGGACGATGATCTCTTGGCTGGCCCTGGGTAACGAACCTCCTATCCCCATGACAGGGCGAATCTCGTCAAGATGCCGGCTGTATCGCTGAGGCTGCCGTTCGCTTCAGAATCAACGGGGAGATCGGCGCGGCTCAGCGGCGGCTGGCAATCTGTACATTTTGCCTCTAATCGACTGCAGAGTCGCAAGAGTCCAACTGCAGGCGGGAGCGAGGATTCGATCACACCTGTGGGCAGCCCTCCTACCATGCCAAGAGTGCCCGTAACAGTCGTCGGCTGTGTGGAAGCGGCCTGTCACGGCTGACCTTTCTGGCATCCATGTCCACCAACGGCAAGGTGAGAACATGATCACTGGCGCGGGATGCCGAGAAGGGGGAATCGGAGGAGTCATTACAATGCCCAATCCTCGCTCCGTCTGCGGGCGACGTGATGCACGAGTGAGGACACAGCATTTCAAGTTGACTCGGGGTTTGGCGTTTTACTAGGGGGGGTACGAAATAGATAGTCGATTTTGAGCCGGCCGGCGCGGAACGGAGAGGGGGTCAGAAGATGCTCCTCGGTCTCACGAGCCACGGCATCGGCAATGCTGCCACACATGACGAGAAGGGTGCCCGGGAATATCTGTCGAGATTCTGACCGTGGAAGTTAACTAACGGGGGGTCTCTCTCAAGTTTGACGGTGTGGGTGGTTGTTTCGTTTGGTGTGTGTGTGTCCTGCAGTTGTTGGAGAGAAGCGCGTCATTCAGGCATCGGCGCTAACTTACGTTCCCTGGAGAGACTCCCGTCGGCCAAGAGTAAAAACCCTTGCCTTTGCGCTCCAAAACCAGACAAGGCTTGGGGGCACGGAGCATCCTGACCCTTCGACTTTCGAACATTGCATACGAAGTACAGTACTTCGTAATAACGGTGATACACAGGAGCCAACACTGCTAAGGTATCATCACGGTTAGGAGATGATGAAGAATCCCAGCCAAATTCAAGATTGTAGCCAGCCATTTTATCGAGATTGTTCGGGCCTGTTGCCTTTGATTGGGGTTTTTACCCGTGTCTCAAGAAGCGCCGCCGTGGGGATGGCTCCTCTGAATGGCAGCGGAGACGGGCAGCACCCCACTCACCAACTGGGGTCTTCCTCAGAGTTGCCCGTGATGATGCCGAGCCTTTTGCAAACTGCACGCGGTAACGGCTCGAATTAGTTACGGCATGAACTCGGCCACTCAGATCCGTCTCGGGCAATGGGGAAGTGGGCGGGAGAAACACGGCAGTCCCTCGTCTTGTCACAATCCCCATGCTTCCATGCTTCCATGCTTTCCATGAGATGCAGGTGGAAGGGAACGGAGACGCCGGACTTTTCCGATGTTGCCAAAGTCAGGAACTTCATTCAGCCTGTGGATGATGAGTAAGATGGGGGCTGGGAGGCACGACCCAGACCCAGATATGTTGCGCGACTGCCCCGTGCAGGAAAGCATCAAGCCCGAAGGGCAGACCGAGTGAGGAAGGAGCCCACTCTGGGAACTGGACTTGGAAAGGAAAGTGGGAGAACCTGGCTCGTAGCTGTGGAAGCCCGGCGCTCGGGGCAAGAACCCTTGGGGAATTGCACTGTTTCCCACCGAGCCACCCCTCGACCACCCACCTTCGCTGCTTTTCGCATCCACTCAACCGACACGGTTTCTTCGTTCCTCTTTTCCTCCAATGGAGCCTCCGCTTTTCACGTTGCCAACCCGCCCCAGGATGTTGTTGCCCTTGCCCTCGGTCTCCACACCACGCCCACTGTCCACGCCCACGTCCACCAAGCCTCCATGCGCCGTGCCGAGCTCCCACTCCGGCGACGCTGGCCCCTTGTCAGCCGGGTCTGTCTGGTGCTGAGTGCTGCTGCTGCTGTTGCTGCTGGACGATCCCATCAGGGAAACCCGCGAACCCGCGGACCCGTTATTCGCCTAGAAGGAGGGCTGCGACCAACCAGTCTTGCCGTCATTTGCGAGGAACATGGGGGCCGATGTATTCGTACCCTGAATCCAGCTTGAATCCCGCTGTTTGTCTTGTCAATTCGGCCCATCCCCAGCCGTAGCCTGTACTGCAGCCATGTACTCCGCCAAGCACCGCCCGTGGCATGCCATCCCGATCTGGTTCACGTTTCGTCACTCGCACCGGACCTTGGCTTTGCTGGGTCAGGGCAGCCACAAGCCTGTGGTCCATCCACCCCCCTAGCGCCCCGTTTCGACAGCATCCACATGCGGAATCCCACGACGACCCTGATGAAGCTTGCAGTCCCACGCCGGGCCGATACATACATAATAAGAAGCACACCTCTCCCCTCCGCCTCGCTCCGAGTCTCGCACTCACGGTTCCAGTCAGCCAGCCTCATACCCCCCCGAATTTTATCGTTTTTGCCCGACTGCGCACTTCTTTCACCTAACACAGTATTCCAAACTCTCTCGTCATAGTCGTGCTGGTTTGTCCTGCACGTCATGCCCGACCGGAGTAGCTCCAGCTAGCCCTCCAACAAACTCCGGAAGGAGCTCACCCGCCGTCGGCTGTTCTGCGGTCGCCTCTGCTGGGTCGCCGCGCCGTCCTTGTTGGCAACCCGTGCCGTCAGTGCCGTCAGCTGCCTGACAGCTCGTGTTTCGGTTGTTGGTTGCCTTTGCACACTACAACATCCGGCGGAAGCGATTTGCTGACCTAAGGCTCAGCCGGCTCGCAAGGCGAACTCTTCCGACACAAGACATCCCGTCTCTCCGTTTGCCCTGGGATCTCCACCTTTGCCCTTGCGACCGCACTCCGGCCCGTCCGTCGTCCGCGGAAGAATCGCGCCTCATCAGTCGACTTACACCACTTTTTTCTTAACTGCCCCAGCTCCACTGGGCAGCCGTCAACGACCTCGACAGGCCACCACCCCAATCTCCACTCAACCCACATTATTTTTTATTTCATTTTCCTAGCCAGCTTTTTGGCTGTTCGAGTTCCTCGACAAACGAACGTTGTTTTTTGGCTTCGATCCCGGAGTCAGCGGCATCCCGTACCGATGTTTTTGGGCGGGCGGTACCCCCAGCAATGACCCTCTGAGCGGTGCATGTTGCGACCCTCTCTGTCTCGAACCCTCGTCGCCCGTTGGGCATTCCCGAAGGCTTTGCTTTTTTCCCCTGTCGGCTCTGCAGCTCCGACAAGCCTCCGACTTTGCGACACCGCAGCAACTCGTTCAAGATCGGACGTTATCCCGGACTCCCAACCCGCCGTCGCGTCTTGATAGACCGGCTGCGATTGCAATTCCTCCGCCATGCTCATCGACGGAGAAAAGTGGGCTTGCGAGGCCTGTGTGAGAGGCCATCGCGTTAGCAACTGCCAGCATCACGGTGAGTGATTTCTGCTTTCTTTCCCCTGCATGTAGTTCCCGTCTTCGATGTGCTGCAATGCGCTGGCACGCTGGCTGCTTGGCCTGGTCGGCTGCAACCGAGGGGTAGCGGATTTACCGCAGCAATTGCAGCACACGACAAGCTTCATAGTGGGGGCCGTTGCTGCTGCCCCTGCTTGCTTCCCCTCAATACCCCCAAATTTTCATGCGGCCTGTCTCCAACTTGATGTCGCGGGGTAACGGTGATGGGAGGGAGAGAGAGAGAGAGAGAGAGAGAGAGAGCTAACCCTCGGACATAGATCGGCCACTTCAACACATCAACAAGAAGGGACGGCCTGTTTCGCAATGCCAGCACTGTCGCGCAATGCGCAAGTCGCGCGCCGCCCACGTCAAGTGCGACTGCGGCGAGAAGACGCATAAGTGCGTGCACTTGAGACCTGTAATCGATGGTCACAAGGGTGAGCATTGTCGTGTCTGATTGATCAAGGCTCTGCTCCTTTTGATTCCTGACCTTCCTTCGCAGAAAGCTGCTGCTGTGGCCATGGCGGCCGCTGCACCTGCTCGCACAAGAGGGAGCCGACGCTGGACACGGTGCCCGAGTCCGACTCGGACGAGCCCGTCCCAGCGCAGCCCAAGGTCGCCAAGGCTAGCTCCCGCCCGAGACGTCGCGCCAACACGACCAACTCGGATGCCTGCCTGTCCTTCGACGCCAACGGTAACCACAAGCCGACGTACAAGCACGCCAAAGCTTCGCAAAAATGCGGACCGTACCAGCTAACCCGCGGCAACTCGGTGACGAGCGCGAGCAGCATGGGTAGCATGAGAAACCGATCAATGGACGACCTCTTTGGCGCCAGCGCCAACGGCGATTCCAGCTCCGCGACTGGGAGCAGCAGCACCGATAGCATTGCTCAGGCGCAACGCCGAGTCAAGTCGGAAGCTGCCTCTCCCCTATTGGAGGGCTCCTCTTCTTTTGCCCAGCTCAACGGGCAACTCCCGCCCTTGGATCTTTCGGGTATCAAGTATCCCCCATACATCCCGAACAGCGCCGACTTCTTCGGCTCCCTGTCGGATTATGAGCAGCCCATGTTCAGCGCCGGGCTGAGCGCGGCTTCGGTCGATTGGAGCGGCTACGAAGGCCTGGAACTGGCCGGCAAGACGGCCGACTTTGCGCCTTCGAACTACAGCCAACCGCAGAGCTACGGTGGCTTCGACTTTACCGGGTCGGAGCATATCCCGACGATGACGACCACCACCTCGACATCGGGCGAAGTTTCCGAAGTAGAGGACTTCTTATCGAATCCGCTCGACGATTTTGAGACTTATCAGAGCAGCGCTTCCCTTAGCGGGTACGGCTTCGGCCACACGCACGTCGGTCTGCTTGGAAACACGGATCTCACGAATTTGGACTTGGACGAACTCGGCTACATGAAGAAGGACGCCAGCAAGTTCCTGCCGACTCCTGCCACCATGTCCGGCGACGACCCAACGCTTCTCACCACCAGCGCGCCTGCGTTCAGCGGCCTCAACTCACTAGACGACGACCCGGGTTTCTGGATGAACGACTACACGATGCCTGCTCTCACCGAATCCCCCACGGAAAGCAACATGGTGTCATTTTGGGACGGGCAATAACAAGCGCGATACTCGGTAGCGACCAGCCTGACGGTTTCCCGCACTTTCGGTTTCGAATACCCTATCCTCGATCAGTTCCGGGAGCGATGGTTCAAACAGCGGATACCCTCGATGCCACATACATATTCCACTTGTTCGCCGGAGTCATGATTCGGTCGCATTTACTGGCTTACACGGAATGGAGCGCGCAGACGGGGCGGCGATCTGGTCAGGGCGGTTTTCTTCGAGGTGGTGGCGCAGAAGGCTGTTGATTTTATTTTCCTTTTCCGTTTATTTCCTTCCGTCTGGGCATGAAAGTCAAACGACATGATGATCATTTCTCTTGCCCTCATCATATTTTCTGCATCACATGCATCATATCACGCCCAATTTCGTTTCCCGCATTTCCTGTCGCATTTTCAGCCGGAGGCGCGTTTTAGGGTTCACAAAGGAGACAAGAAAAAAAGGAGAGGCACGTTTGTTTCTGGCGATGTTGTTGTGAGGCTCGGGAATCCCGACGACCTGCAACGGGCAGCCACATGTGTGTGGCTATTTGAATTACCATACGGCACTATGGTGCACTATTTACGTTTTTGCGGTGGCTTGCACATCCCAAGCTCATCCGTTTCCGCTGTTTACGGTTCCCCGTTTCTACACCACCACGATTTGAATCTAGATGCTGGGAGCATGGGGCACATAAGAGCGAGCATAGCATCACAGCATTGCGGGAAAAGAGAGAAGAAGAATAGAACAGACATTTTCTTGTTGGGTTGGCTGGCTGGCTGGCCTGTCCGGAATGGGGATGGTGGTTGACTCCCCCTTTTGGGTTTTCCCCGTGATCAAGAGGTATTGTATTTCCGTGGTTGATGTGTCCCGCTCATGCCGATCGGGCTTGACAACCAACCGTCGACGACCCCCCTTTTTTGGTGTGGTTTTCCTGGCCCGCTTTTGCTGGGAAACTCCCTGATCCCTCCTTTGCCCGTGGAGGCCAGTGGAAAGCGAAGACAGCGGCTCCGCCGCACTTCTTGCTGTGTCCGTGTCCGCGGCCAAATCTCGGCATTCTCGGCCCTGTTCTTGCAGCGGCGGTGAGCCGCACTGGAGTGCCCCCAGTCCCGGTCGCCAGGCTGCGGATGGCGGGGCAGCGGCGCATTCATTCCCCCACTTGGGGGGGGGAGAAACGAAGTTTCCTTACATAAACCCACTTGGAAGTTTCGACGGCTGATTCTGTCGGTTGGTGGGGTTATTGTTCACCCCACGGGAATATGTTTGGGTGGATGGGATGGGTGGATGGGCACCGAGGTGAGTTGACGCGAGAAGGGCTGAGTGGGTACCTTTAGGGTAGGTCGGTGGGGTCAGAGATTTGGTTCTTTGGTTGCTCTGCTGAGTGGACACAGGACAGGAATCGAAGACACACAGATACCATGTATGTAGTTGACAGGTAAGTTGCAGAAAGATTACAGCTAAGCCATGTATGTCAGTCAGTCAGTCAGGCAGGTCAGGCAGGTCAGTCCAGAAACTCCCACTCCCACCCCCCGGAAGCCGCCGCCGCTCCTCGGCCCTCGGGCTGGGAGCGCGCGCGCAGGAATCCATCGGTTCGGTTCGAATCGGCTTGGCCCCTCCCTCCCCCCCCGCCTCGTCTTGTCTTGTCTTGTCTTGTCTTTTCTAAGAATAAACTACTCTTCTGCGTCGGGCGTCTCTTGCGCGCGCGTGGCTTGTGCTCTCGGCTACGGTTGGTGTGCTTGTATGTACATACTTGTAAACGTTAGTGTGTCGGACTGACTCGTCCCCTGCAGGTGGGCGAAGTACATATGTACATCTATCTGTATGCTGCGAGGCCGGTGCCGGTGCTGGTGCTGGTGCTGGTGCATGGCATTGGATTGCGGCATTGGGTGATGGCGGACATGGCATCATAGCGTGGGCAATTGCGGGGTTGCTGCGTGTGTGTGTGTGTGTGTGTGTGTGTGTTGCCCGCCCTGTTTTGGGGGTGTGTTTGTTGGTTGCACGGGCGTTGAGACGGAGAGGCATCGGACGGATGGACTGGTGGGTTGACTGGCGGGCGGGCTGGCGGGTGGGCAAATCCTGGGGTAAAAAGTAGAGTGGTCGGTTGCTGTCATGTGAAGGTGCCCTGCCCCTCCCGGGAGAAGGGTCACACGTGGGGGGTGAAAGAAGGCTAGCTGGCTGCCCGCTTTGAGAGGGGAGGGCTCTGCTGCTCTGCTGCTCTGCTGCTTAGGTGCTTGGGTGCTTTGGGCTCCGTGGCCAGTCGTCCGAGACTTGGCTGGCTGAACTGGCTGGCTGAACTGCTTAGTTAGTTAGCTGTTTGGGGCTGATGTGGTGATGGCTTTTTGGTTTTGGTTTCTCCTCGGCCCGGCTTGTACGGTGCGAGCGGCTCTGGCCTCGGGAGAGAACCGGCGGGGTGTTCTGATGGTTGCCCTTTTCCTTTTCTTTTTGCTGGGTAATGATTTAAGCTAGGAGAGCGCGGTAACCAGAAACCAGGCTTTTGGGTTGCGGATGTGGGGAGAGATAATCTGGCAAGTGACTGGCTGACTGGCTTGTTGGCTTGTTACACGGGAGCCGGTTGCCCCCCAAGAACCGGCAAGGGACACCCTGACATGACGAGCCAGCCGTTGAGAGTTTATTTCTTTTTCTTGCTTCGATGCCGTCGGATAGTTCCGTAGACACGGCAAAGGGGCCGCGCGATGTGACATGGTGGCATTAGCCCGTCCTTTGACAAGTCATGCACTGTTGAGGCTGCAGCTCGGACGAAGCTCACCGCAAGAGGTGAGTAGACAGGTTGATCCCCGATCGGGCATCGACACCGAGTCTGAGGTGGCCCTCCGAGAGAACCGTGATGACCGGTCTGTGGAGGGGAAATGATCGACTGCGGTTCCAGCTTCTCGCTTACTGTCGGGGGGGAGCAAAAAGATTGTTGTCTCGGGGCTGGGTTGATGATTGTCAGGGGCTGACGGGAGTCAGGTATCACAAGGTGAACACGCGTGAAAGCAGTGCAATCGAGACATCCGGGTCCGTCGTTAGTGAGTGAGTCTCAAGTCAATAGGCGAGGCGCATTATGCTCTATGCAACCTTGTTGAAGCCTCCCACCCTTCGGCCCAAAAAAAAGAAAAAGAAAAAACCTGAAAGATAAACTGGAAACCGAGGAGGGAAAAAAGTAAAGGAAAAGTAAAGACAAGAAAAAGAAGAAAAGTAAAGAAAACGGTAACGTACTTGCATAACGAGTGGGCCACCATAACGAGTGGGCCACTTTTCCCGGACCTCAACCACTTTGTGTAAGTCAATTCAGCCACAACAGCTCAAATCAATTGAAAACTACTCGGAGTCACTGTCTTCAGACATCTCGCAAACTACTTGACATGTCCGCGCATTGTGGCCGGGCTTCTTGCAGTTGCTGCAGAGCCGAATGCGTGGCCCACCCACTGTTATACAACCACTACTCCCAGACGTTTCCTCGCAGTCCTTATCACCAAGTCCCCGGTCAGCCATCAAACCCTTTGCCTCTTGTAAACTAAGTGATCCTCCTTCCTGCAGACGGTTTTCTTTGTCCTACGGCGCTTGCTTAGTCGCTCATTTGCTGTACGAAGTTCCTGGGCCTCAGCTCGGAGTAACACCATTTCATGTGCCAATTTTGAGATGCTCTTGGCCTGCAAGTCGATGATGTCGAAAATGTGAGTCGGAGAGCTACCTTGATGGTTCTCGATCTTCCGCTTGAGAGTGATGGAGCTCTTGGTCGCGTCGTACGCATTGGATGGGGTCTTCAGGGCCCAAGTCGAGGCTGTTCCGGGACGCGAGTTTGGAGGAGATGGGGTAAGTGGCTTAGGGTCGAGGCAAGAAACTACCAATTCAGGGTCAAAAGGAACAAGGCCAGTTGCTCTAAAGCCCGCTCGTATGTTGTTCGCTGTGATGGAAGCGTGAAATGCCTCGACAAACGCGTCGAAGAAGTCCTCCTTCGTAATGTGGGTGATCTGCATCCGCATCATCTGCTCAATCCGCTTGCCGTACGAGGCCTTGAGCGGACTAAAACACCCAACATCAAGAGGCTGGAGAAAGTGGGAAGAATGGGGAGGCATGCAAAGTGTAACAATGTTGTTGGCCTTACAGAAATCTTCGAAGTCGACCGAGTGGTGGCTTTCGTGGCCGTCAAGGATGAGCAGTCGATACACCCTCTCGTACGGCGTTGGTAGCCTGGTCGAAATGTTTTAGCCAATCGAGGCCAATCTCATTTGTTGTCCAGCCATTTTCGCTTGTGTGGACTCTCCATTCGGGCTGGAACCGGCTGTCCTGGTACCAGGGAGGAGGTGGTTTTTCCCCTTGACGACAAAGTACGGCGGCACGACCCAGCCATCCGCACACACAGCTTGGATCACCGTAACCCACTCTCGATTGCCAGGCTGCTTTGTGCGAGGCCGCCCACGTCGCTCGGAGCTCGTCACGACCTTTGCACTCGAAAGCATGCCCATCTGGAACCCAGTCTCGTCGAAGTTGTAGATATCCCCCTCTTGGATCGCGTATTTGTCGATTATGCGTACGAGCCGAAACCACGCGTTTACCACGTCGGGATCTTCGCATTGGGTCTCTTGTAATCGATTCGGCGTCGGAAACGCGTTGTAACCTTGGAATGTCGCTTTACGAAACCGTTTGCCCATCGGGGTCCGACGCCCGACGCGCCGCGTGCGGCCCGAAGGCGATCGGCCATTTCTCGAAGGTCGGAGAGCTGGGGCTGAAATCCTCGCGCATCAAGGTCGAGTACCCTCTCAAGAAGGACTTGTTCTTCGAAGTCGGTCAATTTTCGAAGGTTGGCTGGTATTTCGGGTCGTGGTTGCTTTCCAGCGCGTCGATGTTGAAGCGAGCTTCGCGGAATCTCGTAGATCGTAGCAGCCTTCCGTACGGAAAGTTTAGGGTCTTTCTTAAGAGCTTCAAGCGCAAGGATTATACGACTCTCTTTTGGAAGAGGTTGCATTTTGTATTGTGAAGGAAATGCGTTATGAAGTTGGGAGGTTGCAAAGGAAGAAAAGTGGCCCACTCGTTATGTTGGTCCACTCGTTATGCAAGTACGTTAAAGACTAAAGAAGAAAAGGTAAAGAAACTCAAATAAATCGAATCGAGTAAGGAAGGAAGTAAATAAAATAAAGCCATTTTCTATAGACCTTTGAAAGGGTTTCGTTTGGTTTCGTTTCGAATCGAGGTTTGGTCAGTAGTAGACTGAGAGTCTGGTTATTGGCCAGAATGTGGCTACATTTTGTCGACGGCGGTCAAGTACCACTCTCTAAAGTGATTCAACGGTCACTGACATAATTAATGTCATGAGAAGGGAGTGAGGCATGTAACATTAAAGCTATGTATCCGGACATACACACAAGACAACCAACTACCGCCCAGCCCAGCCCAACGCCCGCTCCGGGTATACAACCACACAAATATATAAACAATTTGCGAACGCTGCTCTCGGCTCATGCCACTTGAAAGACAGTGCTGCGTAAGACCAACACAAAGTACGTCTGTCACGGGGCAAAAGTAAAACCTCCCTAGGCAAGCCCGCCATCGTTAGGATCCTCATACCAAGTGAGGTATCCGTTCCTCAACACTGCGCGCACATCCACCAGCGCCGGGAGCGGGTCATCCCGGGTCTCCACGCTCCCCGCCTCCGTCTTGACATTGCTAGGAGCGACAGCATTAACACCATCACCGTTAGTCGGAGCACCGTGCCCAGCAGCAGTAGCAGCAACGCCAAGCGCCGCCTCTGCATGCTGCGCATTCCCAGAGGCCGCAGCCGCAGCCGCATCTGAACCCGGCAGCAGTGGCGGAGCCGTCAACGGCACTAGCCAGATCTGCCAGCTGCTGCAAGTTCTGGCCGGCGGCAGCCGCAGTGGCACCCGGGTCCGCGGCGGCGCCCTGAAGACGCGATTGGTACCAGGTAAGTTTGTGGCGCACAGCGGCGTTCCACGCAGAGGGCGCCATGCTGTACTCGAGGACCTCGCCGGTCAGGCGGGCGGCTTCGTCGCGCGTGTTAGCGAAACGCTGCAGCTCGATGAGGCCGAGGGCGGCGACGGCGACGAAGTGGTGGGTGACAGGGCTAAACAAGTCGTGCTTGGTGGCGAGGAGGCCGGTCAACTTCTCGGTGGCCTGGAGGAGGTTGGGGGGCCGCTGCTGCTCCCGATCCGGACAGAGCAGCTCAGCCACGGCGCGGAGGTGCCAGTAGGCTAGGTTAAGCACAGGATGGTTGTTCTCGCTCGGGATGACCCAGCTTAACATTTGGGTGATCCCGGAGAGCAGTATAGCCAAGGACCGAGACTCTGAAGCGTCGGTAGGTGATTTGAGAAGGAAGGGCACGATAAAATTGGAGACGTAGGAGGCCCCTGTTAAATTGGTTAGGAGGCGAAGCAGGCAACGGATGGAGAAAGACTCACGGAGCAAGGCAAAAACGGTCTCCCCGACGATATGCTTCAAGCCCGGCGGAGGAACGATAAGGTCACTGACGATCATGGTCGGCTTGGCCATCCCGAGCGCATGCCAGCGATCCAACATGACTAAAACCCACCACGACCGCAAGGCAACGTTGTCATCCGAGTTAGGATCCTGTTCGGGATTCGGATTAGGGTCGATTGCCCGAGAATAGACCCCCATTGAATACCCAAGTCCGATAGCCCGAGCGAGGATGTCGAACTTGGTCGGGACCAGCACGCCCTTCGCAGACGCGATACTGACGCAGTCCACCGATATCATGGCCATGATCAAGGTCTGGAGGCGCACTAGATCGGTGACAGAAGAGCGCGGTTTTCGCTCGGCCTCCCATTGGTGTAGAAGGCGCCATGTGGTAACAGTATCGCCGTCCATTTGACCGCCAGAATCGGGAGAGAAGTGTTTCATCACGGAAAAGAATCCGTTGTAGAAGGCATTCTGGAGGCCTAACGGTGCCCGCCACAAGAGGGACTGCACCAGGGCCTTGCTGCTCGCCAACACTGGGAAAATCGGGTGAATATGCTCCAAGTAGCTGAAAGTCGCTGGTTAGTACGGGAATTCAAGGGAAAAGACTCAGGGCTGGTACACATACCGATTGAAAACAACGTCATCAATTTCCGGTAGTTGGTCCGCTTGATGCGACGACCCTTGAGCGAGGCCGCCCTGTGCCATGTTGGCCATCATGTCGGGCTGGCCTTGCAGACTAATATCGTTCGTCGAAGCTGGATATGGCAATGGTGCGGTAGGCTTCAAGGCGAGGTCGGTCGAATTTCCGGGTAGTTGCGGGCGGAATTCGGGCTCCACGTAGGGCAAAATCGACCGATGTTCAGAGTTGAAGGTCGACGATAATCTGTTTGGAGACGGAGTTTGAAACCCTTCGCCAGAAATACTAGCAAATGGGCGCTTCCTGCTCTCGTCAACTAAGCCCGGAGAAACAAACGACTCGCTTGACGGTCTCCTCTCAGGGCCCTCGACGTTGGTGCTGAGTCTGCCTTCGATGGTATTGATGCGGTCTGCAAGTTCTTTGATGTACCTAAAGCGGGTCAGCACGAACAGACCTTCCATCGAACAGCTTTTTATGTATCCCGGCTGGGGGGACCATTTCAACTCACCCTTTACTAGGTCCCCGCTTCTGAGGCACTCGACTAAACAGGCACTGTGCGTTCGATCGTCGACAGTTGGAACAAGGTGCCTCGTTGGCCTCCGTCTGCGCATCGCACTTGATCTTCTTGCGACGACACTCATCACAAGCCCGGGACACCTTGGACCGCTTCCTGGGTGGTGTGGCGTCAGGCACCTGGTACTGGGAATGTACCTGTGACAGGTGATCCATCGACATGTGATGAGGGAGTTGGGGCGGAGGCGGTGGGTTTTGTGCATAGTGATGTTGCTGAGGCTGGCCAGGGTGTGACATGACATCTTGGAGCTCATGGCTTTGAAGTTCATGGTTGTGGCTTTGAAGTTCATGGCCGTGGTTTTGAAGTTCATGGTTGTGGTTTTGAAGTTCATGGCTGTGGTTCTGGAGCTCATGCTCATGAGACTGCATCTCACGCTCGTGATTTTGCAGCGATGCTTCCAACTGCTCCTGAAGATTCGGCTCAGACTGATGTTGTTGCACTTGGCCTTCCTGGCCATCTTGCTGCTGTATGGATTGCTGGTCCTGTGCTTGAACTTGGGCGGCAGCAGCCATCATGGGCGCAAGGCCCTGCGATAACTGGGCCGCTAGCTGAAGCTCATCCGCGCTCACTGGAGGGAGGGAGTTCTGTTGCTGCGGGGCCGGTGACTCCTGGAGGCCCTGAAGTTGGTGCAGCTCGTGGTGCTCGTGGTGCTCCTGGTGCTCAGACATGTTGGGCAAGCCATGGTGCTCTGGTTGAGTGGGCTGATGATCCATCTGGTTGTCAAGCTCACGATGCTGGGTGAGCTGCTCATAGTACTGCGCCTCTGCACTGTCGACCATCGGGGGGGTAGCTTTGTTGCATCACGGTGTCTTCGGCCTCTTCAGGCGTGGCTTTCTTCTCGTCCATCACGAGCTTAGAAAAGCAGCACAAAACAGGTCGAGTGTGAAGCAAATGCGCAATCGTCCAACACTTGTGGGCTTTCTTGTACAGCAAGCTGTGAGCTGCACGTTTGTCGACAGCAGTCTACACAATGCTGAAATGAATGTGTAGCTGGTCGGTCACACACGACCACACTGGAGAACAATTAATTAGTATGGACAGTGAATAAAAAAATGCCTCGACTTGATCGACTGCTCAATTGATGTGATGTTGTTGCTATCGAGTGCAAGTGCAGATACAAGAAAAAAACATGATTCCGATAAGTGACAAAATGTTAATCGACAGCATGTCAAAACAACACCATCGCCAATGTGTTTCTGATGAACCACACCCATCGGAACCAAGTACAATGCATTGTGGTAGCCACAAGCAGGCAGAGTGATTGGGAAAATCGGTAAGGCCTGAAACGTACCTTGGTTCGGCCCAGGAAACTATTCCCAGTCGGCTCTGGATCCTAGGATTATTGTCGCTGCGGAAGAACTGACAGCTCCGATCGAGAGGGAACGGAACTGGAAGGAGTTTTCACCGTGGTTGGCAAGCGGAAAATTCTTGCGGGTTCGCGGATAAAGCTTGCTGTGGGAACTTGGGGCTTGAATTATTTTGGAGGAGGCGCGTTGTTGTGGCTGGTGGCCGTGTGTAGATAGTTTGTTCACGGTGTTGCGCACGGCCTAGTTCTTGACCCCTTTCTTCATCACAGATTCACAGGCCCTGATCACAGGTGACAGCAGTGGTTATCATCGCTGCAGGGATATTTAACAGTCATGCCTTCAATGAGTTAGTCTTGCAGTGGTTTCATAACCAGAAGTTTGCTTGGTCTGCTGAATGATAGTATTTGCAAGCCCCTTTTCAATCTTCAGAGCATCAAACAACAACAAAACAATCCACAGCAAAGTTGACCGCCTCACCGCCCAACGCTGCAAAAACGAGAAATAGCCAAAGGGTATATAAGAGCGGTGACTATACTACCCACGTTCCATTAAAAATGTTTGTGGCTGCCCATGACACAGAGGGCAGCCGGTTTATGGCGAAGTGTGAACTGGCGAAATGGTGAAGACGAGAGAGAGAGAGAGACGAAAGAGACAGACACCTTCCCCCAGCTCCTTGTTCCCACAAAAACTCAACAACGCATCCATCCCCCCTGGGTGGACATTGCAGCCACCCCCGCCTCAGCGCCTGGGTGCCACATTCCACTCAAGCCTCGCCGTTCTTGAGGTCGGTAATCGATTTCAGCATTTCATGGTGCTGGTTGCCCAGCTGGGCGTCGTAGTCCTGGAGCTGGCTGACCGACTTCTGGATCTTAGCTAGCTAAAAACACGAACCGGTTGGTTAGTCGCCGCCCGTTCAAAATCAAACAGAGAAAGAGGTGTTATAAAAAGGCTGCATGATAAGCGAGAGTGGTCCGCACCGAAGCCAATGCTGCCGAGGAGTGATCCGGCTCTGCCTCACCTTCCGTGGGCTGTGTGGCTGCGTCGCCATCGTTGTCGTCCGCGTTGGCGAAGCGGCTCGCCGCAAGGCCCTTGGGCTTCTCTGCCGTGGTCTGCGCGGGTATCGTCAGCCATATGCTCTTTTCAGGATCGAACCTTCAGAGACATACCTTGGCCTCGGCCAGCTCCGCGTCCTTAACCTTGAGCTGTGCCGTGAGCTCGGCAATCTTCTTGTCGGCATCCCCCACTTGCTGTTCCGCATCCGCCAGCTTCTTGATGTTGACAGCCGCCAGAGTCTGCGCTTCCTCGACAAGCTGCGTCATACTGTCGTGCATGTCCTTGTAGTCAGCCGCAGACGTCGCCTTGATCTTCTCGACCTCGTCTGCGCGCGCCTCCAATTCAGCCTTGGCCTTGGCCAGCTCCTCCTGCGCGCTGGCAAGCTCCGATGCAGCTTTGCCCGAAGCCTCGTCGGCACCGGCAAGAGCCTTCTCGTGGCTCGCCTTGAGCTCGGCAAGCTCCTTCTTGAGGGCGTCCAGCTCGGTGGTGTCGGGCTTGGCGTTCTTAGCAGCATCGAGCTCAGCCTGAGCCGTGAACTTCTCCATCTTCTCGAGGGCTAGTTGCTGGCTGAGCGTGTCGATCTCCTCCTGGGCCTTGGCATGTTCAGCCTTGAGCGCCTCGAGGGCTGCGTCGATCTCGCTCTTGGCTGCTGCGACCTTGGCCAGCTCCTCCGATGTCGACTGAGACTTGCTCGTCAATTCCTCGAGAAGGCTGTTGTGGGTGGCCCGCAATTCCTCGAGCTGAGCCTGAGACTGCGCGGCGCCTTCGTTCCTCAGGGCCTCCTGAGCCCCGTTGTGTCCCGCGATCAGCTTCTCCACCTCAGCCGCATGGTCGTCCTCGAGGGCCTTCTTGAGCGACGCAATGGCAGATGCGTGGCTAGCCTCCGCATCGCTAAGTTTGGCTTGGGCAGCCTCAACATCCTTTTGGAGCGCCTTGGCCGCCTCGAGTTCCGCCATCAGTTTGGCGATTTCATCGGCATGCTTAGCCTCGAATTCTTCCTTGAAGCCGCCGGCTGCCTCGAGCTGGGCCACCAATTTGGCGACCTCCTCGGCATGCTTCGACTCCAAGTCACCCTTGAGGCCGCTGGCCGCCTCCAGTTGAGCCATCAGCTTCTCCACTTCTTCGGAATGCTTCGCTTCCAACGCCTCCTTGACCTCGCTCGCCGACCCAAGCTCCGCCGTTAGCTTCGCAATCTCCTCTGTGTGCTTGGCCTCGAGCTCCTCCTTCAAGTTGCTGGCTGCCTCGAGCTGTGCTGTTACCTTGGCGATATCCTCGGCATGCTTGGCCTCAAGTTCCTGCTTGATTTGCTCCAGGAGAGCTGCGTGGCTGTCATCGCCAGCCGCCTTAGCAGCAGCTAGCTCATCAGCGTGCTTGGCAAGGATCTGTTCCTTCTCTGCCGCAGTGTCGTTGTTGAGGCTCGCGAGGACTTCGGCGTGGGAGGCCTTGAGAGCCTCAAGCTCCTTGGCCAGACTGGTTTCGCTTTCACCCCTCAAGATGTCGATCTGGCTGGCGTGGCTGGCCTTCAAGGTTTCAATTTCCTCGGCGCTGGCCTCATGGGCTTGCCTAGCCAGGCTCTTGGCACCTTCCAGCTCCTCAGCATGGCTCGCTTGAAGGGCATCCAGGGCCTGCTGATGCTCGGCCTCCTTAGCCTCCAATGCCTTCACAGCGGCTTCATGCTCAGCTTTGGCCGCCTCGAGGGCTTTGGCATGGGTCTCAGCAGCTTCTTCGTGAGCCTTGGTGAGCTCGTTGTGCTTAACCTCGAGCTCCTCAAACCTGCGCTTGAAGAAAGCATCGCCGCGGAGGCTCTCAATCTCGTTCTCATAATCCTGGCTGATCTGCTGGAGCTGCTTCTGGTGGTGTTCGGCGGAAGCAGCGGTCTCCTCCTTGATCTTGGCGATCGTGGCATCCTTCGACTTGCTCTCCTCGTTGAGGCTATCGATGAGCTTTTGAAGCTCGGCATGGGAGCCGGTGGCCTTGGAAGCTTCGTCCTTGATAGCCGCTAGCTCAGCTTCCGCCTCGGCAACCTTGGCTTCCAGAGAGGCTATGGCTGCCGTCTTCTCCTCGAGTTCAGACTTGGCAGCCTCAGCCGTCTTCTCTGCCGCCTCGAGTTTCGCATTGAGTTCGGCAATCTGGGCCTCCAATTCGCCAAGCTTTGCTGACCCGGCCGCTGTTTCGCTCGCGAGCTTTTCCTCGTGAGCAGCTTCGAGAGCCGTTTGACTCGAGGTCAGATCGTCGATCTTCTTCTGCAGTTCGGCAAGGGCGGCCTCGTGGGTCGCATTGAGTTCCTGGATAGCCTTCTCGTGGTTGACAACAAGGGTGGCGCTTCCGCCTTCCAGTTCCTCCGCATGTTTGGCCTTCAAGGCTTGGATAGCCGTCTCATGCTCTTCCTTTAGGCTGCTCTGGAGAGCCTCAAGCTTGGCAGTGTGGTCATCAGTTGCCTTGGTGAGGCTGGTCGCGGCCTCGTTCACCTTGGCCTCCTGCTCTGCCTGGAGGCTCTCGAGTGATGTTTTGAGCCCGGCGAGTTCGGCCTCAGCAGCTTCCTTCGCACTAGTAGCGTCGGCAAGCTCACTCTTCTGTGCAGCCAAGTCGGTTTCGGCGGCGGCCAGCTTCTCCTGGGTCTCGGCAACCTGCTTGTTCAGAGCCTCGAGTTCCGCAGCGTGCTCCGTCTTCAGGCCCTCCAGGGCTTCCTGGTTGATGGCACTTTCAGTAACGCCCTGGGCCCCTTCGACCGGACCAGTTTTCTCGGTGAGCTCCGTGATCTTGTCCTTGGATGAGGCAATCTGTGCCTTCAATTCCGTGATCTCGGACTCGCTGGAGGTGAGTTTCGCCTTGAGCTCCTCAATTTCCTTGGCGGATTCGACGGCGGCGGCAGCGGCAGTAGCACTGGACGTACTCGATGCCAAGGACGCACGCGGCGCTTGACGAGTAGCCCCGGGAGCTGCCCCCGCCGAGACCGAGAGCCGCTTCTTCGCCTCCGCTACGGCACCGGTAGCAGAGGGTTTAGTAACGGTACGGGTCGCAGAGGGCGCCGACGAAGTGGTTGTCGATGGGCGCGAGGCGGTTGTGGACATCCGCGAGGGCACAGTGCCAGAAGCGGCTGGGGGCTTTCTTGCTGCGGCAGTGGTGGCGGCAGCAGTAGTGCCAGTTCTCGGCTTGCTGGGGGAGGCTGGGGGGCCACTGGGCGTAGTAGAAATACGGCGGGCCGATCCCGTGGCGCCCGAGACAACCGGCCGCTTCTTCTCATCCTCGGAAACGGACGGGCGAGAGCGGTGAGAGACAGTAGATGTAGCAGTCGACGGGCGCTTGACGGTGGGTGCCCCTGCGGCAGGACGGGTTGTAGGCTTGGTTCCGGTGCCGGCAGCGCTGGTTCGTGTCGCCGTCGAGCTTGTGGTCGAGTTGCTTGTGGTCGACTTCGCGGAGGCTATACCAGTGGCACCGGGTCGACGAGTACCCGCAGCGGGAGCCGTGGTGCGTTTCGAAGCCGCGGGGCCGATCGTTGCCTTCTTCTCCACAGTGGTATTCGGCGAGGTGGGCGTCGAGGAAACTGCGGTCTCTGACGCAGGCGCGGATTCGGGAGCATCCGTGTGCTGGACAACCTCGAAACCCTCGGCGTCGGACATGATGGGCTTCGTGGGCAAAACCGTGGTAGCAATTGGGAGAATTGGACAATCTAACAGCGACGGCTCTTAGCTATTTGCGTAAACAGTTAGCAACGTGGAACCTGACCGACAGTGGAGCGCTGTGAGATCATGGGCAACACAAATAAAGCTTGACGATCAAGCCTTATGGCCACCTTTTGCAGGGTGCTTGATTACAAGAGGGGAGTTGGTACAGTAGTAGCTTTGGGGGATGGAGCTGTCAAGGGGGGAAAGCTGCAACTCACCGAACAAGTTGATCCCCTGTCGTCTCGAGTCACTCCTATTCCCAGACCGCAGCACTGGAATTCGAAGCCGTCAAACCTGCCGAGAACGCACTGCAAGACGCTTGGACCGGGCTGGCGCTAACAAAAAAGGTGAAAACGAAACAACAACAGGCTTCGCAGGGAAAGATGAGTCGCAACAATGCACACCGGAGAGCTGTTTTTTGACAATGGCGCCCGGCGGTGATGACAAGGAGGAGAGAGGTTCAGCCCAATTGCCGCGAAGAGAAGAGAGGTGAAAAAAAGAGGAGCCGGAGCCCGCTTTCTCATGTGCTGGGAGTTCCCAGATCGGCACAGCGCCGGCTTAGCGTGGTGGACAGAGCAGGGGACAGGCTTGTGGGGCACACACTGCAGCAAACACCTTGTGGGGACAGTGCAGGGTTGAAGCCAGTAGCTGCCATTTTCTTGTTCGAGGCTCGGATTTGCCAGCTTCCATCCTCTTTCATCCAGTAAAAGCCACAACTTCGTCGCCTCACACGGCCGAGCTTTACATTACTGGGGCGGTTGATATCGATTCGCTAGGGTTTGCTCGATAGTGGTCACACCTGAATGCCCTGAAGGACAGTTTGCTTTTACTATTCGCTAGCGCTGCCGTCAGATGCTTAAATGCTGCACATGGGCGCCCGGGCCGTTGACTGCACTGTTTTTGAGGTTGCAATGCGTGAGGGGCAGGATGGCAGGGTGGCGGCAGGCTTTTTCCATTCCATCCATCGCAATGCGAATCCCGAGTCCGGGGTTGAAACCCGTGGATTCAACGGCGGGTTTAACAGGCCGCGACTATTGACCTAGGGTGACTCGCTCTCAAACCGGATATCAGTTCGGCCTGAGAGGATTAACCTGGACATGTCGGGAGAAGGGAGAGGAAGGAGGGTTGACCCATTGACATGCCCGGGTTATGATCCAAGATGGCTCATTGTGCCGTCTCAAGTAGACGGCCCGAGTCATGCCGTGTGTAGGTATCTAGAGATACTCGATTGCATGTTTCAAAAAAGTCCATGGGACACACCCCCACGACCTCCCTCGTAGTACTTTGTAGAGGACGTGGGTACCTAAGAAACAACACGTCTTATTATCGATTGTGGATAGGTCAAGATCTGATTGATGTGTCATTGACTTGTTGACGCAACCACAAATAACATCAACAGCTAACTGCCCACGTGGGCATGACTGCAAGGCTGATGATATCTCTGCATCAGAGTAGGCAAGGCTGAGACACCGGGTATTGGGGGAACTCGCGAGTCCTATCTGTGCCAATGTGGCCCGACATGTTCGCAACACAATTGATAATAACTAAACGCTGCGCCTAACATTCGTTGCAAAGTCGTCCGAAAAGCAAAGGGTATCTCTGTAAGCAACTGCCAAACAAACCAGAACTCCAACAAACACACCCTAACCCCTCCAACAACAACCATTTCCATGCAGCCCACACCACCAAAATAGGTCAGCGTTGTCGGACAGGAGACCGATACTGCCCCGTCCTCTCCAACCGCCTCTTTTCAGCCATGATCTCCTGCGGCGTCCGCTCGAGAGTTTCCACCCACATATCTAAGCAATCGTGCTGTCTGTCTGGCCTTCTAAGTTCACCCAACAACCACTCCGTCTCTTCCTCTTCCCAAGGCGGATAACCTGACTCCGGGGAAGGCGGGACGGGCCTGGATTGCGGTGCCATCTGACCAACTCCCGGTGGAAGGCGTCGCATCGACGAGCCGACGGACTGGGACTGAGACCCCCTGTGGCCCAGGGTCGAGGTACTAGCATTCGAGGGCTGAGGACGAGGTTGGCTGATTTGAGCAGGGTAGATCCAGTGTGATGTCGCCTTGCGGAATTTCTCAGCCAGCGGACGCGGACGGGACTGGTTCGTGACCTGCTGTAGCGATAACCGGAATCTTTCCTCCTTCTGCCTAGCGAGTGCCAATTCTTCTTCCTCCTCCCTCTCTTTCTGTTCCCTGATTCTTCTGTCCTGCTTCTTCATGTTTCTGATCCGTTGTTTCTCCTCGTACAGCTCCCGCTTGGTGTCTGCTCGCGCATTGAAGCTGTCTACCTCGTGCCGAATTTGTTGTATAAACTTTGTGACCATAACCGCAAGCTTCTTGCGGTTCTGTGTCGGATCTTCATAATCATATTGCTGACCCGCGTGGTCTGCTGGACTGCCGCCGGGCGGAGAATTCAGACATTTCTGGAGGCGGGACAGCCAGCCCAATGTGCCGAGCAGGTACTGCACAGTAGTCCAAGTAAAGACACCCTCTCTAGCAAGGGAGTCATTGACCACGGCATCGGGTTGCCGTACTCCGACGGCAAAGGACGTCTGCATGACCAGGACGAGCATTGGTATGATGCATTTCGAGAAGTCGTTGACCATGCGTTTTGGGAGCTGCTTAGTGTTCCTTAGACCTTCGACTTTTCGCACTTCCTTGTCGATCTCTGATATGGCAGCGTTCAAGATCAGTTGGTGTCCGGCGAGATATTGATATTGCTCGGCGAAATCCATGGCATTTGGGACCTCATCCAACTCATCCTTGAGACGGGTGAGGGATTTGAAAATGCGCTTCCCGAGTCTCGTGCGAACATGTGAATGGACCCCAAATTTGGGCATGTTGGCGTCGAGCTCGGCCATCCATCTGCGCCCTGCCCCTGTCCAGCCGCTTCTCCCCATGAGTTTCGATATGTTTCGCAGGTGGTCACTGTATACGGAAATGGTGTCCTCGTCGTTTGCGCACGCGCGCACCTGGATGTCATGCATTTTCTGTTGCTCTGTTTCTTCATCGGACTCGGATTCGTCTGTCTCCTCGTCGACCGTCTCGTCCGTTTCGTCTGTTTCGTCTGTCTGTTCCGTCGCTTCCCTCTCTTGGCGCCTCTCCAGTTCCCTATCAACGGTTTGAGCCACTTGTCGCCTATTCCCATTTACCACCAATTCACGGTCGCCCTCTGCTAATGACCTTGAAGCGTCGCCTGAAGGGACAGCCTGGGGAGGCTCAGGGCGGCGAGGAACTCGTGTCGCCGGCTCTGATTGCTCCTCCCGAATCAATTGAGGCCTGTCATTCCGTTCCGGTGACCGTGGTTGGCGGGTTTGCTTTCTGTTTGACTTGTCCCCGTTCGAAATTTTTAGATCATTCCCTGTCCCTGTGCCTCTTACAGGATTGGGGGGTCGGCATCATCATCTTCTGGGACATCACGGACGTCAACCCGAGGTCTTGCCGGCCGGATCCTCACTGCCGAGGATTGCAATTCCGGACTGCCACCAGAACGTGGAGTTCCCGCGCCGATGGGAACTTCCTCTACGACAGTCCCAGCAGCATGGTTCCTATGTCCGGCCGGCCCCGTGTTGCTCTCCGGCTCGGGTCTTTCCTCGAGAATATGCGGGACGGCAGGGCCACGTTTACTCTTCCGTGGACTCGGAGAACCGAACGCGCCGAAAACTTCAACGGACTTGACCCCCCGCTTTAGGCGTCTTGCGCGGAGGCGGCGGGCGGGCACATCGGTGGTCGAAGGCTCAGGCACAATCTCTGCTGAATTGGCCTCGTCGTGTTCCCCTGGCCCCCGAATACTGGGGAGTTGTATCTCAAGCCGGTGTGCAAAACGCGCGCTCGTAGCGTTGATCGCCGCATCGACATTGTCGTCCTCCCCTTGCACCTCGATCGTGTCCGCGGCGTCGGATGCTACCCTTCGGCGTTTTTGTTGTGGCGCATTGGGCGTACCACTAGGCTCTCGCTTTCTCTTGGATACATTGGCGTTTCTCGGAGCAAGCTCTCTGGAGGGTCTGAGGGTCACGGAAGCTCTAGATGTAGGCTGCCGACGTTGGACTGGTGGGGTTCGGGCTGGGATGGATGCGTCGTCAGAGCTGCTGTCGTCTTCCCTGGGTGCAGAGACACGGGCGCCGCGCCGAGTGGTGACCATGGCGAATGGTGATTTCGAAATCGGGGTTCGAGACCGACCGCGCGACCGAAATACCGAGGTTGTTGCCGTCTTGGTGGACTGGCGATGCACGGACAGGAGGTGCCCTCTGTTTCGAAGGGGTTTGTTGGCCGGGAGATTATGAATTTGGCCCCCTGTTTCTCTGGACCCTTGTGCCCCGCAGCACCCACTCCTGCACCCGTAATCTCGAGGTAACGGCGCGTTGAAATTCAAGACGAAAGATACGAAGGCACGTGGACGGGTTTAACGATAAACATTGCGCAGAAAGAGGGGGTTGAGAAGAAATGCAAGTCAATGGAGACCTGAGCCGTTCGTCTCAAACATGGTGGCCAAGCTCGCCTCCTCGGTATTGACAAAACAAATGATAAATTGAAAGATCGGTTGGAACGAAGTTGCCCAGTCTGAGGTCTCGGCGTCATCCTTTGTGGTCTTGGTTCAGTTCTTTGACCCACTCCTCCCAACCGCCAACTGACGTGCCTGAGCACCAGACCCACGCAACTTGGCGAGCTACCAAGATCTCGATTCTCCGCTGAAATTGCCCCCGGAGCTGAGTCTCCATTATACATCGAACATCGACCTGCGGAACTTGGTTTCCACTCGCCCCGGCACGATGTACTGACGAAGAGCGAACTCGAATCGAACTCTACGAATTGACGAACCTTTTCGGCTTGAGCCCGCGTCTCAGCTGTCGCTTGCGGCTATGACGACAATGAAAACGAAATCGATGCTGCCCGCGCGCAGGATATCAACCCAGTCCAATGGCTTTTCCACAGTGCGATCTGTCGCCGTCGGGCTTGCCCGCGTCTTGACCATGACCCTATCGACCGCCTACGCCGCACCACTCGGCATCCAGGGCCACGGTGGAGGCGACGACGAGCCCGAGGCCGATGGTGCGAGCCTCTGGGTTCTCTATGTGGCCTCTTTGGTCCTCGTGCTATCGGGTGGCGCTTTCGCAGGGCTGACCATCGCGTAAGAATATGTCGATCGTGAGTGAGGTGTTGCAATCGGCTGACTTAGCTAGATTGATGGGACAGGATGGAATCTACCTCCAGGTTATGGCCGGAGACCCGAGCGAGCCGCAACAGAAAAATGCAAGACGCGTCTATGATCTGCTCAAGAAAGGGAAACACTGGGTTTTAGTTACCCTGCTCTTGGCCAATGTCATCGTGAATGAGACGCTTCCCGTGGTTCTCGATCGTTGTCTAGGCGGAGGTGTTGCTGCCGTGGTCGGTTCTACTTTTTTGATCGGTATGGGCCCGTCTGTCTCGTTTCTCTTTCCGCGTTTAGCTGACAGACTCCCGAACAGTCATCTTCGGTGAAGTCCTTCCCCAGTCCGTCTGTGTTCGGTACGGTCTCCAAATAGGTGGCTATATGTCCAAACCGGTCCTCGCCATGATGTACTTGATGGCGCCCCTCGCTTGGCCGACAGCGAAGCTCCTCGACTGGCTACTGGGAGAGGATCACGGCACGGTCTACAAGAAGAGCGGGTTAAAGACCCTTGTGACACTTCACAAGAGCCTCGGCGAGGTTTCCCAGCGCTTGAACCAAGATGAAGTTACCATCATCAGCGCGGTCCTGGACTTGAAGGAAAAACCAGTCGCGAACGTGATGACGCCAATGAGCGATGTTTTCACCATGGCGGAAGATACTGTGCTGGATGAACCGACCATGGACATGATCCTATCCGCCGGATACTCCCGCATTCCCATTCACGAGACCGGAAACCCCACGAACTTTGTCGGCATGCTGCTTGTGAAGATTCTCATTACATACGACCCCGAGGATTGTAAATTCGTTCGCGATTTTCCGTTGGCCACCCTTCCCGAGACGCGTCCGGAAACAAGCTGCTTGGATATTGTCAACTTTTTCCAGGAAGGCAAATCCCACATGGTGCTGGTTTCCACGTATCCCGGGGAAGACCACGGTGCTCTTGGTGTCGTGACGTTGGAAGATGTGATTGAAGAACTAATCGGAGAGTATGTCCACGCCGGGTTCCTTGTCGGAAATCAGGGGTGCTGACCAGAAATAGGGAAATCATCGACGAGTCGGATGTCTACATCGACGTGCACAAGGCCATCCGCCGCCTTACCCCGGCACCGAAAGCGAGAGTCCAGCGGCGGCTATCGGAAGATCCAAGTGGGAAGTACACTGATATCGCACACATGAAAAGCGACAGCGACAGTGCGATTCTCGACAGCAACAAGCCAAGCCAGACGGTCGGCGCAACGGGTCATGAATCACCATTGCCGTCCACCAGCCCGAAGACAGCAACATTGATGATGCGGAGGAGTTCTGCTGGGTTGGACGGCCAGTTTCTCAAAACTACCGTTCCCGTGAGGGCAAATTTCCAGGATATCAAGCAACATCTCAAGCATCTAGGTCCTTCTAACCCGGCCACAAACCCCAACAAGACACGGTCAACCACTGTGAAGATTAAACCGGGCAGCGGTATCTCGTCGGCTCATCCGCGGTCAGCCTCAGTGACCGAGCCTGCGACTGATGAGACGCCAATGGAGGACGAAGGCGACGAGACAACTGGTCTCCTTAAGCCCCAAATATCTGGCAAAGACGGTGTCCAGGCGCTGCGGCAAACGTACGGCTCCGTTAGCCCTGCAATAACAGTACAACTCGCACCGCAATCAAACGGCATACCCGAGTTGGTACTGGATGCAGAAGAACAAGCCGACAAGGCAACGCAAACCCCCGCTCAGCCCAACCTCATAGACCTGGACTCGGAAGAAGCCGCAACGGAATCGGTACAGTTCCAGCAACGGCAGCAGCGGGATTCGTCCCCAGCGCAACCCAAGCGGCAACTCCGTGGCAGCTCAAGCGGCGAGAGCGCCAACAGCACCGACGACAAAAAGACGGATACCAACACGCTCATCTTACAGCGGCCGTACGTTCGCAGCGGCAGTATTACAGAGAACGTCATCGAATCCCGCGGCGTGCGCAAGGTGGTGCTAGAGACCACCAGCTCCAACGACGACGAGGAATCCGCCGTCGCGGCCGGCGGCTCATCGCCCGACCAACCAAGACTGCTTGGCCGTTCTACCTTCGCGCTGTTCGGAAAGGATCGGGAGAACGGCAAGGATAAAGAGAGCGAGAATGGCAAGGAGGATGGGAGGAGCCAGCCGAGCCCGGTTGCCGAGGAGGAGGAGGATGACGACGACGAGAACGTCCTGTCGCCTGGCCCGGAGGATGAGGACGAGCCCGGGTCGTATGCCGAGGCTGCTGCTAAGGGGACGTCTCAGGAAGGTCAATCGGGATCTTCGAGTGGGGCGGGGAAAAAGAAGAACAGGAGGAAAAAGAGGAAGGGCGGCAAGTCATAGGTGGAAGGGCTGCTTGACTCGCTCATGGTGTTGGTTTGAATGTGTGTTGTTGGCATAGGCGTGCATGTAGCATTCAGTGTATGTGTATGAGTGAAGGTTCTCATAAGACTGGGATGGATGGAGGGTCTGGAGGCGCCAGCGGATGGTTGTTGTTGTCTTTTTTTTGTAGAGTATTGTGTATAAAATGACAGGGTATTATTGGTTGTTTTATACATCTCCTAATTTGGGCATGTTTTAGATCCAACTATCTTCCATATCACCCGTCCTCAACATCTCCACACCAACTTCCTCGCATCAGAGCTTCCCTCGATTGAGCTCTCAACCGTTGACGTCAGTGGGAGGTGGGGTCTGCGACTTGCTTGGCCCAAGCTCCCAGCTACCCCGCTGTGTAAATTACATACCGGTACATAACATCTAACATCTGTGTTTGGTCAATGATACAAAGCTCTTCGGCATACTCACAGTTCAAGCTCTAGGAAACATCTGAACCGCATAGTTTGATCTGCTGCGACATGGCAATTAAAGATATTTTGCTTGTTGAAGAGAATTGGAATCCGTTAACCTCCTTCTTAGGGTGAAGCGCAGCTTGGATACGTGGATGTAATTTAAATACGAATCGTGTATTCGTAACATGGTTGAATGACTGCCATGTTATGTTTTCCCGAAGAGCTTCAATTCCCCCACTTCAACTCGGGCAGCTTCTTAATTGCTGATTACAAAGCGTCATATGAGTTTCTCACTCCGCGCATCTCAGAGATTGAGGTCTCTTCTTCTATCCTCAAAAACGAGGCCTTCCTTCAATCTTAGACCAGGTAAATTCAGAGGGTAAAACACTTTAAGAGACGAGATGAAACTAACTACTACCCCCTAGACTCGAAGCTAATCTTTCGATCTTTTGCAACCATGGCGTCGACAACGGAGACCAAGAACTACAAGTTCAACCACACCATGTTAGCCTGGACCTGTTCCTCTTTTATTAATATCAGTCAATCCAAGCTATGAGAGATGCTAAATAACAATGTCAGGCTTCGGGTCAAGGATCCCAAGGAGTCCGGTACGTTATCAACCCCTTTCCACCCTTGACACACCAGACTCATCCCCACCTAGTCAAATTCTACTCCTTTTTGGGCATGTCCCAAATCAAGAAGCTCGAGTTCCCCGAGGCCAAGTTCGACCTGTACTTCCTCGGCTACGACTCGCCCAAGGCGGCGTCGGGCGGCAACAACGTGTGGGACCGCGAGGGGCTGATCGAGCTGACGCACAACTACGGCACCGAGAACGACGCCGAGTACAAGGTCAACAACGGCAACGTCGAGCCGCACCGCGGCTTTGGCCACACGTGCATCAGCGTCGACAACATCCAGGCCGCGTGCCAGCGCATCGAGGAGGCCGGCTACAAGTTCCAGAAGAAGCTGACCGACGGGCGCATGCGCCATATTGCGTTCGCGCTGGACCCGGATGGGTATTGGGTGGAGATTATTGGGCAGAAGCCCGTGGAGGATACGGAGAGTGTTAAGGAGACGGATGTTGAGACGTATCGGATGGTGGGTTTTTCGAGAGTCTGTTTCCTCAATAGGTGTTGTCTGGATGCTGACCTGGGTAGAATCACACAATGCTCCGTGTCAAGGATGCTGAAAAGTCGCTGAAGTTCTACCAGGAGGTTCTGGGCATGTCACTGTTCCGGAAACATGAAGCCCAGGCAGCTGGCTTCAACCTCTACTTCCTGGGCTATCCCGGAGAGAAGGGAGCTCCCGTCGAGGGCCAGAGTACCGCTGACCGTGAGGGCCTCCTCGAGTTGACCTGGAACTACGGCACCGAAAAGGATGAGAATTTCAAGTATCACGATGGCAACAGCCAGCCTCAGGGCTTCGGTCATATTTGTGAGTTCCACTGACAGGAAAGTCTGACAATCTAGGGATACTAATCCAGTCTAGGCGTCTCGGTCGACAACCTCGACGCCGCTTGTGCCCGGCTCGAGTCTCTCAATGTCAACTGGAAGAAGAGGCTGACGGATGGCCGCATGAAGAACGTCGCCTTCGTGCTGGACCCGGATGGATACTGGGTCGAGATCGTCCAGAACGAGCGATTCGCTGACAAGGCCAACTTCTAAGGCCCCGGGTATGCATGTCCGCGGCGGAATGTTGCTCCTTAATGATAGGCAAGGGCGCGTGACACTTTACATCTCGCGATATAAGGTAGCCAGTCAGGAGTCCCGTTCCCCACGTCCTGCGCTGCACCGATACTGCGGAGCCGTGATAATCGTGCCGGAGTGAGGCGAAGCTTGCAGGCTCCTGCGTCCACCAACCAGAGACTGCATCGATGGGCAAGTCGGAGGTCCTGGCACCCATTTTGCGGGATGCCCGCATTAGTCAAACGTGGGGGAGTGAGGGGTTGGAGGTTTCAACTGCAAGCAGAGGTTTGAATAGAGCTCGCGCATAGGCCCGCCAATGCATGCACGCCGTCTTGGCTTCCATCTGAAAAGGCGATGACAGATGCCACCGGATAATGGGAATGCGGGTTAGGGGACGGAACGACACGACAATGGCTGTCAGCGGTGGCGGTCGAAGGGTCCTTGTCCCTTTATGTCATGTCACCCTACGTCTTGATCGGATGAGGGAATGGTACTCCACCCCGCTCCCGAGCCCCCTTTGAGACCTCGATCCTACCCGTGTAGGTGATGAGGTTCAGCTGCAGTAAGCTGCGTATTGCTTGACTATTTGGGTGTGGTGCAGCTGCCGTGTATTGAACCAGAGACAAGCGATCCCAGGTCGAGGATCGACTGAGACAGCCTGCCGGTGGTGGGTAGAAAGAGGGGATCAGACTGCACATTTACACGCCTTATAAAGCGAGTTCACCCCTCTTCCGTCTGATCAAACCACGCACATCTCAAGTCCCAATTGCTCCCACAACCAAGCAACCGCAACTCAACTCAACTCACACCACCACCACAACCACCATCTCCAAACCAACATGGCACCCTCCGCCCTCCCCTCCACCCCGCCCTCTCCCTCCTCATCCCCCCCTCCCCCGCATCCTCGTCCCCGAGAAACTCTCCCCGGAGGGTCTCGCCCTGCTGCGCTCAACCGGTTTCCAAGTCGACACCCCGCCGCCGCCGCTCTCCGCCGCCGACCTCCTCAAGCAAATCCCCTCCTACCACGCGCTGATCGTGCGCTCCGAGACCAAGGTCACCGCCGACGTCCTCGCCGCCGCTAGCAAGCTGCGCGTGGTGGCGCGCGCCGGGGTCGGGGTGGATAACATCGACGTCGAGGCGGCCACGAAGCACGGGGTCATCGTGGTGAACAGCCCGAGCGGGAATATCGTGGCCGCGGCCGAGCATACCGTTGCGTTGCTGCTGGCGTGTGCGCGGAATGTGGGGAGGGCGGATGCGGGTATGAAGGGGGGCAGGTGGGAGAGGGGCAAGCTGGTGGGTGTGGAGGTGGGGAGCAAGACGTTGGGGATTGTGGGGCTGGGGAAGGTGGGCATGAAGGTGGCGCGCATGGCGAAGGGGTTGGGCATGGGCGTCGTGGTGTATGATCCGTATGCGAGCAAGGAGGTGGCCAAGCAGGCGGGCGTCGAGTTGCGGGGGGAGTTGGCGGCGCTGTTGCCGGATGTGGTGAGTTCTTTTTCTCTCATATCTTTATTTTTGTTCTTCCCCAGGGGCATGGTGGTCGACGTTTCACGAAGCTTGGTGTTGAGAGCCTGGTGTTGATTCAAGACTGTCTTATTCTGGGATGCTCGAGACAAGGGATATGGCTGACATGGATTAGGACTTCCTGACAATTCACACGCCGCTGCTAGCTAGCACCTTGAATCTCCTCGGGGAGAAGGAATTCCAGGCGATGAAAAAGACTGCCAGGGTACTAAACGTGGCGAGGGGCGGCGTGTGTACAATGAAGAGGCGCTGTTGAGGGCTCTCGATGAGGGCTGGATTGCTGGGGCTGGCCTGGACGTGTTCACCTCGGAGCCCCCTGTCGAGGGTTCCGTAGCCGCAAAGCTAGCCGCGCATCCCAAGGTGGTGAGCACGCCGCATCTCGGTGCGAGTACGGTCGAGGCGCAGGAGAACGTCTCAATGGATGTCTGCACACAGGTGGTGGAGATCCTGAGCGGAGGGCTGCCCACGGCAGCGGTGAATGCTCCGTTGATTCTGCCGGAAGAGTACCGTCGGTTGCAGCCGTTTGTCAAGCTGTACGTTTCTCACTCTCTTTTACTCCTTTTCCACGAAGCAACAAGACTGACTCCAGCAGGGTTGAACGCATGGGGAGTCTCTACACACAGCACTTTGCCGACCGCGGTGGCATGGTTGGCGGCCGACGTTTTGAGTTGGTGTACCATGGCGAGCTGGCTGGCATGAGCAACACCCGGCCGTTGTTTGCGGCCCTGGTTAAGGGCCTCGTCAGCTCCATCAGCGACCTCGGCGGACGAGATGTCAATATTGTCAACGCCACGCTCATCTCCAAAGAGCGGGGCATTGCCATTGATGAGAAGCACGTCCGGAACGGTGGCACCGTGCCCACTTACGCCAGCGCTGTGACCCTGCGCAGTCTGAAGATTGACGACAGCGAAGGCCAGGCTGGTGAACAAGTTATTGAGGGGTATGTAAGCGGCAACGCCGTGTTCATCTCAAAGTTGGACCGCTTCAGGGCAAACTTCCAGCCCGAGGGGACCCTGCTGGTGCTGCACAACTACGACGAGCCGGGCAAGATCGGCAATGTCGGTATGGTCCTGGGTAAGCACGGGGTCAACATCAACTTCATGCAAGTTGCTGCGCTTGAGGACGGTTCTGGGACGTCCACAGTGGCTCGTGTGGTCGACGGACCCGTGGATACGGCGGGCCCTGCTGCGAAGGAAGCACTCATGATCTTGGGTGTGGCGGGAGATGTCACCGAGGGGTTGCTCAGTGAGCTGAACCAGTCAGAGGGCATTTTGCATCTCAGCTTGGTCAAGTTGTAACCATCCCGGTTTCTTCTTGGGAACGACTTTATGACTTTCATTTTTCTGGTTCAGTGACCTTGCTTAGGTATTTGCATGAGGGTTTCAGCATTCCAGCATCCGGCTGAGTTGGTTCAAGGGCTTCTTCCTCTTTCATATCTCATAAGGCAGCATATTTTTTTGGTATAGTTGCATAGTAATAGACCTTTGAGTCTACATAGGGATATCATACAATACACATTTCCAGGTATACAATCAGCTGAGACCTCGTGGCGGTGACGGATGGGTGACACAAAAGGGGGAAATATGGGTGTAAGTGACCGGGGTTAGGGTTCACTGCGTGCTCGTCTGGTCCAAACGGGCGAGCGGGGTACGAAGTGGGTTTGAAAAAGACAAGGTCACCCTTGAACATTGCACCCCACCAAACCCCTGCTGATGGACGGCTGCAGTGCTGTGTGACAGGGGACCCAGTCCCCGATTTTAGCCCTTTGACGACACCGAGAGCGCGGTCCAGTGTATTTACCTATTAAACTCTGCCACTCCCGCGTTTCCATCCCGTGTTCGGGCTGTCTGCTGTTGGGCACATGTTGAATTTCTGATTGTTGGCTCTGGAGCCTGAATGGGTCGATTGTTTTCTTGACTACACATTACAACTGCCTAATTAATCCCTGATTTTCGCCAATTCGAACGAGGTCGACGACGCGTGCGTGTGAATGAGGGGCCAAAATACGCGCCTTGTCCGACTCCCTTCGCCGTTATGGACGACCTGTCGCGGATGTCGGATGTGGAGGGTGAAGTGGCCGTAGTCGACGATCGAGGTTTTGGGCCGCCCAGCAAAAATATTCCATCGCCAGCGCCCAAATCACGGTCATTATCGGATGGAGGAGGAAATCCCAATCCCAGGTTATCTCCCTCCCCCCACATCGTCGAGGCGGTCCTTCGCCAGTCAAAAGACGACATCGCTATTCGCGACAAGGACCACGAGCGCATTTTATCGCTTCCATCGACTCCGATCCGCGCAAGCTTTCCCCCTCGAGGACTTTCAGTACAGGTACCCCCACACGAATCTGCATCGCCCGCTTCCCAGTCCAGCTACGCCAGACCCGCTCCGCTGTCGCCGAAACTCGAACACCATTATTCGTCGCCCACAAACATCCTGCCGCGCCGATCGCGGGGTTTGGATTTCACCCGCGCCGCTACCAGTCTTCATCATTCTACCCTTGCCGGCCAGACATCGTCCGATTCCTCCCCCACCGTCGGCTCCCGGGCCATGAACATCCCCAGCCGCCGCGCCGAGTACGGTGGCACCGACCAGACATCGACGTCGCTGTGGTCCATGATGGGCAACCAGGAACGCATGCATATTTCCAGCTCTGTGGGAAGCACCGCCCGTGCCATCTCGGACCTTTCGTCCAGCTCAGAGGACGACGACTACATGGATGAGGACATGGACGAGGCCTATATCACCACTCCACAGGTGCAAAGAACTGGCATGCCCAGCGCTGCTTCTGCGGTCGGTGCGCCGTGGATGCCAGGCTCTCCCGCTGCCAGTAACCTTTTGAGTTTCCAGCAGCGCCAGCGCCAGCGCCAACGCAAACACCCTGTGAAGAAACCCCGCGGGCCATTGGGACTCGGCTTTCATTCTCCCGGCCCGGCCGCCATGTCCAAGTCCCCGCCCAACAACAGCGTTCTTGGAAACGATATGTCACCCCATGCGAGACGTGAGAGCATTAGCTGGGCTGCCAACCAGTTACACATCTCCGGGAATGAGAGCGACGACAGCCACAGCAGACCCCTTGACGTCCTCGACAGCCCTTCGCGCCCAAGCATTGTTCGGCGTGCCGTAACGCGGCGCGGAAACTTGCTGGTAGGTATATTCCCCATTGGTCTGTATCCACATGCTCACAGTTACCCTCACAGCCCAAAACAAAAGGATTTGCGCGAATCCGCGCCGCCCTCGCCGAAGAGAGTGCGCCTGTTGAGTCGGAATTCCGCCACGAAGCCGAGGTGGTCCGCCAGGTTCGCGAGAGCGATATGGACCTCGAGCCCAGACAGCCACCGCCACAGCAAACGGTGCTGTCCAGCCCCAACCTGGCAACACACGACAGCCTTGAGGAGATCAACGACGACATCATGATGATGGATCCGACCGCCAGCGCATTGGGGGTTACGGGGACGTTTAAGCAGCAGGCCATGAAGAACTCCAAGGGCAAAGTCTTTTGGGACACCTTTTCGGAGACAAGCAGCTCAGGCGCCACCCAGCGCGTGACCCCTCCCCCGCCGGCCTTTGGCCTTGCCCGGGCGTCTTCATCGGGCATAGGCCTGGAAGACATCAGCATGGGCTCGCCTTCGGCCTCTTCCACCGGCGGCGCCAGCCAGAGCAATCCCTTCGTGCTCCCTGGCGGCGGGACACAAACAACAACCAGCAGCTCCGGCCACGGCACGCCCTTGGGCCCTCCCGGTCATGGTAATCATAGCAACAACAACAACAACAACAACAACAACAACAACAATAGCAACTTATATCCCACCGCCACCACCGCCGGCAGCAGCAGCAGCAGCCCCAACAGCCAAAACACCACCCAACCCCCCCACGGCCCCATGGGCATGTCAACCCCACCCACCGCCGCCGAAATCACGCGGCGCATCAACAGCAAGCGCCGCCGCGACGACGATCTCGACCCCGTCAGCATCAAGCGCCGCGCCGTCAGCCCGGGCATGAGCGTCCACAACTCGCCGGTCATGCAGTCGCCGCTGCAGCGGGATATGGAGCCGTGGGGTGGTGGTGGTGGTGGTGGTAATAATGGGGGTGGTGGTGGATCGGGGTCGGCGATGTCCATGTCTTCGCGGCCGGGGAGTGTGGGCGGGGATAGTAGTGCCGGTGGTGGTGGTGGTGGTGGTGGTGGGGGTGGGGGTTGGGTAGCAGGGAGGAATGGGAGTGGAGCGGGGAGTGAGAGTGGGAGTGCGCATGGTGGTGGAGGAGGAGGAGGTGGTGGTGGTGGGAGTAGTAGTAGGGGTGGGGGGAAGGTTAGGGTTGGGTTTCAGGGGATGGTGGAGACGAATGATGGGATTACGAGGTTGAGTATTGAGTAGGAGTGAGAGTAGGGAAGAAGAGAAGAATAAGGGGAGGGGGTTAAGGGGAGGGAGGGCGCACACCTAGCGCATATTTGGCGCGTGCAAGGCGCATACACACACACACACACACACACACACATACATACATGCACTCCGGGACTCATGGCGTTCGTTGGTTTGGTGGCTTCTTGTGGCTGGCTGGCTTGGTGGACTGGACTGCGTTGGGCTGGGGGTTCTGCATGAGACGGTTGGGACGAACGGGGACGGTTGGGACGAACGGGGACGGTTGGGACGAACGGGGACGGTTGGGACGAACGGGGACGGTTGGGACGAACGGGGATGGGGCCGGCAAGCGCGGGATCTTCTCTCCCAGGGTAATATCATCATCGTCATCATCATCTGGAGTAGGCGTTTGGGTCGTTGGGGCTTTGGGGATGCGTTAGCTTTGGCAAGGCAGGGTTTAGGGCGTGGTAATTCATGGAACGGCTGTTCTTGGGAAGTAGGAGACGATGAATCGTATGGCATATCGCCTGCTTTTGATTGCTCACGCCATTCTATATAGGTACTTTGCCAGGGAGCGTAGTCCAAGACGCCGTTTCCAAATAACTAAAGTTGCTCGCTCGTCGTCTGTGTCGACATGGTTCTGAACATCCTTATCCTACCTGTCCTATCCGAACACCTGCCAGGTTTAACCCGCTATCCTTCTTTTTTAACACTCCTTTTTCCCACCCCGTTCCTCTTCTCCCTTTCTTCCTTCCATAACCATTCTACCCACCTTTGCACACGCATCCCTCCGTACCCAAATCCCATCCCCTCCTAGTGCCATCTCTACCCAACCCAACCTCATCTCACCTCACCTCCAACCCCCCCGCACCCGCCCCCCCCTCCTCCCACCCCCCCATCCCAACACCCACACCCATCCCAATCCCCTCCTCCGGCACGCACAACCCTCCCAGCCGCTCGTCCAACCACCGCGCAAGCTCCTCCACGTGGCGACGCATCAACGACGCGCTGGCCCCGCCACCACTCCCGCTGCCGGTACCGCTGCCGGTACCCGACACCGTCGCGGTGCTGGCCGTCGACGCGCCGCCTGTCGTGTGCGCGGTTTGTGTGGAGAGGATGGACGCCTGTGAGGGCGAGCCCGGGAGGGGCGTTGCGTGGCCTGTGTTGAGCGCGGTGGGGGTTTGGAGGGTGGTGGTGGTGTTGGTGGCGGAGGATGCGGAAGGCGGGGTGGTTGTTGTTATTGGGGGTGGTGCGGCGGAGGGAGAGAGTGGGGGCGTTGAGGGGCGTGATTTGGCAGTGGTGGTGGTGGTGGATGGGTCGGCGGAGGAGGTAGCTGGCCCGTCGGGGGGTGGTTGGTTTTGTGTTGTTGGTGATTCTGTCCCCGGTGCTATCGGGACCGGGCTGCGGCTCGGGCGGGTGCTGTGCCCAGCGGGAGGGGTCGGGGTGAGTCGGTCGGACGCGGCACTCTCGGCGCCGCCCATGCAAATGAATAGCATCCCGCAGCGCAGGCGGCGGATGACGAAGAGGGCGCCGCTGTCGAGCTGCACGGTGACGGTCGGCGGGGAGTGCTTGCCGCTCTTCCGGGTTCGGACGGTGCTGCCGGACGCAATCGAGGAGGTGGCTTGTTCGGAGGGCTGGCCTGTGTGTGACGGCCCTTGGAGTGCCCAGAGCGAGGCGGCGACGGCGGCCTGACGACGGAGGGCGCTGGCCGGGAGGTTACTAGCATGGGCAAGCAAGCTGCCGGCCGGGGTGGTCAGCATGGCCGAGTGAATGTGCGGCGAGAGGTTGGCTCGGAGGAATGATGTGACCCGCTTGGTGAGAAGTAGCGGAGGTGGCGGTGGTAGTATTCGAGACATGGTGACGGTGTGTTTGGGCACTGAAGTAATGAAGCAATGAAGCTAGAAGCTATGGGCGGGCAGGCAAAGATTGGGGAAGAAGAAGAGTTCAGGTTCGGTACGAATGGGTGAGGTGCAGTGACCGAGTGTGGGGTTGGGGTTAGGTGGGGAATTGTTACGCTGATCACCAGGCGCTAATTTAGCGTGGAGTAGCGTAGCACGGACCACATACATTGAGTGACTCCTCCAGCCCAGGAACAAACATCTTCGAACACCTTGTAATAAGATTTCTCTATTTTCTTTTTCTGTTTTTTTTTTTTCTTTTCTTTCTTTCTTGTTTACATATCGACCACATCTTGAACCTAACATAGATACTTTTAACTAGCACTAGACAACTAAAATATCATCGTCCAAGTCCATTGCCTCCATTTCTTCTTCCTCCTCTTCCTCTTCCACTCGACGCCGCTTCTTTAACCTCGATTGGTTCTGCTTGCGTAACCAAATATCATCGAAAATATCCCGGTACAGCTGGCCATCTTCGGTGTTTTCTGCCCAAAACTCAAACCCGGGCCAGGCAGTATTCAGCACATCGCTCGCCGCCCACTCGTCGTTACGGTTGAGCCGCAGTAGCAAGGTGACGAGGTTCTTGAGGCCATCCGTGTAGTTGAACAGCGGTTCAAACACCGTATCGATGTTTACATCCCCCATACAGTCGTGCGTACAGGGAACGTACTCGGCCGCGTCGGTGCTGGTGATGTGGACGCAGCCACAGGTCAAGCACTCCTCGGCCGCTGGCAGCTCCCGCCCTAACATCATCCGGTAAAGGATCGCCCCGACTGCAAAGAGCTCGCTACCTCGTGTGTAGGGACGTTGGGACTGTTCAGGTCAGCATATGCTCATCACTGCAACTCAAAGGGGTAGGTAACATACCTTCTCAACATCCAACCCATCCCTTTTCCACCTTCCCTTCCTCTCCCTCAACGTCGCCAACGGCACTCCATCCTCGCCTCCATCGCCACCACCGGCGTCTCCTTCATCTTAGCCACGCTCCCCGAGACATAACACTTCTCCAACCCCCCCAGCTTCACCGCCCCATACGTCTCAAACCCCTTGGGATGCTGCAGATAGACATTCTCCGCCCTCACATGGCGATGCAGCACCGGCATCCAGTCCACCTCGGGCTCCGTCCTGCCCCTCACTCTCCTAAACCCCTTCCCCCTCCCACCATCCGCAGACACAGGCACCACCAAATACGTATCCCTCACCCCCTCATGCAGCCACTGCAGCGCCCGCAACAACCCCAGCGCCACATGCCACACGAACGACTCCGGCAAGAACCCGCCAATCTCCGCGAAATCAACCCCGCGCGGTGCAAAATCCTCAAACGCCCCCCTCAGCGTGCCCGCGTCGGGGAAATCCCACAGGAACATCCGCCGCGCCTTCGGGTCGCCCAGCGGATCTGTCAGCGGCCGAGACCCATCATCATCATCATCATCGTCCTCCCCGCGCAGATGCAGCGGCACGTCGACCAGCTCGTCGTGGATGGAGACGAGGTTTTCGTGGTTGAGCAGGTTGGCTGCGGGCGTGGCGGCGCCGCTGGCGAGGAGGGAGGTTAGGTGCAGGTGTGAGGTGTGATTGTCGGGGGTTGGCGGGGTGTTGGTGTTGGTGGTGGTGGTGGTGGTGGTGGTGGTGGTGCTGGTGGCGCGGGTGTCGAGGGGGCGCGCGAGCAGGATTTCGCCGTCGGTGGTGCGCCGCGCGAGGAAGAGGCCGTGCGGGAGCGGCTTGTGGAGAATGTAGCACGCTTTTGCTGGGGCGGTTGCGGTGGTCATGGTTGGTGGTGATTCCTTAGGGGTATGGGTTATGGTGGGTGGTGTATGATTCGGGTCGAGTCGGAATTTTGTATGGTGAGTAAAGATGCAATGTGTAAGATGTTGTTTCTGAGGGTTTTGAGCTAGGTGTTCACGCACGGCTAGCTGCCTTTGTGCTGGTGTAGGCTGCATGCCCGATCCGGGGGATCTTGAACAATGCCACTGCTCCGCATTTGCCATCTCATCTCAAAGCATCTCATCTCAAAGCTAAGTACTGTAATATTCTCTTTGACGGGCAGCTTCTCCGGAAACCGGTAAGTGTGTGGCTTAGCTACTGTAACTCACAAAACACTAGACTTGCTACGCCCTCTGCTACTAAACGCTGGCCATTCTTAGCTACAAGGTACACACAAAGAGCTCCCTGATGGTTCACTGTACTCCGAGTTCACCAAGCTTATCTCTCAAGACTCCAGAGTATTACATCATCACAGCTGCCCAACCATCCCCGTTTGTACAGTGCTAACCAGACACAACAGCGGTATTCCCAACCCGCCCCACTGACATGTACTTCCCCCCCGTCCTGCTCCCCCACCCACCAACCAACCTCCTACCCTCCCTTCACGCCCTCCGCCCAAACTCACCATCCACACCACCACCACCACCACCACCGCCCTCCCCCGCCGCCGTCATAACCACCACCCGCCCCAACCTCTCCCACCAATACCTCCTCTTCGCCAGCCTCGCCAGCAACGGCCTCTCCGCCCCCATCAGCGGACGCCCCACCACACCACCACCACCACCAGCAAGAGCAACAACAGGAGCACTACAAAACCGCCTCAGCGCCGCCCTCAGCAGGAAATACAGCCCCCTCCAATCCAAATCCCGCTCCTGTCCCTGCTGCTCATGTTCATGCTCATGCCCTACCCGCACCGGCAGCGCAAACCCCATCTCGAAGGCCGGGCTGAAGCGGCTGCGCCAGAAGCTGCGCGGCAGGTCTGCCAGCCCTGTCGCGGATGCGACGGCGCGCGAGGCGAGGCGGAGGGCGAGCAGGGACGGGGTGGGCGTGTGCGCGGCGAGGAGGTGCAGGAGTTCGCGTGGGAGGAGGGTGAATGGGTCGGCGGCGGTGGTGGTGGTGGTGGTGGTTGTGGTGTTGCTGTGGGTATGGGTGAGGAAGGGTGTTACTGGTGCGGTGGTGTAGGAGAAGAGGCTGAGTTGGGCGAGGGAGACGGGTTTGTGGATGCTGGGGAGGCGGTCGAGACCCAGCTCGGCTGCCAGGCCGTCGAAGGTCTCGAGCTGCTGCATGCTGGCGCGGCGGGCGTTTCTTCTTCCCGGGAATGTTGGTGTTGACTTGGGTGGGTGGCATGAGGAACGAGGTTGTGGTGTTGACGTGGGAAAGGGGATGATATGGTTATGATAGTTGGCGACCAGAGACTTGCAGAACGCTGTTGCGCAGGACGTGGGTCTGCTACCCGACACGCCACAAGGTCCCAGCAGTCGGCGTGTACATGGAACGTCCATGCTTTGGGGGTCGTTTTGATGTAGGTCGAGTCGTAGGTAGTCTTCTCCATGGGTGAGCGCACCTTTCGCCTCCTGCCGGAGCTGCGAGGAGGGACGACAAGTACAGCTGAGATGCTTGCCGTTATTTCCCTCTCGGAAACATCTTTTGGAAGAGTGATTGCTCTAAACAATGCTGATCGATGGTTTCGGCTGTGACGGTACCGCAGTATCTCACTCTCTCGACCGCAAAGCCAGCAGTTGCGGTCCGGGACAAGGAAGGAACCCGGAAAGCTTGCAGTATAAGCCGTCATTATGGTAATATGAGACAATAAGCGCTTTGCGAACTTCGTGTATCCACAACACTGAGAGCTGAGAGGGCGTCGCGGGATGATCAGATACCATATAAGTGACGAGCACAACACCTCCAACACCCATTCCCCTCCCGCTAGCCAACGACCAGAATAACCAACACAACACAACCCCCAAACCCAGCTCAGTACATGCCTCCGATCTAACTAGCAAAGTGATGAAATCAGCCCCTGCTAGCAACCAAGGGCCGCACGCGGCCATCACCAGATCTCCACCCAAACCAACACGAAACAAGCCGTTGGCGACGGCTGAGGCCCAACAAACAGCCCCGACACCACATCGGGTAACGGCAAACAACTCGGCCCGGGAACAAAGCCACCTTCACCATCACCTTCCCGCGTCCGTTTTGGGGAAGGGCTGATTAGAACACAACTAACTTCCCGCGGCCCTACATCTATCACCGCAGCAGTTTAATCTGTGGGAAACACAATGCTCTGTAGCACATCATAGCTAGCAGAGTGGATGTAACGCAACGCAACGGGCCGTCTCCAGCCGCGCCGCACCGCCCGCGCACCGCGCCGCACACCGGGCCACAGTCACATCACCACACATCGCCGCCATCACCATCACTTGCTGTAGTGTGGGTAACAGCGCTGTTGGTGACAGTTCAGTTCAGACGGTGTTGTAGCACATATAAGAAAAACACAAAATATGATTGGTTATCAACAGGAGTCCCCGGCTGGTTGGGGCCGGATTGAGTTCGCCCGCGCCGCACTGAGTGAGTCGAGCTGAGCGAGCTGAGCTGTGTGGAGGGATGCATGTATGTACATACATACATGTCCTTTACTCGGAGGGTATGTGTGTTATTCAACAATGGCGAGAGATATGGCGCCAGCGCTTGCAGTAAACATGGCTCAACCAAAAGCCGGCCTCCAGTCATACAAACTTTCGTTTCTAAGTGGCGTTAGAACGAGCTCTGCGCGGTCGAGTTAATTGACTGGATGGTAGCTGCGATCCTCAAGCTGCGCAGCCTCCTTTGCATACGGAATATACTGCTTGCACTGCGCCCGCATCACGCCCTCATCAGCACCCACCGCCACCGTCAGCCAACTGGGACGCTCCATGTGAACAAAATGCCTACCGAAGAGAGCCTCGTCGGGTTCTCGCCTGATTTCCTCTTTTCCCTCATTTCACTTCTCATGCCCGACAATTGATACAATGGACGGTCTGACCATCGCTGCGGCAATTGTCCAGTTTATTGACGTCGCCGCCAAGGTCGTGTCGAGCACAACTAGCATCAGACGATCAATTGGCGGACAGCTCGACGAACACCGCGAGCTCGAAGAGATTACAAGTGCCCTAGCTCACGACGCCCGCAAGATCTGAGAGTGCATCCAACAACGGCGAGATGCGGCTGAGTTGACCGATGCCGAGAAGGAGCAAGAAAAGATTGGACAGGATTGTCAGGACGTGGCCGACCAGCTCCTCGATGCGCTCGGCAAGCTCAAGACTCGGGGTGGGAAGAAAAAGGCAGAGAGGCACAAGCAGTCGCAATGGCAATCATTTCGTCAGGCGCTGCGCATTTTGTGGCACGAGGACGAGATTTGCGCCCTCGAAAAGCGTTTGGATCGCTTTCGACAGCAAATGGTCTTTATAATTCTAGGCACCCTCAGGTAAGACACGTAATAAGATGAGATCTAAATAAGATACTTTTTCCATCCCCCACCCTTCTGTGCGACGCTGACCCACGCTTCCGATAACTAGACAAAAGGCTGAAGCGGTATCACAACAGCAGTCGTCCATCCTCGAGACTGTCACCAAGATCAAACAGCAGATGCACACGCAGTCCATTGGACGGGCGTTTTTGAGGGAACTCGACGACGGCGAACGATGGCGTCAAGATTTGATCCAGGCCATTCACCGGTCAGAAACGCCCAAACACAAAGGTAGAGGGGCAAGCCTTGTTGACCAAGAGTCCGCGGCCCGCATCCAGGCGGCCGTACTCCAGAGCCTTCGGTTCCGCGAAATGGCTGACAGGGAATACCGGATCCCAAAGGCTCACCACGAAACATTCAAGTGGATCTTTGAGAACCAGGAGGGTCAAGCAGAGGCCAACAAGCCCCGGACAGGATTCAAGGCCTTCTTGGAGGGCGACGAGGACCAATTGTACTGGATAACCGGGAAACCAGGCTCCGGGAAGTCAACGCTAATGAAATATCTCCGCCATCACCCCGACCTCTTGGGCTTCTTGAAGACATGGGCTGGCCATCACAGCGTTGTGTTTTCGCATTTCTACTTTTGGAATAGCGGCTCAGACATGCAGATGACGGTCGAGGGTTTGTTACAGACACTTCTCTATGAGTGCTTGAAACAAATGCCCTCAGCCGTTCGCGCCGCCTTCCCCGAGAGGTGGGAGGTATTCTGCCTCCTCGGCGAGGACGATTACCCCCTGAGATGGCACGAGCTGAGTACGGCCCTCCGCAAGCTGATCCTTGATGTTGGCCGCGAGGAAAAGTTTTTCATCATGATCGATGGGCTAGACGAGTGTGCCGGCGACCAATCCCGACTCACGGATCTCGCCCTCGAGCTCGTCAACTCGGGAAGCAACCTAAAGGTCTGCGTGGCAAGCCGCCCCTGGACAAATTTTGAAGACTGTTTTCAGGGGCGGCCACGTCTCAAGCTTGAGGACCTGACACTCGACGACATCAAGAAATACGTTGCGTCAAAGTTCGAAGCCTGCGAGGGATACCATGAGCTTGCAGAGAGGGAACAGGAATATGCAGAGAACCTCCTCCGGGACGTCTCCGACAAGGCCGAAGGGGTTTTTCTCTGGGTCCATCTCGTCGTCAGCTCGCTGGTGGCTGGCCTGACCAATGGTGACCGCATGTGCGACCTCCAACGCCGGCTCGACGGCCTCCCACCACGTCTCGAGGATCTTTTCGAGAGAATGCTCGATGGGCTGGAGCCCAGGTACATGTCACACGCGTCCCAGCTCTTTCAACTCGTCCGCGCTTCCAACGACTGTCCGACCTTGCTGGGTCTTGCTTTCGCCGACTTTGACGATCGGACCCGTGTCTTGCGCGCGCAGGTGAAACCATTGTCCAAGGAGCAAAAGATGGTGTACTGCAAGAACATGAAGAGGAAGCTGATGAGCAGATGTCGGGGTCTTCTCGAGGCCACCGCTCACAAGCCCGGTGCTAGGTCTCGACAAGGCGACATAACCGAAGATTCTGACGAACAGTTGTGGAATGGATTCAACTCCTCGCTGCCAGGTCTGCCCCCAAAGCGAGGACCCTCTGAGAAGGCCAATCTCTGCGATGACTGCGACGACGACATGTTCACTTTACGGGTTCAGTATCTTCATCGCACGGTGAAGGACTACATTGAAGACCCAAAGGGTGGGAGTGGGCTGCTCTCAGCCAACAACGATCCCACGTTCAGCCCGCACCTGAACTGGCTGGAGTCGCAGCTTGCCCAGATCAAGGGATTGGATCCGGAATGCCTTACCAGCGAACGCTTTTGGGACCACGTCTCGTGGTGTCTCGATTATGCCAAGCTCTACGAGAGAAACTGCGTGACGTTTTCGGATGCACAGGCCAGACTGCTCGATGAGTTGAATCTGGCATGCACTTCGCTGTTCCTGTCGACATGTCAGGATGGCACAAGAGTCGCAGAGAAGCTTATGGGGCCAGAGAATCGAGACAATCATTGGATCGCTACTCTGGTCCCCTGGATTCCACGCCCATCATTCCTCTATCTCATCGCAATGTGTGGGATGCATCGGTATATTGACTCGCGCATGTCCTCGGTAAGCGCTGAAAGGCGCAAACTATCGGGCGAGGTCGAAGATGAAGAAGAAACACACTCGCTTCTCTTTGCGCCGACAGACGATTTTCTCGTGCTCCAACGTTTTGAGGGTAGGAAGAGTCTCATTAGCGAAACCCCTACCGAGATACTGTCAAGGTGCTGCTCCGTAAGGGCGAGAATCCATATGCCTTCTTTCATAGGAGGTCTCCATGGACGCTTGCAAAGGCGATGGCCGATCACGACGAAGTAGGTTATGAGAAGATTGCCGAGCTGTACATAAAGGTTGCCGGGCGACCTCCTGCTCATCACCCTACCCACAGCAGCAACTGGAACCGAAGACACGCACAAACGAACCCGAACGGATCTGGCCCACAGACAGGCACCAATCCCTTGACCCCGGAGAACCTGTTGCGGCTGCCTTCGGATTGTCACGTCGGCAGAGCCAACGATCTATCCTCAGCGACTGTGCTTGCTGAATACGAGTTCGATCACGAGTCCGATCCACGACCCAAAGTTGATGCGCTTCGTTCTAACCCGGGCGTGTATAACTATAACCACCACTCGAGCTCACCCTGGAGCACGCACACCGCACCTTCAGCAAGATCGTCAAGTACTTCCTCCACAGAAACAAGGAAAACGCCCCGCACACGAACACGTCACAGCGAATCTCCCGAACCACAAGCTCGTCCGACCACGACGTACCTGTATGACTCTGATGCCCCACGGCGGCGTCCATCCTACCGGCCTCAGCCCGCTGGCTTCCGCGCCCCATCTCCCCAGCCAAACGCCCACGCCCCCGCGGACGATAGCGAGGCCGATGATGACCACGGTGTATCCACCCGCCTTCCCACGAAGCCTCACGCACGGAACCCGTTCGTATCACGAAAACCGCAGTATCAAGGCCCAAGACCGGGCGGACCCCCGCCGTCCAGCTCGCCCAATAACCCCCCAACCTCGCTGCGGCGCAGCTCACGCTACCAGCCCGGTCCCGCCGTTGGCAGCTACTATGTTGTTGTTGAAGCTCCGCCCCCCTACAACCCACCACGTGCAGCGCCTCGCGAAACCTTCTATCCCACTCCCGCCCCATCCTTTCCCGTCCGGGCTCCAGCGTTCCAGCCTGTGACGCAGCAGCACCCGGCGTATGCGCGGTTCCCGCCAGAGTATGGGCCACGATATGCCCACCCGCGACAAGCGCATGCGGAAATGGGGGGTGGTTACGCGCCCGACCCTTTGGTTGATGATGACTTGAACGGGCCGTGGTGGGGAGAGCCGGGATGGGGGCGCCAGTCAGGGCTGCGGCAGAGGGGCGGGTGGTACTGACGAGCGACGAACGAAGGGCCTTGAATGCGGATGGGGCGGGTATACATAGGGCAGGGGCCCAGATGTATGTATGTACATGTATATGTAGAACGCACGCTCAGATTCGGCGTTGCTCCCACCCGATGGGACAGCTGCTAGTTGGGCAGGTGGTTTGTCCGGGATATGATAGATACCATTCTTGCAGGCATGAAAGGACCGGGAATGTCAGGATATGTCATGTTGTGCTGTGTGCCATGGGCGTGGCCTGGCTTATCCTCGGTTCTAGAATATCGGTTCTCACGGCTCAAAAGTGGCCGGCCATGGGCTCACCGGTTCTGAGAAGAATCAAACAAGGAGTTGCTGGCGGTCATCGGCAGTATCCCCTACAAAAGGGACAGCTTCTAGCTGCAATCATTCTTTGTTTACGGCGTCTCAGTCGGATGGATGCCCAGTGAAGCTCCTGCTTGCTTGGCGGAGACAGATATCCATCTATCCCATCCATGTGCATCTCTAAAGGATGTATCTTTGCGTTCTTCTCCGTGTCCATACCCGAGTGTGTATCATTCCCGTGTTCAGCTGTCGAGCCCCCCCGCCCCCCTCCCCCGTCTCCCGTTTCCCGCCGCCGGCACAACGCGCGATCGACAGCCCCTGCCGATGCTCCGTCAACACAGCCACCCCCCATCCCGTGCCAGGTAAATGCGAGCTGGTTTTCAATCCGACCGAGGCGATTGGAAGACTGCGAAGAACGCAAAGCGTGAAACCTGCTTTTCGTTTTACCAGCGAGACTGGCGTCGAGTTATAAATGTCGTGCTGCCACCGTCACCCCCCTGTTCTGAGGTTGGGAAGCTTTTGTTGGTTATTTGAAGTATGGATGTATGCTGAGAGAACTCTCAAGTGATATCAAAAGATATTGACATGGAAATGAAACTGAATGTCAATGGCTGGTAACATTGGTCTCCGAATTTTGCGTGTGGTCAATTTTGCGTTTCTTTTCTTGCTCTGTAACACTTTATGTACTGTGTGTTTTATACTGGATGGATGTAACTCTCGCCATCTTTCAAGCCGCGACCCGACATCCTCGGGGCGTTGTACACCCCCTGTGGATGGTCATCCTTCATTATTCCGTCGTGGGGCATCCTGTCCATCTTAGTATCCACAACAGATACCGTGAGTCAGTCGGGAAACTTGTCATATTGTCCCTTCCTCCAATGTAGCCGAAAGAGATCCCAACCGAAAAAGGGAATTGGTTACAAGCCACGGCTGTGTTCTAAGGAAGACTCCTCTTGATAAGAAAGGCGTCTCCGTGCCTCGCTCCAACACCGGGTTTTATGTTCGTTTTTATTTTGGTTCGTACACCGCGGTCTTGACATGCCGCGTTCGGGTGGTAGAAAAACGGGTGCGTCATGGGTCCGCGGTATGGTCGTCAAATATATGCATATCGTACAATATCGCACACTCCAACTGCACGTCGGATCTAAGCAAAGGCACCAACGATGGACATGCCGATAGCTAGTTGGGTGTCAGTTTCTGTCACACGATTCAAGCAAAGAGCGAGTGCCTCACCTCCGAGGATCACAAAGAAAAACGCCAAAATCCGGTCCTTCTTGGTCATCATGCTGGCTTCTTCAGACAAAAAGTCCTCGGCCAAGAGATCGACAAGAGAAGCGTAGAGTAGGAGACCGGAAGAGCTAGTAACCGTCAGCTGAATTGCACACCCGCTACCATAGCATCAGAGCCACTCACATAGCATTGAACACGCCCACGATGATCAACCCGAACGCGCTGTTGGGGTCGTACGTGTCCCTAACGATGAGCCCGATCGCCTGCCCAATAGGTGCGGTCGTCCCGAACGCAACCACCAACAACCACGGCCGGAGGCTGCCGCGGCGGTAGGGGACATCAGCAATGCGTGATCCGAGACCGAGTCCCTCAAACATCTGGTGGAAGAGAATAGCAACCAAGAGAACGATAAAGCCGTCGATGGTGATGCTGATCGTCATGCCAACAAAGACCGAGTGGAAGAGGATACCGCCCTCGAGCAGGGTGATGTTCATCGACATCTTGCGGTAGACGGCCGGGTCGACCGGCTTGCCCGTTTCCACGTCGATGTACGGGGAGTCGATCAGTGGCGCCTCCTTTTCCGATATGATGGTCTGTCGCTTCTCGGACACGTCGTCCTGCTGCTGCGACCGTGTGGCTTTGATCATGTTCATCATCTCGAGCCTCTGGCGGACGTATTGCTCGTAGAAGACGACGAACCAGGGCGGCATCTCGGACTGAGCGGAGAGCTCGTCGTTGTCGGCGTACGGGTTCCGTTGCGGGTAATCTCGCATCTTCTCGTCGTACATCTTTTGTGCCATCCTCTTCTCGTATTCAATGTCCTCGATTTCGAATTCGTCGGCGGCGGTGTACCTCGGGGGACGCGGAGGCGGGTTGCCACGGTTGGCTTGTTCCGGAGCAGGATGGGGACGGCTATGCGTCTCGAAACCCATGGGCCCGCCGTGAGAGTGGCCGCCCATCTTGCCGTTGAGGTACATCTCGACGACAAACAGACAGAACATGGAGCCCATCATGATGACGCCAGGCATGGCCGGGTACTGGTCGGTAAACAGATCGGGGAGGCATGGATCGTTTAGGCTGCCGAATGCCGTTGGGAGTAGCTACCGAGATATCAGCGTCTGTGTCTTCAGCTGCTCGACCGGCAGGCCACTTACATGAACAAATGCTGTGGCAATCAGAACACCAGTGCCAAAGTGTTTGCAGAGGAAGAATGTCTTGGCCGGCACCTTCACCCACTTGACCTTCTTCGCAACAACAGGGAAGCCAGCACCGAATATAGAGGCCGCCAAAACCAAGACTGAGGCCTACGTTAGTGTTTATCACGCCGCATGATGGGGTATATAGACTTACACAAGGCCGCAACGTGCAGGCCAAGATCGTACTCGCCGGGCTCCTCTCCACTGCCGCACGCGGGCTTCCCTCCCGTGAGATCCATCTCTGCACTGTCGGCCATTGTGTGATATTTTCACCGGGCTCTGGGGGGATTCTCGGGGCTTTGGGCGGGATCGCTCCAGGCGTCTCGCCTAGAAAAAAGAGAAATTCTCTATTCTTGAAAAGGACCAGCGAAACCGCCCAGCGGCTTCGAGAAAGAGAAGAGAAGAGAACGTAAAGGGAAAGAAAATCAAGGAATGCGCCCAAGAGTCCCAACCATACAACGGGGCAAGGGGGGGGGAAGAAGGGAAAGGAGGAAAAGACTACCTAAACAAACGGGAATGAAAGGAAAAGAAGTCCTCCAGAGGACCGATGGCAAAGCCAAGAGAGGAAAGCTAAGACTTTCCGGATGGCGGCTTGCTTTAGTATGCGCTCGCCTTGGCGCCGATCAACGGCTGGGACAAGCAACATCTGCCGCGAGCGAGTCGTGCTCTGTGAGCGGCAGGGGCAACTTGGTAGCAGAATAAACAACGATAGCCTAGCATCGAGACGGGGCGAGTCATACAACCTCGCCTGCGACCTACGTTTGTGGAGACGAACACATGTGGTGCTGTGAGCTGAAGATCCTGATGCCCATCCATCTTGAGACCTTTCTCTGATCCGTGATGTTTTAGGCCGGGGTCGTCGAGGTAGGGTGTTTCCTCAGGTCAAGACAAGATGTTGACATCACTTCCACTCTGGGCTGAACGGTTTATTTTGGCGTTCTTGGCGGGTAGCAAGCCCAAACAATCCCCCGCCCCCACAGCATTAGCACCGACTAACTATCAACCCCTTCCTGGAGCCGCGCCTGTCAACGGGCTAGAAGAGTCTGGCAGGTGGTAGTGGGAAGGGAAGATTCGACCCTTGTCGAGGGCGAATTGGCATCGGTATGTGATATGAAACAGATCCACCACGCTGGTGCACTTCGGAAGACGCTCCCGGCCGTCCAGTCGGGGATTTCCATGGAGGACATGGGGGTTGTGAACATCGAGGTCCGCTTGTTGGTCTCATCGCAACCCTGCATCCGATGCCGACGTCAATGCAACCAACATCAACATCCATATTAAGTAGAGACGTGAGTCGCTTTTGAGCTGGTTTTCCCCGCTTGACAGTTTCAATTCGTATCTCTCCGTAGAATGCCCGAGCTTACTGATTGAGAACGATGACTGAAAGCAACTCGACGTCACACTTGGGAATTCGGCAGAACTTGCCCTGATCGGAGGGGTACCATTCGAGGCAAGAAGTGCCGGCGAGCAGGGGTTTTGGAAGGGGTTGCATGCAGGGGACGGGTCCGTGTGGGGTGACGACTTGGCATGCAATCCTCCCGCAGAAGACCACGATCGCTTTCTCGCGGCTCTTAAAGGAGGTTGGTCGTGTGTATACGTACAGGGATCGACTGGCCGGGTTGGAGACCGTGAGACGTGAGAGCGAGATTTCGGCTCTCACGAGGGGAGGAAACAAGCCGCAGGGGTATAAAACGTGAACCAGCTCGGCATTTGAGATCAATGCTTATCCAAGCTCAGCGAGTAAGTTGCAACTTCATCGCTCCCAACCTGTAACTCTTGGCATCTGGTTTGAGCGCGGATCTCTCAGGATGGTGCAGCAGATTGTGTTCGGGGCTGTCGGCTGCCGGTCGCTCGAAACACGTTGCTGGCCAACCATGATGAAGCCTTTAAGAATCTGATCTGGATCTCGCCACGGATAGCTCCGTCATTGACAACCCTTCCATGCATGGAAGCTTCGCAACCCAAGCCCTCGACGGCAAAGGCTTCGGTTCTGTATCCTCGGCGGCTCCTGGCGCTTGGCAGCAGTGTGTGGTTGGTGGTCTAGACCACAGGAGGCTGGCTGCGATTTATCAAGCTTTTGTTTCCTCCCTTGCGAGTTCTTCCCCAGGTCCCTTGGCGGTGGCTATACACGGGGTCAGGACGAACGATAGCCGAGGGGGGCAATGCTTGAACATAAACAAGCACAGGCTGTTCTCGCTACGCGCCGTGAGTGGGCTAGGACCCGTCCGGATGAAGCCCATATCGCACACTCTAGCCCGCGTGCTCTTGGCTATTGTTGATCTGGGATGAATATGGAAAATGCCAAGAGTGGATTTGGAATTCCCATGTACAGGCAGTTTGGGAGCTCCCTAGGGAAACGCATTGTTCATCGTAACCCGGATCGACGTCGCCAACCGAACGTCCTCCTGTCGGAGGAGGTGAGAACCAGGCTCGGCGGAGTTAGAGCCTGGGTGATTGGTTTCGTGGTCTCTGGGGTCGAACACCTGTGATGGTTCAAGGACGAACTGTGCGGGAGGGACTCGGCTGATTCGCAATGGCGGCCGTGAAGGAGATGGTCAACCTTGGACACGATAAACGCGGGATGATGAACTGGGTATTATTAGGTAAGTCATATAGCCACTGTCACTGAAGAACCCTTTGCGGTCAATCGTCCCAAGCTCTCTTGACAAGTCGCGGCAGCTTAAAAAAAAAAAAAGCAAGAAAAGAAAAAGACGAAAATCGAACAAAATGAATAAAACTAAAAGGAAGAGATAGTCCGAGATTTCTATTCGGTGCAAGAAGTCGGTAAAATTGCAATTGGCTTGAGGGCCGCTTGTCAAAAGGGAAAAGGAAGAAATGACTGGCCTGATGGAACAACTGCATTGTGAACTACCTAACATGATGAAAGACGGTGCTCTCTCGCTGTCGGATGATTGTGTCCAGTTCCATTTTCAGATTTCGAGGGTAGATGTGGGTCATTGTTAGTGGGTCCTTCACGTGGCTCAGGCCCTGAAGCTCCCTGAGTGGTGGGCTGATTTTCAGAGGTCTTCTGGATGTTGCCAAGCAGTTGAACATTTCCATGAGCTTTGTCGGATGTGAGCTCAGGAACGAGAGCGCTGCCAACAACAACCGCCCCTTCCCCGGCGCAAGCCACCACAATGGCCTTCTTCCAGCTTGGTCTACGCAGGGCCACTGCCAACCTGTCTCGGGTACCGTTAGCATGCAGCCCGTGTCTGCGGCGGCAGGTTCCGGTCCCTCCGGCGCGAGTCCTGAAGCTCTTACGAGCTACCCGAAGCTATGCCTCGGCGACCACGGTCGAGTCTAAGTCCCCAATTGGATCACTAAGCAGCAATATTACAAAGTCTACGCAGCCGGTGGCGCAATCTGCTTCATCCCAGAGCTCGGGGAAGTCCTCATCGTTCCCCGAGACGAACGCCAAGGTTGTGGGCTACTGGCTGATGGGCAGTGCCGTGAGCGTCTTTGGCATTGTGGTATTCGGGGGCTTGACAAGGTTGACTGAGTCTGGGTATGTGGCCTAGCTATACTCGGCCTTCTTGGGAAACTAAACATGGCGTAGTCTGAGCATTACTGAATGGAGGCCCGTCACGGGTTCGCTGCCGCCCATGTCCGACGCCGACTGGCAATCTGAATTCGACAAGTACCGCGCTTCTCCGGAGTTCAAGCTGCTAAACCCGCACATGGACCTGGCCGAGTTCAAGAAGATCTACTTCATGGAATGGACACACCGTCTCTGGGGTCGTGTCATCGGTCTTACATTTGTTCTGCCGACCATCTACTTCATTGCACGCCGCCGAGTAACATCGCGCATGGCTGTCAATCTGGCCGGCATCTCAGCTCTTATTGGATTTCAGGGATTCATCGGGTGGTGGATGGTCAAGTCTGGGCTCAAGGATGACCTCTTTGCCCCTGGCTCCCACCCCCGGGTGAGCCAATACCGTCTGACGGCACACTTGGCTGCCGCTTTTGTCTGCTACTCCTGGATGCTCGTCTCTGGCCTCGGCGTGCTCCGATCGCACCGGCTCCTTCGCGATCCTGAAGCCGCCGCCAAGACGTTCGCTGCGCTCAAGTTCCCCGCTCTGAGGACCCTCCGCGGATCTGTCGCTGCCCTGACGGTGCTCATCTTCACGACGGTTCTCTCGGGTGCCCTCGTCGCGGGTCTCGATGCTGGTCTCATCTACAACGAGTTTCCGATGATGGGGAATGGTCTTACGCCGCCCAAGTCTGAGCTGTTTGACAAGTTCTACAGCCGCAAGGAGGATGGGTCTGACTTGTGGTGGCGCAACATGCTCGAGAACCCTTCCCTCGTCCAGCTTGATCATCGGATCCTGGCCACCACCACTTTCACCGCCGTGGTTGCCCTTGTTGCTTACAGCCGGACTGGCCGTGTTAAGGCCGCCATGCCAAAGGATGTGAGCAAGGGCGTCATGGGCCTGCTGCATCTAGCTTTGCTGCAGGTCTCGCTTGGCATTACCACTCTCATGTACATGGTCCCCATCTCGCTTGCCGCTGCTCACCAGGCCGGCGCGCTGGGGCTGTTGACAATGGCTTTGGTCGCGGGTCACCGGCTGCGGGTTCCCAAGGCCACGCAAGCGTTGGTGCAAAAGGCACTACAGAATCCCTCTCGGGTGCAGACCAGCGCGGTAAGCCAGAAGCTGCTGAAGAAGGTCGCTGAAAACAAGAGTGTATAAACGTTATGAACGGGCGGCACAGTCTTTTGGTAACCGGTCTGGATTGTATGATGTGTACGAGTACGGCAGATACCCCCCCTACCTCGCATGGAAGCGGACTGCATGCATGTAACTGTAAGGTCTTGGAAAAGCAACAATTCAACTCATTTCGATTGGGGCAAATGTTCTCTGTTGATACCTACCTTGTCTATTCGCCACTTGGTTGGCTGCAAGCGCTTACCGTGAACCACCACAAAAATGACGATATCTACGTCGTACGCCTTATTTCCTGTTTCTCGACTTATTCTATCAAGCAGCCAGCTCAGGCTAGTCCTTTAAGGGTCTCAAAGTCCGCCGCTCAGCCCTTCAGCCCTGCGAGGGACCCATGCCGAGTGACGGGCGTTCGGTTAGAGCTCAGGTAAGGCCAGATCGGCCCATACCAAAGTTCGCCCCTGATACCGTCCGCTCAGCAAAGGGCGTACGAGATCGTTTCTTGTTTCTCTGATAAGCTTGCAGGAACCGCCAGGACAGGTTCACTTGGAGGCGGCGGTTTAGGTCCGGTAATCGACGGCTGATCTTGCGGCCTACTGGAGAGTTTAATACCGAGACCGAGCCCGCAGTGTTACCATTCATTCACGCTTTTTTTGCGGTCATATATATTGTTACTTGCCGCCGAACCATTCGTCCCCTGGCTTTTCTAATTTACCAATTTCTTTTTGTTTTGTTCTGCGCCGTCCCAACGTTGGGTTTAGCGCCAGCCAAGAATTACAGTCCAGACGAGAGAACGACAGTTCCTCGGCATCCATCAGACCACCATCTCCACCGATCAACGTTCGCCGAGTTCCAACACAGCAGCTCCGACACAATTCTTCAAGCTCAGGTTGAGCAGGGCAACTCGCCACCTTGGCCCCCGCCTGGGTCTCAAACTACTTCAAACCAATCCAACAACATCAACACCCATCAGCCGCACCCCCTAAAACACCAAACCACCAAACCACCAAGACCAGCACCCCCACCACCCCAAAAAAAAAAAAAAAAAAGGACAAACACAACAGAAAAGCATGTGCTACGAATGGAAGAACCGCTTCGCCTGCGGGCACGTGGGCTTCCACAAGGTCGAGCGGTGCCACGCGCTGGGGTCGGGCTGCTTCGGCCCCGACGGGTCGGAGCGGTTCCGCGACGTCGATGGGCTCTGCTACGACTGCACGGCGCGCCTGCAGGACCCGAGCCCAATCGCGGCGGGCGAGGATCCTTGGCGGGAGGCGGCGATTCGGGAGGCGGCCGGTCGCGAGGCGGCGGCGGCGGCGGCGGCTACGGCTACGGTGGCGGCTGCGGTGGCGGGGGGTGGTGTGGTGGGAGGTGGAGGTGGGCAGGGAGGGGGTGGTATGGTGGGAGATGGGCAGGGAGGGGGTGGAAGTGGGAATAATAATAATGGGGGAGGCGATGATGGGCGTGGTGGTGATTTGGGTGGGCGTGGAAGTGGCGGGGAGGGGGGAGGGGGAGGACTGGCCGGGCAAGGGGCGGGGATGGGATCTTGGGGTCAGAGAGAATGAGAGAATCTGGTGGGGAATTTGTTGTGGTAATGCAAAGGAGAAAGGAATACCAGGGGAGGGCTTGGGTGGAAATAACGTACAGCCCAGATTGCAGATAATATCAGGAAATATATTTCTGGATTGAGAGAATATGGCTTTCAGTGGCAACCCAATCCGGCTAGCCGGCCCTGTGCGTCATCGTTAAGAGCGCGCACACGTGACTTCGCGCGGTGGCCGCGTAGGATCCAGGGCAGGGACGGTTTGCATCGAGAGTGTCGAGCCTGCTGCAGCATCTTTCCTTTTCTGCCGTGTCTTGTAACGCGCAGCCTTCCACGCCACCCTAGCGACTCGTTTTGCCAATTTAATTTCGCGAAATGGTGCGAAGAAAGCGAAATGCGCCAACGGATAGCAGCCCGAGGGCGACGCGCTCTAGCACAAGGGTAGCAGCGCAAGGTGCAACGAGACGGTCAGCGGCAGGTCGAGATGCCGTTGTTCCAGACATTGTGCGCCAGATGATGGTCGAGGCGAGATCTGAATTGAGAGCTCAGGATTCACATGTTTCGGAACGACCTTTGAAGCGCAGGCGTCCGGAGAGGGGCGACCAGCGAGAACTGAGACGCCAAATACCAAGGCTGCCAAAGACGTCAGCGGTGAATCTAGCAAAGTCAATACTGGCAATGCTTCCGATGATAACCTCCAGTTTGAGGATATCGTTTTGCCAACGCCCATGGTGCAAACCATGACTCGGGATTCGGGCGAAGAGGACGATGACGACATCGATTTTGAAGATGTAACGATCGAGGCCAACGATCCGTCGGTGACGGTGGTGGGCAAACAGTCTCGGGAGCTTGATCTGGACCTGTCGGCCCACATGGCGGCCCTGGCCCCGCGCCGGGTGGACCGTCGTAAGGCCATCAGCAGAGAGGAGAGGGAGCGTCGCGTCGAGATTCACAAGATGCATCTCGTCTGCCTCCTGGCGCACGTGGAGCTCAGGAACAGGTGGTGCAACGATCGTGGTGTCCAGGATGCACTTCGACCACTATTCCCCGAAAAGACGGTGTCTGCCTTGATACCCAGGGCCAGCCTGAATCAATTTGGGCGTTCAGAGTCACTGAGGAAGGGTCTTCAGGAGGCGAAGGAGTTGTTTAGAGTCAAGTTTACCGTCACAGAAAGAGGGATACGGAGGGCACTATGGGCGGAAGATGAAGAACAGCTAAAAGATGTATGTAGGTGCCTTGGACAACCCCTCCAAGCCAGGCTAATAAATTTGACAGTATCAACTTCCGGATGATATCGAGTCCACGCTGGACAAGAGTGATTTCCTCGAAGCGGCCAGGACGCTGCGAGGTTCTCGCGATGTCGGTGCCCAGCTATTTTGTGCCTTATTGCGATCCGTTGGAGTGGAAGCCAGACTCGTCTGTTCCCTCCAGCCTTTATCTTTCGTGCCTGGGGCCCCTACTATGCCGAAACAGCGGAAAGTAATAGAAACACAAACATCACAGAAGCAACCATCTAAGTTCGAGATTTACGCGGCAGCGGTGGCTAAGCACGAGACCAAGTACCCGGAATTCCAAGCTGGCGCAACGACCCCCTCTCCCCGTCGACGGCTCGGGCACCCGCACGCCTCGGCCTACCACCCACCATCCATAACTGCACCTTCTCACTCCCCCTCCCCGTCCGCCTCTGCGTCTCAAACCCCCAAAATTATTCGCGGCGAGTCCGCCTTCCCCGTATACTGGGTCGAAGTCCTCGATGTCGCCCATCAGAGCTGGCATCCCGTCGACCCTCTCGTGACCGGCACGCAATGGAAGCCTCGCGCCCTCGAACCGCCCGCCTCCGACACCCTCAACGCCCTCACCTACGCCATTGCCTTCTCCGCCGACGCCAGCGCCCGCGACGTCACGCGCCGCTACGCCAAAGCGTACACCTCCAAAACCCGCAGACAGCGCATTGACGGCCTTCCCACCCCAACAACAACCAACCCCACCACCACCACCACCACTCCCGACAATCCACCCCCCTCCGGTCCGCGCTGGTACCGCCTCGCCCTGAAACGCTACAGACACCCCCACCCGACCGACCTCGATCAGATCGAGCTCAACGAGCTCGCGGCCGCCGAAGCGCGCGAGCCGATGCCGCGCAACGTGGCCGACTTCAAGGACCACCCGGTCTATGCGCTGCAGCGGCACCTGCGCCGCAGCGAGGCCCTCGTCCCCGGCGCCCAGGCTAGCGGCACTGTCAGCGCGGGGGCGAAGGCGCCGCTGGAGCGGATCTATCGCAGGGCGGATGTCAGGGTGGTGAGGAGTCGGGAGAGGTGGTATCGGGCGGGGAGGGTGGTGAGGGAGGGGGAGGAGGCGGTTAAGAGTTGGGTGAGGCCTAAGAGGAGGAGGGGGATGCGGGGGGTTGGGAGGGGGGGTAGTGAGAGTGAGGGGGAGCATGGTGATGATGGATGATCCGGATCGGGTGGGGTTGTTTGGCGATGCGGCCAGGGGCTATACGCCGCTTTATATGATGGAGCAGACGGACCCGTATGTGGCGCCGCCGGTGGTCGGGGGCAGGGTGCCCAAGAACAAGTTTGGCAACCTCGACCTGTATGTGCCGAGCATGGTGCCCCGCGGCGGCGTGCATGTGCGGCATGAGAGGGCTGCGCAGGCGGCGTTTATTCTGGGTGTGGATTATGCGCCGGCGCTGACGGGGTTTGAGTTTCGCGGGAGGCATGGCACGGCCGTGTTGAATGGGGTGGTGGTGCCGGAGGAGGCTGGGGAAGGGGTGTGGGCGGTGATTGAGGGGCTGGAGGATATGGAGGCGGAGGAGGGCAGGAGAGGCGGTCGAGAATGGCGTTGAGGATGTGGAGTCGGTTTTTGAAAGGGCTGCGGATTAGGGAGCGGATTTGGGCGGGGGTGGACGAGGAGGCGGAGGAGGAGGCGGAAGGGGTGGAAGATAAGGGGAAGGGGAAGGCCGTGGAAGAGGATGAAGATGTGGGTATGGAGGATGTGAGTGAGGACGATATGGGAGGAGGGGGCTTTTTTGTACCGGATGAAGACGATGATGGTGGTGGTGATGGGGGAGGTGGTGGGTTTATTGTCGAGTAGGTGGTGTACAAAGGGAAGCATCTTCAGAGAGGGACAGTTTGGGGTTGTGAAGGTATATTTAGCGAAAGCTGAGATGTGTGTCTATTTTGGTTCACAATTTTTGGGGATATCATATTCATACTACTCGTCCTGCTCTCTAGCATTCATATGTCATATCGACGAGTTGGCCCAGCGTGTAGAGGGGCCACTTACCGATAGGCAAAATCGGTTTATGGATCCCCGCCCAACTGCGGTCGGTTTCTTCAATACTAAATAAACTGCAGATCTTCAACACCACTCACTCATTCGTGTTGACTATTTCCATTTCTCTGCCCCCACGAAAGCAGGTAAAATGGGCGGAAAACCACCACTACCCCAAGCCCAAGCACCCGTAACGCCGGTCCCAATCAACTGGCCATCCCATATCCCCTATCTCTCAGCTCCCTCTTACTCACCGCACCTGACCCCAACCCATTTCCAAGCTCTCCGCACCCGGCCAGCGGACCCATCGGACCCGCTCCCGGAGATCCCCCGCGATCTCAAGCCGGGCCCGTGTCCGTCGGTCCGCATCATTCCAATCACCGACCCGGCTCGTAAGCTTTTCCACACAGTTCTTTCTCACCCTCTACCTAAATAACTCAACTCAAAAAAGAATTGACAAACCATCCCTTTCAGACCCCGCGCACGGCCAAGCCGGCCTCTTCGCCACGCGCGACCTCGCCCCCGGCACCTTAATCCTACCATACCTCGGCGAAGTGCACGTCGGCACGGCACCCTTCGGCCGCCCTCCCAACGACTCCTCCGATGACGGTTACGACCACGCCGCATCAGACTACGACCTCTGGCTGGACCGGGACGGCGATCTCGCCGTGGACGCGGCGCGCGCGGGCAACGAGGCGCGGTTCGTGAATGACTATCGCGGGGTGCCGGGCAGGGGCGCGGGGAGGAAGGCAAATGCCGAGTTTAGGGTCGTGTGGGATGTGAGGAGGGCCGAGAGGTGCATGGCGGTGTTTGTGCTGCCGGCGGGGAAGCGGGCGACGGGGAGGGCGAGGGTGGTGGGCGTGGCGAGGGGGGAGGAGGTGTTGGTTAGTTATGGGAGGGGGTTTTGGCAGGGGAGGAGGAGGAGGAGGTTGGTTGGGGGGGTGGGGGTGGTGGTGGTGATGGTGATGCGGAGGTGTGAGTTCGTGAGAGATGGGATTAGGTATATCGTTCTACTTGTCTCCCTACCTACTTACCTTAGGTAGGATAAACCGCTTTCCTCAATCGTTGCTGATTCACCATGCCGGGTACTTGTTCCTTTTCCCTGAGCTTTCACTGCCTAGTACTCGTTGTTCCAAAGTAAACGTGTCTTTATTTCAGCAAACTTTTGCCTATTTAAGCGTAAATATCCCATCGATCATGGTTTCATGACTAGTTGAGCAAAAGTACTAGGTGTGGAAAGGTTGAAATATGGGAGATGGCTGACATCTATAGATAGATACTATACATGTAACCTCAAGACCCTCTATCTCTAAAACACCCCACCGTTACAGCGCCTTTTCAGGGGCACGAAGCTCCCACCAACCCCGCCATGACGACAGCGGGGTTGCATAGCCGCTGTGCCCCACTAAAAGTTGGGCTGAGATTGTCACCATCCCCTTCCAGGCTTTATCTTCTCTAGTTAACCTCCATCCTATCCTCCACGCAGCAGACAACCAACCATCAACCTCAACCTCGACTCATCATACTTCAACACTGCGTCTTCACACCTTTCGAAAATGGAACCCCCTCCACCACCATCCTCAATCCCCCCATCCTCTTCCTCCTCCACCACCCCAACTCCAACACCAACCTTCCCCCACCTGACCATCCTGCCCCCCTCCAAAACCCACCCCTTCACCACCCCCCAAAAGAAAATCACCACCGGCGCCGACCTCCCGCACTTCCTCTCCTCGCTCGCCTACCGCGACCTCGGCATCTTCATCCTGCAACTCAACCGCGCCCTCTGCCCCCGCAAACCCTCCTCCCCTTCGGCACCCCCGTCCCAAATCCGCACCTTCCCCCTCGACGCCGCCCGCACCACCGACGAACCCACCCTCGTCACCCGCCTGCGCGCCGTGCTGCAGGAGCTGGAACGCATGATGGACGAGGCCCCCCCGAAAAGGGCCCGCGGCGGTTCGGGAATGTGAGTTTTCGCCGGTGGCATGCTTTGTTGCAGGAGAGGGTGGATGGGTTGTTGGGCGGGTGTTTGCTGGGGTTGCCCGGTGGGGGGTGGGAGAAGTGGGGGCCCGGGGAGGAGGCGTTGAAGGAGGTGAGGGGGTATTTTGTCGGGGGGTTTGGGAGTGAACAGCGGTTGGATTATGGGACGGGGCATGAGCTGAGCTTTTTGGCGTTTTTGGGGGGTTTGTGGAAGTTGGGGCTCTTTGGAGATGGGAGTGAGGAGAAGGGGGAAGGGGATGGGGAGGTGGAGAGGCATTTGGTGTTAGGGGTGTTTGAGGCGTAAGTTCTACTTGTGGTGTATGTTGAGTTGGGGGTGGAGTGAGACGTGCTAATGAATACGCTGCAGGTACCTTAGGGTTGTGAGGAAGTTGATTCTGACATATAACCTCGAACCGGCGGGTTCGCATGGGGTATGGGGCCTCGACGACCACTCCTTTTTGCCGTACATCTTCGGGTCGGCACAGCTTACACGGCCGATCACCGAATCCGAGCCCATGCCGCTTGAGGGCTCCGTTCTCGGTGCACCGCGGCCCTCAGACGTCGCCAAACCCGCCACGGTGGATCTCTACCGCGAGTCAAACATGTACTTCTCGGCCATTGGCTTCATCAACGACGTCAAGACGGGCCCGTTTTGGGAGCACAGCCCGATCCTGTTTGATATCTCGGGCATCAAAGACGGCTGGGGCAAGATCAATAAGGGCATGATCAAGATGTTTAACGCCGAGGTACTCTCCAAGTTTCCGGTAGTCCAGCACTTCCAGTTTGGGTCACTATTTTCGTGGGATCCCGATCCGGAGGCTGCTGTGCCGGCGCAAACGGTGCACTTGGCAAACCAGCCGAGCAACGTGAACCCCTCCCCAGCTAGTACTGGGCCAGGGACAGCTGCCCCTTGGGCAAAAGCCACCCAGATGCCCGGCACTACCGCCGGTGTGCCACCTGGACCCGGAATCCCGTACTCAAGGGCTCCGTGGACTGGGGGAGGAAGTGCAGCACCGACGATGCCTAGGGGTGGTGCCCCGGATACTGGGCCGCCTCCACCAACGGCCTTTCCGCGGGGCAAGCCGGGGACAGCGAGCAACCAGTTCGCCGTGACCGGGGCACCGTGGTCTAAAGATTAAGTTGTGGTTGTTGTGTATGTAACATGAGAAGGATTGTCTTTGGCCGCGAAAGATATGATACCCAGTCAAAAAGAACTGTTTACTCATTAGGACACCTCAAATCACTGCGAAGTTCCCGGTTGGACCCCGTCTTCTGATATAAGCCATTCATTGTTCGTTTATTTACGTACCATGATACCCTGAACTGTTACCCTTGATATCC